>CM062297.1:887019772-888269824 GCA_031216915.1 Pictodentalium vernedei | reverse complement strand
AATGTTACCCATCCACCCATTTGCTATGACGTGCGTCCAGGACCGAATAATGAAAAAGTAATCTCGACTCTTCCTTATGTGGAAAGTTATCTCGTCCATATTGATGCCTATTCGAGAGATAAACCCTCTTCTTGTCCCAACCTACCAATTTCCAATGTTATCATTGGAAATTAGGACATAATGTCTCGATCGAGTCGTGACCGCGTCTTGACACGATCGAAATTTTATCTTATCTTTTTCTCTCTAAATTCTGTTCAGGGGCGTCATGTTGTTACCTCATAGTATCCCGCGACGATAGGGTAACAGGGACCGCTATTGCGTCGCCTGAGTGCTAGAATGTTCTATGTCCCACCGGGACACCCAGACGACGATTGGTAAACGTAATTGAAAACACTAAATGCTTGATGAACCACATCTAATTGTTTATGTAGGTTGCGCTTGCGCTGGATTCATCAACCACAGGTGGGGCGCCCTTTATTCCCTCTTGCAAATGCCTTTTTTTCTCTCTCCTTGTCATTCGTTTCCATGTAAGCTCATTTGTTGCAAGATGGATCTACTACTAGGGGTTGCGTCCACCTCTTTCGTGCCATTGTAATATAAAATACAAATGCAACAGCACTTTCTTCCTGCCAACTTTCGACACTTTCGTGGCAGGAAGGAAGGGTTTGACTTTCGTCTTGTCAGTGCCATGGTTTTGTAACAATGGTACATAATTCCTGATGAAACTTGCGCAACTCGCACTTCCCACGAACAGTCCTATGAACAATGAGAAAACGTTGAAGCCCATTCCATGTACATAGGCGAAAGTGTACTCCCAAATATTGGCTGTGTGAGTCCAACCCAAAGAGTAATCTTATACCGACAATTCACTAGTGTAAAGAAAATATTTTTGACTTTGCTTAAGGTGTCCATAAACCTTACCCCTATACAAACACTCAAGTTATTTTGTATATATTTTATTACCTTCACTTCCTTTCTAGTGTAATCTGTATCCTTTAGTTCCAAGTCTAGAACTCCGACTTTTTACTGTCGGTTACATCTCTTATTTTATACCAGCTTGAATACATTTTGCTTCCGATACTACAATTATATTCCATGTGCTCACTTGAATTATACAGTGTCCGGATAGGAAATTTCAATCTTGCAGTTTATTCTAGCAGTTCAAAGCACTGTCTGACGAAAGATAGATCTGCATGTATCCTAATTTACTTGCTCTTGCGTCTCAGTGGTGCTGAGCTGCATGAAAGCTTCTCCATCATGTTTGCTTTGTACATTGGGCAAGCAAATGTGCTTATTACCCCTCACTCAGTTAATTTTACCAAACCAGTTCCACATCGCCACAGTCGTTTGAATGTCTCAAAGTCTACCCCATTATTCAAAGTATTAACTACTACTACTTTTATATTAACGTCCTTTTTATTCTTTTCAGTTATAAGCTTATTATTATCAGGTGATCACAGCCAAAAAACTCTGACAATTGTTCATCTTAACATTCAAAGCGTCAAACCTAAACTGGATATTATTCAATGTGAATTTGCACCATCTGATATTGTGGCCTTGAGTGAGACATGGCTTCACAGCAACGATACCTCATCCGACGCCCAACTTCATGGGTTCCATGAACCATTGCGATTCGATCGTTCGTCAAGGGGAGGTGGGGTAGCCATTTATATTAATGAGGGTATCCCGTTTCGACACAGACCGGATCTCGATACAGCGAATACGGAATGCCTATGGGCTGAAGTATTTACAAAACGGAGTAGAAATGGCTTTTGTGAAATTATCAATTACTTTAATCTCAGACAGCTTATGGATGAACCAATTTGTTTTACTGAGACATCCGCTTCCTTGTTAGATCTCTTTGCTGTTAGTGACACAATCAATGTGAAAACATGTGAAGTTCTCGAAACGATTATTCCAGACATGACCCGTTATCACTGCCCAATTTCAGTCGAAGTCGAATTTTTTAAACCAAGCCCTCCTTCATTCAGGAGGAAGGTATGGCTTTTATTCTCAAGGTAACTATGATGTACTGAACGAGGCTTTCTCTAATACCGACTGGGACCTTATCTTTGATACTCCATGTTTAGATACTCTAGTTACAAATGTTACCGAAAAAATACTCGATACTGCATCCAAACATATACCTAACAAATTTATAACAGTGAGAATGGATCAACCGAAATGGATGCATAATGAAAAAGACTCATAATGAGACAGAGAAAACGCCTGTATCACATTGCTAAACGTACCGATTCCCCTCACGCCTGGGCCAAGTACAAACTTAAACGGAATGAGGTTGTATCGGCCATCAGGAAAGCTAACGCCCAGCACCTTTCAAAAATCAAGTCTACATTGAGAAGCAATGAAACCCCAGCGTCACTGTGATGGAAGACCCTAAAAACACTAATTGGTAGTTGTAACACAACAGAAATTCCCACCCTGACTCATCTAAACAAAATGTATTTGTCTAGTGCTAAGAAAGCTGAAGTGTTTAATGAATACTTCTGTTCTATCTCAACAGTTGATGATACTAATGCTTCCTTACCAGACCCACCAACACATGTTTTCCAACGCATTGATAGTATCACCCTGTATTGCAACGAAGTATAAGCGGCAATGAAGTCCATAAAGGTGTCCAAGGCGTCTGGTCCCGAACAAATAAGCCCGCATCTGCTAAAAGAATGTAAATCCTGTCTTTGCGAACCACTCTCAATTTTATTCAACATATTACTGAATAATTCGTACTTTCCTTCATTATGGAAAAAAGCAAATATCACCCCAATCTTAAAAAAACAACCTTCAAACTTAGATAGTAATTATCGACCGATATCGTTGATCAGCTGTGTTGGTAAATTGTTTGAAAAATGTGTCTTTAAAATCTTGTGGGAGTTCCTGAGTGAAAACAATGTCCTTAGTCAATTTCAGTCAGGTTTTACGCCTGGAGACTCAACCGTCCTCCAGCTGACTGATATTTATGACGAATTCTGTCGCGCACTTGATGAAGGCAAAGAAGTCAGGGTAGTTTTCTGTGACGTCAGCAAGGCGTTTGACAAGGTATGGCATGCTGGTCTTATCCACAAGCTAGAGAGTATTGGTGTTTCGGGAGAACTTCTTCTATTTCTAAAATCGTATCTTGCGGATAGGTCACAGCGAGCTGTGATAGCCTCGGAATCGTCGTCATGGAGACCCATCAATGCCGGTATACCCCAGGGATCTATACTTGGACCTTTACTGTTTTTGATATACATAAATGATATAACCAATGACTTACTCAGCAGTATTCGTCTCTTTGCAGATGATACGTCCTTGTATCTAATTATTGAAAACCCAGAGCAAGCCGCGGTAATAATTAATAACGATTTGGCTACAATCGAGCATTGGGCAAAAACTTGGTTGGTTGAGTTCAATCCGAACAAAACTGAAAGTATGTGTATATCACGTAAAAGAAAAATAACTCTCACCCACCCTTATATTTAGGTGACTCTCAGATAACAGAAGTTTCTGGCCATAAACATTTGGGTCTCATACTAAATAGTGCATGTACATGGAACAATCACATCGACCATATTTGCTTCAAAGCCTGGTCTCGTTTAGACATGCTGAGGAAGCATAAATTTGACCTCGATCGCAATGTCCTGGAAATAAAATATATTTTGCCTTCATTAGGCCTCTTCTCGAATACGCGACACTGTCTGGGATAATTGTTCTGTGACCAATGTCGCTGAACTCGAAAGAATACAAATTGCAGCAGCAAGAATCGTCACCGGAGCAACCATTAGTGCCAGTAAGTCTTTGTTATATTCGGAAACACGGTGGGAATCCTTGCAAGATAGACGCCACAAACACAAACTAAATCAGTTCTTCAAAATGTATCATCACATGTCACCCCCATACATCTCCAACAAAGTTCCACCGCTTGTCTCCTCGGCAAATTCATCACGTACATGCAATCTCCGATCTAGTCAAAACCACCGCGCTCCTTTTTGTCGTACGCAATTGTATCAGTCTTCATTTGTATCCAGTGTTACTGACCAGTGGAACAAGTTACCGTTACCTGTTCGCGAGAACTCATCATTGATTAATTTCAAAATATTTCTCAGTAATGGTAACCTAAGACCACCAAGGTTCTATAATAACGCGAAATCTCGTAGGGCTCAAATATATCATTGTCGGCTGCGGTTGGGTTGTAGTAATCTTAATTCACACCTTTTTGACAATCATTTATCACCCAGTCCCTCCTGTCAGTGCTGTGAACGTGAAACAGCTGATCACTTTTTCTTTCATTGTTCCTTGTTTTTAAACACTCTATTTGGTTCTGAATTTTTAAATTACGAGGACAACCACCTTATTTCCGAAGTTGTACATGAATCAAGCAAACGATTTCAATAAGTTGAAACTTAATACTACGCCCCCACCCCCACTCCTCTTGTAAAAGTTAACATTGAAATAGCGATTGTGCATTGTATCGAACAGGCTTTGATTACATGTAACAATAGAACCCATGGACCAATGCCTGCCGTGGAATACTTTCAAACTTGTAACACCCCCTAGGTTTATTTACGACTGATTCGCAATTAAATGAACAAAAGTGGTCCACCTACGATTCTCATGAGTGCTAATTTTAAACAACTTATATTCAACATGTGCTTCGCCTGTTTGAACTCTGACCTATTCTCAAGATATTGTTTGATCATTATATTATTACCAACTGTGAGTATGTGCAATGTGTGTATGGGCACCGTGGGGTGTCTGTCGTGGGCTTGCTCCGGTTTCTAGGGTAAGATCTTGATTTGTCTTTGACTCGTCGTGAGCTGTCCTTGGAGACCCTATGGTGCTATTTTCTAAGTGTCATGTATTCAGGCCGTTTTCATCTTACTAGTTTATCCTTTTTTCTCCTTTCTGTTTATTAGTACCCCTGTTTTCTTTTCTTTCTTTATTTTGATTTTACCTTGAAGTTTAAACATCCCGCATGTTGTTGACTGGAGGCCGATGCGACTTCCTATGTTCGGTATCTACTTATGTGACGACAAAACGAACCATCTCTCCATCTCCAGGCGTAGCAACTAGCTTGTAATACAATGCCCAACCGAGTGAGAGTCTCGGTCGTCATGTGACGACGTGTGGGATCTTCCACTGATTTATACCACCTGCAGGCGTAAGTTATACATAAGCTCAAGCTTTCTGTCGAATCCCTCTCCCACATAATCTGCTTTCCTTGTTCTGTGTAAATTACTGTATTTAGTGTTGTTCATACTTGTTTTTTAACTTTATAGTTATTGTAAAATGTATACACATGTCAAATACTAAATAAATACTGTTTAAACTAAAGAACGAACCTATATTTCGAGTTAACTCTGCAGGAAAGAAAATCATAGTGCGGTCCCAACTCAGCTCTGTGAGCCGAGTTTGGGCCCGTGCTCGGATTCCGTCCCTCCTAGTTAGCTCGTCCCCCAGTACTTTTAATGGTGAGGCTAAACAACCCCAAGTCACCCCTCCCACGTGGGTACAGGTGATCTGATAAAGTGCTACTCATGATCGGGGTTTGAACTGTAGGTGTGCTGCAAGTTGCGCTGTTAGTGCTGTCATTGTTGTTGTTGCCTGGTTCCTGAGCACCTTGATCCGCAGTTTGATTTAATACAACTGCTGGGTTCTGATCATTTACAGATGTTGTTTGTGTTTTGTGCATTCTATCAGTTACTGAATCAGAAGAGGTGGAATCAAGGTTTTCCAAAGCCGAATTTCCACGAGAAAGGGTATTCTCTTCAGAGTTGGCGGTTGTTTCACAGGTTTCGGGCTGAGACGTCACCTCAGAAGCTACAAAGTCTTCTTCGCTAAAGACGTTGAAATTAAATGGCACAATACCCGAGACCCGGAAACCTGACACAGGCTTTTTCCAAAGTAGCTGATTGTTGGTACGCAAGATTGGAGAGTTCGGCTACCTGATACTCGGTTACTACCCTCCCATAGTGTTTTCTCAGCTCGGTCATCTGATACTCGGTTACTATCCTCCCATAGTGTTTTCTCAGCTCGGTTATCTGATACTCGGTTACTACCCTCCCATAGTGTTTTCGCAGCCATGTTTGGACCTCCTGATCGTAAGACGTGTTGACACTTTTGAAAACTGATCTGTCTTGCGGCTGTATCTTGTGAGAGCTATGGGAAGGGATTGACAAAATTATTACATTGTTTGATCTTGCTTTTTCTATGACGTTTACGTTTTTTGTATGTGATGAATGACCATCCAGGATAAGCAAAGTTGATGACTCTCGTAACCTGGGTTGAACAAAATTTTAAAAATGGTCAAACCATACTTCAAATAGTTCCTCGTTGATCCATCCCGTTTTGCTGGTACCTCCAATAGAACAAGGGGGGAGCACGATCCAGTAGCTCCGGCTTCATCCTTACGCGAGGGGAGATTAGATAAGATAAGTTTATTCAGCAAAAACACCATGAACAGGCAGATTGCATGATATATATAACAATAACAATAAACGTAAAAATAATACATACAGTACGTGGAGAGTGTATTATCACTAAATCACCCGCAGAGTGGATATTCCACCCAAACAATTATTGCAAATTTATTGCAAAGCATAACAAGCACAGGCAAAGTTTCAGCTAATGGACCTCCGGGTTAAACCCGGAGGTCCATTGGCTGAAACATTGCTTGTGTTTTTAGTCGATATATACAAAATTTGAAAGTTATAGTTTGGGTGATAACTCCACTCCGCGGGTGATTTAGTTACAATCCACCCTCCACGTACTGTAGATATGTTTTGATACGAAATGATAGTATTAACTGTTGTCGTAATATGTCATATACAGAATTAGCCATTACCGGAAACCACGTCATGTCTGCAGATGGAACTTCAGCTCGCGTCGTTTAAAGAAAAACAGGATCATATTACAGATGATGTTACACAGCCTGGGATCATTATTTTCCATCAAGAATATGAACTTTTCCTCTGCGTTCATCACAGAGAAGTTCTGATTTTCAAGCTCTAATTTGTGAAAAACGCTAGTCCGGATAAACCCATATTGTGCACATTCCATCACGAAATGCAATTCAGTTTCTACCGCTCCCGAGTAACATGATCTGCAAAATCTTTCGTCTACGGGAGTCGAAGGCTGCACATGTCTACCCTTTTCGATCATTAGGCAATGATTACTGATACGTAATCGAGTAAACATAATTTTTGCTTCAGGCGATGCGGTGTTTGTCAAGTACGTTTCTTGGGTGTAAGCTTTTTTGAATTGTCTATGCGTTCTCAGTTTATTTAATCCCCTTTTCTTATTATCATCATGAATATTATTATAAAAGGCGTCGCGATGAAGGTTTTGTAGTTTCTCTTTAACTTTATTAAAGTCATGTGGATGGAGTAGTGGGTTGTTATTAACAAGAACTTTCCGATATTTACAGCCACATAGAATCTGGCTGTAAATATGTTTCGGCTTCTAACCGAGCATCCAGTAATAATTTAGATGACGGAGATTGAAACAATTTTGACATAAATTTTACAAGTTGCATCTTTGCGTCAATATATAATGGATATTGCACAAGGTCAGCTCTAACTGCGTGATTGGATGATTTACTGTTTACGCCAAGTATAGACTTGTAGAATTGAAGTTGTACACGTTCACATGGGGTGGTATGAAAATTGATTTCATTTATCTCAGAAGCCCAGAGTTCACTTCCATACATAAGGATGGGTTTTATTAGAGAATCAAACAATTTTTACAACATGCCAATAAAGGGCGACTATTTCTTCTGAAAGGTATTAAATAAGCTATATAAGACCTTTAACCCCTTCAGTCTAAGCTCCCTTTGGGCGATTTGTAATTTACCATTGGATGAGAAAACAAGTCCAAGGTACGTATATTCGGGAGTATAGTCGATTGTTTGTGAGCCGATCTGGAATGTAGGCAGATTAGTCTTTTTTCCAGAATTGAAAACCATGACCTTTGTTTTATCAACATTAACGATCAGTTTATTTTCATCGCAATATTCGGTTAATTTGTTTATTGCGTTTTGGAGTCCATGTGGCGTGTCCGAAGAAGGGCTAAGTCATCGGCAAACAAAAGATGATTTAGTGGTGAACCATTAATGATTATAGGGGAGCAGTCGTCATTAAATCATAAGTCATCAATGAAAATTTTAAAAAGTGTCGGCGAGACAACACAGCCTTGTCTTACACCGGTGGTCGATGACCAGGGTGGTCCTATACCCGCGGGTGGTTTTTACGTGGTAGTAACTTGACTGGTACATAGATTGCAGAACTTGAAGTATATTATTGCACACACCTAAACGTTCCAGTTTTTCGAACAAACGGGGCCTATTTACTGTGTCGAACGCTTTCTTAAAATCAATAAACATCGCACACAATGGCTTTTTTAATACCTTGTAATGTTGATGATCGTTTTAAGAATAAAAGCACTATCAATTGTACTTCGTCCCGCCCTAAATCTGAATTGGTTCTCGCTTATAAGATTGTTGTCTTCTAGGAAGGCATTAATCCTCTCGTTTATCACCTCATTAAATAATTTTGCTAACGCGCTACTCACAGCAATAGCTCTATAATTAGCTGGATCGTGACGGTCCCCTTTTTGAAAATTGTTGTCAAAACAGATTTGCGCCAATCCACAGGGTAGTGATGAGACTGCAATACTTGGTTGAGTAATTTTGTCAAATGATCTATGATATATGGCGCTAGGCTTTTCAGAAGTTCATTAGAAATGTTGTCATCGCCTACAGCTTTTTAATTTTTAAGTTACTTTATGGAGTTGAGTAATATGGTGGCCGTGATTGAATCGTTATTTAGAGGATATTAGGCTTGAACCATCCCCACTGAACTTGTTCTCATGAACGATGCGTTTTGTGGTTGACACAACAGAGTACTGAAGTAACCAACAGCTTGATCTGGATCTAGGTCGTTTTCCACAAAACTAATTGTGCGCAAGGTCCTTATAGCCTGCCAGTATGCTTTCGGATCAGTCGTCGTTAGATTGTCGAGTTTGTCACACAATTCCTTGAAGTGAAGTTTTGACTTTATTTTGTTGCTTTCATGTACGCTTTTTTAGCAGAAAAGAAATTTTGGATGAGAGAAGTGTCAAACTGATTTTGTTTGAGAGAAGTCAAGGCACGTTTCAATGAAAATTTCAGGTCCTTGCATTCCTGATCAAACCATTTCCGTTTGGACCTCTTTTTCTTTGGGGAATGGGGAATTCGTTTTGTTGCATATGTGTTTACGTTGGCTATAATCTCGCGAAAGTCCCCAACCGCGTTTTCTGTACCATCTTTGTTATTTGGGTATGTCTTCATCATAAATCGCTGTGTTTTAATTTGCAGATCGCGGTTACAGATTGCTTGTCTAGCCTTTCCTGCGCTATCGGGTAGCCACTTCTGCCTGAATGATGGTTTTACATAGACATATTTAGTATTCGCCCTTTTACTGATAATACTTCGTGCATATTAAGTGCAGGCTAAGTTGACAGTGGTCTGAATATTCAGTTGACGATTTCACACAAAAGTAGTCTACATCTGTAAAATGTTTATCTGATATTAAAATGTAGTCTACAACACATGGTACCATTATACTGATAACTTGTAAAGTTCCCTATATAATCCCCAGGAATTCTGCCATTAATTATTCTCATTTTGGTAGCCCGACACATGGTAAGAATTTGTTGCCCATACGTGTTTGTTCGTTTATCTAGGCTGTGACGTTTTTCACATTGATCAATTGTATAGGTGTCAGGGAGGGGGGGATGCTTATCGCTGTCATCTGTAATATAATCCGGCAGTTCTCCAGTTCGTGAATTACAATCTCCTCCCATAATGATTAGATCGTTTTCCCCACACTGCTTAAGTTTTTGCTCGAGGTTTCCGTACACAGAATCCAGTTTTTCTCTTGATTGCCAAAATGTAGAGTTAGATGGAGGAATATAAACTGAGACAAAAACAACTGTTGCATTCATATTAAATATTTCCACATCAAATTCTACCCACAACAATAGATCATCGATGGAATCAGATTTTCGAAAGAATGGTTTATGAACATTGGTGGCACATAAGTTCCAGCAGCACTAATGGCGCAGACAATGGTAACTTTTTTACATCAGCCCCTACTACTCGTCTTCCCTTTCGCGCGAGAATTTTTGATGGCTTATGACATATTGTGAATCCTGATTCATCAACATTGTAAATATTAGTATCGGGAATAGACTGTCTCTCGTCTGAAAACATTACTAATTTGAGAACTTCAAAAAATTTATCCACTTTAGCTTTTTGTTAAAGCCTGCTGCCCTTTGCATGGACGTTGCCTCTGTCTTACATACAGAAAGCTCTTGGTATCTATTTAGAAATTCTTCGGCCCAGTCTTTTCCAGCCATTTCCTTATCATTGTTGAAAGGGTGACTTATTCTCTTCGTTTTACAACAGCTGTGAACAAGCTGTCGAACATCTGACACAGTTAAACCAAACAGTTTTGATTGAAGTTTTATTATGAATTGTGCTAATTCACCTTCTTGTTTTTCTGTTAGTACAGTGATTCTACCAAGTTTTCATTTTCACCTCCGTTTCCCCATGCCTGGCCTCCATGAAGTGTCGACGAAGGGTGTTTCTAGGAACACCATACTCCCTCGCTACTGCCTTTAAACCTCGTACTTCTGTTGAAAGCGCATCAACTGCCCTTTGCCTACAACTCTCACTCCACTGCCCACGTTTATGTTTGCTTTTGTAAGTTCGTGGCATGATTTGAAAAATAAGAAGAAAAAAACAGAAATTCAATATTTTGAATAATAATTACTAGCATACTTCCTCGGCGCTACCCAGGTTGAGAAATGACTAAAAGGTTTAGTGTGTTAATTATGAACACCGCCCCCCCCCCCTCCTCCACCATCACCACCACCACTCCCCTTCCTTTTCCCATCCCGGAGTCTTTTTACGACACAGTGTCCAAACAGTACCTGTCGTTCAAAACGCATTTTCATTTCTATAGAGGACAGACTCCTAGTAAAGCCATTTTTAACACTCTGAATTGTCCCATAGTTATTTCTATAGAGGACAGACTCCTAGTAAAGCCGTTTTTACCACTCTGAATTGTCCCATATTCATTTCTATACAGGACAGACTCCTAGTAAAGCCATTTTTACCACTCTGAATTGTCCCATATTCATTTCTATAGAGGACAGACTCCTAGTAAAGCCATTTTTACCACTCTGAATTGTCCCATATTCATTTCTATAGAGGACAGACTCCTAGTAAAGCCATTATTACCACTCTGAATTGTCCCATATTCATTTCTATAGAGGACAGACTTCTAGTAAAGCCATTTTTACCACTCTGAATTGTCCCATACTCATTTCTATAGAGAACAGACACCTAGTAAAGCCATTTTACCACTCTGAATTGTCCCATATTCATTTCTATAGAGGACAGACTCCTAGTAAAGCCCTTTTTACCACTCTGAATTGTCCCATATTCATTTCTATAGAGGACAGAATCCTAGTAAAGCCATTTTTACCACTCAGAATTGTCCCATATTCATTTCTATAGAGGTCAGACTCCTAGTAAAGCCATTTTTACCACTCTGAATTGTCCCATATTCATTTCTATAGAGGACAGACTCTTAGTAAAGCCATTTTTACCACTCTGAATTGTCCCATATTCATTTCTATAGAGGACAGACTCCTAGTAAAGCCATTTTTACCACTCTGAATTGTCCCATATTCATTTCTATACAGGACAGACTCCTAGTAAAGCCATTTTTACCACTCTGAATTGTCTCATATTCATTTCTGTATAAGATAGACTCCTAGTAAAGCCATTTTTACCACACTGAATTGTCCCATATTAATTTCTATACAGGACAGAATCATAGGAAAGACATTTCACCACTCTGAATTGTCTCATATTCATATCTGTATAGGACAGACTCCTAGTAAAGCCATTTTTACCACTCTGAATTGTCCCATATTCATTTCTATAGAGGACAGAATCCTAGTAAAGCCATTTTACCACTCTGAATTGTCCCATATTCATTTCTATAGAGGACAGACTCCTAGTAAAGCCATTTTTACCACTCTGAATTGTTCCATATTCATTTCTACAGAGGACAGACTCCTAGTAAAGCCATTTTTACCACTCTGAATTGTCCCGTATGCATTCTATAGAGGGCAGACTCCTAGTAAAATCATTTTTACCACTCTCAATTGTCCCATATTCATTTCTATAGAGGACAGACTCGTAGTAAAGACATTTTTACCATTCTGAATTGCCCCATATTTATTTCTATAGAGGACAGACTCCTAGTAAAGCCATTTTTACCACTCTGAATTGCCCCATATTTATTTCTATAGAGAAAAGACTCCTAGTAAAGCCATTTTTTACCACTCTGAATTGTCCCATATTCATTTCTATAGAGGACAGACTCCTAGTAAAGCCATTTTTACCACTCTGAATTGCCCCATATTCATTTCTATGGAGGACAGACTCCTAGTAAAGCCATTTTTTCCACTCTGAATTGCCCCATATTTATTTCTATGGAGGACAGACTCCTAGTAAAGCCATTTTTACCACTCTGAATTGTCCTATATTCATTTCTATAGAGGACAGACTCCTAGTAAAGCCATTTTTACCACTCTGAATTGTCCCATATTCATTTTTATAGAGGAAAGACTCCTAGTAAAGCCATTTTACCACTCTGAATTGCCCCATATTTATGTCTATAGAGGACAGACTCCTAGTAAAGCCATTTTTACCACTCTGAATTGTCCCATATTCATTTCTTTATAGGACAGACTCCTAGTAAAGCCATTTTACCACTCAGATTTGTTCCATATCCATTTCTATATAGGACAGACTCCTAGTAAAGCCATTTTTACCACTCTGAATTGCCCCATATTCATTTCTATAGAGGACAGACTCCTAGTAAAGCCATTTTTACCACTCTGAATTGTCCCATATTTATTTCTATACAGTAAAGCCATTTTACCGCTCTGAATTGTTCCATATTCATTTCTATAGAGGACGGACTCCTAGTAAATCTATTTTACCACTCTGAATTGCCCCATATTCATTTCTATATAGGACAGACTCCCAGTAAAGCCATTTTACCACTCTGAATTGTCCCATATCCATTTCTATAGAGGACAGACTCCTAGTAAAGCCATTTTTACCACTCTGAATTGCCCCATATTCATTTCTATAGAGGACAGACTCCTAGTAAAGCCATTTTTACCACTCTGAATTGTCCGATATTCATTTCTATATAGGACAGACTCCTAGTAAAGCCATTTTTACCACTCTGAATTGCCCCATATTTATTTCTATAGAGGACAGACTCCTAGTAAAGTCATTTTTACCACTCTGAATTGTCCCATATTCATTTCTATAGAGGACAGACTCCTAGTAAAGCCATTTTTACCACTCTGAATTGCCCCATATTTATTTCTATGGAGGACAGACTCCTAGTAAAGCCATTTTTACCACTCTGAATTGCCCCATATTTATTTCTATGGAGGACAGACTCCTAGTAAAGCCATTTTTACCACTCTGAATGGTCCCATATTCATTTCTATATAGGACAGACTCCTAGTAAAGCCATTTTTGCCACTCTGAATTGCCCCATATTTATTTCTATGGAGGACAGACTCCCAGTAAAGCCATTTTTACCACTCTGAATTGTCCCATATTCATTTCTATATAGGACAGACTCCTAGTAAAGCCATTTTTACCACTCTGAATTGTCCCATAGTTATTTCTATAGAGGACAGACTCCTAGTAAAGCCGTTTTTACCACTCTGAATTGTCCCATATTCATTTCTATAGAGGACAGACTCCTAGTAAAGCCATTTTTACCACTCTGAATTGCCCCATATTCATTTCTATAAAGGCCAGACTCCTAGTAAAGCCATTTTTACCACTCTGAATTGTCCCATATTCATTTCTATATAGGACAGACTCCTAGTAAAGCCATTTTTACCACTCTGAATTGCCCCATATTTATTTCTATACAGGACAGACTCCTAGTAAAGCCATTTTTACCACTCTCAATTGTCCCATATTCATTTCTATAGAGGACAGACTCCTAGTAAAGCCATTTTTACCACTCTGAATTGTCCCATATTCTTTTCTATAGAGGACAGACTCCTAGTAAAGCCATTTTTACCACTCAGAATTGTCCCATATTCATTTCTATACAGGACAGACTCCTAGTAAAGCCATTTTTACCACTCCGAATTGTCTCATATTCATTTTTATAGAGGACAGACTCCTAGTAAAGCCATTTTTACCACTCTGAATTGTCCCATATTCTTTTCTATAGAGGACAGACTCCTAGTAAAGCCATTTTTACCACTCTGAATTGTCTCATATTCATTTCTGTATAAGATAGACTCCTAGTAAAGCCATTTTACCACTCTGAATTGTCCGATATTCATTTCTATATAGGACAGACTCCTAGTAAAGCCATTTTTACCACTCTGAATTGCCCCATATTTATCTCTATAGAGGACAGACTCCTAGTAAAGTCATTTTTACCACTCTGAATTGTCCCATATTCATTTCTATAGAGGACAGACTCCTAGTAAAGCCATTTTTACCACTCTGAATTGCCCCATATTTATTTCTATGGAGGACAGACTCCTAGTAAAGCCATTTTTACCACTCTGAATTGTCCCATATTTATTTCTATGGAGGACAGACTCCTAGTAAAGCCATTTTTACCACTCTGAATTGTCTCATATTCATTTCTGTATAGTATAGACTCCTAGTAAAGCCATTTTTACCACTCAGAATTGTCCCATATTCATTTCTATACAGGACAGACTCCTAGTAAAGCCATTTTTACCGCTCTGAATTGTCCCATATTCATTTCTATAGAGGACAGACTCCTAGTAAAGCCATTTTTACCACTCAGAATTGTCCCATATTCATTTCTATACAGGACAGACTCCTAGTAAAGCCATTTTTACCACTCTGAATTGTCTCATATTCATTTCTGTATAGGATAGACTCCTAGTAAAGCCATTTTTACCACTCTGAATTGTCCCATATTCATTTCTATACAGGACAGAATCATAGTAAAGCCATTTTTACCACTCTGAATTGTCCCATATTCATTTCTATAGTGGACAGACTCCTAGTAAAGCCCTTTTTACCACTCTCAATTGCCCCATATTTATTTCTATACAGGACAGACTCCTAGTAAAGCCATTTTTACCACTCTGAATTGCCCCATATTCATTTCTATAGAGAACAGAATCATAGTAAAGCCATTTTTACCACTCTGAATTGTCCCATATTCATTTCTATACAGGACAGACTCCTAGCAAAGCCCTTTTTACCACTCTCAATTGCCCCATATTTATTTCTATACAGGACATACTCCTAGTAAAGCCATTTTTACCACTCTGAATTGCCCCATGTTCATTTCTATAGAGGACAGACTCCTAGTAAAGCCATTTTTACCACTCTGAATTGTCCCATATTCAATTCTATACAGGACAGACTCCTAGTAAAGCCATTTTTACCACTCTGAATTGCCCCATATTCATTTCTATAGAGGACAGACTCCTAGTAAAGCCATTTTTACCACTCTGAATTGTCCCATATTCGTTTCTATAGAGAACAGACTCCTAGTAAAGCCATTTTACCACTCTGAATTGCCCCATATTCATTTCTATAGAGGACAGACTCCTAGTAAAGCCATTTTTGCCACTCTGAATTGCCCCACATATATTTCTATACAGTAAAGCCATTTTTACCACTCTGAATTGTTCCATATTCATTTCTATATAGGACAGACTCCTAGTAAAGCCATTTTACCCCTCTGAATTGCCCCATATGCATTTCTGTAGAGGACAGACTCCTAGTAAAGCCATTTTTACCACTCTGAATTGTCCCATATTCATTTTTATAGAGGACAGACTCCTAGTAAAGCCATTTTCACCACTCTGAATTGCCCCATATTTATTTCTATAGAGAACAGACTCCTAGTAAAGCCATTTTTACCACTCTGAATTGTCCAATATTTATTTCTATAGAGGACAGACTCCTAGTAAAGCCATTTTTACCACTCTGAATTGTCCCATATTCATTTCTATATAGAACAGACTCCTAGTAAAGCCATTTTACCACTCTGAATTGTCCCATATCCATTTCTATATAGGACAGACTCCTAGTAAAGCCATTTTTACCACTCTGAATTGCCCCATATTCATTTCTATAAAGGACAGACTCCTAGTAAAGCCATTTTTACCACTCTGAATTGTCCCATATTCATTTCTATATAGGACAGAATCCTAGTAAAGCCATTTTTACCACTCTGAATTGCCCCATATTTATTTCTATAGAGGACAGACTCCTAGTAAAGTCATTTTTACCACTCTGAATTGTCTCATATTCATTTCTGTATAGGATAGACTCCTAGTAAAGCCATTTTTACCACTCTGAATTGTCCGATATTCATTTCTATACAGGACAGAATCATAGGAAAGCCATTTCACCACTCTGAATTGTCTCATATTCATTTCTGTATAGGACAGACTCCTAGTAAAGCCATTTTTACCACTCTGAATTGTCCCATATTCATTTCTATAGAGGACAGACTCCTAGTAAAGCCATTTTACCACTCTGAATTGTCCCATATTCATTTCTATAGAGGACAGACTCCTATTAAAGCCATTTTTACCACTCTGAATTGTCCCATATTCATTTCTACAGAGGACAGACTCCTAGTAAAGCCATTTTTACCACTCTGAATTGTCCCATATTCATTTCTATAGAGGACAGACTCCTAGTAAAATCATTTTTACCACTCTGAATTGTCCCATATTAATTTCTATAGAGGACAGATTCGTAGTAAAGACATTTTTACCATTCTGAATTGCCCCATATTTATTTCTATAGAGGACAGACTCCTAGTAAAGCCATTTTTACCACTCTGAATTGCCCCATATTTATTTCTATAGAGAAAAGACTCCTAGTAAAGCCATTTTTTACCACTCTGAATTGTCCCATATTCATTTCTATAGAGGACAGACTCCTAGTAAAGCCATTTTTACCACTCTGAATTGCCCCATATTCATTTCTATGGAGGACAGACTCCTAGAAAAGCCATTTTCTCCACTCTGAATTGCCCCATATTTATTTCTATGGAGGACAGTCTCCTAGTAAAGCCATTTTTACCACTCTGAATTGTCCTATGTTCATTTCTATCGAGGACAGACTCCTAGTAAAGCCATTTTTACCACTCCGAATTGTCCCATATTCATTTTTATAGAGGACAGACTCCTAGTAAAGCCATTTTCACCACTCTGAATTGCCCCATATTTATTTCTATACAGTAAAGCCATTTTTACCACTCTGAATTGTTCCATATTAATTTCTATAGAGGACAGACTCCTAGTAAAGCCATTTTTACCACTCCGAATTGTCCCATATTCATTTTTATAGAGGACAGACTCCTAGTAAAGCCATTTTCACCACTCTGAATTGCCCAATATTTATTTCTATAGAGGACAGACTCCTAGTAAAGCCATTTTACCACTCTGAATTGTCCCATATTCATTTCTATATAGGAGAGACTCCTAGTAAAGCCATTTTACCAATCTCAATTGTCCCATATTCATTTCAATATAGGACAGACTCCTAGTAAAGCCATTTTTACCACTCTGAATTGCCCGATATTCATTTCTATATAGGACAGACTCCTAGTAAAGCCACTTTTACCACTCTGAATTGCCCCGTATTTATTTCTATAGAGGACAGACTCCTAGTAAAGCCACTTTTACCACTCTGAATTGCCCCATATTTATTTCTATAGAGGACAGTCCCCTAGAAAAGCCATTTTTACCACTCTGAATTGCCCCATATTCATTTCTATAGAGGACAGACTCCTAGTAAAGCCACTTTTACCACTCTGAATTGCCCCATATTTATTTCTATAGAGGACAGACTCCTAGTAAAGCCATTTTTACCACTCTGAATTGTCCCATATTCATTTCTATAGAGGACAGACTCCTAGTAAAGCCATTTTACCACTCTGAATTGTCCCATATTCATTTCTATAGAGGACAGACTCCTAGTAAAGCCATTTTTACCACTCTGAATTGTCCCATATTCATTTCTACAGAGGACAGACTCCTAGTAAAGCCATTTTTACCTCTCTGAATTGTCCCATATTCATTTCTATAGAGGACAGACTCCTCGTAAATTCATTTTTACCACTCTGAATTGTCCCATATTCATTTCTATAGAGGACAGACTCGTAGTAAAGACATTTTTACCATTCTGAATTGCCCCATATTTATTTCTATAGAGGACAGACTCCTAGTAAAGCCATTTTTACCACTCTGAATTGCCCCATATTTATTTCTATAGAGAAAAGACTCCTAGTAAAGCCATTTTTACCACTCTGAATTGCCCCATATTCATTTCTATGGAGGACAGACTCCTAGTAAAGCGATTTTTTCCACTCTGAATTGCCCCATATTTATTTCTATGGAGGACAGTCTCCTAGTAAAGCCATTTTTACCACTCTGAATTGTCCTATATTCATTTCTATAGAGGACAGACTCCTAGTAAAGCCATTTTAACCACTCCGAATTGTCCCATATTCATTTTTATAGAGGACAGACTCCTAGTAAAGCCATTTTCACCACTCTGAATTGCCCCATATTTATTTCTATACAGTAAAGCCATTTTTACCACTCTGAATTGTTCCATATTCATTTCTATAGAGGACAGACTCCTAGTAAAGCCATTTTTACCACTCCGAATTGTCCCATATTCATTTTTATAGAGGACAGACTCCTAGTAAAGCCATTTTCACCACTCTGAATTGCCCCATATTTATTTCTATAGAGGACAGACTCCTAGTAAAGCCATTTTTACCACTCTGAATTGTCCAATATTTATTTCTATAGAGGACAGACTCCTAGTAAAGCCATTTTTACCACTCTGAATTGTCCCATATTCATTTCTATATAGAACAGACTCCTAGTAAAGCCATTTTACCACTCTGAATTGTCCCATATCCATTTCTATATAAGACAGACTCCTAGTAAAGCCATTTTTACCACTCTGAATTGCCCCATATTCATTTCTATAAAGGACAGACTCCTAGTAAAGCCATTTTTACCACTCTGAATTGTCCCATATTCATTTCTATATAGGACAGACTCCTAGTAAAGCCATTTTTACCACTCTGAATTGCCCCATATTTATTTCTATAGAGGACAGACTCCTAGTAAAGTCATTTTTACCACTCGGAATTGTCTCATATTCATTTCTGTATAGGATAGACTCCTAGTAAAGCCATTTTTACCACTCTGAATTGTCCGATATTCATTTCTATACAGGACAGAATCATAGGAAAGCCATTTCACCACTCTGAATTGTCTCGTCTTCATTTCTGTATAGGACAGACTCCTAGTAAAGCCATTTTACCACTCTGAATTGTCCCATATTCATTTCTATAGAGGACAGACTCCTAGTAAAGCCATTTTACCACTCTGAATTGTCCCATATTCATTTCTATAGAGGACAGACTCCTATTAAAGCCATTTTTACCACTCTGAATTGTCCCATATTCATTTCTACAGAGGACAGACTCCTAGTAAAGCCATTTTTACCTCTCTGATTTGTCCCATATTCATTTCTATAGAGGACAGACTCCTAGTAAAATCATTTTTACCACTCTGAATTGTCCCATATTCATTTCTATAGAGGACAGATTCGTAGTAAAGACATTTTTACCATTCTGAATTGCCCCATATTTATTTCTATAGAGGACAGACTCCTAGTAAAGCCATTTTTACCACTCTGAATTGCCCCATATTTATTTCTATAGAGAAAAGACTCCTAGTAAAGCCATTTTTTACCACTGTGAATTGTCCCATATTCATTTCTATAGAGGACAGACTCCTAGTAAAGCCATTTTTACCACTCTGAATTGCCCCATATTCATTTCTATGGAGGACAGACTCCTAGTAAAGCCATTTTTTCCACTCTCAATTGCCCCATATTTATTTCTATGGAGGACAGTCTCCTAGTAAAGCCATTTTTACCACTCTGAATTGTCCTATATTCATTTCTATAGAGGACAGACTCCTAGTAAAGCCATTTTTACCACTCCGAATTGTCCCATATTCATTTTTATAGAGGACAGACTCCTAGTAAAGCCATTTTCACCACTCTGAATTGCCCCATATTTATTTCTATACAGTAAAGCCATTTTTACCACTCTGAATTGTTCCATATTTATTTCTATAGAGGACAGACTCCTAGTAAAGCCATTTTTACCACTCCGAATTGTCCCATATTCATTTTTATAGAGGACAGACTCCTAGTAAAGCCATTTTCACCACTCTGAATTGCCCAATATTTATTTCTATAGAGGACAGACTCCTAGTAAAGCCATTTTACCACTCTGAATTGTCCCATATTCATTTCTATATAGGACAGACTCCTAGTAAAGCCATTTTACCACTCTTAATTGTCCCGTATTCATTTCTATATAGGACAGACTCCTAGTAAAGCCATTTTTACCACTCTGAATTGACCCATATTCATTTCTATAGAGGACAGACTCCTAGTAAAGCCACTTTTACCACTCTGAATTGCCCCATATTTATTTCTATAGAGGACAGACTCCTAGTAAAGCCATTTTTCCACTCTGAATTGTCCCATATTCATTTCTATAGAGGACAGACTCCTAGTAAAGCCATTTTACCACTCTGAATTGTCCCATATTCATTTCCATAGAGGACAGACTCCTAGTAAAGCCATTTTTACCACTCAGAATTGTCCCATATTCATTTCTACAGAGGACAGACTCCTAGTAAAGCCATTTTTACCACTCTGAATTGTCCCATATTCATTTCTATAGAGGACAGACTCCTAGTAAAATCATTTTTACCACTCTGAATTGTCCCATATTCATTTCTATAGAGGACAGACTCGTAGTAAAGACATTTTTACCATTCTGAATTGCCCCATATCTATTTCTATAGAGGACAGACTCCTAGTAAAGCCATTTTTACCACTCTGAATTGCCCCATATTTATTTCTATAGAGAAAAGACTCCTAGTAAAGCCATTTTTACCACTCTGAATTGTCCCATATTCATTTCTATAGAGGAAAGACTCCTAGTAATGCCCTTTTTACCACTCTGAATTGTCCCATATTTATTTATATATAGGACAGACTCCTAGTAAAGCCATTATTACCACTCTGAATTGTCCCATATTCATTTCTATAGAGGACAGACTCCTAGTAAAGCCATTTTGACCACTCTGAATTGTCTCATATTTATTTCAATATAGGACAGACTCCTAGTAAAGCCATTTTTACCACTCTGAATTGTCCCATATTCATTTCTATATAGAACAGACTCCTAGTAAAGCCATTTTACCACTCTGAATTGTCCCATATCCATTTCTATATAGGACAGACTCCTAGTAAAGCCATTTTTACCACTGTGAATTGCCCCATATTCATTTCTATAAAGGACAGACTCCTAGTAAAGCCATTTTTACCACTCTGAATTGTCCCATATTCATTTCTATATAGGACAGACTCCTAGTAAAGCCATTTTTACCACTCTGAATTGCCCCATATTTATTTCTATAGAGGACAGACGCCTAGTAAAGTCATTTTTACCACTCTGAATTGTCCCATATTCATTTCTATAGTGGATAGACTCCTAGTAAAGCCATTTTTACCACTCTGAATTGTCCCATATTCATTCCTATAGAGGACAGACTCCTAGTAAAGCCATTTTTACCACTCGGAATTGTCCCATATTCATTTCTATACAGGACAGACTCCTAGTAAAGCCATTTTTACCACTCTGAATTGTCTCATATTCATTTCTGTATAGGATAGACTCCTAGTAAAGCCATTTTTACCACTCTGAATTGCCCCATATTTATTTCTATAGAGGACAGACGCCTAGTAAAGTCATTTTTACCACTCTGAATTGTCCCATATTCATTTCTATAGAGGACAGACTCCTAGTAAAATCATTTTTACCACTCTGAATTGTCCCATATTCATTTCTATAGAGGACAGATTCGTAGTAAAGACATTTTTACCATTCTGAATTGCCCCATATTTATTTCTATAGAGGACAGACTCCTAGTAAAGCCATTTTTACCACTCTGAATTGCCCCATATTTATTTCTATAGAGAAAAGACTCCTAATAAAGCCATTTTTTACCACTCTGAATTGTTCCATATTCATTTCTATAGAGGGCAGACTCCTAGTAAAGCCATTTTTACCACTGTGAATTGCCCCATATTCATTTCTATGGAGGACAGACTCCTAGTAAAGCCATTTTTTCCACTCTGAATTGCCCCATATTTATTTCTATGGAGGACAGTCTCCTAGTAAAGCCATTTTTACCACTCTGAATTGTCCTATATTCATTTCTATAGAGGACAGACTCCTAGTAAAGCCATTTTTACCACTCCGAATTGTCCCATATTCATTTTTATAGAGGACAGACTCCTAGTAAAGCCATTTTCACCACTCTGAATTGCCCCATATTTATTTCTATACAGTAAAGCCATTTTTACCACTCTGAATTGTTCCATATTCATTTCTATAGAGGACAGACTCCTAGTAAAAACATTTTTACCACTCCGAATTGTCCCATATTCATTTTTATAGAGGACAGACTCCTAGTAAAGCCATTTTCACCACTCTGAATTGTCCCATATTCATTTCTATATAGGACAGACTCCTAGTAAAGCCATTTTACCACTCTTAATTGTCCCATATTCATTTCTATATAGGACAGACTCCTAGTAAAGCCATTTTTACCACTCTGAATTGCCCCATATTCATTTCTATAGAGGACAGACTCGTAGTAAAGCCACTTTTACCACTCTGAATTGCCCCGTATTTATTTCTATAGAGGACAGACTCCTAGTAAAGCCATTTTTACCACTCTGAATTGCCCCATATTTATTTCTATAGAGGACAGACTCCTAGTAAAGCCATTTTTACCACTCTGAATTGCCCCATATTCATTTCTATAGAGGACAGACTCCTAGTAAAGCCATTTTACCACTCTGAATTGTCCCATATTCATTTCTATAGAGGACAGACTCCTAGTAAAGCCATTTTTACCACTCTGAATTGTCCCATATTCATTTCTACAGAGGACAGACTCCTAGTAAAGCCATTTTTACCACTCTGAATTGTCCCATATTCATTTCTATACAGGACAGAATCATAGGAAAGCCATTTCACCACTCTGAATTGTCTCATATTCATTTCTGTATAGGACAGACTCCTAGTAAAGCCATTTTTACCACTCTGAATTGTCCCATATTCATTTCTATAGAGGACAGACTCCTAGTAAAGCCATTTTACCACTCTGAATTGTCCCATATTCATTTCTATAGAGGACAGACTCCTATTAAAGCCATTTTCACCTCTCTGAATTGCCCCATATTCATTTCTATAGAGGACAGACTCCTAGTAAAGCCATTTTTACCACTCTGAATTGCCCCATATTTATTTCTATAGAGGACAGACTCCTAGTAAAGCCATTTTTACCACTCTGAATTGTCCCATATTCATTTCTATAGAGGACAGATTCGTAGTAAAGACATTTTTACCATTCTGAATTGCCCCATATTTATTTCTATAGAGAAAAGACTCCTAGTAAAGCCATTTTTTACCACTCTGAATTGTTCCATATTCATTTCTATAGAAGGCAGACTCCTAGTAAAGCCATTTTTACCACTCTGAATTGCCCCATATTCATTTCTATGGAGGACAGACTCCTAGTAAAGCCATTTTTTCCACTCTGAATTGCCCCATATTTATTTCTATGGAGGACAGTCTCCTAGTAAAGCCATTTTTACCACTCTGAATTGTCCTATATTCATTTCTATAGAGGACAGACTCCTAGTAAAACCATTTTTACCACTCCGAATTGTCCCATATTCATTTTTATAGAGGACAGACTCCTAGTAAAGCCATTTTCACCACTCTGAATTGCCCCATATTTATTTCTATACAATAAAGCCATTTTTACCACTCTGAATTGTTCCATATTCATTTCTATAGAGGACAGACTCCTAGTAAAGCCATTTTTACCACTCCGAATTGTCCCATATTCATTTTTATAGAGGACAGACTCCTAGTAAAGCCATTTTCACCACTCTGAATTGCCCAATATTTATTTCTATAGAGGACAGACTCCTAGTAAAGCCATTTTACCACTCTGAATTGTCCCATATTCATTTCTATATAGGACAGACTCCTAGTAAAGCCATTTTACCACTCTTAATTGTCCCGTATTCATTTCTATATAGGACAGACTCCTAGTAAAGCCATTTTTACCACTCTGAATTGACCCATATTCATTTCTATAGAGGACAGACTCCTAGTAAAGCCACTTTTACCACTCTGAATTGCCCCATATTTATTTCTATAGAGGACAGACTCCTAGTAAAGCCATTTTTCCACTCTGAATTGTCCCATATTCATTTCTATAGAGGACAGACTCCTAGTAAAGCCATTTTACCACTCTGAATTGTCCCATATTCATTTCTATAGAGGACAGACTCCTAGTAAAGCCATTTTTACCACTCAGAATTGTCCCATATTCATTTCTACAGAGGACGGACTCCTAGTAAAGCCATTTTTACCACTCTGAATTGTCCCATATTCATTTCTATAGAGGACAGACTCCTAGTAAAATCATTTTTACCACTCTGAATTGTCCCATATTCATTTCTATAGAGGACAGACTCGTAGTAAAGACATTTTTACCATTCTGAATTGCCCCATATCTATTTCTATAGAGGACAGACTCCTAGTAAAGCCATTTTTACCACTCTGAATTGCCCCATATTTATTTCTATAGAGAAAAGACTCCTAGTAAAGCCATTTTTACCACTCTGAATTGTCCCATATTCATTTCTATAGAGGAAAGACTCCTAGTAATGCCCTTTTTACCACTCTGAATTGTCCCATATTTATTTATATATAGGACAGACTCCTAGTAAAGCCATTATTACCACTCTGAATTGTCCCATATTCATTTCTATAGAGGACAGACTCCTAGTAAAGCCATTTTGACCACTCTGAATTGTCTCATATTTATTTCAATATAGGACAGACTCCTAGTAAAGCCATTTTTACCACTCTGAATTGTCCCATATTCATTTCTATATAGAACAGACTCCTAGTAAAGCCATTTTACCACTCTGAATTGTCCCATATCCATTTCTATATAGGACAGACTCCTAGTAAAGCCATTTTTACCACTGTGAATTGCCCCATATTCATTTCTATAAAGGACAGACTCCTAGTAAAGCCATTTTTACCACTCTGAATTGTCCCATATTCATTTCTATATAGGACAGACTCCTAGTAAAGCCATTTTTACCACTCTGAATTGCCCCATATTTATTTCTATAGAGGACAGACGCCTAGTAAAGTCATTTTTACCACTCTGAATTGTCCCATATTCATTTCTATAGTGGACAGACTCCTAGTAAAGCCATTTTTACCACTCTGAATTGTCCCATATTCATTCCTATAGAGGACAGACTCCTAGTAAAGCCATTTTTACCACTCGGAATTGTCCCATATTCATTTCTATACAGGACAGACTCCTAGTAAAGCCATTTTTACCACTCTGAATTGTCTCATATTCATTTCTGTATAGGATAGACTCCTAGTAAAGCCATTTTTACCACTCTGAATTGCCCCATATTTATTTCTATAGAGGACAGACGCCTAGTAAAGTCATTTTTACCACTCTGAATTGTCCCATATTCATTTCTATAGAGGACAGACTCCTAGTAAAATCATTTTTACCACTCTGAATTGTCCCATATTCATTTCTATAGAGGACAGATTCGTAGTAAAGACATTTTTACCATTCTGAATTGCCCCATATTTATTTCTATAGAGGACAGAATCCTAGTAAAGCCATTTTTACCACTCTGAATTGCCCCATATTTATTTCTATAGAGAAAAGACTCCTAATAAAGCCATTTTTTACCACTCTGAATTGTTCCATATTCATTTCTATAGAGGGCAGACTCCTAGTAAAGCCATTTTTACCACTGTGAATTGCCCCATATTCATTTCTATGGAGGACAGACTCCTAGTAAAGCCATTTTTTCCACTCTGAATTGCCCCATATTTATTTCTATGGAGGACAGTCTCCTAGTAAAGCCATTTTTACCACTCTGAATTGTCCTATATTCATTTCTATAGAGGACAGACTCCTAGTAAAGCCATTTTTACCACTCCGAATTGTCCCATATTCATTTTTATAGAGGACAGACTCCTAGTAAAGCCATTTTCACCACTCTGAATTGCCCCATATTTATTTCTATACAGTAAAGCCATTTTTACCACTCTGAATTGTTCCATATTCATTTCTATAGAGGACAGACTCCTAGTAAAACCATTTTTACCACTCCGAATTGTCCCATATTCATTTTTATAGAGGACAGACTCCTAGTAAAGCCATTTTCACCACTCTGAATTGTCCCATATTCATTTCTATATAGGACAGACTCCTAGTAAAGCCATTTTACCACTCTTAATTGTCCCATATTCATTTCTATATAGGACAGACTCCTAGTAAAGCCATTTTTACCACTCTGAATTGCCCCATATTCATTTCTATAGAGGACAGACTCGTAGTAAAGCCACTTTTACCACTCTGAATTGCCCCGTATTTATTTCTATAGAGGACAGACTCCTAGTAAAGCCATTTTTACCACTCTGAATTGCCCCATATTTATTTCTATAGAGGACAGACTCCTAGTAAAGCCATTTTTACCACTCTGAATTGCCCCATATTCATTTCTATAGAGGACAGACTCCTAGTAAAGCCATTTTACCACTCTGAATTGTCCCATATTCATTTCTATAGAGGACAGACTCCTAGTAAAGCCATTTTTACCACTCTGAATTGTCCCATATTCATTTCTACAGAGGACAGACTCCTAGTAAAGCCATTTTTACCACTCTGAATTGTCCCATATTCATTTCTATACAGGACAGAATCATAGGAAAGCCATTTCACCACTCTGAATTGTCTCATATTCATTTCTGTATAGGACAGACTCCTAGTAAAGCCATTTTTACCACTCTGAATTGTCCCATATTCATTTCTATAGAGGACAGACTCCTAGTAAAGCCATTTTACCACTCTGAATTGTCCCATATTCATTTCTATAGAGGACAGACTCCTATTAAAGCCATTTTCACCTCTCTGAATTGCCCCATATTCATTTCTATAGAGGACAGACTCCTAGTAAAGCCATTTTTACCACTCTGAATTGCCCCATATTTATTTCTATAGAGGACAGACTCCTAGTAAAGCCATTTTTACCACTCTGAATTGTCCCATATTCATTTCTATAGAGGACAGATTCGTAGTAAAGACATTTTTACCATTCTGAATTGCCCCATATTTATTTCTATAGAGAAAAGACTCCTAGTAAAGCCATTTTTTACCACTCTGAATTGTTCCATATTCATTTCTATAGAAGGCAGACTCCTAGTAAAGCCATTTTTACCACTCTGAATTGCCCCATATTCATTTCTATGGAGGACAGACTCCTAGTAAAGCCATTTTTTCCACTCTGAATTGCCCCATATTTATTTCTATGGAGGACAGTCTCCTAGTAAAGCCATTTTTACCACTCTGAATTGTCCTATATTCATTTCTATAGAGGACAGACTCCTAGTAAAACCATTTTTACCACTCCGAATTGTCCCATATTCATTTTTATAGAGGACAGACTCCTAGTAAAGCCATTTTCACCACTCTGAATTGCCCCATATTTATTTCTATACAATAAAGCCATTTTTACCACTCTGAATTGTTCCATATTCATTTCTATAGAGGACAGACTCCTAGTAAAGCCATTTTTACCACTCCGAATTGTCCCATATTCATTTTTATAGAGGACAGACTCCTAGTAAAGCCATTTTCACCACTCTGAATTGCCCAATATTTATTTCTATAGAGGACAGACTCCTAGTAAAGCCATTTTACCACTCTGAATTGTCCCATATTCATTTCTATATAGGACAGACTCCTAGTAAAGCCATTTTACCAATCTTAATTGTCCCATATTCATTTCTATATAGGACAGACTCCTAGTAAAGCCATTTTTACCACTCTGAATTGCCCCATATTCATTTCTACAGAGGACAGACTCCTAGTAAAGCCATTTTTACCTCTCTGATTTGTCCCATATTCATTTCTATAGAGGACAGACTCCTAGTAAAATCATTTTTACCACTCTGAATTGTCCCATATTCATTTCTATAGAGGACAGATTCGTAGTAAAGACATTTTTACCATTCTGAATTGCCCCATATTTATTTCTATAGAGGACAGACTCCTAGTAAAGCCATTTTTACCACTCTGAATTGCCCCATATTTATTTCTATAGAGAAAAGACTCCTAGTAAAGCCATTTTTTACCACTGTGAATTGTCCCATATTCATTTCTATAGAGGACAGACTCCTAGTAAAGCCATTTTTACCACTCTGAATTGCCCCATATTCATTTCTATGGAGGACAGACTCCTAGTAAAGCCATTTTTTCCACTCTCAATTGCCCCATATTTATTTCTATGGAGGACAGTCTCCTAGTAAAGCCATTTTTACCACTCTGAATTGCCCCATATTTATTTCTATAGAGGACAGACGCCTAGTAAAGTCATTTTTACCACTCTGAATTGTCCCATATTCATTTCTATAGTGGACAGACTCCTAGTAAAGCCATTTTTACCACTCTGAATTGTCCCATATTCATTCCTATAGAGGACAGACTCCTAGTAAAGCCATTTTTACCACTCGGAATTGTCCCATATTCATTTCTATACAGGACAGACTCCTAGTAAAGCCATTTTTACCACTCTGAATTGTCTCATATTCATTTCTGTATAGGATAGACTCCTAGTAAAGCCATTTTTACCACTCTGAATTGCCCCATATTTATTTCTATAGAGGACAGACGCCTAGTAAAGTCATTTTTACCACTCTGAATTGTCCCATATTCATTTCTATAGAGGACAGACTCCTAGTAAAATCATTTTTACCACTCTGAATTGTCCCATATTCATTTCTATAGAGGACAGATTCGTAGTAAAGACATTTTTACCATTCTGAATTGCCCCATATTTATTTCTATAGAGGACAGACTCCTAGTAAAGCCATTTTTACCACTCTGAATTGCCCCATATTTATTTCTATAGAGAAAAGACTCCTAATAAAGCCATTTTTTACCACTCTGAATTGTTCCATATTCATTTCTATAGAGGGCAGACTCCTAGTAAAGCCATTTTTACCACTGTGAATTGCCCCATATTCATTTCTATGGAGGACAGACTCCTAGTAAAGCCATTTTTTCCACTCTGAATTGCCCCATATTTATTTCTATGGAGGACAGTCTCCTAGTAAAGCCATTTTTACCACTCTGAATTGTCCTATATTCATTTCTATAGAGGACAGACTCCTAGTAAAGCCATTTTTACCACTCCGAATTGTCCCATATTCATTTTTATAGAGGACAGACTCCTAGTAAAGCCATTTTCACCACTCTGAATTGCCCCATATTTATTTCTATACAGTAAAGCCATTTTTACCACTCTGAATTGTTCCATATTCATTTCTATAGAGGACAGACTCCTAGTAAAACCATTTTTACCACTCCGAATTGTCCCATATTCATTTTTATAGAGGGCAGACTCCTAGTAAAGCCATTTTCACCACTCTGAATTGTCCCATATTCATTTCTATATAGGACAGACTCCTAGTAAAGCCATTTTACCACTCTTAATTGTCCCATATTCATTTCTATATAGGACAGACTCCTAGTAAAGCCATTTTTACCACTCTGAATTGCCCCATATTCATTTCTATAGAGGACAGACTCGTAGTAAAGCCACTTTTACCACTCTGAATTGCCCCGTATTTATTTCTATAGAGGACAGACTCCTAGTAAAGCCATTTTTACCACTCTGAATTGCCCCATATTTATTTCTATAGAGGACAGACTCCTAGTAAAGCCATTTTTACCACTCTGAATTGCCCCATATTCATTTCTATAGAGGACAGACTCCTAGTAAAGCCATTTTACCACTCTGAATTGTCCCATATTCATTTCTATAGAGGACAGACTCCTAGTAAAGCCATTTTTACCACTCTGAATTGTCCCATATTCATTTCTACAGAGGACAGACTCCTAGTAAAGCCATTTTTACCACTCTGAATTGTCCCATATTCATTTCTATACAGGACAGAATCATAGGAAAGCCATTTCACCACTCTGAATTGTCTCATATTCATTTCTGTATAGGACAGACTCCTAGTAAAGCCATTTTTACCACTCTGAATTGTCCCATATTCATTTCTATAGAGGACAGACTCCTAGTAAAGCCATTTTACCACTCTGAATTGTCCCATATTCATTTCTATAGAGGACAGACTCCTATTAAAGCCATTTTCACCTCTCTGAATTGCCCCATATTCATTTCTATAGAGGACAGACTCCTAGTAAAGCCATTTTTACCACTCTGAATTGCCCCATATTTATTTCTATAGAGGACAGACTCCTAGTAAAGCCATTTTTACCACTCTGAATTGTCCCATATTCATTTCTATAGAGGACAGATTCGTAGTAAAGACATTTTTACCATTCTGAATTGCCCCATATTTATTTCTATAGAGAAAAGACTCCTAGTAAAGCCATTTTTTTCCACTCTGAATTGTTCCATATTCATTTCTATAGAAGGCAGACTCCTAGTAAAGCCATTTTTACCACTCTGAATTGCCCCATATTCATTTCTATGGAGGACAGACTCCTAGTAAAGCCATTTTTTCCACTCTGAATTGCCCCATATTTATTTCTATGGAGGACAGTCTCCTAGTAAAGCCATTTTTACCACTCTGAATTGTCCTATATTCATTTCTATAGAGGACAGACTCCTAGTAAAACCATTTTTACCACTCCGAATTGTCCCATATTCATTTTTATAGAGGACAGACTCCTAGTAAAGCCATTTTCACCACTCTGAATTGCCCCATATTTATTTCTATACAATAAAGCCATTTTTACCACTCTGAATTGTTCCATATTCATTTCTATAGAGGACAGACTCCTAGTAAAGCCATTTTTACCACTCCGAATTGTCCCATATTCATTTTTATAGAGGACAGACTCCTAGTAAAGCCATTTTCACCACTCTGAATTGCCCAATATTTATTTCTATAGAGGACAGACTCCTAGTAAAGCCATTTTACCACTCTGAATTGTCCCATATTCATTTCTATATAGGACAGACTCCTAGTAAAGCCATTTTACCAATCTTAATTGTCCCATATTCATTTCTATATAGGACAGACTCCTAGTAAAGCCATTTTTACCACTCTGAATTGCCCCATATTCATTTCTATAGAGGACAGACTCCTAGTAAAGCCACTTTTACCACTCTGAATTGCCCCGTATTTATTTGTATAGAGGACAGACTCCTAGTAAAGCCATTTTTACCACTCTGAATTGCCCCATATTTATTTCTATAGAGGACAGACTCCTAGTAAAGCCATTTTTACCACTCTGAATTGCCCCATATTCATTTCTATAGAGGCCAGACTCCTAGTAAAGCCACTTTTACCACTCTGAATTGCCCCATATTTATTTCTATAGAGGGCAGATTCCTAGTAAAGCCATTTTTACCACTCTGAATTGCCCCATATTCATTTCTATAGAGGACAGACTCCTAGTAAAGCCATTTTACCACTCTGAATTGTCCCATATTCATTTCTATAGAGGACAGACTCCTAGTAAAGCCATTTTTACCACTCTGAATTGTCCCATATTCATTTCTACAGAGGACAGACTCCTAGTAAAGCCATTTTTACCACTCTGAATTGTCCCATATTCATTTCTATACAGGACAGAATCATAGGAAAGCCATTTCACCACTCTGAATTGTCTCATATTCATTTCTGTATAGGACAGACTCCTAGTAAAGCCATTTTTACCACTCTGAATTGTCCCATATTCATTTCTATAGAGGACAGACTCCTAGTAAAGCCATTTTACCACTCTGAATTGTCCCATATTCATTTCTATAGAGGACAGACTCCTATTAAAGCCATTTTCACCTCTCTGAATTGCCCCATATTCATTTCTATAGAGGACAGACTCCTAGTAAAGCCATTTTTACCACTCTGAATTGCCCCATATTTATTTCTATAGAGGACAGACTCCTAGTAAAGCCATTTTTACCACTCTGAATTGTCCCATATTCATTTCTATAGAGGACAGATTCGTAGTAAAGACATTTTTACCATTCTGAATTGCCCCATATTTATTTCTATAGAGAAAAGACTCCTAGTAAAGCCATTTTTTACCACTCTGAATTGTTCCATATTCATTTCTATAGAAGGCAGACTCCTAGTAAAGCCATTTTTACCACTCTGAATTGCCCCATATTCATTTCTATGGAGGACAGACTCCTAGTAAAGCCATTTTTTCCACTCTGAATTGCCCCATATTTATTTCTATGGAGGACAGTCTCCTAGTAAAGCCATTTTTACCACTCTGAATTGTCCTATATTCATTTCTATAGAGGACAGACTCCTAGTAAAACCATTTTTACCACTCCGAATTGTCCCATATTCATTTTTATAGAGGACAGACTCCTAGTAAAGCCATTTTCACCACTCTGAATTGCCCCATATTTATTTCTATACAATAAAGCCATTTTTACCACTCTGAATTGTTCCATATTCATTTCTATAGAGGACAGACTCCTAGTAAAGCCATTTTTACCACTCCGAATTGTCCCATATTCATTTTTATAGAGGACAGACTCCTAGTAAAGCCATTTTCACCACTCTGAATTGCCCAATATTTATTTCTATAGAGGACAGACTCCTAGTAAAGCCATTTTACCACTCTGAATTGTCCCATATTCATTTCTATATAGGACAGACTCCTAGTAAAGCCATTTTACCAATCTTAATTGTCCCATATTCATTTCTATATAGGACAGACTCCTAGTAAAGCCATTTTTACCACTCTGAATTGCCCCATATTCATTTCTACAGAGGACAGACTCCTAGTAAAGCCATTTTTACCTCTCTGATTTGTCCCATATTCATTTCTATAGAGGACAGACTCCTAGTAAAATCATTTTTACCACTCTGAATTGTCCCATATTCATTTCTATAGAGGACAGATTCGTAGTAAAGACATTTTTACCATTCTGAATTGCCCCATATTTATTTCTATAGAGGACAGACTCCTAGTAAAGCCATTTTTACCACTCTGAATTGCCCCATATTTATTTCTATAGAGAAAAGACTCCTAGTAAAGCCATTTTTTACCACTGTGAATTGTCCCATATTCATTTCTATAGAGGACAGACTCCTAGTAAAGCCATTTTTACCACTCTGAATTGCCCCATATTCATTTCTATGGAGGACAGACTCCTAGTAAAGCCATTTTTTCCACTCTCAATTGCCCCATATTTATTTCTATGGAGGACAGTCTCCTAGTAAAGCCATTTTTACCACTCTGAATTGCCCCATATTTATTTCTATAGAGGACAGACGCCTAGTAAAGTCATTTTTACCACTCTGAATTGTCCCATATTCATTTCTATAGTGGACAGACTCCTAGTAAAGCCATTTTTACCACTCTGAATTGTCCCATATTCATTCCTATAGAGGACAGACTCCTAGTAAAGCCATTTTTACCACTCGGAATTGTCCCATATTCATTTCTATACAGGACAGACTCCTAGTAAAGCCATTTTTACCACTCTGAATTGTCTCATATTCATTTCTGTATAGGATAGACTCCTAGTAAAGCCATTTTTACCACTCTGAATTGCCCCATATTTATTTCTATAGAGGACAGACGCCTAGTAAAGTCATTTTTACCACTCTGAATTGTCCCATATTCATTTCTATAGAGGACAGACTCCTAGTAAAATCATTTTTACCACTCTGAATTGTCCCATATTCATTTCTATAGAGGACAGATTCGTAGTAAAGACATTTTTACCATTCTGAATTGCCCCATATTTATTTCTATAGAGGACAGACTCCTAGTAAAGCCATTTTTACCACTCTGAATTGCCCCATATTTATTTCTATAGAGAAAAGACTCCTAATAAAGCCATTTTTTACCACTCTGAATTGTTCCATATTCATTTCTATAGAGGGCAGACTCCTAGTAAAGCCATTTTTACCACTGTGAATTGCCCCATATTCATTTCTATGGAGGACAGACTCCTAGTAAAGCCATTTTTTCCACTCTGAATTGCCCCATATTTATTTCTATGGAGGACAGTCTCCTAGTAAAGCCATTTTTACCACTCTGAATTGTCCTATATTCATTTCTATAGAGGACAGACTCCTAGTAAAGCCATTTTTACCACTCCGAATTGTCCCATATTCATTTTTATAGAGGACAGACTCCTAGTAAAGCCATTTTCACCACTCTGAATTGCCCCATATTTATTTCTATACAGTAAAGCCATTTTTACCACTCTGAATTGTTCCATATTCATTTCTATAGAGGACAGACTCCTAGTAAAACCATTTTTACCACTCCGAATTGTCCCATATTCATTTTTATAGAGGGCAGACTCCTAGTAAAGCCATTTTCACCACTCTGAATTGTCCCATATTCATTTCTATATAGGACAGACTCCTAGTAAAGCCATTTTACCACTCTTAATTGTCCCATATTCATTTCTATATAGGACAGACTCCTAGTAAAGCCATTTTTACCACTCTGAATTGCCCCATATTCATTTCTATAGAGGACAGACTCGTAGTAAAGCCACTTTTACCACTCTGAATTGCCCCGTATTTATTTCTATAGAGGACAGACTCCTAGTAAAGCCATTTTTACCACTCTGAATTGCCCCATATTTATTTCTATAGAGGACAGACTCCTAGTAAAGCCATTTTTACCACTCTGAATTGCCCCATATTCATTTCTATAGAGGACAGACTCCTAGTAAAGCCATTTTACCACTCTGAATTGTCCCATATTCATTTCTATAGAGGACAGACTCCTAGTAAAGCCATTTTTACCACTCTGAATTGTCCCATATTCATTTCTACAGAGGACAGACTCCTAGTAAAGCCATTTTTACCACTCTGAATTGTCCCATATTCATTTCTATACAGGACAGAATCATAGGAAAGCCATTTCACCACTCTGAATTGTCTCATATTCATTTCTGTATAGGACAGACTCCTAGTAAAGCCATTTTTACCACTCTGAATTGTCCCATATTCATTTCTATAGAGGACAGACTCCTAGTAAAGCCATTTTACCACTCTGAATTGTCCCATATTCATTTCTATAGAGGACAGACTCCTATTAAAGCCATTTTCACCTCTCTGAATTGCCCCATATTCATTTCTATAGAGGACAGACTCCTAGTAAAGCCATTTTTACCACTCTGAATTGCCCCATATTTATTTCTATAGAGGACAGACTCCTAGTAAAGCCATTTTTACCACTCTGAATTGTCCCATATTCATTTCTATAGAGGACAGATTCGTAGTAAAGACATTTTTACCATTCTGAATTGCCCCATATTTATTTCTATAGAGAAAAGACTCCTAGTAAAGCCATTTTTTTCCACTCTGAATTGTTCCATATTCATTTCTATAGAAGGCAGACTCCTAGTAAAGCCATTTTTACCACTCTGAATTGCCCCATATTCATTTCTATGGAGGACAGACTCCTAGTAAAGCCATTTTTTCCACTCTGAATTGCCCCATATTTATTTCTATGGAGGACAGTCTCCTAGTAAAGCCATTTTTACCACTCTGAATTGTCCTATATTCATTTCTATAGAGGACAGACTCCTAGTAAAACCATTTTTACCACTCCGAATTGTCCCATATTCATTTTTATAGAGGACAGACTCCTAGTAAAGCCATTTTCACCACTCTGAATTGCCCCATATTTATTTCTATACAATAAAGCCATTTTTACCACTCTGAATTGTTCCATATTCATTTCTATAGAGGACAGACTCCTAGTAAAGCCATTTTTACCACTCCGAATTGTCCCATATTCATTTTTATAGAGGACAGACTCCTAGTAAAGCCATTTTCACCACTCTGAATTGCCCAATATTTATTTCTATAGAGGACAGACTCCTAGTAAAGCCATTTTACCACTCTGAATTGTCCCATATTCATTTCTATATAGGACAGACTCCTAGTAAAGCCATTTTACCAATCTTAATTGTCCCATATTCATTTCTATATAGGACAGACTCCTAGTAAAGCCATTTTTACCACTCTGAATTGCCCCATATTCATTTCTATAGAGGACAGACTCCTAGTAAAGCCACTTTTACCACTCTGAATTGCCCCGTATTTATTTGTATAGAGGACAGACTCCTAGTAAAGCCATTTTTACCACTCTGAATTGCCCCATATTTATTTCTATAGAGGACAGACTCCTAGTAAAGCCATTTTTACCACTCTGAATTGCCCCATATTCATTTCTATAGAGGCCAGACTCCTAGTAAAGCCACTTTTACCACTCTGAATTGCCCCATATTTATTTCTATAGAGGGCAGATTCCTAGTAAAGCCATTTTTACCACTCTGACTTGTCCCATATTTATTTCTATAGAGGACAGTCCCCTAGTAAAGCAATTTTTACCACTCTGAATTGTCCCATATTCATTTCTATACAGGACAGAATCATAGGAAAGCCATTTCACCACTCTGAATTGTCTCATATTCATTTCTGTATAGGACAGACTCCTAGTAAAGCCATTTTTACCACTCTGAATTGTCCCATATTCATTTCTATAGAGGACAGACTCCTAGTAAAGCCATTTTACCACTCTGAATTGTCCCATATTCATTTCTATAGAGGACAGACTCCTATTAAAGCCATTTTTACCACTCTGAATTGTCCCATATTCATTTCTACAGAGGACAGACTCCTAGTAAAGCCATTTTTACCACTCTGATTTGTCCCATATTCATTTCTATAGAGGACAGACTCCTAGTAAAATCATTTTTACCACTCTGAATTGTCCCATATTCATTTCTATAGAGGACAGATTCGTAGTAAAGACATTTTTACCATTCTGAATTGCCCCATATTTATTTCTATAGAGGACAGACTCCTAGTAAAGCCATTTTTATCACTCTGAATTGCCCCATATTTATTTCTATAGAGAAAAGACTCCTAGTAAAGCCATTTTTTACCACTCTGAATTGTTCCATATTCATTTCTATAGAGGGCAGACTCCTAGTAAAGCCATTTTTACCACTCTGAATTGCCCCATATTCATTTCTATGGAGGACAGACTCCTAGTAAAGCCATTTTTTCCACTCTGAATTGCCCCATATTTATTTCTATGGAGGACAGTCTCCTAGTAAAGCCATTTTTACCACTCTGAATTGTCCTATATTCATTTCTATAGAGGACAGACTCCTAGTAAAGCCATTTTTACCACTCCGAATTGTCCCATATTCAATTTTATAGAGGACAGACTCCTAGTAAAGCCATTTTCACCACTCTGAATTGCCCAATATTTATTTCTATAGAGGACAGACTCCTAGTAAAGCCATTTTTACCACTCTGAATCGTCCCATATTCATTTCTATAGGACAGACTCCTAGTAAAGCCATTTTACCACTCTTAATTGTCCCATATTCATTTCTATATAGGACAGACTCCTAGTAAAGCCATTTTTAACACTCTGAATTGCCCCATATTCATTTCTATAGAGGACAGACTCCTAGTAAAGCCACTTTTACCACTCTGAATTGCCCCGTATTTATTTCTATAGAGGACAGACTCCTAGTAAAGCTATTTTTACCACTCTGAATTGCCCCATATTTATTTCTATAGAGGACAGACTCCTAATAAAGCCATTTTTACCACTCTGAATTGCCCCATATTCATGTCTATAGAGGACAGACTCCTAGTAAAGCCACTTTTACCGCTCTGAATTGCCCCATATTTATTTCTATAGAGGGCAGACTCCTAGTAAAGCCATTTTTACCACTCTGAATTGTCCCATATTTATTTCTATAGAGGACAGTCCCCTAGTAAAGTCATTTTTACCACTCTGAATTGTCCCATATTTATTTCTATAGAGGACAGACTCCTAGTAAAGCCACTTTTACCACTCTGAATTGTCCCATATTCATTTCTATAGAGGACAGACTCCTAGTAAAGCCATTTTTGCCACTCTGAATTGCCCCATATTTATTTCTATACAGTAAAGCCATTTTCACCACTCTGAATTGTTCCATATTCATTTCTATATAGGACAGACTCCTAGTAAAGCCATTTTACCCCTCTGAATTGCCCCATATTTAATTCTATACAGGACAGACTACTAGTAAAGCCATTTTTACCACTCTGAATTGTTCCATATTCATTTCTATATACGACAGACTCCTAGTAAAGCCATTATTACCACTCTGAATTGTCCCATATTAATTTCTATAGAGGACAGACTCCTAGTAAAGCCATTTTTACCACTCTGAATTGTCTCATATTTATTTCAATATAGGACAGGCTCCTAGTAAAGCCATTTTTACCACTCTGAATTGTCCCATATTCATTTCTATATAGAACAGACTCCTAGTAAAGCCATTTTACCACTCTGAATTGTCCCATATCCATTTCTATATAGGACAGACTCCTAGTAAAGCCATTTTTACCACTCTGAATTGCCCCATATTCATTTCTATAAAGGACAGACTCCTAGTAAAGCCATTTTTACCACTCTGAATTGTCCCATATTCATTTCTATATAGGACAGACTCCTCGTAAAGCCATTTTTACCACTCTGAATTGCCCCATATTTATTTCTATAGAGGACAGACGCCTAGTAAAGTCATTTTTACCACTCTGAATTGTCCCATATTCATTTCTATAGAGGACAGACTCCTAGAAAAGCCATTTTTACCACTCTGAATTGTCCCATATTCATTTCTATAGAGGACAGACTCCTAGTAAAGCCATTTTTACCACTCGGAATTGTCCCATATTCATTTCTATACAGGACAGACTCCTAGTAAAGCCATTTTTACCACTCTGAATTGTATCATATTCATTTCTGTATAGGATAGACTCCTAGTAAAGCCATTTTTACCACTCTGAATTGTCCCATATTCATTTCTATACAGGACAGAATCATAGTAAAGCCATTTTACCACTCTGAATTGTCTCATATTCATTTCTGTATAGGACAGACTCCTAGTAAAGCCATTTTTACCACTCTGAATTGTCCCATATTCATTTCTATAGAGCACAGACTCCTAGTAAAGCCATTTTTACCACTCTGAATTGTCCCATATTCGTTTCTATAGAGGACAGACTCCTAGTAAAGCCATTTTTGCCACTCTGAATTGCCCCATATTTATTTCTATACAGTAAAGCCATTTTTACCACTCTGAATTGTTCCATATTCATTTCTATATAGGACAGACTCCTAGTAAAGCCATTTTACCCCTCTGAATTGCCCCATATGCATTTCTATAGAGGACAGACTCCTAGTAAAGCCATTTTTACCACTCTGAATTGTCCCATATTCATTTCTATATAGGACAGACTCCTAGTAAAGCCATTTTTACCACTCTGAATTGCCCCATATTTATTTCTATAGAGGACAGACTCCTAGTAAAGTCATTTTTACCACTCTGAATTGTCCCATATTCATTTCTATAGAGGACAGACTCCTAGTAAAGCCATTTTCACCACTCTGAATTGCCCCATATTTATTTCTATAGAGGACAGACTCCTAGTAAAGCCATTTTTACCACTCTGAATTGCCCAATATTTATTTCTATAGAGGACAGACTCCTAGTAAAGCCATTTTTACCACTCTGAATTGTCCCATATTCATTTCTATATAGAACAGACTCCTAGTAAAGCCATTTTACCACTCTGAATTGTCCCATATCTATTTCTATATAGGACAGACTCCTAGTAAAGCCATTTTTTCCACTCTGAATTGCCCCATATTTATTTCTATGGAGGACAGACTCCTAGTAAAGCCATTTTTACCACTCTGAATTGTCTCATATTCATTTCTGTATAGCATAGACTCCTAGTAAAGCCATTTTTACCTCTCTGAATTCTCCGATATTCATTTCTATATAGAACAGACTCCTAGTAAAGCCATTTTTACCACTCTGAATTGCCCCATATTTATTTTTATAGAGGACAGACTCCTAGTAAAGGCATTTTTACCACTCTGAATTGTCCCATATTCATTTCTATATAGGACAGACTCCTAGTAAAGCCATTTTTACCACTCTGAATTGCCCCATATTTATTTCTATGGAGGACAGACTCCTAGTAAAGCCATTTTTACCACTCTGAATTGTCCCATATTCATTTCTATATAGGACAGACTCCTAGTAAAGCCATTTTTAACACTCTGAATTGTTCCATATTCATTTCTATACAGGACAGACTCCTAGTAAAGCCATTTTTACCACTCTGAATTGTCCCATATTCATTTCTATAGAGGACAGACTCCTAGCAAAGCCATTTTTACCACTCTGAATTGTCCCATATTCATTTCTATAGAGGACAGACTCCTAGTAAAGCCATTTTTACCACTCGGAATTGTCCCATATTCATTTCTATACAGGACAGACTCCTAGTAAAGCCATTTTTACCACTCGGAATTGTCCCATATTCATTTCTGTATAGGATAGACTCCTAGTAAAGCCATTTTTACCACTCTGAATTGTCCCATATTCATTTCTATACAGGACAGAATCATAGTAAAGCCATTTTACCACTCTGAATTGTCTCATATTCATTTCTGTACAGGACAGACTCCTAGTAAAGCCATTTTTACCACTCTGAATTGTCCCATATTCATTTCTATAGAGGACAGACTCCTAGTAAAGCCCTTTTTACCACTCTGAATTGTCCCATATTCATTTCTATATAGGACAGACTCCTAGTAAAGCCATTTTTACCACTCTGAATTGTCCCATATTCATTTCTATAGAGGACAGACTCCTAGCAAAGCCATTTTTACCACTCGGAATTGTCCCAAATTCATTTCTATACAGGACAGACTGCTAGTAAAGCCATTTTTACCACTCTGAATTGTCTCATATTCATTTCTGTATAGGATAGACTCCTAGTAAAGCCATTTTTACCACTCTGAATTGTCCCATATTCATTTCTATACAGGACAGAATCATAGTAAAGCCATTCTACCACTCTGAATTGTCTCATATTCATTTCTGTATAGGACAGACTCCTAGTAAAGCCATTTTTACCACTCTGAATTGTCCCATATTCATTTCTATAGAGGACAGACTCCTAGTAAAGCCCTTTTTACCACTCTGAATTGTCCCATATTCATTTCTATATAGGACAGACTCCTAGTAAAGCCCTTTTTACCACTCTGAATTGTCCCATATTCATTTCTATACAGGACAGACTCCTAGTAAAGCCCTTTTTACCACTCTGAATTGTCCCATATTCGTTTCTATAGAGCACAGACTCCTAGTAAAGCCATTTTACCACTCTGAATTCCCCATATTTATTTCTATACAGTAAAGCCATTTTTACCACTATGAATTGTTCCATATTCATTTCTGTATAGGACAGACTCCTAGTAAAGCCATTTTTACCACTCTGAATTGTCCCATATTCATTTTTATAGAGGACAGACTCCTAGTAAAGCCATTTTCACCACTCTGAATTGCCCCATATTCATTTCTATAGAGGACAGACTCCTAGTAAAGCCATTTTTGCCACTCTGAATTGCCCCATATTTATTTCTAAACAGTAAAGCCATTTTTACCACTCTGAATTGTTCCATATTCATTTCTATATAGGACAGACTCCTAGTAAAGCCATTTTTACCACTCTGAATTGTCCCATATTCATTTTTATAGAGGACAGACTCCTAGTAAAGCCATTTTCACCACTCTGAATTGCCCCATATTTATTTCTATAGAGGACAGACTCCTAGTAAAGCCATTTTTACCACTCTGAATTGTCCAATATTTATTTCTATAGAGGACAGACTCCTAGTAAAGCCATTTTTACCACTCTGAATTGTCCCATATTCATTTCTATACAGAACAGACTCCTAGTAAAGCCATTTTACCACTCTGAATTGTCCCATATCCATTTCTATATAGGACAGACTCCTAGTAAAGCCATTTTTACCACTCTGAATTGCCCCATATTCATTTCTATAAAGGACAGACTCCTAGTAAAGCCATTTTTACCACTCTGAATTGTCCCATATTCATTTCTGTATAGGACAGACTCCTAGCAAAGCCATTTTTAGCACTCTGAATTGCCCCATATTTATTTCTATAGAGGACAGACGCCTAGTAAAGTCATTTGTACCACTCTGAATTGTCCCATATTCATTTCTATAGAGGACAGACTCCTAGTAAAGCCATTTTTACCACTCTGAATTGTCCCATATTCATTTCTATAGAGGACAGACTCCTAGTAAAGCCATTTTTACCACTCGGAATTGTCCCATATTCATTTCTATAGAGGACAGACTCCTAGTAAAGCCATTTTTACCACTCTGAATTGTCTCATATTCATTTCTGTATAGGATAGACTCCTAGTAAAGCCATTTTTACCACTCTGAATTGTCCCATATTCATTTCTATACAGGACAGAATCATAGTAAAGCCATTTTACCACTCTGAATAGTCTCATATTCATTTCTGTGTAGGACAGACTCCTAGTAAAGCCATTTTTACCACTCTGAATTGTCCCATATTCATTTCTATAGAGGACAGACTCCTAGTAAAGCCATTTTTACCACTCTGAATTGTCCCATATTCGTTTCTATAGAGGACAGACTCCTAGTAAAGCCATTTTTGCCACTCTGAATTGCCCCATATTTATTTCTATACAGTAAAGCCATTTTACCACTCTGAATTGTTCCATATTCATTTCTATATAGGACAGACTCCTAGTAAAGCCATTTTACCCCTCTGAATTGCCCCATATGCATTTCTATAGAGGACAGACTCCTAGTAAAGCCATTTTTACCACTCTGAATTGCCCCATATTTATTTCTATAGAGGACAGACTCCTAGTAAAGTCATTTTTACCACTCTGAATTGTCCCATATTCATTTCTATAGAGGACAGACTCCTAGTAAAGCCATTTTCACCACTCTGAATTGTCCCATATCCATTTCTATATAGGACAGACTCCTAGTAAAGCCGTTTTTACCACTCTGAATTGCCCCATATTCATTTCTATAAAGGACAGACTCCTAGTAAAGCCATTTTTACCACTCTGAATTCTTCCATATTCATTTCTATATAGGACAGACTCCTAGTAAAGCTATTTTTACCACTCTGAATTGCCCCTTATTTATTTCTATAGAGGACAGACTCCTAGTAAAGTCATTTTTACCACTCGGAATTGTCCCATATTAATTTCTATAGAGGCCAGACTCCTAGTAAAGCCATTTTTACCACTCTGAATCGCCCCATATTTATTTCTATGGAGGACAGACTCCTAGTAAAGCCATTTTTACCACCCTGAATTGTCTCATATTCATTTCTGTATAGGATAGACTCCTAGTAAAGCCATTTTTACCACTCTGAATTGTCCCATATTCATTTCTATACAGGACAGACTCCTAGTAAAGCCATTTTTACCACTCTGAATTGTCCCATATTCATTTCTATAGAGGACAGACTACTAGTAAAGCCATTTTTACCACTCTGAATTGTCTCATATTCATTTCTGTATAGGATAGACTCCTAGTAAAGCTATTTTTACCACTCTGAATTGTCCCATATTCATTTCTATACAGGACAGAATCATAGTAAAGCCATTTTACCACTCTGAATTGTCTCATATTCATTTCTGTATAGGACAGACTCCTAGTAAAGCCATTTTTACCACTCTGAATTGTCCCATATTCATTTCTATAGAGGACAGACTCCTAGTAAAGCCCTTTTTACCACTCTGAATTGTCCCATATTCATTTCTATATAGGACAGACTCCTAGTAAAGCCCTTTTTACCACTCTGAATTGTCCCATATTCATTTCTATACACGACAGACTCCTAGTAAAGCCCTTTTTACCACTCTGAATTGTCTTATATTCGTTTCTATAGAGGACAGACTCCTAGTAAAGCCATTTTACCACTCTGAATTGCCCCATATTTATTTCTATACAGTAAAGCCATTTTTACCACTCTGAATTCTTCCATATTCATTTCTATATAGGACAGACTCCTAGTAAAGCCATTTTTACCACTCTGAATTGTCCCATATTCATTTCTGTATAGGACAGACTCCTAGTAAAGCCATTTTTACCACTCTGAATTGCCCCATATTTATTTCTATAGAGGACAGACGCCTAGTAATGTCATTTGTACCACTCTGAATTGTCCCATATTCATTTCTATAGAGGACAGACTCCTAGTAAAGCCATTTTTACCACTCTGAATTGTCCCATATTCATTTCTATAGAGGACAGACTCCTAGTAAAGCCATTTTAACCACTCCGAATTGTCCCATATCCATTTTTATAGAGGACAGACTCCTAGTAAAGCCATTTTCACCACTCTGAATTGCCCCATATTTATTTCTATACAGTAAAGCCATTTTTACCACTCTGAATTGTTCCATATTCATTTGTATAGAGGACAGACTCCTAGTAAAGCCATTTTTACCACTCCGAATTGTCCCATATTCATTTTTATAGAGGACAGACTCCTAGTAAAGCCATTTTCACCATTCTGAATTGCCCAATATTTATTTCTATAGAGGACAGACTCCTAGTAAAGCCATTTTTACCACTCTGAATCGTCCCATATTCATTTCTATAGGACAGACTCCTAGTATAGCCATTTTACCACTCTTAATTGTCCCATATTCATTTCTATATAGGACAGACTCCTAGTAAAGCCATTTTTAACACTCTGAATTGCCCCATATTCATTTCTATAGAGGACAGACTCCTAGTAAAGCCACTTTTACCACTCTGAATTGCCCCGTATTTATTTCTATAGAGGACAGACTCCTAGTAAAGCTATTTTTACCACTCTGAATTGCCCCATATTTATTTCTATAGAGGACAAACTCCTAATAAAGCCATTTTTACCACTCTGAATTGCCCCATATTTATTTCTATAGAGGGCAGACTCCTAGTAAAGCCATTATTACCACTCTGAATTGTCCCATATTTATTTCTATAGAGGACAGTCCCCTAGTAAAGTCATTTTTACCACTCTGAATTGTCCCATTTTTATTTCTATAGAGGACAGACTCCTAGTAAAGCCACTTTTACCACTCTGAATTGTCCCATATTCATTTCTATAGAGGACAGACTCCTAGTAAAGCCATTTTTGCCACTCTGAATTGCCCCATATTTATTTCTATACAGTAAAGCCATTTTTACCACTCTGAATTGTTCCATATTCATTTCTATATAGGACAGACTCCTAGTAAAGCCATTTTACCCCTCTGAATTGCCCCATATTTAATTCTATACAGGACAGACTACTAGTAAAGCCATTTTTACCACTCTGAATTGTTCCATATTCATTTCTATATAGGACAGACTCCTAGTAAAGCCATTATTACCACTCTGAATTGTCCCATATTAATTTCTATAGAGGACAGACTCCTAGTAAAGCCATTTTTACCACTCTGAATTGTCTCATATTTATTTCAATATAGGACAGACTCCTAGTAAAGCCATATTTACCACTCTGAATTGTCCCATATTCATTTCTATATAGAACAGACTCCTAGTAAAGCCATTTTACCACTCTGAATTGTCCCATATCCATTTCTATATAGGACAGACTCCTAGTAAAGCCATTTTTACCACTCTGAATTGCCCCATATTCATTTCTATAAAGGACAGACTCCTAGTAAAGCCATTTTTACCACTCTGAATTGTCCCATATTCATTTCTATATAGGACAGACTCCTAGTAAAGCCATTTTTACCACTCTGAATTGCCCCATATTTATTTCTATAGAGGACAGACGCCTAGTAAAGTCATTTTTACCACTCTGAATTGTCCCATATTCATTTCTATAGAGGACAGACTCCTAGTAAAGCCATTTTTACCACTCTGAATTGTCCCATATTCATTTCTATAGAGGACAAACTCCTAGTAAAGCCATTTTTACCACTCTGAATTGTCCCATATTCATTTCTATTCAGGACAGACTCCTAGTAAAGCCATTTTTACCACTCTGAATTGTCTCATATTCATTTCTGTATAGGATAGACTCCTAGTAAAGCCATTTTTACCACTCTGAATTGTCCCATATTCATTTCTATACAGGACAGAATCATAGTAAAGCCATTTTACCACTCTGAATTGTCTCATATTCATTTCTGTATAGGACAGACTCCTAGTAAAGCCATTTTTACCACTCTGAATTGTCCCATATTCATTTCTATAGAGCACAGACTCCTAGTAAAGCCATTTTTACCACTCTGAATTGTCCCATATTCGTTTCTATAGAGGACAGACTCCTAGTAAAGCCATTTTTGCCACTCTGAATTGCCCCATATTTATTTCTATACAGTAAAGCCATTTTTACCACTCTGAATTGTTCCATATTCATTTCTATAAAGGACAGACTCCTAGTAAAGCCATTTTACCCCTCTGAATTGCCCCATATGCATTTCTATAGAGGACAGACTCCTAGTAAAGCCATTTTTACCACTCTGAATTGTCCCATATTCATTTCTATATAGGACAGACTCCTAGTAAAGCCATTTTTACCACTCTGAATTGCCCCATATTTATTTCTATAGAGGACAGACTCCTAGTAAAGTCATTTTTACCACTCTGAATTGTCCCATATTCATTTCTATAGAGGACAGACTCCTAGTAAAGCCATTTTTACCACTCTGAATTGCCCCATATTTATTTCTATAGAGGACAGACTCCTAGTAAAGCCATTTTTACCACTCTGAATTGCCCAATATTTATTTCTATAGAGGACAGACTCCTAGTAAAGCCATTTTTACCACTCTGAATTGTCCCATATTCATTTCTATATAGAACAGACTCCTAGTAAAGCCATTTTACCACTCTGAATTGTCCCATATCTATTTCTATATAGGACAGACTCCTAGTAAAGCCATTTTTTCCACTCTGAATTGCCCCATATTTATTTCTATGGAGGACAGACTCCTAGTAAAGCCATTTTCACCACTCTGAATTGTCTCATATTCATTTCTGTATAGGATAGACTCCTAGTAAAGCCATTTTTACCACTCTGAATTGTCCGATATTCATTTCTATATAGAACAGACTCCTAGTAAAGCCATTTTTACCACTCTGAATTGCCCCATATTTATTTCTATAGAGGACAGACTCCTAGTAAAGGCATTTTTACCACTCTGAATTGTCCCATATTCATTTCTATAGAGGACAGACTCCTAGTAAAGCCATTTTTACCACTCTGAATTGCCCCATATTTATTTCTATGGAGGACAGACTCCTAGTAAAGCCATTTTTACCACCCTGAATTGTCTCATATTCATTTCTGTATAGGATAGACTCCTAGTAAAGCCATTTTTACCACTCTGAATGGTCCCATATTCATTTCTATATAGGACAGACTCCTAGTAAAGCCATTTTTACCACTCTGAATTGCCCCATATTTATTTCTATGGAGGACAGACTCCTAGTAAAGCCATTTTTACCACTCTGAATTGTCCCATATTCATTTCTATATAGGACAGACTCCTAGTAAAGCCATTTTTACCACTCTGAATTGTTCCATATTCATTTCTATACAGGACAGACTCCTAGTAAAGCCATTTTTACCACTCTGAATTGTCCCATATTCATTTCTATAGAGGACAGACTCCTAGCAAAGCCATTTTTACCACTCTGAATTGTCCCATATTCATTTCTATAGAGGACAGACTCCTAGTAAAGCCATTTTTACCACTCGGAATTGTCCCATATTCATTTCTATACAGGACAGACTCCTAGTAAAGCCATTTTTACCACTCGGAATTGTCCCATATTCATTTCTGTATAGGATAGACTCCTAGTAAAGCCATTTTTACCACTCTGAATTGTCCCATATTCATTTCTATAGAGGACAGAGTCCTAGTAAAGCCATTTTTACCACTCTGAATTGTCCCATATTCGTTTCTATAGAGGACAGACTCCTAGTAAAGCCATTTTTGCCACTCTGAATTGCCCCATATTTATTTCTATACAGTAAAGCCATTTTTACCACTCTGAATTGTTCCATATTCATTTCTATATAGGACAGACTCCTAGTAAAGCCATTTTACCCCTCTGAATTGCCCCATATGCATTTCTATAGAGGACAGACTCCTAGTAAAGCCATTTTTACCACTCTGAATTGTCCCATATTCATTTCTATATAGGACAGACTCCTAGTAAAGCCATTTTTACCACTCTGAATTGCCCCATATTTATTTCTATAGAGGACAGACTCCTAGTAAAGTCATTTTTACCACTCTGAATTGTCCCATATTCATTTCTATAGAGGACAGACTCCTAGTAAAGCCATTTTCACCACTCTGAATTGTCCCATATCCATTTCTATATAGGACAGACTCCTAGTAAAGCCGTTTTTACCACTCTGAATTGCCCCATATTCATTTCTATAAAGGACAGACTCCTAGTAAAGCCATTTTTACCACTCTGAATTCTTCCATATTCATTTCTATATAGGACAGACTCCTAGTAAAGCTATTTTTACCACTCTGAATTGCCCCATATTTATTTCTATAGAGGACAGACTCCTAGTAAAGTCATTTTTACCACTCTGAATTGTCCCATATTAATTTCTATAGAGGCCAGACTCCTAGTAAAGCCATTTTTACCACTCTGAATTGCCCCATATTTATTTATATGGAGGACAGACTCCTAGTAAAGCCATTTTTACCACCCTGAATTGTCTCATATTCATTTCTGTATAGGATAGACTCCTAGTAAAGCCATTTTTACCACTCTGAATTGTCCCATATTCATTTCTATACAGGACAGACTCCTAGTAAAGCCATTTTTACCACTCTGAATTGTCCCATATTCATTTCTATAGAGGACAGACTACCAGTAAAGCCATTTTTACCACTCTGAATTGTCTCATATTCATTTCTATATAAGACAGACTCCTAGTAAAGCCATTTTTACCACTCTGAATTGTTCCATATTCATTTCTATATAGGACAGACTCCTAGTAAAGCCATTTTTACCACTCTGAATTGCCCCATATTTATTTCTATGGAGGACAGACTCCTAGTAAAGCCATTTTTACCACTCTGAATTGTCCCATATTCATTTCTATATAGGACAGACTCCTAGTAAAGCCATTTTTACCACTCTGAATTGTTCCATATTCATTTCTATACAGGACAGACTCCTAGTAAAGCCATTTTTACCACTCTGAATTGTCCCATATTCATTTCTATAGAGGACAGACTCCTAGCAAAGCCATTTTTACCACTCTGAATTGTCCCATATTCATTTCTATAGAGGACAGACTCCTAGTAAAGCCATTTTTACCACTCGGAATTGTCCCATATTCATTTCTATACAGGACAGACTCCTAGTAAAGCCATTTTTACCACTCGGAATTGTCCCATATTCATTTCTGTATAGGATAGACTCCTAGTAAAGCCATTTTTACCACTCTGAATTGTCCCATATTCATTTCTATAGAGGACAGAGTCCTAGTAAAGCCATTTTTACCACTCTGAATTGTCCCATATTCGTTTCTATAGAGGACAGACTCCTAGTAAAGCCATTTTTGCCACTCTGAATTGCCCCATATTTATTTCTATACAGTAAAGCCATTTTTACCACTCTGAATTGTTCCATATTCATTTCTATATAGGACAGACTCCTAGTAAAGCCATTTTACCCCTCTGAATTGCCCCATATGCATTTCTATAGAGGACAGACTCCTAGTAAAGCCATTTTTACCACTCTGAATTGTCCCATATTCATTTCTATATAGGACAGACTCCTAGTAAAGCCATTTTTACCACTCTGAATTGCCCCATATTTATTTCTATAGAGGACAGACTCCTAGTAAAGTCATTTTTACCACTCTGAATTGTCCCATATTCATTTCTATAGAGGACAGACTCCTAGTAAAGCCATTTTCACCACTCTGAATTGTCCCATATCCATTTCTATATAGGACAGACTCCTAGTAAAGCCGTTTTTACCACTCTGAATTGCCCCATATTCATTTCTATAAAGGACAGACTCCTAGTAAAGCCATTTTTACCACTCTGAATTCTTCCATATTCATTTCTATATAGGACAGACTCCTAGTAAAGCTATTTTTACCACTCTGAATTGCCCCATATTTATTTCTATAGAGGACAGACTCCTAGTAAAGTCATTTTTACCACTCTGAATTGTCCCATATTAATTTCTATAGAGGCCAGACTCCTAGTAAAGCCATTTTTACCACTCTGAATTGCCCCATATTTATTTATATGGAGGACAGACTCCTAGTAAAGCCATTTTTACCACCCTGAATTGTCTCATATTCATTTCTGTATAGGATAGACTCCTAGTAAAGCCATTTTTACCACTCTGAATTGTCCCATATTCATTTCTATACAGGACAGACTCCTAGTAAAGCCATTTTTACCACTCTGAATTGTCCCATATTCATTTCTATAGAGGACAGACTACCAGTAAAGCCATTTTTACCACTCTGAATTGTCTCATATTCATTTCTGTATAGGATAGACTCCTAGTAAAGCTATTTTTACCACTCTGAACTGTCCCATATTCATTTCTATACAGGACAGAATCATAGTAAAGCCATTTTACCACTCTGAATTGTCTCATATTCATTTCTGTATAGGACAGACTCCTAGTAAAGCCATTTTTACCACTCTGAATTGTCCCATATTCATTTCTATAGAGGACAGACTCCTAGTAAAGCCCTTTTTACCACTCTGAATTGTCCCATATTCATTTCTATATAGGACAGACTCCTAGTAAAGCCCTTTTTACCACTCTGAATTGTCCCATATTCATTTCTATACACGACAGACTCCTAGTAAAGCCCTTTTTACCACTCTGAATTGTCTTATATTCGTTTCTATAGAGGACAGACTCCTAGTAAAGCCATTTTTACCACTCTGAATTGCCCCATATTCATTTCTATAAAGGACAGACTCCTAGTAAAGCCATTTTTACCACTCTGAATTGTCCCATATTCATTTCTGTATAGGACAGACTCCTAGTAAAGCCATTTTTACCACTCTGAATTGCCCCATATTTATTTCTATAGAGGACAGACGCCTAGTAAAGTCATTTGTACCACTCTGAATTGTCCCATATTCATTTCTATAGAGGACAGACTCCTAGTAAAGCCATTTTTACCACTCTGAATTGTCCCATATTCATTTCTATAGAGGACAGACTCCTAGTAAAGCCATTTTTACCACTCGGAATTGTCCCATATTCATTTCTATACAGGACAGACTCCTAGTAAAGCCATTTTTACCACTCGGAATTGTCCCATATTCATTTCTGTATAGGATAGACTCCTAGTAAAGCCATTTTTACCACTCTGAATTGTCCCATATTCATTTCTATACAGGACAGAATCATAGTAAAGCCATTTTACCACTCTGAATTGTCTCATATTCATTTCTGTATAGGACAGACTCCTAGTAAAGCCATTTTTACCACTCTGAATTGTCCCATATTCATTTCTATAGAGGACAGACTCCTAGTAAAGCCCTTTTTACCACTCTGAATTGTCCCATATTCATTTCTATATAGGACAGACTCCTAGTAAAGCCATTTTTACCACTCTGAATTGTCCCATATTCATTTCTATAGAGGACAGACTCCTAGTAAAGCCATTTTTACCACTCGGAATTGTCCCATATTCATTTCTATACAGGACAGACTGCTAGTAAAGCCATTTTTACCACTCTGAATTGTCTCATATTCATTTCTGTATAGGATAGACTCCTAGTAAAGCCATTTTTACCACTCTGAATTGTCCCATATTCATTTCTATACAGGACAGAATCATAGTAAAGCCATTTTTACCACTCTGAATTGTCTCATATTCATTTCTGTATAGGACAGACTCCTAGTAAAGCCATTTTTACCACTCTGAATTGTCCCATATTCATTTCTATAGAGGACAGACTCCTAGTAAAGCCCTTTTTACCACTCTGAATTGTCCCATATTCATTTCTATATAGGACAGACTCCTAGTAAAGCCCTTTTTACCACTCTGAATTGTCCCATATTCATTTCTATACAGGACAGACTCCTAGTAAAGCCCTTTTTACCACTCTGAATTGTCCCATATTCGTTTCTATAGAGGACAGACTCCTAGTAAAGCCATTTTACCACTCTGAATTCCCCATATTTATTTCTATACAGTAAAGCCATTTTTACCACTATGAATTGTTCCATATTCATTTCTGTATAGGACAGACTCCTAGCCAAGCCATTTTTACCACTCTGAATTGTCCAATATTTATTTCTATAGAGGACAGACTCCTAGTAAAGCCATTTTTACCACTCTGAATTGTCCCATATTCATTTCTATATAGAACAGACTCCTAGTAAAGCCATTTTACCACTCTGAATTGTCCCATATCCATTTCTATATAGGACAGACTCCTAGAAAAGCCATTTTTACCACTCTGAATTGCCCCATATTCATTTCTATAAAGGACAGACTCCTAGTAAAGCCATTTTTACCACTCTGAATTGTCCCATATTCATTTCTGTATAGGACAGACTCTTAGTAAAGCCATTTTTACCACTCTGAATTGCCCCATATTTATTTCTATAGAGGACAGACGCCTAGTAAAGTCATTTGTACCACTCTGAATTGTCCCATATTCATTTCTATAGAGGACAGACTCCTAGTAAAGCCATTTTTACCACTCTGAATTGTCCCATATTCATTTCTATAGAGGTCAGACTCCTAGTAAAGCCATTTTTACCACTCTGAATTGTCCCATATTCATTTCTATAGAGGACAGACTCCTAGTAAAGCCATTTTTACCACTCTGAATTGTCCCATATTCATTTCTACAGAGGACAGACTCCTAGTAAAGCCATTTTTACCACTCTGAATTGTCCCATATTCATTTCTATACAGGACAGAATCATAGGAAAGCCATTTCACCACTCTGAATTGTCTCATATTCATTTCTGTATAGGACAGACTCCTAGTAAAGCCATTTTTACCACTCTGAATTGTCCCATATTCATTTCTATAGAGGACAGACTCCTAGTAAAGCCATTTTACCACTCTGAATTGTCCCATATTCATTTCTATAGAGGACAGACTCCTATTAAAGCCATTTTTACCACTCTGAATTGTCCCATATTCATTTCTACAGAGGACAGACTCCTAGTAAAGCCATTTTTACCACTCTGATTTGTCCCATATTCATTTCTATAGAGGACAGACTCCTAGTAAAATCATTTTTACCACTCTGAATTGTCCCATATTCATTTCTATAGAGGACAGATTCGTAGTAAAGACATTTTTACCATTCTGAATTGCCCCATATTTATTTCTATAGAGGACAGACTCCTAGTAAAGCCATTTTTATCACTCTGAATTGCCCCATATTTATTTCTATAGAGAAAAGACTCCTAGTAAAGCCATTTTTTACCACTCTGAATTGTTCCATATTCATTTCTATTGAGGGCAGACTCCTAGTAAAGCCATTTTTACCACTCTGAATTGCCCCATATTCATTTCTATGGAGGACAGACTCCTAGTAAAGCCATTTTTTCCACTCTGAATTGCCCCATATTTATTTCTATGGAGGACAGTCTCCTAGTAAAGCCATTTTTACCACTCTGAATTGTCCTATATTCATTTCTATAGAGGACAGACTCCTAGTAAAGCCATTTTTACCACTCCGAATTGTCCCATATTCAATTTTATAGAGGACAGACTCCTAGTAAAGACATTTTCACCACTCTGAATTGCCCCATATTTATTTCTATACAGTAAAGCCATTTTTACCACTCTGAATTGTTCCATATTCATTTCTATAGAGGACAGACTCCTAGTAAAGCCATTTTTACCACTCCGAATTGTCCCATATTCATTTTTATAGAGGACAGACTCCTAGTAAAGCCATTTTCACCACTCTGAATTGCCCAATATTTATTTCTATAGAGGACAGACTCCTAGTAAAGCCATTTTACCACTCTGAATTGTCCCATATTCATTTCTATATAGGACAGACTCCTAGTAAAGCCATTTTACCACTCTTAATTGTCCCATATTCATTTCTATATAGGACAGACTCCTAGTAAAGCCATTTTTACCACTCTGAATTGCCCCATATTCATTTCTATAGAGGACAGACTCCTAGTAAAGCCACTTTTACCACTCTGAATTGCCCCGTATTTATTTCTATAGAGGACAGACTCCTAGTAAAGCCATTTTTACCACTCTGAATTGCCCCATATTTATTTCTATAGAGGACAGACTCCTAGTAAAGCCATTTTTACCACTCTGAATTGCCACATATTCATTTCTATAGAGGACAGACTCCTAGTAAAGCCACTTTTACCACTCTGAATTGCCCCATATTTATTTCTATAGAGGGCAGACTCCTAGTAAAGCCATTTTTACCACTCTGAATTGTCCCACATTTATTTCTATAGAGGACAGTCCCCTAGTAAAGCCATTTTTACCACTCTGAATTGCCCCATATTCATTTCTATAGAGGACAGACTCCTAGTAAAGCCACTTTTACCACTCTGAATTGCCCCATATTTATTTCTATAGAGGACAGACTCCTAGTAAAGCCATTTTTACCACTCTGAATTGTCCCATATTCATTTCTATAGAGGACAGACTCCTAGTAAAGCCATTTTACCACTCTGAATTGTCCCATATTCATTTCTATAGAGGACAGACTCCTAGTAAAGCCATTTTTACCACTCTGAATTGTCCCATATTCATTTCTACAGAGGACCGACTCCTAGTAAAGCCATTTTTACCACTCTGAATTGTCCCATATTCATTTCTATAGAGGACAGACTCCTAGTAAAATCATTTTTACCACTCTGAATTGTCCCATATTCATTTCTATAGAGGACAGACTCGTAGTAAAGACATTTTTACCATTCTGAATTGCCCCATATTTATTTCTATAGAGGACAGACTCCTAGTAAAGCCATTTTTACCACTCTGAATTGCCCCATATTTATTTCTATAGAGAAAAGACTCCTAGTAAAGCCATTTTTACCACTCTGAATTGCCCCATATTCATTTCTATGGAGGACAGACTCCTAGTAAAGCCAGTTTTCCACTCTGAATTGCCCCATATTTATTTCTATGGAGGACAGTCTCCTAGTAAAGCCATTTTTACCACTCTGAATTGTCCTATATTCATTTCTATAGAGGACAGACTCCTAGTAAAGCCATTTTAACCACTCCGAATTGTCCCATATTCATTTTTATAGAGGACAGACTCCTAGTAAAGCCATTTTCACCACTCTGAATTGCCCCATATTTATTTCTATACAGTAAAGCCATTTTTACCACTCTGAATTGTTCCATATTCATTTCTATAGAGGACAGACTCCTAGTAAAGCCATTTTTACCACTCCGAATTGTCCCATATTCATTTTTATAGAGGACAGACTCCTAGTAAAGTCATTTTCACCACTCTGAATTGCCCAATATTTATTTCTATAGAGGACAGACTCCTAGTAAAGCCATTTTTACCACTCTGAATCGTCCCATATTCATTTCTATAGGACAGACTCCTAGTAAAGCCATTTTACCACTCTTAATTGTCCCATATTCATTTCTATATAGGACAGACTCCTAGTAAAGCCATTTTTAACACTCTGAATTGCCCCATATTCATTTCTATAGAGGACAGACTCCTAGTAAAGCCACTTTTACCACTCTGAATTGCCCCGTATTTATTTCTATAGAGGACAGACTCCTAGTAAAGCTATTTTTACCACTCTGAATTGCCCCATATTTATTTCTATAGAGGACAGACTCCTAATAAAGCCATTTTTACCACTCTGAATTGCCCCATATTCATGTCTATAGAGGACAGACTCCTAGTAAAGCCACTTTTACCACTCTGAATTGCCCCATATTTATTTCTATAGAGGGCAGACTCCTAGTAAAGCCATTTTTACCACTCTGAATTGTCCCATATTTATTTCTATAGAGGACAGTCCCCTAGTAAAGTCATTTTTACCACTCTGAATTGTCCCATATTTATTTCTATAGAGGACAGACTCCTAGTAAAGCCACTTTTACCACTCTGAATTGTCCCATATTCATTTCTATAGAGGACAGACTCCTAGTAAAGCCATTTTTGCCACTCTGAATTGCCCCATATTTATTTCTATACAGTAAAGCCATTTTTACCACTCTGAATTGTTCCATATTCATTTCTATATAGGACAGACTCCTTGTAAAGCCATTTTACCCCTCTGAATTGCCCCATATTTAATTCTATACAGGACAGACTACTAGTAAAGCCATTTTTACCACTCTGAATTGTTCCATATTCATTTCTATATAGGACAGACTCCTAGTAAAGCCATTATTACCACTCTGAATTGTCCCATATTAATTTCTATAGAGGACAGACTCCTAGTAAAGCCATTTTTACCACTCTGAATTGTCTCATATTTATTTCAATATAGGACAGGCTCCTAGTAAAACCATTTTTACCACTCTGAATTGTCCCATATTCATTTCTATATAGAACAGACTCCTAGTAAAGCCATTTTACCACTCTGAATTGTCCCATATCCATTTCTATATAGGACAGACTCCTAGTAAAGCCATTTTTACCACTCTGAATTGCCCCATATTCATTTCTATAAAGGACAGACTCCTAGTAAAGCCATTTTTACCACTCTGAATTGTCCCATATTCATTTCTATATAGGACAGACTCCTAGTAAAGCCATTTTTACCACTCTGAATTGCCCCATATTTATTTCTATAGAGGACAGACGCCTAGTAAAGTCATTTTTACCACTCTGAATTGTCCCATATTCATTTCTATAGAGGACAGACTCCTAGAAAAGCCATTTTTACCACTCTGAATTGTCCCATATTCATTTCTATAGAGGACAGACTCCTAGTAAAGCCATTTTTACCACTCGGAATTGTCCCATATTCATTTCTATACAGGACAGACTCCTAGTAAAGCCATTTTTACCACTCTGAATTGTATCATATTCATTTCTGTATAGGATAGACTCCTAGTAAAGCCATTTTTACCACTCTGAATTGTCCCATATTCATTTCTATACAGGACAGAATCATAGTAAAGCCATTTTACCACTCTGAATTGTCTCATATTCATTTCTGTATAGGACAGACTCCTAGTAAAGCCATTTTTACCACTCTGAATTGTCCCATATTCATTTCTATAGAGCACAGACTCCTAGTAAAGCCATTTTTACCACTCTGAATTGTCCCATATTCGTTTCTATAGAGGACAGACTCCTAGTAAAGCCATTTTTGCCACTCTGAATTGCCCCATATTTATTTCTATACAGTAAAGCCATTTTTACCACTCTGAATTGTATCATATTCATTTCTGTATAGGATAGACTCCTAGTAAAGCCATTTTTACCACTCTGAATTGCCCCATATTTATTTCTATGGAGGACAGACTCCTAGTAAAGCCATTTTTACCACTCTGAATTGTCTCATATTCATTTCTGTATAGCATAGACTCCTAGTAAAGCCATTTTTACCACTCTGAATTCTCCGATATTCATTTCTATATGGAACAGACTCCTAGTAAAGCCATTTTTACCACTCTGAATTGCCCCATATTTATTTTTATAGAGGACAGACTCCTAGTAAAGGCATTTTTACAACTCTGAATTGTCCCATATTCATTTCTATAGAGGACAGACTCCTAGTAAAGCCATTTTTACCACTCTGAATTGCCCCATATTTATTTCTATGGAGGACAGACTCCTAGTAAAGCCATTTTTACCACCCTGAATTGTCTCATATTCATTTCTGTATAGGATAGACTCCTAGTAAAGCCATTTTTACCACTCTGAATGGTCCCATATTCATTTCTATATAGGACAGACTCCTAGTAAAGCCATTTTTACCACTCTGAATTGCCCCATATTTATTTCTATGGAGGACAGACTCCTAGTAAAGCCATTTTTACCACTCTGAATTGTCCCATATTCATTTCTATATAGGACAGACTCCTAGTAAAGCCATTTTTACCACTCTGAATTGTTCCATATTCATTTCTATACAGGACAGACTCCTAGTAAAGCCATTTTTACCACTCTGAATTGTCCCATATTCATTTCTATAGAGGACAGACTCCTAGCAAAGCCATTTTTACCACTCTGAATTGTCCCATATTCATTTCTATAGAGGACAGACTCCTAGTAAAGCCATTTTTACCACTCGGAATTGTCCCATATTCATTTCTATACAGGACAGACTCCTAGTAAAGCCATTTTTACCACTCGGAATTGTCCCATATTCATTTCTGTATAGGATAGACTCCTAGTAAAGCCATTTTTACCACTCTGTATTGTCCCATATTCATTTCTATACAGGACAGAATCATAGTAAAGCCATTTTACCACTCTGAATTGTCTCATATTCATTTCTGTATAGGACAGACTCCTAGTAAAGCCATTTTTACCACTCTGAATTGTCCCATATTCATTTCTATAGAGGACAGACTCCTAGTAAAGCCCTTTTTACCACTCTGAATTGTCCCATATTCATTTCTATATAGGACAGACTCCTAGTAAAGCCATTTTTACCACTCTGAATTGTCCCATATTCATTTCTATAGAGGACAGACTCCTAGCAAAGCCATTTTTACCACTCGGAATTGTCCCAAATTCATTTCTATACAGGACAGACTGCTAGTAAAGCCATTTTTACCACTCTGAATTGTCTCATATTCATTTCTGTATAGGATAGACTCCTAGTAAAGCCATTTTTACCACTCTGAATTGTCCCATATTCATTTCTATACAGGACAGAATCATAGTAAAGCCATTCTACCACTCTGAATTGTCTCATATTCATTTCTGTATAGGACAGACTCCTAGTAAAGCCATTTTTACCACTCTGAATTGTCCCATATTCATTTCTATAGAGGACAGACTCCTAGTAAAGCCATTTTACCACTCTGAATTGTCCCATATCCATTTCTATATAGGACAGACTCCTAGTAAAGCCATTTTTACCACTCTGAATTGCCCCATATTCATTTCTATAAAGGACAGACTCCTAGTAAAGCCATTTTTACCACTCTGAATTGTCCCATATTCATTTCTGTATAGGACAGACTCCTAGTAAAGCCATTTTTACCACTCTGAATTGCCCCATATTTATTTCTATAGAGGACAGACGCCTAGTAAAGTCATTTGTACCACTCTGAATTGTCCCATATTCATTTCTATAGAGGACAGACTCCTAGTAAAGCCATTTTTACCACTCTGAATTGTCCCATATTCATTTCTATAGAGGACAGACTCCTAGTAAAGCCATTTTTACCACTCGGAATTGTCCCATATTCATTTCTATAGAGGACAGACTCCTAGTAAAGCCATTTTTACCACTCTGAATTGTCTCATATTCATTTCTGTATAGGATAGACTCCTAGTAAAGCCATTTTTACCACTCTGAATTGTCCCATATTCATTTCTATACAGGACAGAATCATAGTAAAGCCATTTTACCACTCTGAATAGTCTCATATTCATTTCTGTGTAGGACAGACTCCTAGTAAAGCCATTTTTACCACTCTGAATTGTCCCATATTCATTTCTATAGAGGACAGACTCCTAGTAAAGCCATTTTTACCACTCTGAATTGTCCCATATTCGTTTCTATAGAGGACAGACTCCTAGTAAAGCCATTTTTGCCACTCTGAATTGCCCCATATTTATTTCTATACAGTAAAGCCATTTTTACCACTCTGAATTGTTCCATATTCATTTCTATATAGGACAGACTCCTAGTAAAGCCATTTTACCCCTCTGAATTGCCCCATATGCATTTCTATAGAGGACAGACTCCTAGTAAAGCCATTTTTACCACTCTGAATTGTCCCATATTCATTTCTATATAGGACAGACTCCTAGTAAAGCCATTTTTACCACTCTGAATTGCCCCATATTTATTTCTATAGAGGACAGACTCCTAGTAAAGTCATTTTTACCACTCTGAATTGTCCCATATTCATTTCTATAGAGGACAGACTCCTAGTAAAGCCATTTTCACCACTCTGAATTGTCCCATATCCATTTCTATATAGGACAGACTCCTAGTAAAGCCGTTTTTACCACTCTGAATTGCCCCATATTCATTTCTATAAAGGACAGACTCCTAGTAAAGCCATTTTTACCACTCTGAATTCTTCCATATTCATTTCTATATAGGACAGACTCCTAGTAAAGCTATTTTTACCACTCTGAATTGCCCCTTATTTATTTCTATAGAGGACAGACTCCTAGTAAAGTCATTTTTACCACTCGGAATTGTCCCATATTAATTTCTATAGAGGCCAGACTCCTAGTAAAGCCATTTTTACCACTCTGAATCGCCCCATATTTATTTCTATGGAGGACAGACTCCTAGTAAAGCCATTTTTACCACCCTGAATTGTCTCATATTCATTTCTGTATAGGATAGACTCCTAGTAAAGCCATTTTTACCACTCTGAATTGTCCCATATTCATTTCTATACAGGACAGACTCCTAGTAAAGCCATTTTTACCACTCTGAATTGTCCCATATTCATTTCTATAGAGGACAGACTACTAGTAAAGCCATTTTTACCACTCTGAATTGTCTCATATTCATTTCTGTATAGGATAGACTCCTAGTAAAGCTATTTTTACCACTCTGAATTGTCCCATATTCATTTCTATACAGGACAGAATCATAGTAAAGCCATTTTACCACTCTGAATTGTCTCATATTCATTTCTGTATAGGACAGACTCCTAGTAAAGCCATTTTTACCACTCTGAATTGTCCCATATTCATTTCTATAGAGGACAGACTCCTAGTAAAGCCCTTTTTACCGCTCTGAATTGTCCCATATTCATTTCTATATAGGACAGACTCCTAGTAAAGCCCTTTTTACCACTCTGAATTGTCCCATATTCATTTCTATACACGACAGACTCCTAGTAAAGCCCTTTTTACCACTCTGAATTGTCTTATATTCGTTTCTATAGAGGACAGACTCCTAGTAAAGCCATTTTACCACTCTGAATTGCCCCATATTTATTTCTATACAGTAAAGCCATTTTTACCACTCTGAATTGTTCCATATTCATTTCTATATAGGACAGACTCCTAGTAAAGCCATTTTTACCACTCTGAATTGTCCCATATTCATTTCTGTATAGGACAGACTCCTAGTAAAGCCATTTTTACCACTCTGAATGCCCCATATTTATTTCTATAGAGGACAGACGCCTAGTAAAGTCATTTGTACCACTCTGAATTGTCCCATATTCATTTCTATAGAGGACAGACTCCTAGTAAAGCCATTTTTACCACTCTGAATTGTCCCATATTCATTTCTATAGAGGACAGACTCCTAGTAAAGCCATTTTAACCACTCCGAATTGTCCCATATTCATTTTTATAGAGGACAGACTCCTAGTAAAGCCATTTTCACCACTCTGAATTGCCCCATATTTATTTCTATACAGTAAAGCCATTTTTACCACTCTGAATTGTTCCATATTCATTTCTATAGAGGACAGACTCCTAGTAAAGCCATTTTTACCACTCCGAATTGTCCCATATTCATTTTTATAGAGGACAGACTCCTAGTAAAGCCATTTTCACCACTCTGAATTGCCCAATATTTATTTCTATAGAGGACAGACTCCTAGTAAAGCCATTTTTACCACTCTGAATCGTCCCATATTCATTTCTATAGGACAGACTCCTAGTAAAGCCATTTTACCACTCTTAATTGTCCCATATTCATTTCTATATAGGACAGACTCCTAGTAAAGCCATTTTTAACACTCTGAATTGCCCCATATTCATTTCTATAGAGGACAGACTCCTAGTAAAGCCACTTTTACCACTCTGAATTGCCCCGTATTTATTTCTATAGAGGACAGACTCCTAGTAAAGCTATTTTTACCACTCTGAATTGCCCCATATTTATTTCTATAGAGGACAAACTCCTAATAAAGCCATTTTTACCACTCTGAATTGACCCATATTTATTTCTATAGAGGGCAGACTCCTAGTAAAGCCATTTTTACCACTCTGAATTGTCCCATATTTATTTCTATAGAGGACAGTCCCCTAGTAAAGTCATTTTTACCACTCTGAATTGTCCCATTTTTATTTCTGTAGAGGACAGACTCCTAGTAAAGCCACTTTTACCACTCTGAATTGTCCCATATTCATTTCTATAGAGGACAGACTCCTAGTAAAGCCATTTTTGCCACTCTGAATTGCCCCATATTTATTTCTATACAGTAAAGCCATTTTTACCACTCTGAATTGTTCCATATTCATTTCTATATAGGACAGACTCCTAGTAAAGCCATTTTACCCCTCTGAATTGCCCCATATTTAATTCTATACAGGACAGATTACTAGTAAAGCCATTTTTACCACTCTGAATTGTTCCATATTCATTTCTATATAGGACAGACTCCTAGTAAAGCCATTATTACCACTCTGAATTGTCCCATATTAATTTCTATAGAGGACAGACTCCTAGTAAAGCCATTTTTACCACTCTGAATTGTCTCATATTTATTTCAATATAGGACAAACTCCTAGTAAAGCCATTTTTACCACTCTGAATTGTCCCATATTCATTTCTATATAGAACAGACTCCTAGTAAAGCCATTTTACCACTCTGAATTGTCCCATATCCATTTCTATATAGGACAGACTCCTAGTAAAGCCATTTTTACCACTCTGAATTGCCCCATATTCATTTCTATAAAGGACAGACTCCTAGTAAAGCCATTTTTACCACTCTGAATTGTCCCATATTCATTTCTATATAGGACAGACTCCTAGTAAAGCCATTTTTACCACTCTGAATTGCCCCATATTTATTTCTATAGAGGACAGACGCCTAGTAAAGTCATTTTTACCACTCTGAATTGTCCCATATTCATTTCTATATAGGACAGACTCCTAGTAAAGCCATTTTTACCACTCTGAATTGTCCCATATTCATTTCTATAGAGGACAGACTCCTAGTAAAGCCATTTTTACCACTCTGAATTGTCCCATATTCGTTTCTATAGAGGACAGACTCCTAGTAAAGCCATTTTTGCCACTCTGAATTGCCCCATATTTATTTCTATACAGTAAAGCCATTTTTACCACTCTGAATTGTTCCATATTCATTTCTATATAGGACAGACTCCTAGTAAAGCCATTTTACCCCTCTGAATTGCCCCATATGCATTTCTATAGAGGACAGACTCCTAGTAAAGCCATTTTTACCACTCTGAATTGTCCCATATTCATTTCTATATAGGACAGACTCCTAGTAAAGCCATTTTTACCACTCTGAATTGCCCCATATTTATTTCTATAGAGGACAGACTCCTAGTAAAGTCATTTTTACCACTCTGAATTGTCCCATATTCATTTCTATAGAGGACAGACTCCTAGTAAAGCCATTTTCACCACTCTGAATTGTCCCATATCCATTTCTATATAGGACAGACTCCTAGTAAAGCCGTTTTTACCACTCTGAATTGCCCCATATTCATTTCTATAAAGGACAGACTCCTAGTAAAGCCATTTTTACCACTCTGAATTCTTCCATATTCATTTCTATATAGGACAGACTCCTAGTAAAGCTATTTTTACCACTCTGAATTGCCCCATATTTATTTCTATAGAGGACAGACTCCTAGTAAAGTCATTTTTACCACTCTGAATTGTCCCATATTAATTTCTATAGAGGCCAGACTCCTTTTAAAGCCATTTTTACCACTCTGAATTGCCCCATATTTATTTATATGGAGGACAGACTCCTAGTAAAGCCATTTTTACCACCCTGAATTGTCTCATATTCATTTCTGTATAGGATAGACTCCTAGTAAAGCCATTTTTACCACTCTGAATTGTCCCATATTCATTTCTATACAGGACAGACTCCTAGTAAAGCCATTTTTACCACTCTGAATTGTCCCATATTCATTTCTATAGAGGACAGACTACCAGTAAAGCCATTTTTACCACTCTGAATTGTCTCATATTCATTTCTGTATAGGATAGACTCCTAGTAAAGCTATTTTTACCACTCTGAACTGTCCCATATTCATTTCTACACAGGACAGAATCATAGTAAAGCCATTTTACCACTCTGAATTGTCTCATATTCATTTCTGTATAGGACAGACTCCTAGTAAAGCCATTTTTACCACTCTGAATTGTCCCATATTCATTTCTATAGAGGACAGACTCCTAGTAAAGCCCTTTTTACCACTCTGAATTGTCCCATATTCATTTCTATATAGGACAGACTCCTAGTAAAGCCCTTTTTACCACTCTGAATTGTCCCATATTCATTTCTATACACGACAGACTCCTAGTAAAGCCCTTTTTACCACTCTGAATTGTCTTATATTCGTTTCTATAGAGGACAGACTCCTAGTAAAGCCATTTTACCACTCTGAATTGCCCCATATTTATTTCTATACAGTAAAGCCATTTTTACCACTCTGAATTGTTCCATATTCATTTCTATATAGGACAGACTCCTAGTAAAGCCATTTTTACCACTCTGAATTGCCCCATATTCATTTCTATAAAGGACAGACTCCTAGTAAAGCCATTTTTACCACTCTGAATTGTCCCATATTCATTTCTGTATAGGACAGACTCCTAGTAAAGCCATTTTTACCACTCTGAATTGCCCCATATTTATTTCTATAGAGGACAGACGCCTAGTAAAGTCATTTGTACCACTCTGAATTGTCCCATATTCATTTCTATAGAGGACAGACTCCTAGTAAAGCCATTTTTACCACTCTGAATTGTCCCATATTCATTTCTATAGAGGACAGACTCCTAGTAAAGCCATTTTTACCACTCGGAATTGTCCCATATTCATTTCTATACAGGACAGACTCCTAGTAAAGCCATTTTTACCACTCGGAATTGTCCCATATTCATTTCTGTATAGGATAGACTCCTAGTAAAGCCATTTTTACCACTCTGAATTGTCCCATATTCATTTCTATACAGGACAGAATCACAGTAAAGCCATTTTACCACTCTGAATTGTCTCATATTCATTTCTGTACAGGACAGACTCCTAGTAAAGCCATTTTTACCACTCTGAATTGTCCCATATTCATTTCTATAGAGGACAGACTCCTAGGAAAGCCCTTTTTACCACTCTGAATTGTCCCATATTCATTTCTATATAGGACAGACTCCTAGTAAAGCCATTTTTACCACTCTGAATTGTCCCATATTCATTTCTATAGAGGACAGACTCCTAGTAAAGCCATTTTTACCACTCGGAATTGTCCCATATTCATTTCTATACAGGACAGACTGCTAGTAAAGCCATTTTTACCACTCTGAATTGTCTCATATTCATTTCTGTATAGGATAGACTCCTAGTAAAGCCATTTTTACCACTCTGAATTGTCCCATATTCATTTCTATACAGGACAGAATCATAGTAAAGCCATTTTACCACTCTGAATTGTCTCATATTCATTTCTGTATAGGACAGACTCCTAGTAAAGCCATTTTTACCACTCTGAATTGTCCCATATTCATTTCTATAGAGGACAGACTCCTAGTAAAGCCCTTTTTACCACTCTGAATTGTCCCATATTCATTTCTATATAGGACAGACTCCTAGTAAAGCCCTTTTTACCACTCTGAATTGTCCCATATTCATTTCTATACAGGACAGACTCCTAGTAAAGCCCTTTTTACCACTCTGAATTGTCCCATATTCGTTTCTATAGAGGACAGACTCCTAGTAAAGCCATTTTACCACTCTGAATTCCCCATATTTATTTCTATACAGTAAAGCCATTTTTACCACTATGAATTGTTCCATATTCATTTCTGTATAGGACAGACTCCTAGCCAAGCCATTTTTACCACTCTGAATTGTCCAATATTTATTTCTATAGAGGACAGACTCCTAGTAAAGCCATTTTTACCACTCTGAATTGTCCCATATTCATTTCTATATAGAACAGACTCCTAGTAAAGCCATTTTACCACTCTGAATTGTCCCATATCCATTTCTATATAGGACAGACTCCTAGAAAAGCCATTTTTACCACTCTGAATTGCCCCATATTCATTTCTATAAAGGACAGACTCCTAGTAAAGCCATTTTTACCACTCTGAATTGTCCCATATTCATTTCTGTATAGGACAGACTCTTAGTAAAGCCATTTTTACCACTCTGAATTGCCCCATATTTATTTCTATAGAGGACAGACGCCTAGTAAAGTCATTTGTACCACTCTGAATTGTCCCATATTCATTTCTATAGAGGACAGACTCCTAGTAAAGCCATTTTTACCACTCTGAATTGTCCCATATTCATTTCTATAGAGGTCAGACTCCTAGTAAAGCCATTTTTACCACTCTGAATTGTCCCATATTCATTTCTATAGAGGACAGACTCCTAGTAAAGCCATTTTTACCACTCTGAATTGTCCCATATTCATTTCTACAGAGGACAGACTCCTAGTAAAGCCATTTTTACCACTCTGAATTGTCCCATATTCATTTCTATACAGGACAGAATCATAGGAAAGCCATTTCACCACTCTGAATTGTCTCATATTCATTTCTGTATAGGACAGACTCCTAGTAAAGCCATTTTTACCACTCTGAATTGTCCCATATTCATTTCTATAGAGGACAGACTCCTAGTAAAGCCATTTAACCACTCTGAATTGTCCCATATTCATTTCTATAGAGGACAGACTAATATTAAAGCCATTTTTACCACTCTGAATTGTCCCATATTCATTTCTACAGAGGACAGACTCCTAGTAAAGCCATTTTTACCACTCTGATTTGTCCCATATTCATTTCTATAGAGGACAGACTCCTAGTAAAATCATTTTTACCACTCTGAATTGTCCCATATTCATTTCTATAGAGGACAGATTCGTAGTAAAGACATTTTTACCATTCTGAATTGCCCCATATTTATTTCTATAGAGGACAGACTCCTAGTAAAGCCATTTTTATCACTCTGAATTGCCCCATATTTATTTCTATAGAGAAAAGACTCCTAGTAAAGCCATTTTTTACCACTCTGAATTGTTCCATATTCATTTCTATAGAGGGCAGACTCCTAGTAAAGCCATTTTTACCACTCTGAATTGCCCCATATTCATTTCTATGGAGGACAGACTCCTAGTAAAGCCATTTTTTCCACTCTGAATTGCCCCATATTTATTTCTATGGAGGACAGTCTCCTAGTAAAGCCATTTTTACCACTCTGAATTGTCCTATATTCATTTCTATAGAGGACAGACTCCTAGTAAAGCCATTTTTACCACTCCGAATTGTCCCATATTCAATTTTATAGAGGACAGACTCCTAGTAAAGCCATTTTCACCACTCTGAATTGCCCCATATTTATTTCTATACAGTAAAGCCATTTTTACCACTCTGAATTGTTCCATATTCATTTCTATAGAGGACAGACTCCTAGTAAAGCCATTTTTACCACTCCGAATTGTCCCATATTCATTTTTATAGAGGACAGACTCCTAGTAAAGCCATTTTCACCACTCTGAATTGCCCAATATTTATTTCTATAGAGGACAGACTCCTAGTAAAGCCATTTTACCACTCTGAATTGTCCCATATTCATTTCTATATAGGACAGACTCCTAGTAAAGCCATTTTACCACTCTTAATTGTCCCATATTCATTTCTATATAGGACAGACTCCTAGTAAAGCCATTTTTACCACTCTGAATTGCCCCATATTCATTTCTATAGAGGACAGACTCCTAGTAAAGCCACTTTTACCACTCTGAATTGCCCCGTATTTATTTCTATAGAGGACAGACTCCTAGTAAAGCCATTTTTACCACTCTGAATTGCCCCATATTTATTTCTATAGAGGACAGACTCCTAGTAAAGCCATTTTTACCACTCTGAATTGCCACATATTCATTTCTATAGAGGACAGACTCCTAGTAAAGCCACTTTTACCACTCTGAATTGCCCCATATTTATTTCTATAGAGGGCAGACTCCTAGTAAAGCCATTTTTACCACTCTGAATTGTCCCATATTTATTTCTATAGAGGACAGTCCCCTAGTAAAGCCATTTTTACCACTCTGAATTGCCCCATATTCATTTCTATAGAGGACAGACTCCTAGTAAAGCCACTTTTACCACTCTGAATTGCCCCATATTTATTTCTATAGAGGACAGACTCCTAGTAAAGCCATTTTTACCACTCTGAATTGTCCCATATTCATTTCTATAGAGGACAGACTCCTAGTAAAGCCATTTTACCACTCTGAATTGTCCCATATTCATTTCTATAGAGGACAGACTCCTAGTAAAGCCATTTTTACCACTCTGAATTGTCCCATATTCATTTCTACAGAGGACCGACTCCTAGTAAAGCCATTTTTACCACTCTGAATTGTCCCATATTCATTTCTATAGAGGACAGACTCCTAGTAAAATCATTTTTACCACTCTGATTTGTCCCATATTCATTTCTATAGAGGACAGACTCGTAGTAAAGACATTTTTACCATTCTGAATTGCCCCATATTTATTTCTATAGAGGACAGACTCCTAGTAAAGCCATTTTTACCACTCTGAATTGCCCCATATTTATTTCTATAGAGAAAAGACTCCTAGTAAAGCCATTTTTACCACTCTGAATTGCCCCATATTCATTTCTATGGAGGACAGACTCCTAGTAAAGCCAGTTTTCCACTCTGAATTGCCCCATATTTATTTCTATCGAGGACAGTCTCCTAGTAAAGCCATTTTTACCACTCTGAATTGCCCCATATTTATTTCTATACAGTAAAGCCATTTTTACCACTCTGAATTGTTCCATATTCATTTCTATATAGGACAGACTCCTAGTAAAGCCATTTTACCCCTCTGAATTGCCCCATATTTAATTCTATACAGGACAGACTACTAGTAAAGCCATTTTTACCACTCTGAATTGTTCCATATTCATTTCTATATAGGACAGACTCCTAGTAAAGCCATTATTACCACTCTGAATTGTCCCATATTAATTTCTATAGAGGACAGACTCCTAGTAAAGCCATTTTTACCACTCTGAATTGTCTCATATTTATTTCAATATAGGACAGGCTCCTAGTAAAGCCATTTTTACCACTCTGAATTGTCCCATATTCATTTCTATATAGAACAGACTCCTAGTAAAGCCATTTTACCACTCTGAATTGTCCCATATCCATTTCTATATAGGACAGACTCCTAGTAAAGCCATTTTTACCACTCTGAATTGCCCCATATTCATTTCTATAAAGGACAGACTCCTAGTAAAGCCATTTTTACCACTCTGAATTGTCCCATATTCATTTCTATACAGGACAGACTCCTAGTAAAGCCATTTTTACCACTCTGAATTGCCACATATTTATTTCTATAGAGGACAGACGCCTAGTAAAGTCATTTTTACCACTCTGAATTGTCCCATATTCATTTCTATAGAGGACAGACTCCTAGAAAAGCCATTTTTACCACTCTGAATTGTCCCATATTCATTTCTATAGAGGACAGACTCCTAGTAAAGCCATTTTTACCACTCGGAATTGTCCCATATTCATTTCTATACAGGACAGACTCCTAGTAAAGCCATTTTTACCACTCTGAATTGTATCATATTCATTTCTGTATAGGATAGACTCCTAGTAAAGCCATTTTTACCACTCTGAATTGTCCCATATTCATTTCTATACAGGACAGAATCATAGTAAAGCCATTTTACCACTCTGAATTGTCTCATATTCTTTTCTGTATAGGACAGACTCCTAGTAAAGCCATTTTTACCACTCTGAATTGTCCCATATTCATTTCTATAGAGCACAGACTCCTAGTAAAGCCATTTTTACCACTCTGAATTGTCCCATATTCGTTTCTATAGAGGACAGACTCCTAGTAAAGCCATTTTTGCCACTCTGAATTGCCCCATATTTATTTCTATACAGTAAAGCCATTTTTACCACTCTGAATTGTTCCATATTCATTTCTATATAGGACAGACTCCTAGTAAAGCCATTTTACCCCTCTGAATTGCCCCATATGCATTTCTATAGAGGACAGACTCCTAGTAAAGCCATTTTTACCACTCTGAATTGTCCCATATTCATTTCTATATAGGACAGACTCCTAGTAAAGCCATTTTTACCACTCTGAATTGCCCCATATTTATTTCTATAGAGGACAGACTCCTAGTAAAGTCATTTTTACCACTCTGAATTGTCCCATATTCATTTCTATAGAGGACAGACTCCTAGTAAAGCCATTTTCACCACTCTGAATTGCCCCATATTTATTTCTATAGAGGACAGACTCCTAGTAAAGCCATTTTTACCACTCTGAATTGCCCAAAATTTATTTCTATAGAGGACAGACTCCTAGTAAAGCCATTTTTACCACTCTGAATTGTCCCATATTCATTTCTATATAGAACAGACTCCTAGTAAAGCCATTTTACCACTCTGAATTGTCCCATATCTATTTCTATATAGGACAGACTCCTAGTAAAGCCATTTTTTCCACTCTGAATTGCCCCATATTTATTTCTATGGAGGACAGACTCCTAGTAAAGCCATTTTTACCACTCTGAATTGTCTCATATTCATTTCTGTATAGCATAGACTCCTAGTAAAGCCATTTTTACCACTCTGAATTCTCCGATATTCATTTCTATATAGAACAGACTCCTAGTAAAGCCATTTTTACCACTCTGAATTGCCCCATATTTATTTTTATAGAGGACAGACTCCTAGTAAAGGCATTTTTACCACTCTGAATTGTCCCATATTCATTTCTATAGAGGACAGACTCCTAGTAAAGCCATTTTTACCACTCTGAATTGCCCCATATTTATTTCTATGGAGGACAGACTCCTAGTAAGGCCATTTTTACCACCCTGAATTGTCTCATATTCATTTCTGTATAGGATAGACTCCTAGTAAAGCCATTTTTACCACTCTGAATGGTCCCATATTCATTTCTATATAGGACAGACTCCTAGTAAAGCCATTTTTACCACTCTGAATTGCCCCATATTTATTTCTATGGAGGACAGACTCCTAGTAAAGCCATTTTTACCACTCTGAATTGTCCCATATTCATTTCTATATAGGACAGACTCCTAGTAAAGCCATTTTTACCACTCTGAATTGTTCCATATTCATTTCTATACAGGACAGACTCCTAGTAAAGCCATTTTTACCACTCTGAATTGTCCCATATTCATTTCTATAGAGGACAGACTCCTAGCAAAGCCATTTTTACCACTCTGAATTGTCCCATATTCATTTCTATAGAGGACAGACTCCTAGTAAAGCCATTTTTACCACTCGGAATTGTCCCATATTCATTTCTATACAGGACAGACTCCTAGTAAAGCCATTTTTACCACTCGGAATTGTCCCATATTCATTTCTGTATAGGATAGACTCCTAGTAAAGCCATTTTTACCACTCTGTATTGTCCCATATTCATTTATATACAGGACAGAATCATAGTAAAGCCATTTTACCACTCTGAATTGTCTCATATTCATTTCTGTATAGGACAGACTCCTAGTAAAGCCATTTTTACCACTCTGAATTGTCCCATATTCATTTCTATAGAGGACAGACTCCTAGTAAAGCCCTTTTTACCACTCTGAATTGTCCCATATTCATTTCTATATAGGACAGACTCCTAGTAAAGCCATTTTTACCACTCGGAATTGTCCCAAATTCATTTCTATACAGGACAGACTGCTAGTAAAGCCATTTTTACCACTCTGAATTGTCTCATATTCATTTCTGTATAGGATAGACTCCTAGTAAAGCCATTTTTACCACTCTGAATTGTCCCATATTCATTTCTATACAGGACAGAATCATAGTAAAGCCATTCTACCACTCTGAATTGTCTCATATTCATTTCTGTATAGGACAGACTCCTAGTAAAGCCATTTTTACCACTCTGAATTGTCCCATATTCATTTCTATAGAGGACAGACTCCTAGTAAAGCCCTTTTTACCACTCTGAATTGTCCCATATTCATTTCTATATAGGACAGACTCCTAGTAAAGCCCTTTTTACCACTCTGAATTGTCCCATATTCATTTCTATACAGGACAGACTCCTAGTAAAGCCCTTTTTACCACTCTGAATTGTCCCATATTCGTTTCTATAGAGCACAGACTCCTAGTAAAGCCATTTTACCACTCTGAATTCCCCATATTTATTTCTATACAGTAAAGCCATTTTTACCACTATGAATTGTTCCATATTCATTTCTGTATAGGACAGACTCCTAGTAAAGCCATTTTTACCACTCTGAATTGTCCCATATTCATTTCTATAGAGGACAGACTCCTAGTAAAGCCATTTTTGCCACTCTGAATTGCCCCATATTTATTTCTAAACAGTAAAGCCATTTTTACCACTCTGAATTGTTCCATATTCATTTCTATATACGACAGACTCCTAGTAAAGCCATTTTTACCACTCTGAATTGTCCCATATTCATTTTTATAGAGGACAGACTCCTAGTAAAGCCATTTTCACCACTCTGAATTGCCCCATATTTATTTCTATAGAGGACAGACTCCTAGTAAAGCCATTTTTACCACTCTGAATTGTCCCATATTCATTTCTATATAGAACAGACTCCTAGTAAAGCCATTTTACCACTCTGAATTGTCCCATATCCATTTCTATATAGGACAGACTCCTAGTAAAGCCATTTTTACCACTCTGAATTGCCCCATATTCATTTCTATAAAGGACAGACTCCTAGTAAAGCCATTTTTACCACTCTGAATTGTCCCATATTCATTTCTGTATAGGACAGACTCCTAGTAAAGCCATTTTTACCACTCTGAATTGCCCCATATTTATTTCTATAGAGGACAGACGCCTAGTAAAGTCATTTGTACCACTCTGAATTGTCCCATATTCATTTCTATAGAGGACAGACTCCTAGTAAAGCCATTTTTACCACTCTGAATTGTCCCATATTCATTTCTATAGAGGACAGACTCCTAGTAAAGCCATTTTTACCACTCGGAATTGTCCCATATTCATTTCTATAGAGGACAGACTCCTAGTAAAGCCATTTTTACCACTCTGAATTGTCTCATATTCATTTCTGTATAGGATAGACTCCTAGTAAAGCCATTTTTACCACTCTGAATTGTCCCATATTCATTTCTATACAGGACAGAATCATAGTAAAGCCATTTTACCACTCTGAATAGTCTCATATTCATTTCTGTGTAGGACAGACTCCTAGTAAAGCCATTTTTACCACTCTGAATTGTCCCATATTCATTTCTATAGAGGACAGACTCCTAGTAAAGCCATTTTTACCACTCTGAATTGTTCCATATTCATTTCTATATAGGACAGACTCCTAGTAAAGCCATTTTACCCCTCTGAATTGCCCCATATGCATTTCTATAGAGGACAGACTCCTAGTAAAGCCATTTTTACCACTCTGAATTGTCCCATATTCATTTCTATAGAGGACAGACTCCTAGTAAAGCCATTTTCACCACTCTGAATTGTCCCATATCCATTTCTATATAGGACAGACTCCTAGTAAAGCCGTTTTTACCACTCTGAATTGCCCCATATTCATTTCTATAAAGGACAGACTCCTAGTAAAGCCATTTTTACCACTCTGAATTCTTCCATATTCATTTCTATATAGGACAGACTCCTAGTAAAGCTATTTTTACCACTCTGAATTGCCCCTTATTTATTTCTATAGAGGACAGACTCCTAGTAAAGTCATTTTTACCACTCGGAATTGTCCCATATTAATTTCTATAGAGGCCAGACTCCTAGTAAAGCCATTTTTACCACTCTGAATCGCCCCATATTTATTTCTATGGAGGACAGACTCCTAGTAAAGCCATTTTTACCGCCCTGAATTGTCTCATATTCATTTCTGTATAGGATAGACTCCTAGTAAAGCCATTTTTACCACTCTGAATTGTCCCATATTCATTTCTATACAGGACAGACTCCTAGTAAACCCATTTTTACCACTCTGAATTGTCCCATATTCATTTCTATAGAGGACAGACTACTAGTAAAGCCATTTTTACCACTCTGAATTGTCTCATATTCATTTCTGTATAGGATAGACTCCTAGTAAAGCTATTTTTACCACTCTGAATTGTCCCATATTCATTTCTATACAGGACAGAATCATAGTAAAGCCATTTTACCACTCTGAATTGTCTCATATTCATTTCTGTATAGGACAGACTCCTAGTAAAGCCATTTTTACCACTCTGAATTGTCCCATATTCATTTCTATAGAGGACAGACTCCTAGTAAAGCCCTTTTTACCACTCTGAATTGTCCCATATTCATTTCTATATAGGACAGACTCCTAGTAAAGCCCTTTTTACCACTCTGAATTGTCCCATATTCATTTCTATACACGACAGACTCCTAGTAAAGCCCTTTTTACCACTCTGAATTGTCTTATATTCGTTTCTATAGAGGACAGACTCCTAGTAAAGCCATTTTACCACTCTGAATTGCCCCATATTTATTTCTATACAGTAAAGCCATTTTTACCACTCTGAATTGTTCCATATTCATTTCTATATAGGACAGACTCCTAGTAAAGCCATTTTTACCACTCTGAATTGTCCCATATTCATTTCTGTATAGGACAGACTCCTAGTAAAGCCATTTTTACCACTCTGAATTGCCCCATATTTATTTCTATAGAGGACAGACGCCTAGTAAAGTCATTTGTACCACTCTGAATTGTCCCATATTCATTTCTATAGAGGACAGACTCCTAGTAAAGCCATTTTTACCACTCTGAATTGTCCCATATTCATTTCTATAGAGGACGGACTCCTAGTAAAGCCATTTTAACCACTCCGAATTGTCCCATATTCATTTTTATAGAGGACAGACTCCTAGTAAAGCCATTTTCACCACTCTGAATTGCCCCATATTTATTTCTATACAGTAAAGCCATTTTTACCACTCTGAATTGTTCCATATTCATTTCTATAGAGGACAGACTCCTAGTAAAGCCATTTTTACCACTCCGAATTGTCCCATATTCATTTTTATAGAGGACAGACTCCTAGTAAAGCCATTTTCACCACTCTGAATTGCCCAATATTTATTTCTATAGAGGACAGACTCCTAGTAAAGCCATTTTTACCACTCTGAATCGTCCCATATTCATTTCTATAGGACAGACTCCTAGTAAAGCCATTTTACCACTCTTAATTGTCCCATATTCATTTCTATATAGGACAGACTCCTAGTAAAGCCATTTTTAACACTCTGAATTGCCCCATATTCATTTCTATAGAGGACAGACTCCTAGTAAAGCCACTTTTACCACTCTGAATTGCCCCGTATTTATTTCTATTGAGGACAGACTCCTAGTAAAGCTATTTTTACCACTCTGAATTGCCCCATATTTATTTCTATAGAGGACAAACTCCTAATAAAGCCATTTTTACCACTCTGAATTGCCCCATATTTATTTCTATAGAGGGCAGACTCCTAGTAAAGCCATTTTTACCACTCTGAATTGTCCCATATTTATTTCTATAGAGGACAGTCCCCTAGTAAAGTCATTTTTACCACTCTGAATTGTCCCATTTTTATTTCTATAGAGGACAGACTCCTAGTAAAGCCCTTTTTACCACTCTGAATTGTCCCATATTCGTTTCTATAGAGCACAGACTCCTAGTAAAGCCATTTTACCACTCTGAATTCCCCATATTTATTTCTATACTGTAAAGCCATTTTTACCACTATGAATTGTTCCATATTCATTTCTGTATAGGACAGACTCCTAGTAAAGCCATTTTTACCACTCTGAATTGTCCCATATTCATTTTTATAGAGGACAGACTCCTAGTAAAGCCATTTTCACCACTCTGAATTGCCCCATATTCATTTCTATAGAGGACAGACTCCTAGTAAAGCCATTTTTGCCACTCTGAATTGCCCCATATTTATTTCTAAACAGTAAAGCCATTTTTACCACTCTGAATTGTTCCATATTCATTTCTATATAGGACAGACTCCTAGTAAAGCCATTTTTACCGCTCTGAATTGTCCCATATTCATTTTTATAGAGGACAGACTCCTAGTAAAGCCATTTTCACCACTCTGAATTGCCCCATATTTATTTCTATAGAGGACAGACTCCTAGTAAAGCCATTTTTACCACTCTGAATTGTCCAATATTTATTTCTATAGAGGACAGACTCCTAGTAAAGCCATTTTTACCACTCTGAATTGTCCCATATTCATTTCTATATAGAACAGACTCCTAGTAAAGCCATTTTACCACTCTGAATTGTCCCATATCCATTTCTATATAGGACAGACTCCTAGTAAAGCCATTTTTACCACTCTGAATTGCCCCATATTCATTTCTATAAAGGACAGACTCCTAGTAAAGCCATTTTTACCACTCTGAATTGTCCCATATTCATTTCTGTATAGGACAGACTCCTAGTAAAGCCATTTTTACCACTCTGAATTGCCCCATATTTATTTCTATAGAGGACAGACGCCTAGTAAAGTCATTTGTACCACTCTGAATTGTCCCATATTCATTTCTATAGAGGACAGACTCCTAGTAAAGCCATTTTTACCACTCTGAATTGTCCCATATTCATTTCTATAGAGGACAGACTCCTAGTAAAGCCATTTTTACCACTCGGAATTGTCCCATATTCATTTCTATAGAGGACAGACTCCTAGTAAAGCCATTTTTACCACTCTGAATTGTCTCATATTCATTTCTGTATAGGATAGACTCCTAGTAAAGCCATTTTTACCACTCTGAATTGTCCCATATTCATTTCTATACAGGACAGAATCATAGTAAAGCCATTTTACCACTCTGAATAGTCTCATATTCATTTCTGTGTAGGACAGACTCCTAGTAAAGCCATTTTTACCACTCTGAATTGTCCCATATTCATTTCTATAGAGGACAGACTCCTAGTAAAGCCATTTTTACCACTCTGAATTGTTCCATATTCATTTCTATATAGGACAGACTCCTAGTAAAGCCATTTTACCCCTCTGAATTGCCCCATATGCATTTCTATAGAGGACAGACTCCTAGTAAAGCCATTTTTACCACTCTGAATTGTCCCATATTCATTTCTATAGAGGACAGACTCCTAGTAAAGCCATTTTCAAAACTCTGAATTGTCCCATATCCATTTCTATATAGGACAGACTCCTAGTAAAGCCGTTTTTACCACTCTGAATTGCCCCATATTCATTTCTATAAAGGACAGACTCCTAGTAAAGCCATTTTTACCACTCTGAATTCTTCCATATTCATTTCTATATAGGACAGACTCCTAGTAAAGCTATTTTTACCACTCTGAATTGCCCCTTATTTATTTCTATAGAGGACAGACTCCTAGTAAAGTCATTTTTACCACTCGGAATTGTCCCATATTAATTTCTATAGAGGCCAGACTCCTAGTAAAGCCATTTTTACCACTCTGAATCGCCCCATATTTATTTCTATGGAGGACAGACTCCTAGTAAAGCCATTTTTACCACCCTGAATTGTCTCATATTCATTTCTGTATAGGATAGACTCCTAGTAAAGCCATTTTTACCACTCTGAATTGTCCCATATTCATTTCTATACAGGACAGACTCCTAGTAAACCCATTTTTACCACTCTGAATTGTCCCATATTCATTTCTATAGAGGACAGACTACTAGTAAAGCCATTTTTACCACTCTGAATTGTCTCATATTCATTTCTGTATAGGATAGACTCCTAGTAAAGCTATTTTTACCACTCTGAATTGTCCCATATTCATTTCTATACAGGACAGAATCATAGTAAAGCCATTTTACCACTCTGAATTGTCTCATATTCATTTCTGTATAGGACAGACTCCTAGTAAAGCCATTTTTACCACTCTGAATTGTCCCATATTCATTTCTATAGAGGACAGACTCCTAGTAAAGCCCTTTTTACCACTCTGAATTGTCCCATATTCATTTCTATATAGGACAGACTCCTAGTAAAGCCCTTTTTACCACTCTGAATTGTCCCATATTCATTTCTATACACGACAGACTCCTAGTAAAGCCCTTTTTACCACTCTGAATTGTCTTATATTCGTTTCTATAGAGGACAGACTCCTAGTAAAGCCATTTGACCACTCTGAATTGCCCCATATTTATTTCTATACAGTAAAGCCATTTTTACCACTCTGAATTGTTCCATATTCATTTCTATATAGGACAGACTCCTAGTAAAGCCATTTTTACCACTCTGAATGTCCCATATTCATTTCTGTATAGGACAGACTCCTAGTAAAGCCATTTTTACCACTCTGAATTGCCCCATATTTATTTCTATAGAGGACAGACGCCTAGTAAAGTCATTTGTACCACTCTGAATTGTCCCATATTCATTTCTATAGAGGACAGACTCCTAGTAAAGCCATTTTTACCACTCTGAATTGTCCCATATTCATTTCTATAGAGGACAGACTCCTAGTAAAGCCATTTTAACCACTCCGAATTGTCCCATATTCATTTTTATAGAGGACAGACTCCTAGTAAAGCCATTTTCACCACTCTGAATTGCCCCATATTTATTTCTATACAGTAAAGCCATTTTTACCACTCTGAATTGTTCCATATTCATTTCTATAGAGGACAGACTCCTAGTAAAGCCATTTTTACCACTCCGAATTGTCCCATATTCATTTTTATAGAGGACAGACTCCTAGTAAAGCCATTTTCACCACTCTGAATTGCCCAATATTTATTTCTATAGAGGACAGACTCCTAGTAAAGCCATTTTTACCACTCTGAATCGTCCCATATTCATTTCTATAGGACAGACTCCTAGTAAAGCCATTTTACCACTCTAAATTGTCCCATATTCATTTCTATATAGGACAGACTCCTAGTAAAGCCATTTTTAACACTCTGAATTGCCCCATATTCATTTCTATAGAGGACAGACTCCTAGTAAAGCTACTTTTACCACTCTGAATTGCCCCGTATTTATTTATATAGAGGACAGACTCCTAGTAAAGCTATTTTTACCACTCTGAATTGCCCCATATTTATTTCTATAGAGGACAAACTCCTAATAAAGCCATTTTTACCACTCTGAATTGCCCCATATTTATTTCTATAGAGGGCAGACTCCTAGTAAAGCCATTTTTACCACTCTGAATTGTCCCATATTTATTTCTATAGAGGACAGTCCCCTAGTAAAGTCATTTTTACCACTCTGAATTGTCCCATTTTTATTTCTATAGAGGACAGACTCCTAGTAAAGCCACTTTTACCACTCTGAATTGTCCCATATTCATTTCTATAGAGGACAGACTCCTAGTAAAGCCATTTTTGCCACTCTGAATTGCCCCATATTTATTTCTATACAGTAAAGCCATTTTTACCACTCTGAATTGTTCCATATTCATTTCTATATAGGACAGACTCCTAGTAAAGCCATTTTACCCCTCTGAATTGCCCCATATTTAATTCTATACAGGACAGATTACTTGTAAAGCCATTTTTACCACTCTGAATTGTTCCATATTCATTTCTATATAGGACAGACTCCTAGTAAAGCCATTATTACCACTCTGAATTGTCCCATATTAATTTCTATAGAGGACAGACTCCTAGTAAAGCCATTTTTACCACTCTGAATTGTCTCATATTTATTTCAATATAGGACAGACTCCTAGTAAAGCCATTTTTACCACTCTGAATTGTCCCATATTCATTTCTATATAGAACAGACTCCTAGTAAAGCCATTTTACCACTCTGAATTGTCCCATATCCATTTCTATATAGGACAGACTCCTAGTAAAGCCATTTTTACCACTCTGAATTGCCCCATATTCATTTCTATAAAGGACAGACTCCTAGTAAAGCCATTTTTACCACTCTGAATTGTCCCATATTCATTTCTATATAGGACAGACTCCTAGTAAAGCCATTTTTACCACTCTGAATTGCCCCATATTTATTTCTATAGAGGACAGACGCCTAGTAAAGTCATTTTTACCACTCTGAATTGTCCCATATTCATTTCTATAGAGGACAGACTCCTAGTAAAGCCATTTTTACCACTCTGAATTGTCCCATATTCATTTCTATAGAGGACATACTCCTAGTAAAGCCATTTTTACCACTCGGAATTGTCCCATATTCATTTCTATACAGGACAGACTCCTAGTAAAGCCATTTTTACCACTCTGAATTGTCTCATATTCATTTCTGTATAGGATAGACTCCTAGTAAAGCCATTTTTACCACTCTGAATTGTCCCATATTCATTTCTATACAGGACAGAATCGTAGTAAAGCCATTTTACCACTCTGAATTGTCTCATATTCATTTCTGTATAGGACAGACTCCTAGTAAAGCCATTTTTACCACTCTGAATTGTCCCATATTCATTTCTATAGAGCACAGACTCCTAGTAAAGCCATTTTTACCACTCTGAATTGTCCCATATTCGTTTCTATAGAGGACAGACTCCTAGTAAAGCCATTTTTGCCACTCTGAATTGCCCCATATTTATTTCTATACAGTAAAGCCATTTTTACCACTCTGAATTGTTCCATATTCATTTCTATATAGGACAGACTCCTAGTAAAGCCATTTTACCCCTCTGAATTGCCCCATATGCATTTCTATAGAGGACAGACTCCTAGTAAAGCCATTTTTACCACTCTGAATTGTCCCATATTCATTTCTATAGAGGACAGACTCCTAGTAAAGCCATTTTCACCACTCTGAATTGTCCCATATCCATTTCTATATAGGACAGACTCCTAGTAAAGCCGTTTTTACCACTCTGAATTGCCCCATATTCATTTCTATAAAGGACAGACTCCTAGTAAAGCCATTTTTACCACTCTGAATTCTTCCATATTCATTTCTATATAGGACAGACTCCTAGTAAAGCTATTTTTACCACTCTGAATTGCCCCTTATTTATTTCTATAGAGGACAGACTCCTAGTAAAGTCATTTTTACCACTCGGAATTGTCCCATATTAATTTCTATAGAGGCCAGACTCCTAGTAAAGCCATTTTTACCACTCTGAATCGCCCCATATTTATTTCTATGGAGGACAGACTCCTAGTAAAGCCATTTTTACCGCCCTGAATTGTCTCATATTCATTTCTGTATAGGATAGACTCCTAGTAAAGCCATTTTTACCACTCTGAATTGTCCCATATTCATTTCTATACAGGACAGACTCCTAGTAAACCCATTTTTACCACTCTGAATTGTCCCATATTCATTTCTATAGAGGACAGACTACTAGTAAAGCCATTTTTACCACTCTGAATTGTCTCATATTCATTTCTGTATAGGATAGACTCCTAGTAAAGCTATTTTTACCACTCTGAATTGTCCCATATTCATTTCTATACAGGACAGAATCATAGTAAAGCCATTTTACCACTCTGAATTGTCTCATATTCATTTCTGTATAGGACAGACTCCTAGTAAAGCCATTTTTACCACTCTGAATTGTCCCATATTCATTTCTATAGAGGACAGACTCCTAGTAAAGCCCTTTTTACCACTCTGAATTGTCCCATATTCATTTCTATATAGGACAGACTCCTAGTAAAGCCCTTTTTACCACTCTGAATTGTCCCATATTCATTTCTATACACGACAGACTCCTAGTAAAGCCCTTTTTACCACTCTGAATTGTCTTATATTCGTTTCTATAGAGGACAGACTCCTAGTAAAGCCATTTTACCACTCTGAATTGCCCCATATTTATTTCTATACAGTAAAGCCATTTTTACCACTCTGAATTGTTCCATATTCATTTCTATATAGGACAGACTCCTAGTAAAGCCATTTTTACCACTCTGAATTGTCCCATATTCATTTCTGTATAGGACAGACTCCTAGTAAAGCCATTTTTACCACTCTGAATTGCCCCATATTTATTTCTATAGAGGACAGACGCCTAGTAAAGTCATTTGTACCACTCTGAATTGTCCCATATTCATTTCTATAGAGGACAGACTCCTAGTAAAGCCATTTTTACCACTCTGAATTGTCCCATATTCATTTCTATAGAGGACGGACTCCTAGTAAAGCCATTTTAACCACTCCGAATTGTCCCATATTCATTTTTATAGAGGACAGACTCCTAGTAAAGCCATTTTCACCACTCTGAATTGCCCCATATTTATTTCTATACAGTAAAGCCATTTTTACCACTCTGAATTGTTCCATATTCATTTCTATAGAGGACAGACTCCTAGTAAAGCCATTTTTACCACTCCGAATTGTCCCATATTCATTTTTATAGAGGACAGACTCCTAGTAAAGCCATTTTCACCACTCTGAATTGCCCAATATTTATTTCTATAGAGGACAGACTCCTAGTAAAGCCATTTTTACCACTCTGAATCGTCCCATATTCATTTCTATAGGACAGACTCCTAGTAAAGCCATTTTACCACTCTTAATTGTCCCATATTCATTTCTATATAGGACAGACTCCTAGTAAAGCCATTTTTAACACTCTGAATTGCCCCATATTCATTTCTATAGAGGACAGACTCCTAGTAAAGCCACTTTTACCACTCTGAATTGCCCCGTATTTATTTCTATTGAGGACAGACTCCTAGTAAAGCTATTTTTACCACTCTGAATTGCCCCATATTTATTTCTATAGAGGACAAACTCCTAATAAAGCCATTTTTACCACTCTGAATTGCCCCATATTTATTTCTATAGAGGGCAGACTCCTAGTAAAGCCATTTTTACCACTCTGAATTGTCCCATATTTATTTCTATAGAGGACAGTCCCCTAGTAAAGTCATTTTTACCACTCTGAATTGTCCCATTTTTATTTCTATAGAGGACAGACTCCTAGTAAAGCCCTTTTTACCACTCTGAATTGTCCCATATTCGTTTCTATAGAGCACAGACTCCTAGTAAAGCCATTTTACCACTCTGAATTCCCCATATTTATTTCTATACTGTAAAGCCATTTTTACCACTATGAATTGTTCCATATTCATTTCTGTATAGGACAGACTCCTAGTAAAGCCATTTTTACCACTCTGAATTGTCCCATATTCATTTTTATAGAGGACAGACTCCTAGTAAAGCCATTTTCACCACTCTGAATTGCCCCATATTCATTTCTATAGAGGACAGACTCCTAGTAAAGCCATTTTTGCCACTCTGAATTGCCCCATATTTATTTCTAAACAGTAAAGCCATTTTTACCACTCTGAATTGTTCCATATTCATTTCTATATAGGACAGACTCCTAGTAAAGCCATTTTTACCGCTCTGAATTGTCCCATATTCATTTTTATAGAGGACAGACTCCTAGTAAAGCCATTTTCACCACTCTGAATTGCCCCATATTTATTTCTATAGAGGACAGACTCCTAGTAAAGCCATTTTTACCACTCTGAATTGTCCAATATTTATTTCTATAGAGGACAGACTCCTAGTAAAGCCATTTTTACCACTCTGAATTGTCCCATATTCATTTCTATATAGAACAGACTCCTAGTAAAGCCATTTTACCACTCTGAATTGTCCCATATCCATTTCTATATAGGACAGACTCCTAGTAAAGCCATTTTTACCACTCTGAATTGCCCCATATTCATTTCTATAAAGGACAGACTCCTAGTAAAGCCATTTTTACCACTCTGAATTGTCCCATATTCATTTCTGTATAGGACAGACTCCTAGTAAAGCCATTTTTACCACTCTGAATTGCCCCATATTTATTTCTATAGAGGACAGACGCCTAGTAAAGTCATTTGTACCACTCTGAATTGTCCCATATTCATTTCTATAGAGGACAGACTCCTAGTAAAGCCATTTTTACCACTCTGAATTGTCCCATATTCATTTCTATAGAGGACAGACTCCTAGTAAAGCCATTTTTACCACTCGGAATTGTCCCATATTCATTTCTATAGAGGACAGACTCCTAGTAAAGCCATTTTTACCACTCTGAATTGTCTCATATTCATTTCTGTATAGGATAGACTCCTAGTAAAGCCATTTTTACCACTCTGAATTGTCCCATATTCATTTCTATACAGGACAGAATCATAGTAAAGCCATTTTACCACTCTGAATAGTCTCATATTCATTTCTGTGTAGGACAGACTCCTAGTAAAGCCATTTTTACCACTCTGAATTGTCCCATATTCATTTCTATAGAGGACAGACTCCTAGTAAAGCCATTTTTACCACTCTGAATTGTTCCATATTCATTTCTATATAGGACAGACTCCTAGTAAAGCCATTTTACCCCTCTGAATTGCCCCATATGCATTTCTATAGAGGACAGACTCCTAGTAAAGCCATTTTTACCACTCTGAATTGTCCCATATTCATTTCTATAGAGGACAGACTCCTAGTAAAGCCATTTTCAAAACTCTGAATTGTCCCATATCCATTTCTATATAGGACAGACTCCTAGTAAAGCCGTTTTTACCACTCTGAATTGCCCCATATTCATTTCTATAAAGGACAGACTCCTAGTAAAGCCATTTTTACCACTCTGAATTCTTCCATATTCATTTCTATATAGGACAGACTCCTAGTAAAGCTATTTTTACCACTCTGAATTGCCCCTTATTTATTTCTATAGAGGACAGACTCCTAGTAAAGTCATTTTTACCACTCGGAATTGTCCCATATTAATTTCTATAGAGGCCAGACTCCTAGTAAAGCCATTTTTACCACTCTGAATCGCCCCATATTTATTTCTATGGAGGACAGACTCCTAGTAAAGCCATTTTTACCACCCTGAATTGTCTCATATTCATTTCTGTATAGGATAGACTCCTAGTAAAGCCATTTTTACCACTCTGAATTGTCCCATATTCATTTCTATACAGGACAGACTCCTAGTAAACCCATTTTTACCACTCTGAATTGTCCCATATTCATTTCTATAGAGGACAGACTACTAGTAAAGCCATTTTTACCACTCTGAATTGTCTCATATTCATTTCTGTATAGGATAGACTCCTAGTAAAGCTATTTTTACCACTCTGAATTGTCCCATATTCATTTCTATACAGGACAGAATCATAGTAAAGCCATTTTACCACTCTGAATTGTCTCATATTCATTTCTGTATAGGACAGACTCCTAGTAAAGCCATTTTTACCACTCTGAATTGTCCCATATTCATTTCTATAGAGGACAGACTCCTAGTAAAGCCCTTTTTACCACTCTGAATTGTCCCATATTCATTTCTATATAGGACAGACTCCTAGTAAAGCCCTTTTTACCACTCTGAATTGTCCCATATTCATTTCTATACACGACAGACTCCTAGTAAAGCCCTTTTTACCACTCTGAATTGTCTTATATTCGTTTCTATAGAGGACAGACTCCTAGTAAAGCCATTTGACCACTCTGAATTGCCCCATATTTATTTCTATACAGTAAAGCCATTTTTACCACTCTGAATTGTTCCATATTCATTTCTATATAGGACAGACTCCTAGTAAAGCCATTTTTACCACTCTGAATGTCCCATATTCATTTCTGTATAGGACAGACTCCTAGTAAAGCCATTTTTACCACTCTGAATTGCCCCATATTTATTTCTATAGAGGACAGACGCCTAGTAAAGTCATTTGTACCACTCTGAATTGTCCCATATTCATTTCTATAGAGGACAGACTCCTAGTAAAGCCATTTTTACCACTCTGAATTGTCCCATATTCATTTCTATAGAGGACAGACTCCTAGTAAAGCCATTTTAACCACTCCGAATTGTCCCATATTCATTTTTATAGAGGACAGACTCCTAGTAAAGCCATTTTCACCACTCTGAATTGCCCCATATTTATTTCTATACAGTAAAGCCATTTTTACCACTCTGAATTGTTCCATATTCATTTCTATAGAGGACAGACTCCTAGTAAAGCCATTTTTACCACTCCGAATTGTCCCATATTCATTTTTATAGAGGACAGACTCCTAGTAAAGCCATTTTCACCACTCTGAATTGCCCAATATTTATTTCTATAGAGGACAGACTCCTAGTAAAGCCATTTTTACCACTCTGAATCGTCCCATATTCATTTCTATAGGACAGACTCCTAGTAAAGCCATTTTACCACTCTAAATTGTCCCATATTCATTTCTATATAGGACAGACTCCTAGTAAAGCCATTTTTAACACTCTGAATTGCCCCATATTCATTTCTATAGAGGACAGACTCCTAGTAAAGCTACTTTTACCACTCTGAATTGCCCCGTATTTATTTATATAGAGGACAGACTCCTAGTAAAGCTATTTTTACCACTCTGAATTGCCCCATATTTATTTCTATAGAGGACAAACTCCTAATAAAGCCATTTTTACCACTCTGAATTGCCCCATATTTATTTCTATAGAGGGCAGACTCCTAGTAAAGCCATTTTTACCACTCTGAATTGTCCCATATTTATTTCTATAGAGGACAGTCCCCTAGTAAAGTCATTTTTACCACTCTGAATTGTCCCATTTTTATTTCTATAGAGGACAGACTCCTAGTAAAGCCACTTTTACCACTCTGAATTGTCCCATATTCATTTCTATAGAGGACAGACTCCTAGTAAAGCCATTTTTGCCACTCTGAATTGCCCCATATTTATTTCTATACAGTAAAGCCATTTTTACCACTCTGAATTGTTCCATATTCATTTCTATATAGGACAGACTCCTAGTAAAGCCATTTTACCCCTCTGAATTGCCCCATATTTAATTCTATACAGGACAGATTACTTGTAAAGCCATTTTTACCACTCTGAATTGTTCCATATTCATTTCTATATAGGACAGACTCCTAGTAAAGCCATTATTACCACTCTGAATTGTCCCATATTAATTTCTATAGAGGACAGACTCCTAGTAAAGCCATTTTTACCACTCTGAATTGTCTCATATTTATTTCAATATAGGACAGACTCCTAGTAAAGCCATTTTTACCACTCTGAATTGTCCCATATTCATTTCTATATAGAACAGACTCCTAGTAAAGCCATTTTACCACTCTGAATTGTCCCATATCCATTTCTATATAGGACAGACTCCTAGTAAAGCCATTTTTACCACTCTGAATTGCCCCATATTCATTTCTATAAAGGACAGACTCCTAGTAAAGCCATTTTTACCACTCTGAATTGTCCCATATTCATTTCTATATAGGACAGACTCCTAGTAAAGCCATTTTTACCACTCTGAATTGCCCCATATTTATTTCTATAGAGGACAGACGCCTAGTAAAGTCATTTTTACCACTCTGAATTGTCCCATATTCATTTCTATAGAGGACAGACTCCTAGTAAAGCCATTTTTACCACTCTGAATTGTCCCATATTCATTTCTATAGAGGACATACTCCTAGTAAAGCCATTTTTACCACTCGGAATTGTCCCATATTCATTTCTATACAGGACAGACTCCTAGTAAAGCCATTTTTACCACTCTGAATTGTCTCATATTCATTTCTGTATAGGATAGACTCCTAGTAAAGCCATTTTTACCACTCTGAATTGTCCCATATTCATTTCTATACAGGACAGAATCGTAGTAAAGCCATTTTACCACTCTGAATTGTCTCATATTCATTTCTGTATAGGACAGACTCCTAGTAAAGCCATTTTTACCACTCTGAATTGTCCCATATTCATTTCTATAGAGCACAGACTCCTAGTAAAGCCATTTTTACCACTCTGAATTGTCCCATATTCGTTTCTATAGAGGACAGACTCCTAGTAAAGCCATTTTTGCCACTCTGAATTGCCCCATATTTATTTCTATACAGTAAAGCCATTTTTACCACTCTGAATTGTTCCATATTCATTTCTATATAGGACAGACTCCTAGTAAAGCCATTTTACCCCTCTGAATTGCCCCATATGCATTTCTATAGAGGACAGACTCCTAGTAAAGCCATTTTTACCACTCTGAATTGTCCCATATTCATTTCTATATAGGACAGACTCCTAGTAAAGCCATTTTTACCACTCTGAATTGCCCCATATTTATTTCTATAGAGGACAGACTCCTAGTAAAGTCATTTTTACCACTCTGAATTGTCCCATATTCATTTCTATAGAGGACAGACTCCTAGTAAAGCCATTTTTACCACTCTGAATTGCCCCATATTTATTTCTATAGAGGACAGACTCCTAGTAAAGCCATTTTTACCACTCTGAATTGCCCAATATTTATTTCTATAGAGGACAGACTCCTAGTAAAGCCATTTTTACCACTCTGAATTGTCCCATATTCATTTCTATATAGAACAGACTCCTAGTAAAGCCATTTTACCACTCTGAATTGTCCCATATCTATTTCTATATAGGACAGACTCCTAGTAAAGCCATTTTTTCCACTCTGAATTGCCCCATATTTATTTCTATGGAGGACAGACTCCTAGTAAAGCCATTTTCACCACTCTGAATTGTCTCATATTCATTTCTGTATAGGATAGACTCCTAGTAAAGCCATTTTTACCACTCTGAATTGTCCGATATTCATTTCTATATAGAACAGACTCCTAGTAAAGCCATTTTTACCACTCTGAATTGCCCCATATTTATTTCTATAGAGGACAGACTCCTAGTAAAGGCATTTTTACCACTCTGAATTGTCCCATATTCATTTCTATAGAGGACAGACTCCTAGTAAAGCCATTTTTACCACTCTGAATTGCCCCATATTTATTTCTATGGAGGACAGACTCCTAGTAAAGCCATTTTTACCACCCTGAATTGTCTCATATTCATTTCTGTATAGGATAGACTCCTAGTAAAGCCATTTTTACCACTCTGAATGGTCCCATATTCATTTCTATATAGGACAGACTCCTAGTAAAGCCATTTTTACCACTCTGAATTGCCCCATATTTATTTCTATGGAGGACAGACTCCTAGTAAAGCCATTTTTACCACTCTGAATTGTCCCATATTCATTTCTATAGAGGACAGACGCCTAGTAAAGTCATTTTTACCACTCTGAATTGTCCCATATTCATTTCTATAGAGGACAGACTCCTAGTAAAGCCATTTTTACCACTCTGAATTGTCCCATATTCATTTCTATAGAGGACATACTCCTAGTAAAGCCATTTTTACCACTCGGAATTGTCCCATATTCATTTCTATACAGGACAGACTCCTAGTAAAGCCATTTTTACCACTCTGAATTGTCTCATATTCATTTCTGTATAGGATAGACTCCTAGTAAAGCCATTTTTACCACTCTGAATTGTCCCATATTCATTTCTATACAGGACAGAATCGTAGTAAAGCCATTTTACCACTCTGAATTGTCTCATATTCATTTCTGTATAGGACAGACTCCTAGTAAAGCCATTTTTACCACTCTGAATTGTCCCATATTCATTTCTATAGAGCACAGACTCCTAGTAAAGCCATTTTTACCACTCTGAATTGTCCCATATTCGTTTCTATAGAGGACAGACTCCTAGTAAAGCCATTTTTGCCACTCTGAATTGCCCCATATTTATTTCTATACAGTAAAGCCATTTTTACCACTCTGAATTGTTCCATATTCATTTCTATATAGGACAGACTCCTAGTAAAGCCATTTTACCCCTCTGAATTGCCCCATATGCATTTCTATAGAGGACAGACTCCTAGTAAAGCCATTTTTACCACTCTGAATTGTCCCATATTCATTTCTATATAGGACAGACTCCTAGTAAAGCCATTTTTACCACTCTGAATTGCCCCATATTTATTTCTATAGAGGACAGACTCCTAGTAAAGTCATTTTTACCACTCTGAATTGTCCCATATTCATTTCTATAGAGGACAGACTCCTAGTAAAGCCATTTTTACCACTCTGAATTGCCCCATATTTATTTCTATAGAGGACAGACTCCTAGTAAAGCCATTTTTACCACTCTGAATTGCCCAATATTCATTTCTATAGAGGACAGACTCCTAGTAAAGCCATTTTTACCACTCTGAATTGTCCCATATTCATTTCTATATAGAACAGACTCCTAGTAAAGCCATTTTACCACTCTGAATTGTCCCATATCTATTTCTATATAGGACAGACTCCTAGTAAAGCCATTTTTTCCACTCTGAATTGCCCCATATTTATTTCTATGGAGGACAGACTCCTAGTAAAGCCATTTTCACCACTCTGAATTGTCTCATATTCATTTCTGTATAGGATAGACTCCTAGTAAAGCCATTTTTACCACTCTGAATTGTCCGATATTCATTTCTATATAGAACAGACTCCTAGTAAAGCCATTTTTACCACTCTGAATTGCCCCATATTTATTTCTATAGAGGACAGACTCCTAGTAAAGGCATTTTTACCACTCTGAATTGTCCCATATTCATTTCTATAGAGGACAGACTCCTAGTAAAGCCATTTTTACCACTCTGAATTGCCCCATATTTATTTCTATGGAGGACAGACTCCTAGTAAAGCCATTTTTACCACCCTGAATTGTCTCATATTCATTTCTGTATAGGATAGACTCCTAGTAAAGCCATTTTTACCACTCTGAATGGTCCCATATTCATTTCTATATAGGACAGACTCCTAGTAAAGCCATTTTTACCACTCTGAATTGCCCCATATTTATTTCTATGGAGGACAGACTCCTAGTAAAGCCATTTTTACCACTCTGAATTGTCCCATATTCATTTCTATATAGGACAGACTCCTAGTAAAGCCATTTTTACCACTCTGAATTGTTCCATATTCATTTCTATACAGGACAGACTCCTAGTAAAGCCATTTTTACCACTCTGAATTGTCCCATATTCATTTCTATAGAGGACAGACTCCTAGCAAAGCCATTTTTACCACTCTGAATTGTCCCATATTCATTTCTATAGAGGACAGACTCCTAGTAAAGCCATTTTTACCACTCGGAATTGTCCCATATTCATTTCTATACAGGACAGACTCCTAGTAAAGCCATTTTTACCACTCGGAATTGTCCCATATTCATTTCTGTATATTATAGACTCCTAGTAAAGCCATTTTTACCACTCTGAATTGTCCCATATTCATTTCTATAGAGGACAGACTCCTAGTAAAGCCATTTTTACCACTCTGAATTGTCCCATATTCGTTTCTATAGAGGACAGACTCCTAGTAAAGCCATTTTTGCCACTCTGAATTGCCCCATATTTATTTCTATACAGTAAAGCCATTTTTACCACTCTGAATTGTTCCATATTCATTTCTATATAGGACAGACTCCTAGTAAAGCCATTTTACCCCTCTGAATTGCCCCATACGCATTTCTATAGAGGACAGACTCCTAGTAAAGCCATTTTTACCACTCTGAATTGTCCCATATTCATTTCTATATAGGACAGACTCCTAGTAAAGCCATTTTTACCACTCTGAATTGCCCCATATTTATTTCTATAGAGGACAGACTCCTAGTAAAGTCATTTTTACCACTCTGAATTGTCCCATATTCATTTCTATAGAGGACAGACTCCTAGTAAAGCCATTTTCACCACTCTGAATTGTCCCATATCCATTTCTATATAGGACAGACTCCTAGTAAAGCCGTTTTTACCACTCTGAATTGCCCCATATTCATTTCTATAAAGGACAGACTCCTAGTAAAGCCATTTTTACCACTCTGAATTCTTCCATATTCATTTCTATATAGGACAGACTCCTAGTAAAGCTAGTTTTACCACTCTGAATTGCCCCATATTTATTTCTATAGAGGACAGACTCCTAGTAAAGTCATTTTTACCACTCTGAATTGTCCCATATTAATTTCTATAGAGGCCAGACTCCTAGTAAAGCCATTTTTACCACTCTGAATTGCCCCATATTTATTTATATGGAGGACAGACTCCTAGTAAAGCCATTTTTACCACCCTGAATTGTCTCATATTCATTTCTGTATAGGATAGACTCCTAGTAAAGCCATTTTTACCACTCTGATTTGTCCCATATTCATTTCTATACAGGACAGACTCCTAGTAAAGCCATTTTTACCACTCTGAATTGTCCCATATTCATTTCTATAGAGGACAGACTACCAGTAAAGCCATTTTTACCACTCTGAATTGTCCCATATTCATTTCTATAGAGGACAGACTCATAGTAAAGCCATTTTTACCACTCGGAATTGTCCCATATTCATTTCTATAGAGGACAGACTCCTAGTAAAGCCATTTTTACCACTCGGAATTGTCCCATATTCATTTCTATACAGGACAGACTCCTAGTAAAGCCATTTTTACCACTCGGAATTGTCCCATATTCATTTCTGTATAGGATAGACTCCTAGTAAAGCCATTTTTACCACTCTGAATTGTCCCATATTCATTTCTATACAGGACAGAATCATAGTAAAGCCATTTTACCACTCTGAATTGTCTCATATTCATTTCTGTATAGGACAGACTCCTAGTAAAGCCATTTTTACCACTCTGAATTGTCCCATATTCATTTCTATAGAGGACAGACTCCTAGTAAAGCCCTTTTTACCACTCTGAATTGTCCCATATTCATTTCTATATAGGACAGACTCCTAGTAAAGCCATTTTTACCACTCTGAATTGTCCCATATTCATTTCTATAGAGGACAGACTCCTAGTAAAGCCATTTTTACCACTCGGAATTGTCCCATATTCATTTCTATACAGGACAGACTGCTAGTAAAGCCATTTTTACCACTCTGAATTGTCTCATATTCATTTCCGTATAGGATAGACTCCTAGTAAAGCCATTTTTACCACTCTGAATTGTCCCATATTCATTTCTATACAGGACAGAATCATAGTAAAGCCATTTTACCACTCTGAATTGTCTCATATTCATTTCTGTATAGGACAGACTCCTAGTAAAGCCATTTTTACCACTCTGAATTGTCCCATATTCATTTCTATAGAGGACAGACTCCTAGTAAAGCCCTTTTTACCACTCTGAATTGTCCCATATTCATTTCTATATAGGACAGACTCCTAGTAAAGCCCTTTTTACCACTCTGAATTGTCCCATATTCATTTCTATACAGGACAGACTCCTAGTAAAGCCCTTTTTACCACTCCGAATTGTCCCATATTCGTTTCTATAGAGGACAGACTCCTAGTAAAGCCATTTTACCACTCTGAATTCCCCATATTTATTTCTATACAGTAAAGCCATTTTTACCACTATGAATTGTTCCATATTCATTTCTCTATAGGACAGACTCCTAGCCAAGCCATTTTTACCACTCTGAATTGTCCAATATTTATTTCTATAGAGGACAGACTCCTAGTAAAGCCATTTTTACCACTCTGAATTGTCCCATATTCATTTCTATATAGAACAGACTCCTAGTAAAGCCATTTTACCACTCTGAATTGTCCCATATCCATTTCTATATAGGACAGACTCCTAGAAAAGCCATTTTTACCACTCTGAATTGCCCCATATTCATTTCTATAAAGGACAGACTCCTAGTAAAGCCATTTTTACAACTCTGAATTGTCCCATATTCATTTCTGTATAGGACAGACTCTTAGTAAAGCCATTTTTACCACTCTGAATTGCCCCATATTTATTTCTATAGAGGACAGACGCCTAGTAAAGTCATTTGTACCACTCTGAATTGTCCCATATTCATTTCAATAGAGGACAGACTCCTAGTAAAGCCATTTTTACCACTCTGAATTGTCCCATATTCATTTCTATAGAGGTCAGACTCCTAGTAAAGCCATTTTTACCACTCGGAATTGTCCCATATTCATTTCAATACAGGACAGATTCCTAGTAAAGCCATTTTTACCACTCTGAATTGTCTCATATTCATTTCTGTATAGGATAGACTCCTAGTAAAGCCATTTTTACCACTCTGAATTGTCCCATATTCATTTCTATACAGGACAGAATCATAGTAAAGCCATTTTACCACTCTGAATAGTCTCATATTCATTTCTGTATAGGACAGACTCCTAGTAAAGCCATTTTTACCACTCTGAATTGTCCCATATTCATTTCTATAGAGGACAGACTCCTAGTAAAGCCATTTTTACCACTCTGAATTGTCCCATATTCGTTTCTATAGAGGACAGACTCCTAGTAAAGCCATTTTTGCCACTCTGAATTGCCCCATATTTATTTCTATACAGTAAAGCCATTTTTACCACTCTGAATTGTTCCATATTCATTTCTATATAGGACAGACTCCTAGTAAAGCCATTTTACCCCTCTGAATTGCCCCATATTCATTTCTATACAGGACAGAATCATAGTAAAGCCATTTTACCACTCTGAATAGTCTCATATTCATTTCTGTATAGGACAGACTCCTAGTAAAGCCATTTTTACCACTCTGAATTGTCCCATATTCATTTCTATACAGGACAGAATCATAGTAAAGCCATTTTACCACTCTGAATAGTCTCATATTCATTTCTATACAGGACAGAATCATAGTAAAGCCATTTTACCACTCTGAATTGTCTCATATTCATTTCTGTATAGGACAGACTCCTAGTAAAGCCATTTTTACCACTCTGAATTGTCCCATATTCATTTCTATAGAGGACAGACTCCTAGTAAAGCCCTTTTTACCACTCTGAATTGTCCCATATTCATTTCTATATAGGACAGACTCCTAGTAAAGCCATTTTTACCACTCTGAATTGTCCCATATTCATTTCTATAGAGGACAGACTCCTAGTAAAGCCATTTTTACCACTCGGAATTGTCCCATATTCATTTCTATACAGGACAGACTGCTAGTAAAGCCATTTTTACCACTCTGAATTGTCTCATATTCATTTCTGTATGGGATAGACTCCTAGTAAAGCCATTTTTACCACTCTGAATTGTCCCATATTCATTTCTATACAGGACAGAATCATAGTAAAGCCATTTTACCACTCTGAATTGTCTCATATTCATTTCTGTATAGGACAGACTCCTAGTAAAGCCATTTTTACCACTCTGAATTGTCCCATATTCATTTCTATAGAGGACAGACTCCTAGTAAAGCCATTTTTACCACTCTGAATTGTCCCATATTCATTTCTATAGAGGACAGACTCCAAGTAAAGCCATTTTTACCACTCGGAATTGTCCAATATTCATTTCTATACAGGACAGACTCCTAGTAAAGCCATTTTTACCACTCTGAATTGTCCCATATTCATTTCTATATAGGACAGACTCCTAGTAAAGCCATTTTTATCACTCTGAATTGCCCCATATTTATTTCTATAGAGGACACACTCCTAGTAAAGTCATTTTTACCACTCTGAATTGTCCCATATTTATTTCTATAGAGGACAGACTCCTAGTAAAGTCATTTTTCCCACTCTGAATTGTCCCATATTTATTTCTATAGAGGACAGACTCCTAGTAAAGACATTTTTACCACTCTGAATTGTCCCATATTTATTTCTATATAGGACAGACTCCTAGTAAAGCAATTATTACCACACTGAATTGTCCCATATTCATTTCTATAGAGGACAGATTCCTAGTAAAGCCACTTTTACCACTCTGAATTGCCCCATATTTATTTCTGTAGAGGACAGACTCCTAGTAAAGCCATTTCTACCACTCTGAATTGCCCCATATTTATTTCTATAGAGGACAGACTCCTAGTAAAGCCATTATTACCACTTTGAATTGCCCCATATTCATTTCTATAGCGGACAGACTCCTAGTAAAGCCACTTTTACCACTCTGAATTGCCCCATATTTATTTCTATAGAGGACAGACTCCTAGTAAAGCCATTTTTACCACTCTGAATTGCCCCATATTTATTTCTATAGAGGACACACTCCTAGTAAAGTCATTTTTCCACTCTGAATTGTCCCATATTTATTTCTATAGAGGACAGACTCCTAGTAAAGTCATTTTTACCACTCTGAATTGTCCCATATTTATTTCTATAGAGGACAGACTCCTAGTAAAGACATTTTTACCACTCTGAATTGTCCCATATTTATTTCTATATAGGACAGACTCCTAGTAAAGCAATTATTACCACACTGAATTGTCCCATATTCATTTCTATAGAGGACAGATTCCTAGTAAAGCCACTTTTACCACTCTGAATTGCCCCATATTTATTTCTATAGAGGACAGACTCCTAGTAAAGCCATTTCTACCACTCTGAATTGCCCCATATTTATTTCTATAGAGGACAGACTCCTAGTAAAGCCATTATTACCACTTTGAATTGCCCCATATTCATTTCTATAGCGGACAGACTCCTAGTAAAGCCACTTTTACCACTCTGAATTGCCCCATATTTATTTCTATAGAGGACAGACTCCTAGTAAAGCCATTTTTACCACTCTGAATTGCCCCATATTTATTTCTATAGAGGACAGACTCCTAGTAAAGCCATTTTTACCACTCTGAATTGTCCCATATTTATTTCTATGGAGGACAGACTCCTAGTAAAGCCATTTTTACCTCTCTGAATTGCCCCATATTCATTTCTATATAGGACAGTCTCCTAGTAAAGCCATTTTTACCACTCTGAATTGTCCCATATTCATTTCTATATAGGACAGACTCCTAGTAAAGCCATTTTACCACTCTGAATTGCCCCATGTACATTTCTATAGAGGACAGACTCCTAGTAAAGCCATTTTACCACTCTGAATTGTCCCATATTCATTTCTATAGAGGACAGACTCCTAGTAATGCCATTTTTACCATTCTGAATTGCCCCATATTCATTTCTATAGAGGACAGACTCCTAGTAAAGCCACTTTTACCACTCTGAATTGCCCCATATTTATTTCTATAGAGGACAGACTCCTACTAAAGCCATTTTTACCACTCTGAATTGTCCCATATTCATTTCTATATAGGACAGACACCTAGTAAAGCCATTTTACCACTCTGAATTGTCCCATATTCATTTCTATATAGGACAGACTCCTAGTAAAGCCATTTTTACCACTCTGAATTGCCCCATATTCATTTCTATAGAGGACAGACTCCTAGTAAAGCCACTTTTACCACTCTGAATTGCCCCATATTTATTTCTATAGAGGACAGACTCCTAGTAAAGCCATTTTTACCACTCTGAATTGCCCCATATTTATTTCTATAGAGGACAGACTCCTAGTAAAGCCATTTTTACCACTCTGAATTGTCCCATATTCATTTCTATAGAGAACAGACTCCGAGTAAAGCCACTTTTACCACTCAGAATTGCCCCATATTTATTTCTATAGAGGACAGACTCCTAGTAAAGCCATTTTTACCACTCTGAATTGTCCCATATTTATTTCTATAGAGGACAGTACCCTAGTAAAGCCATTTGTACCACTCTGAATTGTCCCATATTCATTTCTATACAGGATAGACTCCTAGTAAAGCCATTTTACCACTCTGAATTGTCCCATATTTATTTCTATATAGGACAGACTCCTAGTAAAGCCATTATTACCACTCTGAATTGTCCCATATTCATTTCTATAGTGGACAGACTCCTAGTAATGCCATTTTTACCACTCTGAATTGTCCCATATTTATTTATATATAGGACAGACTCCTAGTAAAGCCATTATTACCACTCTGAATTGTCCCATATTCATTTCTATAGAGGACAGACTCCTAGTAAAGCCATTTTTACCACTCCGAATTGTCTCATGTTTATTTCAATATAGGACAGACTCCTAGTAAAGCCATTTTTACCACTCCGAATTGTCCCATATTTATTTCTATATAGGACAGACTCCTAGTAAAGCAATTATTACCACACTGAATTGTCCCATATTCATTTCTATAGAGGACAGACTCCTAGTAAAGCCACTTTTACCACTCTGAATTGTCCCATATTCATTTCTATAGAGGACAGACTCCTAGTAAAGCCATTTTTGCCACTCTGAATTGCCCCATATTTATTTCTATACAGTAAAGCCATTTTTACCACTCTGAATTGTTCCATATTCATTTCTATATAGGACAGACTCCTAGTAAAGCCATTTTGATCGCTCTGAATTGCCCCATATTTATTTCTATAGAGGACACACTCCTAGTAAAGTCATTTTTACCACTCTGAATTGTCCCATATTTATTTCTATAGAGGACAGACTCCTAGTAAAGTCATTTTTCCCACTCTGAATTGTCCCATATTTATTTCTATAGAGGACAGTCTCCTAGTAAAGACATTTTTACCACTCTGAATTGTCCCATATTTATTTCTATATAGGACAGACTCCTAGTAAAGCAATTATTACCACACTGAATTGTCCCATATTCATTTCTATAGAGGACAGATTCCTAGTAAAGCCACTTTTACCACTCTGAATTGCCCCATATTTATTTCTATAGAGGACAGACTCCTAGTAAAGCCATTTTTGCCACTCTGAATTGCCCCATATTTATTTCTATACAGTAAAGCCATTTTTACCACTCCGAATTGTCCCATATTTATTTCTATATAGGACAGACTCCTAGTAAAGCAATTATTACCACACTGAATTGTCCCATATTCATTTCTATAGAGGACAGACTCCTAGTAAAGCCACTTTTACCACTCTGAATTGTCCCATATTCATTTCTATAGAGGACAGACTCCTAGTAAAGCCATTTTTGCCACTCTGAATTGCCCCATATTTATTTCTATACAGTAAAGCCATTTTTACCACTCTGAATTGTTCCATATTCATTTCTATATAGGTCAGACTCCTAGTAAAGCCATTTTACCCCTCTGAATTGCCCCATTTTTAATTCTATACAAGACAGACTACTAGTAAAGCCATTTTTACCACCCTGAATTGTTCCATATTCATTTCCATATAGGACAGTCTCCTAGTAAAGCCATTTTGCCACTCTGAATTGTCCCATATTCATTTCTATATAGGACAGACTCCTAGTAAAGCCATTTTTATCACTCTGAATTGCCCCATATTTATTTCTGTAGAGGACAGACTCCTAGTAAAGCCATTTTTACCACTCTGAATTGCCCCATATTCATTTCTATATAGGACAGACTCCTACTAAAGCCATTTTTACCACTCTGAATTGTCTCATATTCATTTCTATATAGGACAGACTCCTAGTAAAGCCATTTTACCACTCTGAATTGTCCCATATTCATTTCTATATAGGACAGACTCCTAGTAAAGCCATTTTTACCACTCTGAAATGCCCCATATTCATTTCTATAGAGGACAGACTCCTAGTAAAGCCACTTTTACCACTCTGAATTGCCCCATATTTATTTCTATAGAGGACAGACTCCTAGTAAAGCCATTTTTACCACTCTGAATTGCCCCATATTTATTTCTATAGAGGACAGACTCCTAGTAAAGCCATTTTTACCACTCTGAATTGCCCCATATTCATTTCTATAGAGAACAGACTCCTAGTAAAGCCACTTTTACCACTCAGAATTGCCCCATATTTATTTCTATAGAGGACAGACTCCTAGTAAAGCCATTTTTACCACTCTGAATTGTCCCATATTTATTTCTATAGAGGACAGTCCCCTAGTAAAGCCATTTGTCCCACTCTGAATTGTCCCATATTCATTTCTATATAGGATAGACTCCTAGTAAAGCCATTTTACCACTCTGAATTGTCCCATATTTATTTCTATATAGGACAGACTCCTAGTAAAGCCATTATTACCACTCTGAATTGTCCCATATTCATTTCTATAGAGGACAGACTCCTAGTAATGCCATTTTACCACTCTGAATTGTCCCATATTTATTTATATATAGGACAGACTCCTAGTAAAGCCATTATTACCACTCTGAATTGTCCCATATTCATTTCTATAGAGGACAGACTCCTAGTAAAGCCATTTTTACCACTCCGAATTGTCTCATGTTTATTTCAATATAGGACAGACTCCTAGTAAAGCCATTTTAACCACTCCGAATTGTCCCATATTTATTTCTATATAGGACAGACTCCTAGTAAAGCAATTATTACCACACTGAATTGTCCCATATTCATTTCTATAGAGGACAGATTCCTAGTAAAGCCACTTTTACCACTCTGAATTGCCCCATATTTATTTCTATAGAGGAATGACTCCTAGTAAAGCCATTTTTACCACTCTGAATTGTCCCATATTCATTTCTATAGAGGACAGACTCCTAGTAAAGCCATTTTTACCACTCTGAATTGCCCCATATTTATTTCTATGGAGGACAGACTCCTAGTAAAGCCATTTTTACCACTCTGAATTGCCCCATATTCATTTCTATATAGGACAGTCTCCTAGTAAAGCCATTTTTGCCACTCTGAATTGTCCCATATTCATTTCTATATAGGACAGACTCCTAGTAAAGCCATTTTACCACTCTGAATTGCCCCATATTTATTTCTATAGAGAACAGACTCCTAGTAATGCCATTTTTACCAGTCTGAATTGTCCCCTATTTATTTCTATAGAGGACAGACTCCTAGTAAAGCCATTTTACCACTCTGAATTGCCCCATATTCATTTCTATAGAGGACAGACTCCTAGTAAAGCCATTTTTACCACTCTGAATTGCCCCATATTTATTTCTATAGAGGACAGACTCCTATTAAAGCCATTTTTACCACTCTGAATTGTCCCATATTCATTTCTATAGAGGACAGACTCCTAGTAAAGCCATTTTCACCACTCTGAATTGTCCCATATTTATTTCTATAGAGGACAGACTCCTATTAAAGCCATTTTTACCACTCTGAATTGTCCCATATTCATTTCTATATAGGACAGACTCCTAGTAAAGCCATTTTGATCACTCTGAATTGCCCCATATTTATTTCTATAGAGGACACACTCCTAGTAAAGTCATTTTTACCACTCTGAATTGTCCCATATTTATTTCTATAGAGGACAGACTCCTAGTAAAGTCATTTTTCCCACTCTGAATTGTCCCATATTTATTTCTATAGAGGACAGACTCCTAGTAAAGACATTTTTACCACTCTGAATTGTCCCATATTTATTTCTATATAGGACAGACTCCTAGTAAAGCAATTATTACCACACTGAATTGTCCCATATTCATTTCTATAGAGGACAGATTCCTAGTAAAGCCACTTTTACCACTCTGAATTGCCCCATATTTATTTCTATAGAGGACAGACTCCTAGTAAAGCCATTTCTACCACTCTGAATTGCCCCATATTTATTTCTATAGAGGACAGACTCCTAGTAAAGCCATTATTACCACTTTGAATTGCCCCATATTCATTTCTATAGCGGACAGACTCCTAGTAAAGCCACTTTTACCACTCTGAATTGCCCCATATTTATTTCTATAGAGGACAGACTCCTAGTAAAGCCATTTTTACCACTCTGAATTGCCCCATATTTATTTCTATAGAGGACAGACTCCTAGTAAAGCCATTTTTACCACTCTGAATTGTCCCATATTTATTTCTATGGAGGACAGACTCCTAGTAAAGCCATTTTTACCTCTCTGAATTGCCCCATATTCATTTCTATATAGGACAGTCTCCTAGTAAAGCCATTTTTACCACTCTGAATTGTCCCATATTCATTTCTATATAGGACAGACTCCTAGTAAATCCATTTTCCCACTCTGAATTGCCCCATGTTCATTTCTATAGAGGACAGACTCCTAGTAAAGCCATTTTACCACTCTGAATTGTCCCACATTCATTTCTATAGAGGACAGACTCCTAGTAATGCCATTTTTACCATTCTGAATTGCCCCATATTCATTTCTATAGAGGACAGACTCCTAGTAAAGCCACTTTTACCACTCTGAATTGCCCCATATTTATTTCTATAGAGGACAGACTCCTACTAAAGCCATTTTCAACACTCTGAATTGTCCCATATTCATTTCTATATAGGACAGACTCCTAGTAAAGCCATTTTACCACTCTGAATTGTCCCATATTCATTTCTATATAGGACAGACTCCTAGTAAAGCCATTTTTACCACTCTGAATTGCCCCATATTCATTTCTATAGAGGACAGACTCATAGTAAAGCCACTTTTACCACTCTGAATTGCCCCATATTTATTTCTATAGAGGACAGACTCCTAGTAAAGCCATTTTTACCACTCTGAATTGCCCCATATTTATTTCTATAGAGGACAGACTCCTAGTAAAGCCATTTTTACCACTCTGAATTGCCCCATATTCATTTCTATAGAGAACAGACTCCTAGTAAAGCCACTTTTACCACTCAGAATTGCCCCATATTTATTTCTATAGAGGACAGACTCCTAGTAAAGCCATTTTTACCACTCTGAATTGTCCCATATTTATTTCTATAGAGGACAGTCCCCTAGTAAAGCCATTTGTACCACTCTGAATTGTCCCATATTCATTTCTATATAGGATAGACTCCTAGTAAAGCCATTTTACCACTCTGAATTGTCCCATATTTATTTCTATATAGGACAGACTCCTAGTAAAGCCATTATTACCACTCTGAATTGTCCCATATTCATTTCTATAGAGGACAGACTCCTAGTAATGCCATTTTTACCACTCTGAATTGTCCCATATTTATTTATATATAGGACAGACTCCAAGTAAAGCCATTATTACCACTCTGAATTGTCCCATATTCATTTCTATAGAGGACAGACTCCTAGTAAAGGCATTTTTACCACTCCGAATTGTCTCATGTTTATTTCAATATAGGACAGACTCCTAGTAAAGCCATTTTTACCACTCCGAATTGTCCCATATTTATTTCTATATAGGACAGACTCCTAGTAAAGCAATTATTACCACACTGAATTGTCCCATATTCATTTCTATAGAGGACAGATTCCTAGTAAAGCCACTTTTACAACTCTGAATTGACCCATATTTATTTCTATAGAGGAATGACTCCTAGTAAAGCCATTTTTACCACTCTGAATTGTCCCATATTCATTTCTATAGAGGACAGACTCCTAGTAAAGCCATTTTTACCACTCTGAATTGCCCCATATTTATTTCTATGGAGGACAGACTCCTAGTAAAGCCATTTTTACCACACTGAATTGCCCCATATTCATTTCTATATAGGACAGCCTCCTAGTAAAGCCATTTTTACCACTCTGAATTGTCCCATATTCATTTCTATATAGGACAGACTCCTAGTAAAGCCATTTTACCACTCTGAATTGCCCCATGTTCATTTCTATAGAGGACAGACTCCTAGTAATGCCATTTTACCACTCTGAATTGTCCCGTATTCATTTCTATAGAGGACAGACTCCTAGTAAAGCCATTTTACCACTCTGAATTATCCCATATTCATTTCTATATAGGACAGACTCCTAGTAAAGCCACTTTTACCACTCTGAATTGTCCCATATTCATTTCTATAGAGGACAGACTCCTAGTAAGGCCATTTTTGCCACTCTGAATTGCCCCATATTTATTTCTATACAGTAAAGCCATTTTTACCACTCTGAATTGTTCCATATTCATTTCTATAAAGGACAGACTCCTAGTAAAGCCATTTTACCCCTCTGAATTGCCCCATATTTAATTCTATACAGGACAGACTACTAGTAAACCCATTTTTACCACCCTGAATTGTTCCATATTCATTTCTATATAGGACAGACTCCTAGTAAAGCCATTTCGCCACTCTGAATTGTCCCATATTCATTTCTATATAGGACAGACTCCTAGTAAAGCCATTTTTATCACTCTGAATTGCCCCATATTTATTTCTGTAGAGGACAGACTCCTAGTAAAGCCATTTTTACCACTCTGAATTGCCCCATATTCATTTCTATATAGGACAGACTCCTAGTAAAGCCATTTTACCACTCTGAATTGTCCCATATTCATTTCTATATAGGACAGACTCCTAGTAAAGCCATTTTTTTACCACTCTGAATTGTCCCATATTCATTTCTATATAGGACAGACTCCTGGTAATGCCATTTTTACCACTCTGAATTGCCCCATATTCATTTCTATAGAGGACAGACTCCTAGTAAAGCCACTTTTACCACTCTGAATTGCCCCATATTTATTTCTATAGAGGACAGACTCCTACTAAAGCCATTTTTACCACTCTGAATTGTCCCATATTCATTTCTATATAGGACAGACTCCTAGTAAAGCCATTTTACCACTCTGAATTGTCCCATATTCATTTCTATATAGGACAGACTCCTAGTAAAGCCATTTTTACCACTCTGAATTGCCCCATATTCATTTCTATAGAGGACAGACTCCTAGTAAAGCCACTTTTACCACTCTGAATTGCCCCATATTTATTTCTATATAGGACAGACTCCTAGTAAAGCCATTTTTACCACTCTGAATTGCCCCATATTTATTTCTATAGAGGACAGACTCCTAGTAAAGCCATTTTTACCACTCTGAATTGCCCCATATTCATTTCTATAGAGAAGAGACTCCTAGTAAAGCCACTTTTACCACTCTGAATTGTCCCGTATTCATTTCTATATAGGACAGATTTTCAATAGAGGACAGACTCCTATTAAAGCCACTTTCACCACTCTGAATTGCCCCATATTTATTTCTATAGAGGACAGACTCCTAGTAAAGCCATTTTTACCACTCTGAATTATCCCATATTCATTTCTATAGAGGACAGTCCCCTAGTAAAGCCATTTGTACCACTCTGAATTGTCCCATATTCATTTCTATATAGGATAGACTCCTAGTAAAGCCATTTTACCACTCTGAATTGTCCCATATTTATTTCTATATAGGACAGACTCCTAGTAAAGCCATTATTACCACTCTGAATTGTCCCATATTCATTTCTATAGAGGACAGACTCCTAGTAATGCCATTTTTACCACTCTGAATTGTCCCATATTTATTTATATATAGGACAGACTCCTAGTAAAGCCATTATTACCACTCTGAATTGTCCCATATTCATTTCTATAGAGGACAGACTCCTAGTAAAGCCATTTTTACCACTCCGAATTGTCTCATGTTTATTTCAATATAGGACAGACTCCTAGTAAAGCCATTTTTACCACTCCGAATTGTCCCATATTTATTTCTATATAGGACAGACTCCTAGTAAAGCAATTATTACCACACTGAATTGTCCCATATTCATTTCTATAGAGGACAGATTCCTAGTAAAGCCACTTTTACCACTCTGAATTGCCCCATATTTATTTCTATAGAGGAATGACTCCTAGTAAAGCCATTTTTACCACTCTGAATTGTCCCATATTCATTTCTATAGAGGACAGCCTCCTAGTAAAGCCATTTTTACCACTCTGAATTGCCCCATATTTATTTCTATGGAGGACAGACTCCTAGTAAAGCCATTTTTACCACTCTGAATGGCCCCATATTCATTTCTATATAGGACAGTCTCCTAGTAAAGCCATTTTTACCACTCTGAATTGTCCCATATTCATTTTATATAGGACAGACTCCTAGTAAAGCCATTTTACCACTCTGAATTGCCCCATGTTCATTTCTATAGAGGACAGACTCCTAGTAAAGCCATTTTACCACTCTGAATTGTCTCATATTCATTTCTATAGAGGACAGACTCCTAGTAAAGCCATTTTTACCACTCTGAATTGTCCCATATTCATTTCTATAGAGGACAGACTCCTAGTAAGGCCATTTTTGCCACTCTGAATTGCCCCATATTTATTTCTATACAGTAAAGCCATTTTTACCACTCTGAATTGTTCCATATTCATTTCTATATAGGACAGACTCCTAGTAAAGCCATTTTACCCCTCTGAATTGCCCCATATTTAATTCTATACAGGACAGACTACTAGTAAACCCATTTTTACCACCCTGAATTGTTCCATATTCATTTCTATATAGGACAGACTCCTAGTAAAGCCATTTCGCCACTCTGAATTGTCCCATATTCATTTCTATATAGGACAGACTCCTAGTAAAGCCATTTTTATCACTCTGAATTGCCCCATATTTATTTCTGTAGAGGACAGACTCCTAGTAAAGCCATTTTTACCACTCTGAATTGCCCCATATTCATTTCTATATAGGACAGACTCCTAGTAAAGCCATTTTACCACTCTGAATTGTCCCATATTCATTTCTATATAGGACAGACTCCTAGTAAAGCCATTTTACCACTCTGAATTGTCCCATATTCATTTCTATATAGGACAGACTCCTGGTAATGCCATTTTTACCACTCTGAATTGCCCCATATTCATTTCTATAGAGGACAGACTCCTAGTAAAGCCACTTTTACCACTCTGAATTGCCCCATATTTATTTCTATAGAGGACAGACTCCTACTAAAGCCATTTTTACCACTCTGAATTGTCCCATATTCATTTCTATATAGGACAGACTCCTAGTAAAGCCATTTTACCACTCTGAATTGTCCCATATTCATTTCTATATAGGACAGACTCCTAGTAAAGCCATTTTTACCACTCTGAATTGCCCCATATTCATTTCTATAGAGGACAGACTCCTAGTAAAGCCACTTTTACCACTCTGAATTGCCCCATATTTATTTCTATATAGGACAGACTCCTAGTAAAGCCATTTTTACCACTCTGAATTGCCCCATATTTATTTCTATAGAGGACAGACTCCTAGTAAAGCCATTTTTACCACTCTGAATTGCCCCATATTCATTTCTATAGAGAACAGACTCCTAGTAAAGCCACTTTTACCACTCAGAATTGCCCCATATTTATTTCTATAGAGGACAGACTCCTAGTAAAGCCATTTTTACCACTCTGAATTGTCCCATATTTATTTCTATAGAGGACAGTCCCCTAGTAAAGCCATTTGTACCACTCTGAATTGTCCCATATTCATTTCTATATAGGATAGACTCCTAGTAAAGCCATTTTACCACTCTGAATTGTCCCATATTTATTTCTATATAGGACAGACTCCTAGTAAAGCCATTATTACCACTCTGAATTGTCCCATATTCATTTCTATAGAGGACAGACTCCTAGTAATGCCATTTTTACCACTCTGAATTGTCCCATATTTATTTATATATAGGACAGACTCCTAGTAAAGCCATTATTACCACTCTGAATTGTCCCATATTCATTTCTATAGAGGACAGACTCCTAGTAAAGACATTTTTACCACTCTGAATTGTCCCATATTTATTTCTATATAGGACAGACTCCTAGTAAAGCAATTATTACCACACTGAATTGCCCCATATTCATTTCTATAGAGGACAGATTCCTAGTAAAGCCACTTTTACCACTCTGAATTGCCCCATATTTATTTCTATAGAGGACAGACTCCTAGTAAAGCCATTTCTACCACTCTGAATTGCCCCATATTTATTTCTATAGAGGACAGACTCCTAGTAAAGCCATTATTACCACTTTGAATTGCCCCATATTCATTTCTATAGCGGACAGACTCCTAGTAAAGCCACTTTTACCACTCTGAATTACCCATATTTATTTCTATAGAGGACAGACTCCTAGTAAAGCCATTTTTACCACTCTGAATTGCCCCATATTTATTTCTATAGAGGACAGACTCCTAGTAAAGCCATTTTTACCACTCTGAATTGTCCCATATTCATTTCTATAGAGGACAGACTCCTAGTAAAGCCATTTTTACCACTCTGAATTGCCCCATATTTATTTCAATAGAGGAATGACTCCTAGTAAAGCCATTTTTACCACTCTGAATTGTCCCATATTCATTTCTATAGAGGACAGACTCCTAGTAAAGCCATTTTTACCACTCTGAATTGTCCCATATTTATTTCTATAGAGGACAGACTCCTGGTAAAGCCATTTTTACCACTCTGAATTGTCCAATATTCATTTCTATATAGGACAGACTCCTAGTAAATCATTTTACCACTCTGAATCGTCCCATATTCATTTCTGTAGAGGGCAGACTCCTAGTAAACCAATTTTACCACTCTGAGTTGTCCCATATTCATTTATATAGACGACAGACTCCTAGTAAAGCCATTTTTACCACTCTGAATTGCCCCATATTTATTTCTATAGAGAACAGACTCCTAGTAAAGCCATTTTTACCAGTCTGAATTGTCCCCTATTTATTTCTATAGAGGACAGACTCCTAGTAAAGCCATTTTACCACTCTGAATTGCCCCATATTCATTTCTATAGAGGACAGACTCCTAGTAAAGCCATTTTTACGACTCTGAATTGCCCCATATTTAATTCTATACAGGACAGACTCCTATTAAAGCCATTTTTACCACTCTGAATTGTCCCATATTCATTTCTATAGAGGACAGACTCCTAGTAAAGCCATTTTCACCACTCTGAATTGTCCCATATTTATTTCTATAGAGGACAGACTCCTATTAAAGCCATTTTTACCACTCTGAATTGTCCCATATTCATTTCTATATAGGACAGGCTCCTAGTAAAGCCATTTTTACCACTCTGAATTGCCCCATATTTATTTCTATAGAGGACAGACTCCTAGTAAAGTCATTTTTACCACTCTGAATTGTCCCATATTTATTTCTAAAGAGGACAGACTCCTAGTAAAGCCATTTTTCCCACTCTGAATTGTCCCATATTTATTTCTATAGAGGACAGACTCCTAGTAAAGTCATTTTTACCACTCCGAATTGTCCCATATTTATTTCTATATAGGACAGACTCCTAGTAAAGCAATTATTACCACACTGAATTGTCCCATATTCATTTCTATAGAGGACAGATTCCTAGTAAAGCCACTTTTACCACTCTGAATTGCCCCATATTTATTTCTATAGAGGACAGACTCCTAGTAAAGCCATTTCTACCACTCTGAATTGCCCCATATTTATTTCTATAGAGGACAGACTCCTAGTAAAGCCATTATTACCACTTTGAATTGCCCCATATTCATTTCTATAGCGGACAGACTCCTAGTAAAGCCACTTTTACCATTCTGAATTGCCCCATATTTATTTCTATAGAGGACAGACTCCTAGTAAAGCCATTTTTACCGCTCTGAATTGTCCCATGTTCATTTCCATAGAGGACAGACTCCTAGTAAAGCCATTTTTACCACTCTGAATTGTCCCATGTTCATTTCCATAGAGGACAGACTCCTAGTAAAGCCATTTTTACCACTCTGAATTATCCCATGTTCATTTCCATAGAGGACAGACTCCTAGTAATGCCATTTTACCACTCTGAATTGTCCCGTATTCATTTCTATAGAGGACAGACTCCTAGTAAAGCCATTTTACCACTCTGAATTATCCCATATTCATTTCTATATAGGACGGACTCCTAGTAAAGCCACTTTTACCACTCTGAATTGTCCCATATTCATTTCTATAGAGGACAGACTCCTAGTAAGGCCATTTTTGCCACTCTGAATTGCCCCATATTTATTTCTATACAGTAAAGCCATTTTTACCACTCTGAATTGTTCCATATTCATTTCTATATAGGACAGACTCCTAGTAAAGCCATTTTACCACTCTGAATTGTCCCATATTCATTTCTATATAGGACAGACTCCTAGTAAAGCCATTTTACCACTCTGAATTGTCCCATATTCATTTCTATATAGGACAGACTCCTGGTAATGCCATTTTTACCACTCTGAATTGCCCCATATTCATTTCTATAGAGAACAGACTCCTAGTAAAGCCACTTTTACCACTCTGAATTGCCCCATATTTATTTCTATAGAGGACAGACTCCTAGTAAAGCCATTTTTACCACTCTGAATTGTCCCATATTCATTTCTATATAGGACAGACTCCTAGTAAAGCCATTTTACCACTCTGAATTGTCCCATATTCATTTCTATATAGGACAGACTCCTAGTAAAGCCATTTTTACCACTCTGAATTGCCCCATATTCATTTCTATAGAGGACAGACTCCTAGTAAAGCCACTTTTACCACTCTGAATTGCCCCATATTTATTTCTATATAGGACAGACTCCTAGTAAAGCCATTTTTACCACTCTGAATTGCCCCATATTTATTTCTATAGAGGACAGACTCCTAGTAAAGCCATTTTTACCACTCTGAATTGCCCCATATTCATTTCTATAGAGAACAGACTCCTAGTAAAGCCACTTTTACCACTCAGAATTGCCCCATATTTATTTCTATAGAGGACAGACTCCTAGTAAAGCCATTTTTACCACTCTGAATTGTCCCATATTTATTTCTATAGAGGACAGTCCCCTAGTAAAGCCATTTGTACCACTCTGAATTGTCCCATATTCATTTCTATAGAGGATAGACTCCTAGTAAAGCCATTTTACCACTCTGAATTGTCCCATATTTATTTCTATATAGGACAGACTCCTAGTAAAGCCATTATTACCACTCTGAATTGTCCCATATTCATTTCTATAGAAGACAGACTCCTAGTAATGCCATTTTTACCACTCTGAATTGTCCCATATTTATTTATATATAGGACAGACTCCTAGTAAAGCCATTATTACCACTCTGAATTGTCTTATATTCATTTCTATAGAGGACAGACTCCTAGTAAAGACATTTTTACCACTCTGAATTGTCCCATATTTATTTCTATATAGGACAGACTCCTAGTAAAGCAATTATTACCACACTGAATTGCCCCATATTCATTTCTATAGAGGACAGATTCCTAGTAAAGCCACTTTTACCACTCTGAATTGCCCCATATTTATTTCTATAGAGGACAGACTCCTAGTAAAGCCATTTCTACCACTCTGAATTGCCCCATATTTATTTCTATAGAGGACAGACTCCTAGTAAAGCCATTATTGACCACTTTGAATTGCCCCATATTCATTTCTATAGCGGACAGACTCCTAGTAAAGCCACTTTTACCACTCTGAATTGCCCCATATTTATTTCTATAGAGGACAGACTCCTAGTAAAGCCATTTTTACCACTCTGAATTGCCCCATATTTATTTCTATAGAGGACAGACTCCTAGTAAAGCCATTTTTACCACTCTGAATTGTCCCATATTCATTTCTATAGAGGACAGACTCCTAGTAAAGCCATTTTACCACTCTGAATTGCCCCATATTTATTTCAATAGAGGAATGACTCCTAGTAAAGCCATTTTTACCACTCTGAATTGTCCCATATTCATTTCTATAGAGGACAGACTCCTAGTAAAGCCATTTTTACCCCTCTGAATTGCCCCATATTTATTTCTATGGAGGACAGACTCCTAGTAAAGCCATTTTTACCTCTCTGAATTGCCCCATATTCATTTCTATATAGGACAGTCTCCTAGTAAAGCCATTTTTACCACTCTGAATTGTCCCATATTCATTTCTATATAGGACAGACTCCTAGTAAAGCCATTTTACCACTCTGAATTGCCCCATGTTCATTTCTATAGAGGACAGACTCCTAGTAAAGCCATTTTACCACTCTGAATTGTCTCATATTCATTTCTATAGAGGACAGACTCCTAGTAAAGCCATTTTTACCACTCTGAATTGTCCCATATTTATTTCTATAGAGGACAGACTCCTGGTAAAGCCATTTTTACCACTCTGAATTGTCCAATATTCATTTCTATATAGGACAGACTCCTAGTAAATCATTTTACCACTCTGAATCGTCCCATATTCATTTCTGTAGAGGGCAGACTCCTAGTAAACCAATTTTACCACCCTGAGTTGTCCCATATTCATTTATATAGACGACAGACTCCTAGTAAAGCCATTTTTAACACTCTGAATTGCCCCATATTTATTTCTATAGAGAACAGACTCCTAGTAAAGCCATTTTTACCAGTCTGAATTGTCCCCTATTTATTTCTATAGAGGACAGACTCCTAGTAAAGCCATTTTACCACTCTGAATTGCCCCATATTCATTTCTATAGAGGACAGACTCCTAGTAAAGCCATTTTTACGACTCTGAATTGCCCCATATTTAATTCTATACAGGACAGACTCCTATTAAAGCCATTTTTACCACTCTGAATTGTCCCATATTCATTTCTATAGAGGACAGACTCCTAGTAAAGCCATTTTCACCACTCTGAATTGTCCCATATTTATTTCTATAGAGGACAGACTCCTATTAAAGCCATTTTTACCACTCTGAATTGTCCCATATTCATTTCTATATAGGACAGGATCCTAGTAAAGCCATTTTTACCACTCTGAATTGCCCCATATTTATTTCTATAGAGGACAGACTCCTAGTAAAGTCATTTTTACCACTCTGAATTGTCCCATATTTATTTCTAAAGAGGACAGACTCCTAGTAAAGCCATTTTTCCCACTCTGAATTGTCCCATATTTATTTCTATAGAGGACAGACTCCTAGTAAAGTCATTTTTACCACTCCGAATTGTCCCATATTTATTTCTATATAGGACAGACTCCTAGTAAAGCAATTATTACCACACTGAATTGTCCCATATTCATTTCTATAGAGGACAGATTCCTAGTAAAGCCACTTTTACCACTCTGAATTGCCCCATATTTATTTCTATAGAGGACAGACTCCTAGTAAAGCCATTTCTACCACTCTGAATTGCCCCATATTTATTTCTATAGAGGACAGACTCCTAGTAAAGCCATTATTACCACTTTGAATTGCCCCATATTCATTTCTATAGCGGACAGACTCCTAGTAAAGCCACTTTTACCACTCTGAATTGCCCCATATTTATTTCTATAGAGGACAGACTCCTAGTAAAGCCATTTTTACCGCTCTGAATTGTCCCATGTTCATTTCCATAGAGGACAGACTCCTAGTAAAGCCATTTTTACCACTCTGAATTGTCCCATGTTCATTTCCATAGAGGACAGACTCCTAGTAAAGCCATTTTTACCACTCTGAATTATACCATGTTCATTTCCATAGAGGACAGACTCCTAGTAAAGCCATTTTTACCACTCTGAATTGTCCCATATTTATTTCTATAGAGGACAGACTCCTAGTAAAGCCATTTTTACCACTCTGAATTGTCCCATATTCATTTCTATAGAGGAGACTCCTAGTAAAGCCATTTTTACCACTCTGATTTGTCCCATATTCATTTCTATAGAGGACAGACTCCTAGAGAAGCCATTTTTACCAATCTGAATTATCCCATATTCATTTCTATAGAGGACAGACTCCCAGTAAAGCCATTTTACCACTCTGAATTATCCCATATTTATTTCTATATAGGACAGACTCCTAGTAAGGCCATTTTACCACTCTCAATTCTCCCATATTCATTTCTATAGAGGACAGACTCCTAGTAAAGCCATTGTTACCACTCTGAATTGCCCCATATTCATTTCTATAGAGGACATACTCCTAGTAAAGCCATTTTTACCACTCTGAATTGTCCCATATTCATTTCTATAGAGGACAGACTCCTAGTAAAGCCACTTTTACCACTCTGAATTGTCCCATATTCATTTCTGTAGAGGACAGACTCATAGTAAAGCCATTTTTGCCACTCGGAATTGCCCCATATTTATTTCTATACAGTAAAGCCATTTTTACCACTCTGAATTGTTCCATATTCATTTCTATATAGGACAGACTCCTAGTAAAGCCATTTTACCCTCTGAATTGCCCCATATGCATTTCTATAGAGGACAGACTCCTAGTAAAGCCATTTTTACCACTCTGAATTGTCCCATATTCATTTCTATAGAGGACAGACTCCTAGTAAATCCATTTTACCACTCTGAATTGCCCCATATTCATTTCTATAGAGGACAGACTCCTAGTAAAGCCATTTTTACCACTCTGAATTGTCCCATATTCATTTTTATAGAGGACAGACTCCTAGTAAAGCCATTTTTTCCACTCTGAATTGCCCCATATTTATTTCTATAGAGGACAGACTCCTAGTAAAGCTACTTTTACCACTCTGAATTGTCCAATATTCATTTCTATAGAGGACAGACTCCTAATAAAGCCATTTTTGCCACTCTGAATTGCCCCATATTTATTTCTATACAGTAAAGCCATTTTTACCACTCTGAATTGTTCCATATTTATTTCTATAGAAGACAGACTCCTAGTAAAGCCATTTTTACCACTCTGAATTGTCCCGTATTCATTTCTATATATGACAGATTTTCAATAGAGGACAGACTCCTATTAAAGCCACTTTCATCACTCTGAATTGCCCCATATTTATTTCTATAGAGGACAGACTCCTAGTAAAGCCATTTTTACCACTCTGAATTATCCCATATTCATTTCTATAGAGGACAGTCCCCTAGTAAAGCCATTTGTACCACTCTGAATTGTCCCATATTCATTTCTATATAGGATAGACTCCTAGTAAAGCCATTTTACCACTCTGAATTGTCCCATATTTATTTCTATATAGGACAGACTCCTAGTAAAGCCATTATTACCACTCTGAATTGTCCCATATTCATTTCTATAGAGGACAGACTCCTAGTAATGCCATTTTTACCACTCTGAATTGTCCCATATTTATTTATATATAGGACAGACTCCTAGTAAAGCCATTATTACCACTCTGAATTGTCCCATATTCATTTCTATAGAGGACAGACTCCTAGTAAAGCCATTTTTACCACTCCGAATTGTCTCATGTTTATTTCAATATAGGACAGACTCCTAGTAAAGCCATTTTTACCACTCCGAATTGTCCCATATTTATTTCTATATAGGACAGACTCCTAGTAAAGCAATTATTACCACACTGAATTGTCCCATATTCATTTCTATAGAGGACAGATTCCTAGTAAAGCCACTTTTACCACTCTGAATTGCCCCATATTTATTTCTATAGAGGAATGACTCCTAGTAAAGCCATTTTTACCACTCTGAATTGTCCCATATTCATTTCTATAGAGGACAGACTCCTAGTAAAGCCATTTTTACCACTCTGAATTGCCCCATATTTATTTCTATGGAGGACAGACTCCTAGTAAAGCCATTTTTACCACTCTGAATGGCCCCATATTCATTTCTATATAGGACAGTCTCCTAGTAAAGCCATTTTTACCACTCTGAATTGTCCCATATTCATTTTATATAGGACAGACTCCTAGTAAAGCCATTTTACCACTCTGAATTGCCCCATGTTCATTTCTATAGAGGACAGACTCCTAGTAAAGCCATTTTACCACTCTGAATTGTCTCATATTCATTTCTATAGAGGACAGACTCCTAGTAAAGCCATTTTTACCACTCTGAATTGTCCCATATTTATTTCTATAGAGGACAGACTCCTGGTAAAGCCATTTTTACCACTCTGAATTGTCCAATATTCATTTCTATATAGGACAGACTCCTAGTAAACCATTTTACCACTCTGAATTGTCCCATATTCATTTCTGTAGAGGGCAGACTCCTAGTAAACCATTTTTACCACTCTGAGTTGTCCCATATTCATTTATATAGAAGACAGACTCCTAGTAAAGCCATTTTTACCACTCTGAATTGCCCCATATTTATTTCTATAGAGAACAGACTCCTAGTAATGACATTTTTACCAGTCTGAATTGTCCCCTATTTATTTCTATAGAGGACAGACTCCTAGTAAAGCCATTTTACCACTCTGAATTGCCCCATATTCATTTCTATAGAGGACAGACTCCAAGTAAAGCCATTTTTACCACTCTGAATTGCCCCATATTTATTTCTATAGAGGACAGACTCCTATTAAAGCCATTTTTACCACTCTGAATTGTCCCATATTCATTTCTATAGAGGACAGACTCCTAGTAAAGCCATTTTCACCACTCTGAATTGTCCCATATTTATTTCTATAGAGGACAGACTCCTATTAAAGCCATTTTTACCACTCTGAATTGTCTCATATTCATTTCTATATAGGACAGACTCCTAGTAAAGCCATTTTTATCACTCTGAATTGCCCCATATTTATTTCTATAGAGGACAGACTCCTAGTAAAGTCATTTTTACCACTCTGAATTGTCCCATATTTATTTCTATAGAGGACAGACTCCTAGTAAACTCATTTTTCCCACTCTGAATTGTCCCATATTTATTTCTATAGAGGACAGACTCCTAGTAAAGACATTTTTACCACTCTGAATTGTCCCATATTTATTTCTATATAGGACAGACTCCTAGTAAAGCAATTATTACCACACTGAATTGCCCCATATTCATTTCTATAGAGGACAGATTCCTAGTAAAGCCACTTTCACCACTCTGAATTGCCCCATATTTATTTCTATAGAGGACAGACTCCCAGTAAAGCCATTTCTACCACTCTGAATTGCCCCATATTTATTTCTATAGAGGACAGACTCCTAGTAAAGCCATTATTACCACTTTGAATTGCCCCATATTCATTTCTATAGCGGACAGACTCCTAGTAAAGCCACTTTTACCACTCTGAATTGCCCCATATTTATTTCTATAGAGGACAGACTCCTAGTAAAGCCATTTTTACCACTCTGAATTGCCCCATATTTATTTCTATAGAGGACAGACTCCTAGTAAAGCCATTTTTACCACTCTGAATTGTCCCATATTCATTTCTATAGAGGATAGACTCCTAGTAAAGCCATTTTTACCACTCTGAATTGCCCCATATTTATTTCAATAGAGGAATGACTCCTAGTAAAGCCATTTTTACCACTCTGAATTGTCCCATATTCATTTCTATAGAGGACAGACTCCTAGTAAAGCCATTTTTACCCCTCTGAATTGCCCCATATTTATTTCTATGGAGGACAGACTCCTAGTAATGCCATTTTTACCTCTCTGAATTGCCCCATATTCATTTCTATATAGGACAGTCTCCTAGTAAAGCCATTTTTACCACTCTGAATTGTCCCATATTCATTTCTATATAGGACAGACTCCTAGTAAAGCCATTTTACCACTCTGAATTGCCCCATGTTCATTTCTATAGAGGATAGACTCCTAGTAAAGCCATTTTACCACTCTGAATTGTCCCATATTCATTTCTATAGAGGACAGACTCCTAGTAAAGCCATTTTTACCACTCTGAATTGTCCCATATTTATTTCTATAGAGGACAGACTCCTGGTAAAGCCATTTTTACCACTCTGAATTGTCCAATATTCATTTCTATATAGGACAGACTCCTAGTAAATCATTTTACCACTCTGAATCGTCCCATATTCATTTCTGTAGAGGGCAGACTCCTAGTAAACCAATTTTACCACTCTGAGTTGTCCCATATTCATTTATATAGACGACAGACTCCTAGTAAAGCCATTTTTACCACTCTGAATTGCCCCATATTTATTTCTATAGAGAACAGACTCCTAGTAAAGCCATTTTTACCAGTCTGAATTGTCCCCTATTTATTTCTATAGAGGACAGACTCCTAGTAAAGCCATTTTACCACTCTAAATTGCCCCATATTCATTTCTATAGAGGACAGACTCCTAGTAAAGCCATTTTTACGACTCTGAATTGCCCCATATTTAATTCTATACAGGACAGACTCCTATTAAAGCCATTTTTACCACTCTGAATTGTCCCATATTCATTTCTGTAGAGGACAGACTCCTAGTAAAGCCATTTTCACCACTCTGAATTGTCCCATATTTATTTCTATAGAGGACAGACTCCTATTAAAGCCATTTTTACCACTCTGAATTGTCCCATATTCATTTCTATATAGGACAGGCTAATAGTAAAGCCATTTTTACCACTCTGAATTGCCCCATATTTATTTCTATAGAGGACAGACTCCTAGTAAAGTCATTTTTACCACTCTGAATTGTCCCATATTTATTTCTATAGAGGACAGACTCCTAGTAAAGCCATTTTACCACTCTGAATTGTCCCATATTCATTTTTATAGAGGACAGACTCCTAGTAAAGCCATTTTTTCCACTCTGAATTGCCCCATATTTATTTCTATAGAGGACAGACTCCTAGTAAAGCTACTTTTACCACTCTGAATTGTCCAATATTCATTTCTATAGAGGACAGACTCCTAATAAAGCCATTTTTGCCACTCTGAATTGCCCCATATTTATTTCTATACAGTAAAGCCATTTTTGCCACTCTGAATTGTTCCATATTTATTTCTATAGAGGACAGACTCCTAGTAAAGCCATTTTTACCACTCTGAATTGTCCCGTATTCATTTCTATATAGGACAGACTTTCAATAGAGGACAGACTCCTATTAAAGCCACTTTCACCACTCTGAATTGCCCCATATTTATTTCTATAGAGGACAGTCTCCTAGTAAAGCCATTTTTACCACTCTGAATTATCCCATATTTATTTCTATAGAGGACAGACTCCTAGTAAAGCCATTTTTACCACTCTGAATTGTCCCGTATTCATTTCTATATAGGACAGACTTTCAATAGAGGACAGACTCCTATTAAAGCCACTTTCACCACTCTGAATTGCCCCATATTTATTTCTATAGAGGACAGACTCCTAGTAAAGCCATTTTTACCACTCTGAATTATCCCATATTTATTTCTATATAGGACAGACACCTAGTAAAGCAATTATTACCACACTGAATTGTCCCATATTCATTTCTATAGAGGACAGATTCCTAGTAAAGCCACTTTTACCACTCTGAATTGCCCCATATTTATTTCTATACAGGACAGACTCCTAGTAAAGCCATTTCTACCACTCCGAATTGTCCCATATTTATTTCTATATAGGACAGACTCCTAGTAAAGCAATTATTACCACACTGAATTGTCCCATATTTATTTCTATAGAGGACAGACTCCTAGTAAAGTCATTTTTACCACTCCGAATTGTCCCATATTTATTTCTATATAGGACAGACTCCTAGTAAAGCAATTATTACCACACTGAATTGTCCCATATTCATTTCTATAGAGGACAGATTCCTAGTAAAGCCACTTTTACCACTCTGAATTGCCCCATATTTATTTCTATAGAGGACAGACTCCTAGTAAAGCCATTTCTACCACTCTGAATTGCCCCATATTTATTTCTATAGAGGACAGACTCCTAGTAAAGCCATTATTACCACTTTGAATTGCCCCATATTCATTTCTATAGCGGACAGACTCCTAGTAAAGCCACTTTTACCACTCTGAATTGCCCCATATTTATTTCTATAGAGGACAGACTCCTAGTAAAGCCATTTTTACCACTCTGAATTGCCCCATATTTATTTCTATGGAGGACAGACTCCTAGTAAAGCCATTTTTACCACTCTGAATTGTCCCATATTCATTTCTATAGAGGACAGACTCCTAGTAAAGCCATTTTTACCACTCTGAATTGCCCCATATTTATTTCTATAGAGGAATGACTCCTAATAAAGCCATTTTTACCACTCTGAATTGTCCCATATTCATTTCTATAGAGGACAGACTCCTAGTAAAGCCATTTTTACCACTCTGAATTGCCCCATATTTATTTCTATGGAGGACAGACTCCTAGTAAAGCCATTTTTACCTCTCTGAATTGCCCCATATTCATTTCTATATAGGACAGTCTCCTAGTAAAGCCATTTTTACCACTCTGAATTGTCCCATATTCATTTCTATATAGGACAGACTCCTAGTAAAGCCATTTTACCACTCTGAATTGCCCCATGTTCATTTCTATAGAGGCCTAGGGGGGTTTGATCATCCCCTACTAGGCGGGTCCTCAGGTGGCGGATAGAGGACGGCCTGCTCAATTGGGCAGGTTTGCTAATTTCTAATTGGCAGGTTTGCTCAATTGAGTTGGTTCGCTGCGAAATACACAAATACGTGGCCCCGGACCAAAATGATCAACCCTGCTAATACCATCTGGCAGGCACCTTGTTCTCCCGTGAGGTGCATTCCGAAGGCCCCGGAAGAAGGAATCCTGGCAGTTGAGGACTCGGGCCCCGGTTAGGGCAGTCTCCGGGATGGAGCCCTGGTCTCCATTTCGGAGATAATGTTCAACACACTGCTTTGGCCCCAATTTCGGGAGTAGACGGATGGTCGGATGGCCCGGTCTGGCCAATCGGGAGCCCCCAACCCCAAAAATATCGGGTGTCACGTCGGGGGGCATTGGGTGGTCATTCAGTCAATTATTTCTTTTACTTTGATTTTACCATTACTACCCTATACTGACTTTTGGTTATTTTAATACTTTCCGAACATCTTCCGTTTTGTTGCTCTGTCTGCGTTCGTTGTCAGTGGTAGTATTTGTTGCACTTTTTTAGGGAAATTGTTGGATGAATGTCCACCACGACGTGGCACTTCTCACAAATTCTACGGGTCAATCGGTCAGCGGATATGCTTTTGCATCAACGATGGCCGAGTATGCTTCATATATACTCCTGGTGCTGTTCGCTGGATATACCGCGACATAACCCCCAAGGTTGGGCTCAGAGTAAGGGTGGGAGCTATATGGAGAAGAATTAAATTTAAAAAACAAAATGGATAAACCAAACAAATTACAAAAACGAGGACATGACACAGATTCTGATTCTGACAATGACATACAAAACAATCTTCCAAATTCTTGGCCTAAATTCGTAATTGTTTATTCCGATGAAGATGGGAAACAAGTCACCGATATTAATCCTTTTGCATTGGAAAAAGCTATAAAGGGAATAGCTGGCACTGTCAATAGTGTAAAAAAAATTAAGATCTGGTGGACTATTGATAGAATGTAGTAGACAAAAACAGGCATTAAATTTATTACAAACAACAAAAATAGTTGATATGAAGGTCAATGTTTCCCCCCACAAAACACTAAATAGCAGCAAGGGAGTCATAAGAACAAGGGAACTATCTGGAGTTGATGAACTAGAAATTAAAAATGAATTAAGACCACAAGGTGTAATTGATGTCAAAAGAATTGAAATACGCAAAGAAGGAAAATCTATTAAGACCAACACATATATATTTACTTTTGAAGCTACACAACCACCGAAATCGATCAAAGTTGGTTATCTGAACATCAAAGTGGATTTATATATCCCAAATCCACTTCGATGCTTCAGATGTCAAAAATATGGACATGGACAAAATAGCTGCAGGGGACAGGAAATATGTTATAAATGTGGCCAACAACATCAGGAGCCGTGTAATAATGCCATCAAATGTTGTAACTGCCAGGGCACCCATACTTCATCTTCTAGGGATTGCCCTGTATGGAGAAAAGAAAAATACATCCAAAAAATAAAATGTGAGAGACAGATCACTTTTAAAGAGGCCAGGGAAATAGTTTCATCAATGCCTGGAATGAGTTCATCAACAACATATGCAACAAAAGTAAAACAAAAAGTTCCAACTGCTTCTGTTCAATGTCAGACACCATATACTTGGTTACATGACAGCGTGCTTCCGACATTGATAGAACCTTTTACTATCACACAAACCACAGAAAATGAAGCAAAATCAACTCAAACACAATCGGCTATACCTAATTCGACACAGACAAATTCAAAAACAATTGTAAATTCAAAACCAGCACAGAAATCAGAACAACAACAAAGGAAATCCAATAATACCAAACCAGAACAGAAAAGTCTACAAACGAAATCGAAACCAGAACCACAGAAGCTAAGTCAGAATCAGAGAAAGAATCAAGAAAAAAACAAAAAGAAAACGGAAAATCTGACATCAGACAGAACACCCAAGGCCCTTCAAAACCCCGTTACTCGTAACAGGTTTGAAGGTCTTGAAGATATGGAAGTCGGTGACTGCATTGATGAAACGTTCGGGCATTTACACCCGAATTCTTCTCAGAATAGGTCCCCTAGAAAAAGATCACCTAGGAAAGCTGGCGGGGCTATTTCACCCATACGTCCGCCATCTCAATCTCCGAACAAGTATGGATAATTCAAACCAACATAATATAGTACAATGGAATTGTCGAGGTTTTAGGGCGAATTTTAATGAACTGGGTCTTCTCAGTCAAAAATATAAACCTGCTGCATTTTGTCTGCAAGAAACTCTTCTAAAGAAACCTGAGGCTCAAGATCATTCAGCTTTTAAGCATTATACTTCGTATAATGCTTGGGCAGACGAAAATGACCTTCATGTACGTGGAACGTCTGTCTTGGTCCGAAACGACATTATTCACAGTTCTGTACCATTACAATCAAATTTACAGGCTGTAGCGATACGACTGACCTTAGACAAGACAGTTACGTTATGTTCAATTTGTTTCACCAAATAAACCACTTCAGCTGATTGATCTTGAGCATCTGATTCACCAGCTCCCAACTCCATACATTCTGTTGGGTGATTTTAACGCTCATAATCCTCTTTGGGGTAATTCCTGCAACAAAGAGGACTTAAAAGGCAAAACGGTAGAAGACTTCATAACAAAATATGACTTGTGCTTGTTCAATGATGGGTCAGACACTTATCTGCACCCCGCATCTGGTTCTTATACTTCAATTGATCTTTCAATTGTATGTCCTTCCATCTTCCTTGATTTTTCATGGAAGGTGGAAGATGACTTGTGCGGGAGTGACCACTTTCCAATTGTGTTGGAGAGTGTAGTTCCGGCGGATGATGAGAGTGTGCCCCAGTGGAACTTGAAAAAGGCTGACTGGGAGACTTTCTCGTCGCTGTGTTCTGAACGCCTAACACGGGAGAAATTTGGCGAAAGTGCTGACCAAATAGAACATTTCACCACAGAGTTGCTTAACATTGCAAGCAAGGTCATCCCTAAAACCTCAGCAAATCCTAAACGTTTCACCAAACCATGGTTTGATACTGATTGCAAACAGGCTATTAAAGATCGCAAAAAGACTGAACGGGAATTTAATAAGTCACCAACCACATGTAACTTGGACAAACTTCGTATAAATCGGGCAAAAACAAGACGACTGATTAAACAAAAAAAGAAAAGTTCTTGGAAAACATATGTGTCTAAACTTAATCAAAACACCCCCATCAATAAAATTTGGAAAATGATAAGGAAAATTAACGGAAAAGACACAAAATCAACGGTTCAACATCTAAAAGATAACAACACACTAATCACATCAAAAAAAGAAATTTCAAATAAATTGGCCACCACATTTTCGAAACATTCGTCGTCTGAAAATTGTAATCCTGAATTTCTCAAAATTAAAAAACAACAAGAAAAACAAAAGCTCAAATTTACCTCCAATAATTTAGAGGATTACAACGAACCTTTCTCTATGGAAGAGTTAAATAACTCTTTACATAGAGCAAAGGATACTGCCACTGGACCCGATGAAATACATTATCAAATTTTAAAACATCTGCCGCAATCATCTCTTGAACTTTTACTCTCTATTTTTAATGACATTTGGGTGACTGGCCAGTTTCCACCTTCCTGGCGCAAAGCAATAGTAATTCCCATTCCTAAGCCTGATAAGGATCACAGCAACCCTGGTAATTATAGGCCTATTGCATTAACAAGTTGTCTGTGCAAAACCATGGAGAGGATGATCAATGATCGGCTTGTCTGGTTTCTGGAATCGAACAATCTGCTTGCAGATGTTCAGTGTGGTTTCAGAGGCCAGAGAAGTACTGTGGATCATTTGGTCAGACTTGAAACGTTTATAAGAAATGCCTTCGCCAGAAAAGAACATGTGGTCGCCATCTTCTTTGATCTGGAGAAGGCATATGATACAACGTGGACGTATGGGATTTTAAAAGATCTTTTTAATATGGGGTTGAGAGGGCGTATGCCTCTTTTTATTGAAAACTTTTTAAAGGACCGCCAATTTCAGGTTCGTGTTGGGTCAACGTTATCTGATCCTCACGAGCAGGAATTGGGGGTTCCTCAGGGTAGTATTTTATCTGTTACCCTTTTTTCAATTAAGATTAATAGCATCATCGACGCAATTGAGAATATGGTAGATTCTTCATTGTATGTTGATGATTTTTTGATCTGCTATAGCAGCAAAAAATGAATGCTATAGAGCGCAAACTTCAGCTGTGCCTAAATAGAATTCAAAAATGGGCCACAGAAAATGGTTTTAAATTTTCGAAGATGAAAACAAATTGTGTTCATTTTTGTAAGCTTCGAAAGCATCATCTCGACCCGGAGTTAAAAATTGATGGGAGTCTTATTAAAGTTGTTAAGGAAGTGAAATTCTTAGGTTTGTTGTTTGACAACAAACTGAATTTCACTTCCCACATAAAACAACTAAAAGTTAAATGTAAGAGAGCTCTGAACCTACTGAAGGTCGTTGGTAGCACTGATTGGGGTGCTGACCAAAAAACTTTGCTCCATCTGTATAGATCACTTGTTCGGTCAAAATTAGATTACGGTTGTGTAGTTTACGGTTCTGCAAGGAAATCATATCTCAAACCACTTGATGCAGTTCATAATAGTGGTATTAGAATTAGTTTAGGGGCTTTTCGAACATCCCCTATAGACTCGATGCTTGTTGAAGCAGAGGAACCTTCTCTTGAGAAGCGCAGAATTAAATTGTCTCTCCAATATGTGTCTAAACTTTTGGCCAATCCTTCAAATCCTGCTTATAATTGTGTTACAGACCCTCAAAATGTTGATTTCTTTAACCGCCACCAGAAACATATTCCTCCATTGGGAATTAGAGTTAAACCCCACATGGAGTCCACCAAAATTGAACCACATACAATAAAAGAAAATCGTAAAACACATATTCCTCCTTGGCATCTTAAAAACCTACTGTTATTTTGGACCTTGCTTCTACTAAAAAATCTGATACCAATTCCTTGCAGTTCAAACAAAAATATGCAGAAATAAAGTCCAAGTATAGTGCATATACAAGGATCTATACTGATGGATCTAAGGGTGGTGACAAAGTATCATCAGCTGCAGTTACTGGTGATCATGTCACCTCAATCAGAATACCGAATCAGAGTTCTATTTTCACAGCTGAAGTTAAAGCTTTACAACTCGCTCTTGAAGATATTGAGAATGCACAGGAAAAGAAGTCGATTATTTTTTCCGACTCTCTTTCCTCTTTAATTGCTTTACTCAACCCCAAGTTGAAGAACCCTCTAGTTTTGGAGCTTCGTGAGAAGTTAACAACTCTCATGTCTGACCAATATGATGTCGTGTTTTGCTGGTTACCTGGACATGTAGGTATCGCTGGTAACACCAGGGCAGACAGTGCAGCAAAACAGGCTTTAACAAAGCCTCTCACTGATTTTAACATCCCTTTCAGTGATTTTAAGCCTCATATTAGTAGTTACATCAAATCTATGTGGCAGGCGGAATGGGATGGAGCGACAAATAACAAGCTTCATCGCTTCCGACCAACTATTTTAGATCACTACCCGTCTAGTAACCTTTGTAGAAAGGATCTTGCAGTTTTGACGCGGTGTCATATTGGTCATACAAGACTAACACATTCCTTTTTGTTGGAGGGTAATTTGCGACCAGAATGTGTTCCCTGCCAGCAGGTGTTGTCAGTGGAACACATTCTTTTGAATTGTACTGATTTTAATCATGTTAGAGGGCAATATTTTACAGTCGGATCTTTGAGAGATTTATTTTATCATACGAGCCCGCAAAAAGTCATCTCATTCTTGAAAGTAATCAACCTTTTTAATAAATTTTAAATTGTTTTTACCATTTTAATTTTCATCTATCTACATTTATTTCACAGGTTGATTTACATTTTTGTACTACTGGTCTCACTTTCTCATTATGTTTCACACTCATCTTTTTTATACCTCTTATTCAATTTGTTTCATATTATAATCCATGGTCTTTTTTAAATATACACTTTCATCGCCACGATATAGCCTAAGCTGCTGATGTGGCGTAAAGCACCAATAAATATATTTCTATAGAGGACAGACTCCTAGTAAAGCCATTTTACCACTCTGAATTGTCCCATATTCATTTCTATAGAAGACAGACTCCTAGTAAAGCCATTTTTACCACTCTGAATTGTCCCATATTTATTTCTATAGAGGACAGACTCCTGGTAAAGCCATTTTTACCACTCTGAATTGTCCAATATTCATTTCTATATAGGACAGACTCCTAGTAAACCATTTTACCACTCTGAATTGTCCCATATTCATTTCTGTAGAGGGCAGACTCCTAGTAAACCATTTTTACCACTCTGAGTTGTCCCATATTCATTTATATAGACGACAGACTCCTAGTAAAGCCATTTTTACCACTCTGAATTGCCCCATATTTATTTCTATAGAGAACAGACTCCTAGTTAAGCCATTTTTACCAGTCTGAATTGTCCCCTATTTATTTCTATAGAGGACAGACTCCTAGTAAAGCCATTTTACCACTCTGAATTGCCCCATATTCATTTCTATAGAGGACAGACTCCTAGTAAAGCCATTTTTACCACTCTGAATTGCCCCATATTTATTTCTATAGAGGACAGACTCCTATTAAAGCCATTTTTACCACTCTGAATTGTGCCATATTCATTTCTATAGAGGACAGACTCCTAGTAAAGCCATTTTCACCACTCTGAATTGTCCCATATTTATTTCTATAGAGGACAGATTCCTATTAAAGCCATTTTTACCACTCTGAATTGTCCCATATTCATTTCTATATAGAACAGACTCCTAGTAAAGCCATTTTTACCACTCTGAATTGCCCCATATTTATTTCTATAGAGGACAGACGCCTAGTAAAGTCATTTTTACCACTCTGAATTGTCCCATATTTATTTCTATAGAGGACAGACTCCTAGTAAAGCCATTTTTCCCACTCTGAATTGTCCCATATTTATTTCTATAGAGGACAGACTCCTAGTAAAGTCATTTTTACCACTCTGAATTGTCCCATGTTCATTTCCATAGAGGACAGACTCCTAGTAAAGCCATTTTTACCACTCTGAATTGTCCCATATTTATTTCTATAGAGGACAGACTCCTAGTAAAGCCATTTTTACCACTCTGAATTGTCCCATATTCATTTCTATAGAGGAGACTCCTAGTAAAGCCGTTTTTACCACTCTGATTTGTCTCATATTCATTTCTATCGAGGACAGACTCCTAGTGAAGCCATTTTTACCACTCTGAATTATCCCATATTCATTTCTATAGAGGACAGATTCCCAGTAAAGCCATTTTACCACTCTGAATTATCCCATATTTATTTCTATATAGGACAGACTCCTAGTAAGGCCATTTTACCACTCTGAATTCTCCCATATTCATTTCTGTAGAGGACAGACTCCTAGTAAAGCCATTTTTACCACTCTGAATTGCCCCATATTCATTTCTATAGAGGACATACTCCTAGTAAAGCCATTTTTACCACTCTGAATTGTCCCATATTCATTTCTATAGAGGACAGACTCCTAGTAAAGCCACTTTTACCACTCTGAATTGTCCCATATTCATTTCTATAGAGGACAGACTCCTAGCAAAGCCATTTTTGCCACTCTGAATTGCCCCATATTTATTTCTATACAGTAAAGCCATTTTTACCACTCTGAATTGTTCCATATTCATTTCTATATAGGACAGACTCCTAGTAAAGCCATTTTACCACTCTGAATTGCCCCATATGCATTTCTATAGAGGACAGACTCCTAGTAAAGCCATTTTTACCACTCTGAATTGTCCCATATTCATTTCTATAGAGGACAGACTCCTAGTAAATCCATTTTACCACTCTGAATTGCCCCATATTCATTTCTATAGAGGACAGACTCCTAGTAAAGCCATTTTTACCACTCTGAATTGTCCCATATTCATTTTTATAGATGACAGACTCCTAGTAAAGCCATTTTTTCCACTCTGAATTGCCCCATATTTATTTCTATAGAGGACAGACTCCTAGTAAAGCTACTTTTACCACTCTGAATTGTCCAATATTCATTTCTATAGAGGACAGACTCCTAGTAAAGCCATTTTTGCCACTCTGAATTGCCCCATATTTATTTCTATACAGTAAAGCCATTTTTACCACTCTGAATTGTTCCATATTCATTTCTATATAGGACAGACTCCTAGTAAAGCCATTTTACCCCTCTGAATTGCCCCATATTTATTTCTATAGAGGACAGACTCCTAGTAAAGCCATTTTTACCACTCTGAATTGTCCCGTATTCATTTCTATATAGGGCAGACTCCTAGTAAAGCCATTTTACCACTCTGAATTGTCCCATATTCATTTCTTTATAGGACAGACTCCTAGTAAAGCCATTTTTACCACTCTGAATTGCCCCATATTCATTTCTATAGAGGACAGACTCCTATTAAAGCCACTTTCACCACTCTGAATTGCCCCATATTTATTTCTATAGAGGACAGACTCCTAGTAAAGCCATTTTTACCACTCTGAATTGTCCCATATTCATTTCTATATAGGACAGACTCCTAGTAAAGCCATTTTACCACTCTGAATTGTCCCATATTCATTTCTATATAGGACAGACTCCCAGTAAAGCCATTTTTACCACTCTTAATTGTCCCATATTCATTTCTATAGAGGACAGACTCCTAGTAAAGCCATTTTTACCACTCTGAATTGTCCCATATTCATTTCTATAGAGGACAGACTCCTAGTAAAGCCATTTTTACCACTCTGAATTGTCCCATATTCATTTCTATAGAGGACAGACTCCTAGTAAAGCCATTTTACCACTCTGAATTGTCCCATATTCATTTCTATAGAGGACAGACTCCTAGTAAAGCCATTTTACCACTCTGAATTGTCCCATATTCATTTCTATAGAGGACAGACTCCTAGTAAAGCCATTTTTACCACTCTGAATTATCCCATATTCATTTCTATAGCGGACAGATTCCTAGTAAAGCCATTTTACCACTCTGAATTATCCCATATTCATTTCTATATAGGACAGACTCCTAGTAAAAGCATTTTACCACTCTGAATTGTCCCATATTCATTTCTATAGAGGACAGACTCCTAGTAAAGCCATTTTTACCACTCTGAATTGCCCCATATTCATTTCTATAGAGGACAGACTCCTAGTAAAGCCATTTTTACCACTCTGAATTGTCCCATATTTATTTCTTTAGAGGACAGACACAGAGACATAAAGACATTCTCAAATGTAGTACATGGATTGAATGATGATTTCTTTTATCATAAAAACATTTTTATCGATTCTACTGATATAATCAAATGGTTAATATTAGTAATGCAGATAAAAAAATGTACCTCCGCTTCAAAAAAATAAATCCCCACTTTCCACTTTGCGGGGTAATATGGACACATGTCCATAAAACCTGACTATCGAGTGTCCATATTATCCCGCTCCTTTGTATTTTTCCATTTGCCGCATAATCTATTTTTAGCCTAATGCAGGCTTAATTTTTAGGTCACGCAACAACGTCGAAACTTTCTCTATACGGGTTACTGCTGTAAGAACCCAGAACACAAAAGCGTTATGACGAGTAAAAAGACATCATAAACATTTTAATGAAACATTAAAAAATCTTACCTTTCGTAGTTTTTTCGTTTTGTAGATTTTTCAACGACAAGGCTTGCAATACAGCAGACGACGCTCTAGCTTCAAAAACTAAAAGACGCGGAACGTATCAGTTTACGGCAAAGGAACCAAACGGGCTGTGTCCAAATTGCCCGAGGGTCCATATTACCCACTTCCCCCATTACTTTTATCTTGACGCTACCAAGCCACTCATTTTTTCATTGAGATGTTATCATTGTGGGAAAAGCGGGACGGTAATACGGAAGCGTGGAGGCGCCAGTTGAGTATTATTTCTATCTTGCACGTGCAAGTTAGCTATCTTGCACCTGCAAGTTACTATCTTGCACGTGCAGGTTAGCTATCTTGCACCTGCAAGTTACTATCTTGCACGTGCAGGTTAGCTATCGTTCACCTGCAAGTTATTATCTTGCACATGCAGGTTAGCTATCTTGCACGTGCAAGTTACTATCTTGCACGTGCAGGTTAGCTATCTTGCACGTGCTGGATAGCTATCTTGCACCTGCAAGTTAGCTATCTTGCACGTGCAGGTTAGCTATCTTGCACTTGCAAGTTACTATCTTGCACGTGCAGGTTAGCTATCTTGCACGTGCAGGATAGCTATCTTGCACCTGCAAGTTAGCTATCTTGCACGTGCAGGTTAGCTATCTTGCACCTGCAAGTTAGTTATATATATAGTCATATTTGAAGTCGAGTTCATCAAAAGTAGTATATAAGGGTCCAACCTAGCCCCAATTTGCCGGCCGGACCTAGGTTCGGATTTGCCGGACCCTCTCCCGGACTACGGAAATTCCTATCGCTGAAACAACCACTATAGGCTCATTGGCCATGTCTAGCCGCCTGGATATTTACGTTTCGCATCGATTGCATCGCAGGCTAGGTGTGGATGATTTATGCTGGGGGTGTGAATGGGAAAAGTCAGGCATAAAGAGTGAAAAACGGTTACAGTTGCAATGACGTCGGTGAAGTCACTTTGAGCTCGTGACGTCATGACGAAGTTGACCGCAGTCGATGTCCACAGAGGTGAGTGATGGGACATCCGTAGTGTCTTTGAATAGCCGATGTCTCCCTGTAGGTGGCCGTGCCGTTTGGTAGACCCTGATGGGCCTGGTCTCAATACCCCTTAACAGGAACAGGGATGTCCCTTTTCAGACTTTCGACCCTTCTTCTCCCTGATCGATTCTGTCCTACTCTGTCGGCTCGATGGGCTCGAAACAAGGAGACACTAGAGCAGCCCTCGAAAATGGACACCTCGAACGACTCATACAGATGTGTGTCTGGGGAGCTGCTCCATAAGCAGCTTTTCGAACGACTCCCTGAAATGAGCCTTCGAGGAGAAAATTAGTAATCAAAGAGTTAGTCCCAGCGACTCTTCGAACGATTCTTCTGCATCTGGATTATAGTGATCACCAGCAATGACTGACCTGTCAGGCGACTGATCGAGCTTGTAGAGGTAGGGGTACTGAAAGAAGGGGAAGAGTGGCTGTGCCGCTCTTAATCGGAACGCTCGGTGTAGGGTCCCTGGTTCACTGGCGCAGGCCGTGGAGGCCTGGGTCGTGGTATAAGGTCGACGGGTCTCTGATGTGATGAAGGGTATTCGGTCGAGAAGGTAGGATTAGGGAATCGTGGCGTGAAGGGCTTCTGGAAGAAGGGGAAGGGCGACTGTGTCGCTCTTGGTCAAGCGGCAGAGGTAAGGTCACCGTGTCAAATACGGGAATGTAAACCACTGGGGCAAGTATGGGGAGCCGGGTCTTCTGAGACATGGTGGCTGTCAAATATGGGAATGTAAGCCACTGAGGCAAGTATGGGGAGCCAGGGCTTCTTAGATAGGGTGGCTGGGGTGGCTGTCGCAAGATAACTAACTTGCAAGTGCAAGATAACTAACCTGCACGTGCAAGATAGTAACTTTCAGGTGCAAGATAGTAACTTGCACGTGCAAGATAGCAACTTGTAGACGGAAGATAACAACTTGCAGGTGCCAGTCACTCATTTCTGTGGACATCGACAGTGGTCAACGTCGTCATGACGTCGCGAGCTCACCAGGACGTCACTGACGTCATTGCAACTCTAACCATTCTTACTCTTTTTGTCTGACGTTTCCCATTTACACCCCCAACATAAAGCATCCGCACCTAGCCTGCGATGCAAGCGATGCAAAACGCACATAGCCAGGCGACTAGACATGGCCAATGAGCCTATAGTGGTTGTCTCCGCGATAGGAATTTCCGTAGTCCGGGAGGGGGTCCGGCAAATTCGACCTAGGTCCGGCAAATTGGGGCTAGGGTGGACCCTTATATACTAATTTTGATGAACTCAACTTCAAATATGACTAACTAGCAGGGTTACCCTGCGTTGCACGGGAAAATGTAGGGGTCATATGAAAAGTACCCCCAAAAAACAAAAAAATAGTGGCCGCGTATTTTTCGACCCAGCTCGCCCTACGGGCGGCACACTCGGCCCCGCCCTCGGAGCGGGAGCCTTCAATCCCGTCACTTCTTAAACCCCCACCATTAGATTCCTGGTAAAAACTTACCCCTGGTAGACCCCTTTGATGACCTATATCGGTGAAATCCTTCAATTTTGCCCCTCCCCACCCACCCTCACCCCGCCACTTTTTTAAACACCACCATTAGATTCCTGATAAAAAAGTTACCCCAAGTAGACCCCTTTGAAGACCTATATCGGTGAAAAAAATTTGGTCTAACTTTTGGTGCCCCTCGCTGATTCCACCCCCACCCCCACCCCGCACACTTTTTTAAACCAGACGAGGATCTCCGCCATAAAAAAGTACCCACCCCCTAAAAAAACAAAAAATTGGGGCCGCGTATTTTTCGACCTAGCCCGCCCTACGGGCGGCACACTCGGTGTTCGATCCCGTCACCTCCACCATTAGATTCCTTGTAAAAAGTTACTCCTAGTAGACCCCTTTGAGGACCTATATCGGTGAAATCCATCAATTTTACCCCTCCCCACCTCCACCCCCGCCACTTTTTTAAACACCACCATTCGATTCCTGATAAAAAGTTACCCCAAGTAGACCCCTTTGAAGACCTATATCGGTGAAAAAATATTTGGTCATAACTTTCGATGCCCTTCCCTGCCCCCACTCCCATCCCGCACACTTTTTTAAACCCGACGAGGACCTCCTCCATAAAAAGTACCCCTAGTAGACCCATTTTGGGCACTCTGGATGGCCCCATATTCATTTCTATAGCGGGCAGACAAAGAGACAGACAGAGAGACAGACATACATTCTAAAATATATTATAGACTTGCAGGTGACGTGCAAGATAGTAACTTGCAGATGCAAGATAGCTAACCTGCACGTGCAAGATAGCTAACTTGCAGGTGCAAGATAGCTATCCTGCACGTGCAAGATAGTAACTTGCAGGTGCAAGATAGCTAACCTGCACGTGCAAGATAGCTAACTTGCAGGTGCATGATAGCTATCCTGCACGTGCAAGATGGCTAACCTCCACGTGCAAGATAGTAACTTGCACGTGCAAGATAGCTAACCTGCACGTGCAAGATAGTAACTTGCAGGTGCAAGATAGCTAACCTGCACCTGCAAGATAGCTAACCTGCACGTGCAAGATAGTAACTTGCAGGTGCAAGATAGCTAACCTGCACGTGCAAGATAGCTACCTTGCAGGTGCAAGATAGCTATCCTGCACGTGCAAGATAGCTAACCTGCACGTGCAAGATAGCTAACCTGCACGTGCAAGATAGTAACTTGCAGGTGCAAGATAGCTAAACTGCACGTGCAAGATAGTAACTTGCAGGTGCAAGATAGCTGACCTGCACGTGCAAGATAGTAACTTGCAGGTGCAAGATAGCTAACTTGCACGTGCAAGATAGAAATAATACTCAACTGGCGCCTCAACGCTTCCGTAGGACACATACACTTTATAGTGGCATCTCCGGGGCGGCGAAAGAAAATTTCCGACGGAGGGGGGGGGGGGGGCTTATTTCCCGGCCGACAGGGATGGAGGATGGTGGCTAGAGAAGAAATGCCTTTATATCGAGATGCCATGGCGAGGATAATTCTCTCCGATTGAGGAAATGGTGCTTTTCATGGGCTTATTTTCCAAAAAAGCCACATTCAAAATCTCTCGGTAAAAAAGTTTTTTTTAATATTTGTTTTCTTTCATTTTTTTTCATGGCCTGAATCATCCAAAGTCTGGGCCGAATCGCCCAGAAAAAATGATCCGAAACGTCCGAAGAGCTCAACCGAATCGTCCAAAAATATCTGGTCCGAATCGTACATTGTCCGAATCGTCCTGTGCTCGAAAGAGCAGGAACTTATACGGAGGCCGAATCGCGTACGGGAAGCGACTTTACTTGAAATCTTTGTTGTTAGTCGGAGTGTCGTTAGTGCAGTCGGAATGGATTTTGCGTGTCTGCTTAAATAGCCCCATAACTCGTGAGTTCCTTGACAGCAGACGAAAGTTGACAGTTGGTTCAGACATGATGAAGCAGTTGGAGAAATTTCCAACACATCGAAATAGTAGATTTTATGACCTTTCATAATGAAACTTTCTGCTGAAAACATTGAAATGAATGAGTTCCATATTTTCTATTTTGGTCCCGGATCGTTTCGCCCCAAATCCCATTCGCCCCAATTCCCCTTCGCTCCGGGTCGTTTCCTCGGGAACGGGCCTCGGGTCAAGCCGCCCCCGGGTCAAGTCTCCCCGAAAAAAGATCGGAAATATGGTCGGCCCCTGAGTGATGGGATGGAACTTTTCTGTTGTCTTCATCAAAACACTTTCCGCCCCATCTCTCATGTTGCCGATCATATTTCCGACTTTTTCTGGGAAGACTTGACCAGAGATCGGAAATATTGTTGGCAAGGAGTGATGGGAATGAACTGGTCCTGTTTCCCTGCATTTTACGTAAACCACCATTTTAGATTTCCCGTCACACTTTTTCCCCGAGTTATTACTCTACTAGACAATATTATAATCATGACATGTTTGTCACAAACATAGTTCATTTGTTTTTACAATATTTTACAGCCCACTGTATCTTTTAAAAAAATATTTGATCATAAATGTATGCAGCTAAGTACTCGTGTAGATGTGAAAGTTTGTGGAAGATTTCAAGTTATGTTTCACTTTCAAAATGAGGAAAAACTAGATCGACTCAAAAACGTCTTCAGCGGCCGGTACTACTGTGTAGTGGTGATAGTTCATCGAAGATTTCTGCTTCAATTCGAAATGTGGAAAATTTTAAGTGAATTTTGAGTTTAATTAAGTTTCAACGTATAGTATATACGTTAATTCATCCCCATATTGGAAATGTTATTTAATCTCATCAATTTTTAGATTTCTAACTTAAAAGTGAACAAAACTATAATAAAATTTAATTTATGATATTTAAAACTATAATTATATATATAAAAAAAAACATTGTAATCTTCGTCAAAATATTTAAAAGAACAGAGATGATTATGAATAAAAACTTTATTTTCAATAAAAAAATAATAATTTTACCGGGTTAACTCGCCCCCTCAAAACCGGGTGAACTCATTTTGCCCCGGGTCGTTTCGCCCCACATTCGGAGGTGGGTCGTTTCGTCCCTAGACAATTAAATTAGAAATGGATTGAGACACGTACTTTATTTTTGTTTTACTTTCGTACACTTTATGCGACAAAGAGTGAAAGACGTCAAAGTAAAGAATTGGATTGCAAAGGTTGCAACTCTGGAGTAATACTGTATGATGGAACAGCTGAGCTAAGGTCTACGTAGGTCCAATTTGGAGCCCAGTGGCAGCTGATTTTTATGATTAGATATTTATTTGTCGCCCACTGGACTCCAAATTTGGAGGGATTTTTCGTAGAAACTTTGCGTGTTGCCACAAAATGAGTAACAAGTTGAGATAATTGCTCCTCAATAAACACACAACAATAGTTCAGCACAAACAAAAACGTGTCCTATGTTATTAAACGGCACTGAAAAAGAATCAGATATTTAATAAAGTGGGTAACACCTATCGCTTTCACAAAACGTTTTTCTTCCCTCCCAGGCGAGGAGCGGAAAATTAAATAATTTACACGTGGGGAAATACCTATTGGCGGGGGTTCCTTGCTTTGGGGGACGATCCAAAGTTGGATTCGGAAAACTCAATTTAAACCCAAGCATTTTATACAGGTTTGTCAAATAGGTTTCTGGTTCGTTTCCTTGTGAAGCTTGAAATTGAAACGTCACATGTTCGGAACCGTTCCAAGTAAAGAAAGTGAACAATGGCTCACGTGACGGAAGATTTTTGTCGTCATATATCAAACATTTTCGGAATAAAAAATATCGAAATCGAAAATATTTTTGTGCAGGATTATTCAATAAGGTTAAAACTAGAAGTCCTGTCATGAAATGCGCACAAATAGCACGTTGATCTGCGCGTTAATCTACGCGTTATGACCATAGTAATTCTATCAAATTCTGTACATATGACCTGTGCACAAGCAATGTTTCAGCCAATGGACCTCCGGGTAACCCGTAGGTCCATTGGCAGAAACATTGCCTGTGTTTGCTATGAGTAACCAGGAGAACCTGCCGTGCTTTGGATACCATTCGATATGGCAATTGCGCGCAATGCCTACGCGCAATTAAGCCTAGATAAGCGCACTGTTCGTGACAGGACTTCTAGTTTTAACTGTAGGTAACCAACTTTAAGTTCAAACTGGAATAAGCCTGTGAAAGAAGGTAATTCAGCTCATTTTTATACACACAAGTCCGTTCGTACAGAAAATCCGTTACGAAGGGCCGCACATGAAAATGGCTTTAAATGTCTAGCGGAGAACGAGCACACAAATTATCAAAATCATAAAATAAGCTCGTTCGAGGCTAGAAATCTAGCTAAGGTCTACGTAGAGTCCATGTTATATTTATTCATTTTGGTCTACGGAAAGTCCATGATTTATTATTTACTTTGGTACATTTCCTCTAAGGGTGTATCTGCAAACGTGGAATTTTTCACCTTGGGCCATTCTTCCAAAACCTTTCCTCCTGCACCCCCTCCTCCTGTAGGAAAGTTTATATCCTACACCCCACCCCCCCTCCCCCCCCCCCCCCATTCAACACTCCCAGCCACATCCCCGCATGCAGTTACCAAAAAAATATACAGGCTACTGACAGTTACCAAAAAACAATTTTTCTATATTATGCCTATGACTATGTGTTAAGAGGACAATGAAAGTATTCATCTTATTCAAAATCCACAAAAAACTGACAATTACTTAAAACTCTATACGATAATTAGATAGAAAAAAAAAATCCATCATTTATACATATTATGGCGATGTGTTAAAATGACAGTATATTTAATCTCCTATTATACATTATGTCAACGTGTTAAAAGGACAATGAGGATATTTAACTTTTTCAAAATCAAGAACAATACCGTCTGCTATTTGTTAATTGACCAGCAATAGCTGTCATAGCAGCTTCATAGTCAATCTTTTTCTTCCCAAACATCATTTTCGTTTTCGTTTCATGGGACATGCTGTCAAGCTGTTAACACCTCAAGATTTTATTTAGCCTTCCAGGAAAGTGATTACAATCATATTCTGGAAAAATTAAAAGAGTCATAACTTACTTATAGACATTGATACACATAGATCCAAACACACATGGATTTAAACCTAGGAAAATGACGCAGTTCACCAAATCAGCATTTAACACTCAGGAAAAGAGAAGAGAAGAGAAGAAGGATGACAGGAAAAACAAGAAGGACAGGGAGATAGCTGCAAGACGAGAGTCAGCAGGAAACAAGGTTAGATCTGGTAATTCTAAAAATTCCGGGGGGGGCGGGGGGGGGCAAGCGAATAGGGAGTCAGGGGGGAGCAATGAGTTTCTGGGGAAGCAGTTAGAAGCTCTAACAAAGCAGATTGCCGAATTGAGGGAAGAACCCAAAGCAAAGGATGTCGAGATGAGGGAGGCGCTTAGAGCTAAAGACCCTCCAAATTTCTGAGATGCTAAGAAATTCTTTCATTATGCCCATCCCCCACTATCACCTGGATCTCCAGCTAAAGAGATCCAAGTAGTGGCAGAAATCCATTCTGTTCCAGACAGTAATGAGTCCAGCCTGATAGAGGTCCTGGCTGCCTCTGAGGGCATTCCTTCTGAAAACGAATGCAGTAGCGCCAATAGCGTCAACTATAATGCCAATAGTCGTGGTGCTGGAAAGACAAGTAAAAGAGAATCCACAAGTTCAGCAGCCACAGCATCGGAGGAGGGTAGCAGCCCAAAATCCTATGCTGAGGCTGCACGTGCTCGTGGAGTCAACTCCTAAACAAATACAAAAATCACAGTGGATCCTCTGGGAACCAAATCCTTTAACCCGGATAGATCTCTGTCACAGTTACTTACACGCAGGCTAGTGGGATAGGTTCCAGTCACGATACTGAGCACAGCGAGGAGTCTGTTCCCGCTAGTGGCCCCCAGCAATATGAGCCAAAAGGGAGGGAAGACCCCCCTAAAAAGAAAATAAAACAGTTGCGATTCTGAGTGCGAGTTGCAGGAGGGACGGGTGCTGATGGTTTCTCCACTCTGACACCTAGAGTGGTTAAGAAGTGCAGAAGCCTCCAGTATCCCACCTCTTCCTGCTCCACTCAGGTCAACAGTACTAACAGGACTAATTCTCATAATGGCAATAAGAAAAAACTTAACTATTGATGATAATGATCTCACTGCCACTGCCAACAAAAACATTACAGTCAGAGAGTCCGGTCCGGAGGAAGTCACTCAACTTATGAGTTTAGACTTATCCGCGGCCATAAAAAGGACACCCACGAGAGCTGTACAGAAGATACCCACGAGGGTACCCCATGGACAGAAATAAAAACAAGATAAGCAGGCTACACAACCTCTAGGGGAAAAAACAACAGTTAATATTGTCGTGGTAACAAGGGTACACCCCTACACCCCAAAAGAAGCCATCAGCCAGGGTATACCAGACTGCAAGTGGAAAAGATTCACCTCCAGATCCACGGGCAATCACACGTGGAAGCTGAAGGTGATCTGCCCTAACAGTACAACTAAACGGAAAATAATTTCGGAAGGGGTGACCATCAATGGTAGAAAGCACGTTACAGAGGAGTACCGATCAAGCCCTCCCCAATCCAATGTCATAAATGTCAAAAATTTGTGCACGTAGCCAACAGATGCAGGGGCACTCTGACCTGTATGAAATGTGGAGACAACCATCTCACCAAGGCATGCAGGTCAAAGTCCCTCTCTAGCCCTAACTGCAAAGGACCCCACACCAGTAATTATCGTGGGTGCCCCCACTTCAAAAAAGTGAAAACCAACATAGAGTTGAAAAACCTTAACTTAAATAAACCCGACAACGCTTCCTCACCCACACAATATGCTCCCTTGTCGCGGGAGCGCTCTACTCGGTTCTAAACAAACATGTCAGCACTAGTCTGTCTGACATCTGTCAAGATGTTAGCCGGTCAGCGTCCCGGCTCTTCAAAACCCAAATATCCGAATCTCTAATTAAAGCCGCAATCAACGTCCAATAAAGCCACTAATCACCTCCAACCAAACACCGCGACTAAATTACAACACTATCATGAATAAGTTACAAATAGCCGCGTGGAACGCTAGAAGCGTTAATAACAAAAAGCTTCAGATCAGCCGATACTTCAAAGATACAGACATTGTCTGTATCTGTGAAAGTTGGCTTCAACCCAGTAAAAGATTTTCAGTTAGCGGGTTCAGCACTATTAGAAGAGACCGACAAATCACTAAAGGTGGCGGCGTCGCTCTTCTAATAAAGCAGAACATCAAAACTAAAACAATAAAAACCAATCACCTCGATGCAGAGGTGATTGCAACTGAAATCACAGTCGACAATAAAAACATCGCGGTTGTTTGTTATTATAACGACCCAAGCAAAATTGTTTCTGACACTGTCTTTGAATTCTTCACGAGGAAATACAAACACTGCATTTTCCTCGGCGACTTCAATGCCAAACACCTATACTTTGGCTGCAACAAAACCAGCCCCAACGGTGAAGCCCTCCTCGAAATATCAAAAAAACATAACCTTCATGTGGTTATGAACGACAACTCAGCATGAGCTGAATACTAAGAAAAAGTCTCCTTGGCTACGAATCGAAATTAAGTATTTTTATTGTTTATTATTCATATATATTTCATTTTCATGTTATTTTGTTCAACTTTGTGGGGAGTTAGTTTAGTTTAGTAACTGGGACAAAGTTAGGAGGTCTTAAATAAAACTGTGAGCGCTAAGTTGTCGAACGGTTCGTCGTGTTGCCTTTTGTCGCGTGTTTACAGTTTTCCCTGTCCGATCGCGTAATTTTGTCTTGATGATGGCGAGCAAGTCTGTTCAGACGGAGGTAAGTATGGAGGTAAATACGTGTAATATCGCGGTCCAGGTCAACGGTGCCAACGGGGTAAGTATTGGTGTTCAGACAGAGGTCACTGGGGGTGTCGGTCAGAGCTGGGTTGGTGTGGCCACCGATGGCGATATTGGGCTTGAAGTTTGTAAACAGTGTTCTATGATGTATGGGGACTGTCGTTCGATGGGATATGGAGAGGTATGTGCAAACTGTCAGGAAATCCTCCGCCTACTTGAGACAATTGTTAAGTTTGAGGGGGAGATTGCTGAGCTGAAGGGAAAACTTGGTAGGGCGGGGCTGTCTGGAGTTACGCCTGTGAAAGTAGCTTTCCGAGAAGGATGGATGGTTGTCGGTGGTTCCAAGAGGAAACATGGGGGTAGAACCTTTGATGTGAATGAGGTAGGTGATGAGGTGGGGGCTGCTAGAAAAGTACGTAGGACAGATGTGGGGGGCCCAGGCCGGAGCAATGCTGTAAAGCGTTTGGCGTGGACTATCAAAAGTGGTAGGAAAGGGGGTCCAGAGAAGCAGGTAGATAGGGGTGTAAAGTCCAAAGGCAGTGGGGAGTGCAGCACCAGAAACAGATTTGATGTGCTCGATTCGGAAGAGTCAGAGGAGGAGATGGAGGTAGTTGCAACAGCTAGTAGCTTGGGGTCTAGGCCAGGAAAAAGGAGGAGGGATCCGGGAGAAGACCAGGGGAGTAGTCCAGGTAGTTCAGGGCCTGGAAAGAGACGGAGGGACAAGGATAGGAGTAATCCTAGGTCAAAGATACCGATACCGATATTGATTCCGAGTGGGGCTGTTGGAGAGGAAGAGGACGCTGTAAACAATAGGGGACTAGAGGAGATAAATAGGGCGAGGGCCAAAAGCAAGTTGGTGGTTGCGGAAAGTAGCATAGTTCGGGGGATCGACAAGGTTGTCTGTGGTCCGGACAGTAAAAATAGAACAGTTCTGTGCTTTCCGGGGACTAAAGTGGAGGACCTGAGGGATAGAGTGGACGGTATTGTAGCTGGGTCGGGGCCTGATCCGGTAGTGGTATTACATGTGGGGTCCAATAACATCAGGGAGAGGAAATCAGTTCGTTTAGTGGACACATACAAGGACCTAATTAGTAAGCTACTTAGCAGGAATGCTCGGATCATCGTTTCAGGGGTGCTCCCCGTTATGGGTGGTGAGAATGAGAGGAACTCGCGGATTATGGCACTAAACGAGGAGCTGGAAAGCACTGCAAAGACTTGGGAATACATTTCATTGACCACTGGGATTCATTCTGGGGACAAGGAGAGTTGTATGGGCGAGACGGATTGCATTTAAGTAGGATGGGTACAGACCTGTTGGGCCAAAAAATTTTACAGGTGGCTGGGCCTTTTTTGGAGAAAAGGGGGGTAGGGGACCACTCTATACGGGTTACTGCTGTAAGAACCCAGAACACAAAAACGTTATGACGAGTAAAAAGACATCATAAACATTTTAATGAAACATTAAAAAATCTTACCTTTCGTAGTTTTTTCGTTTTGTAAGTTTTTCAACGACAAGGCTTGCAATACAGCAGACGACGCTCTAGCTTCAAAAACTAAAAGACGCGGAACGTATCAGTTTACGGCAAAGGAACCAAACGGGCTGTGTCCAAATTGCCCGAGGGTCCATATTACCCACTTCCCCCCATTACTTTTATCTTGACGCTATCAAGCCACTCATTTTTTCATTGAGATGTTATCATTGTGGGAAAAGCAGGACAGTAATACGGAAGCGTGGAGGCGCCAGTTGAGTATTATTTCTATCTTGCACGTGCAAGTTAGCTATCTTGCACCTGCAAGTTACTATCTTGCACGTGCAGGTTAGCTATCTTGCACCTGCAAGTTACTATCTTGCACGTGCAGGTTAGCTATCGTGCACCTGCAAGTTACTATCTTGCACATGCAGGTTAGCTATCTTGCACGTGCAAGTTACTATCTTGCACGTGCAGGTTAGCTATCATGCACTTGCTGGATAGCTATCTTGCACCTGCAAGTTAGCTATCTTGCACGTGCAGGTTAGCTATCTTGCACTTGCAAGTTACTATCTTGCACGTGCAGGTTAGCTATCTTGCACGTGCAGGATAGCTATCTTGCACCTGCAAGTTAGCTATCTTGCACGTGCAGGTTAGCTATCTTGCACCTGCAAGTTAGTTATATATATAGTCATATTTGAAGTCGAGTTCATCAAAAGTAGTATATAAGGGTCCAACCTAGCCCCAATTTGCCGGACCTAGGTTCGGTTTTGCCGGACCCTCTCCCGGACTACGCAAATTTGTATCGCTGAGACAACCACTATAGGCTCATTGGCCATGTCTAGCCGCCTGGATATTTACGTTCCGCATCGATTGCATCGCAGGCTAGGTGTGGAGGATTTATGCTGGGGGTGTGAATGGGAAAAGTCAGGCATAAAGAGTGAAAAACGGTTAGAGTTGCAATGACGTCGGTGACGTCACTTTGACCTCGTGACGTCATGACGACGCTGACCGCAGTCGATGTCCACAGAGGTGAGTGATGGGACATCCGTAGTGTCTTTGAATAGCCGATGTCTCCCTGTAGGTGGCCGTGCCGTTTGGTAGACCCTGATGGGCCTGGTCTCAATACCCCTTAACAGGAACAGGGATGTCCCTTTTCAGACTTTCGACCCTTCTTCTCCCTGATCGATTCTGTCCTACTCTGTCGGCTCGATGGGCTCGAAATAAGGAGACACTAGAGCAGCCCTCGAAGATGGACACCTCGAACGACTCATACAGATGTGTGTCTGGGGTGCTGCTCCATAAGCAGCTTTTCGAACGACTCCCTGAAATGAGCCTTCGAGGAGAAAATTAGTAATCAAAGAGTTAGTCCCAGCGACTCTTCGAACGATTCTTCTACATCTGGATTATAGTGATCACCAGCAATGACTGACCTGTCAGGCGACTGATCGAGCTTGTAGAGGTAGGGGTACTGAAAGAAGGGGAAGAGTGGCTGTGCCGCTCTTAATCGGAACGCTCAGTGTAGGGTCCCTGGTTCACTGGCGCAGGTCGTGGAGGCCTGGGTCGTGGTATAAGGTCGACGGGTCTCTGATGTGATGAGGGGTATTCGGTCGAGAAGGTAGGATTAGGGAATCGTGGCGTGAAGGGCTTCTGGAAGAAGGGGAAGGGCGACTGTGTCGCTCTTGGTCAAGCGGCAGAGGTAAGGTCACCGTGTCAAATACGGGAATGTAAACCACTGGGGCAAGTATGGGGAGCCGGGTCTTCTGAGACATGGTGGCTGTCAAATATGGGAATGTAAGCCACTGAGGCAAGTACGGGGAGCCGGGGCTTCTTAGATAGGGTGGCTGGGGTGGCTGTCGCAAGATAACTAACTTGCAAGTGCAAGATAACTAACCTGCACGTGCAAGATAGTAACTTTCAGGTGCAAGATAGTAACTTGCACGTGCAAGATAGCAACTTGTAGACGGAAGATAGCAACTTGCAGGTGCCAGTCACTCATTTCTGTGGACATCGACAGTGGTCAACGTCATCATGACGTCGCGAGCTCACCAGGACGTCACCGACGTCATTGCAACTCTAACCATTTTTACTCTTTTTGTCTGATGTTTCCCATTTACACCCCCAACATAAAGCATCCGCACCTAGCCTGCGATGCAAGCGATGCAAAACGCACATAGCCAGGCGACTAGACATGGCCAATGAGCCTATAGTGGTTGTCTCCGCGATAGGAAATTCCGTAGTCCGGGAGGAGGTCCGGCAAATTCGACCTAGGTCCGGCAAATTGGGGCTAGGGTGGACCCTTATATACTAATTTTGATGAACTCAACTTCAAATATGACTAACTAGCAGGGTTACCCTGCGTTGCACGGGAAAATGTAGGGGTCATATGAAAAGTACCCCCCCAAAAAACACAAAAATAGTGGCCGAGTATTTTTCGACCCAGCTCGCCCTACGGGCGGCACACTCGGCCCCGCCCTCGGAGCGGGGGCCTTCAATCCCGTCACTTCTTAAACCCCCACCATTAGATTCCTGGTAAAAACTTACCCCTGGTAGACCTCTTTGATGACCTATATCGGTGAAATCCTTCAATTTTGCCCCTCCCCACCCACCCTCACCCCGCCACTTTTTCAAACACCACCATTAGATTCCTGATAAAAAAGTTACCCCAAGTAGACCCCTTTGAAGACCTATATCGGTGAAAAGAATTTGGTCTAACTTTTGGTGCCCCTCCCTGCTTCCACCCCTACCCCGCACACTTTTTTAAACCAGACGAGGATCTCCGCCATAAAAAAGTCCCCCCCCCCCCCTAAAAAAACAAAAAATTGGGGCCGCGTATTTTTCGACCTAGCCCGCCCTACGGGCGGCACACTCGGCGTTCGATCCCGTCACTTTTTTTAAACCTCCACCATTAGATTCCTTGTAAAAAGTTACTCCTAGTAGACCCCTTTGAGGACCTATATCGGTGAAATCCATCAATTTTACCCCTCCCCACCTCCACCCCCGCCACTTTTTTAAACACCACCATTCGATTCCTGATAAAAAGTTACCCCAAGTAGACCCCTTTGAAGACCTATATCGGTGAAAAAATATTTGGTCATAACTTTCGATGCCCTTCCCTGCCCCCACTCCCACACCGCACACTTTTTTAAACCCGACGAGGACCTCCTCCATAAAAAGTACCCCTAGTAGACCCATTTTGGCACTCTGGATGGCCCCATATTCATTTCTATAGCGGGCAGACAAAGAGACAGACAGAGAGACAGGCATACATTCTAAAATATATTATAGACTTGCAGGTGACGTGCAAGATAGTAACTTGCAGATGCAAGATAGCTAACCTGCACGTGCAAGATAGCTAACTTGCAGGTGCTAGATAGCTATCCTGCACGTGCAAGATAGTAACTTGCAGGTGCAAGATAGTTAACCTGCACGTGCAAGATAGCTAACTTGCAGGTGCATGATAGCTATCCTGCACGTGCAAGATGGCTAACCTGCACGTGCAAGATAGTAACTTGCACGTGCAAGATAGCTAACCTGCACGTGCAAGATAGCTGACTTGCGGGTAAAAGATAGCTGTCCTGCAGGTGCAAGATAGCTAACCTGCACGTGCAAGATAGTAACTTGCAGGTGCAAGATAGCTAACCTGCACCTGCAAGATAGCTAACCTGCACGTGCAAGATAGTAACTTGCAGATGCAAGATAGCTAACCTGCACGTGCAAGATAGCTAACTTGCAGGTGCAAGATAGCTATCCTGCACGTGCAAGATAGCTAACCTGCACGTGCAAGATAGCTAACCTGCACGTGCAAGATAGTAACTTGCAGGTGCAAGATAGCTAAACTGCACGTGCAAGATAGTAACTTGCAGGTGCAAGATAGCTAAACTGCACGTGCAAGATAGTAACTTGCTGGTGCAAGATAGCTGACCTGCACGTGCAAGATAGTAACTTGCAGGTGCAAGATAGCTAACTTGCACGTGCAAGATAGAATTAATACTCAACTGGCGCCTCAACGCTTCCGTAGGACACATACACTTTATAGTGGTATCTCCGGGGCGGCGAAAGAAAATTTCCGACGGAGGGGGGGGGGGTGGGCTTAATTCCCGGCCGACAGGGATGGAGGATGGTGGCTAGAGAAGAAATGCCTTTATATCGAGATGCCATGGCGAGGATAATTCTCTCCGATTGAGGAAATGATGCTTTTCATGGGCTTATTTTCCAAATAAGCCACATTCAAAATCTCTCGGTAAAAAAGTTTTTTTTAATAATTGTTTTCTTTCATTTTTTTTCATGGCCTGAATCATCCAAAGTCTGGGCCGAATCGCCCAGAAAAAATGATCCGAAACGTCCGAAGAGCTCAACCGGATCGTCCAAAAATATCTGGTCCGAATCGTACATTGTCCGAATCGTCCTGTGCTCGAAAGAGCAGGAACTAAAACGGAGGCCGAATCGCGAACGGGAAGCGACTTTACTTGAAATCTTTGTTGTTGTTGTTGTTGTTGTTGTTGTTGTTTACAAAAATTAGTGCAGTCGGAATGGATTTTGCGTGTAAAAAAATAGCCCCATAACTCGTGAGTTCCTTGACAGCAGACAAAAGTTGACAGTTGGTTCAGACATGATGAAGCAGTTGGAGAAATTTCCAACACATCGAAATAGTAGATTTTATGACCTTTCATACTGAAACTTTCTGCTGAAAACATTGAAATGAATGAGTTCCATATTTTCTATTTTGGTCCCGGATCGTTTCGCCCCAAATCCCATTCGCCCCAATTCCCCTTCGCTCCGGGTCGTTTCGTCGGGAACGGGTCAAGTCGCCCTCGCTCAGGTCCCCCTCGGGTCAAGCCGCCCCCGGGTCAAGTCTCCCCGAAAAAAGATCGGAAATATGGTCGGCCCCTGAGTGATGGGATGGAACTTTTCTGTTGTCTTCATCAAAACACTTCCGCCCCATCTCTCATGTTGCCGATCATATTTCCGACTTTTTCTGGGAAGACTTGACCAGAGATCGGAAATATTGTTGGCAAGGAGTGATGGGAATGAACTGGTCCTGTTTCCCTGCATTTTACGTAAACCACCCATTTTAGATTTCCCGTCACACTTTTTCCCCGAGTTATTACTCTACTAGCAATATTATAATCATGACATGTTTGTCACAAACATAGTTCATTTGTTTTTACAATATTTTACAGCCCACTGTATCTTTTAAAAAAATATTTGATCATAAATGTATGCAGCTAAGTACTGTGTAGATGTGAAAGTTTGTGGAAGATTTCAAGTTATGTTTCACTTTCAAAATGAGGAAAAACTAGATCGACTCAAAAACGTCTTCAGCGGCCGGTGTACTACTGTGTAGTGGTGATAGTTCATCGAAGATTTCTGCTTCAATTCGAAATGTGGAAAATTTTAAGTGAATTTTGAGTTTAATTAAGTTTCAACGTATAGTATATACGTTAATTCATCCCCATATTGGAAATGTTATTTAATCTCATCAATTTTTAGATTTCTAACTTAAAAGTGAACAAAACTATAATAAAATTTAATTTATGATATTTAAAACTATAATTATATATATAAAAAAAACATTGTAATCTTCGTCAAAATATTTAAAAGAACAGAGATGATTATGAATAAAAACTTTATTTTCAATAAAAAAATAATAATTTTACCGGGTTAACTCGCCCCTCAAAACCGGGTGAACTCATTTTGCCCCGGGTCGTTTCGCCCCACATTCGGAGGTGGGTCGTTTCGTCCCTAGACAATTAAATTAGAAATGGATTGAGACACGTACTTTATTTTTGTTTTACTTTCGTACACTTTATGCGACAAAGAGTGAAAGACGTCAAAGTAAAGAATTGGATTGCAAAGGTTGCAACTCTGGAGTAATACTGTATGATGGAACAGCTGAGCTAAGGTCTACGTAGGTCCAATTTGGAGCCCAGTGGCAGCTGATTTTTATGATTAGATATTTATTTGTCGCCCACTGGACTCCAAATTTGGAGGGATTTTTCGTAGAAACTTTGCGTGTTGCCACAAAATGAGTAACAAGTTGAGATAATTGCTCCTCAATAAACACACAACAATAGTTCAGCACAAACAAAACATGTCCTATGTTATTAAACGGCACTGAAAAAGAATCAGATATTTAATAAAGTGGGTAACACCTATCGCTTTCACAAAACGTTTTTCTTCCCTCCCAGGCGAGGAGCGGAAATTTAAATAATTTACACGTGGGGAAATACCTATTGGCGGGGGTTCCTTGCTTTGGGGGACGATCCAAAGTTGGATTCGGAAAACTCAATTGAAACCCAAGCATTTTATACAGGTTTGTCAAATAGGTTTCTGGTTCGTTTCCTTGTGAAGCTTGAAATTGAAACGTCACATGTTCGGAACCGTTCCAAGTAAAGAAAGTGAACAATGGCTCACGTGACGGAAGATTTTTGTCGTCATATATCAAACATTTTCGGAATAAAAAATATCGAAATCGAAAATATTTTTGTGCAGGATTATTCAATAAGGTTAAAACTAGAAGTCCTGTCATGAAATGCGAACAAATAGCACGTTGATCTGCGCGTTAATCTACGCGTTATGACCATAGTAATTCTATCAAATTCTGTACATATGACCTGTGCACAAGCAATGTTTCAGCCAATGGACCTCCGGGTAACCCGTAGGTCCATTGGCAGAAACATTGCCTGTGTTTGCTATGAGTAACCAGGAGAACCTGCCGTGCTTTGGATACCATTCGATATGGCAATTGCGCGCAATGCCTACGCGCAATTAAGCCTAGATAAGCGCACTGTTCGTGACAGGACTTCTAGTTTTAACTGTAGGTAACCAACTTTAAGTTCAAACTGGAATAAGCCTGTGAAAGAAGGTAATTCAGTCATTTTTATACACACAACCCGTTCGTACAGAAAATCCGTTACGAAGGGCCGCACATGAAAATGGCTTTAAATGTCTAGCGGAGAACGAGCACACAAATTATCAAAATCATAAAATAAGCTCGTTCGAGGCTAGAAATCTAGCTAAGGTCTACGTAGAGTCCATGTTATATTTATTCATTTTGGTCTACGGAAAGTCCATGATTTATTATTTACTTTGGTACATTTCCTCTAAGGGTGTATCTGCAAACGTGGAATTTTTCACCTTGGGCCATTCTTCCAAAACCTTTCCTCCTGCACCCCCTCCTCCTGTAGGAAAGTTTATATCCTACACCCACCCCCCCCTCCCCCCCCCCCCCCCCCCATTCAACACTCCCAGCCACATCCCCGCATGCAGTTACCAAAAAAATATACAGGCTACTGACAGTTACCAAAAAACAATTTTTCTATATTATGCCTATGACTCTGTGTTAAGAGGACAATGAAAGTATTCATCTTATTCAAAATCCACAAAAAACTGACAATTACTTAAAACTCTATACGATAATTAGATAGAAAAAAAAATCCATCATTTATACATATTATGGCGATGTGTTAAAATGACAGTATATTTAATCTCCTATTATACATTATGTCAACGTGTTAAAAGGACAATGAGGATATTTAACTTTTTCAAAATCAAGAACAATACCGTCTGCTATTTGTTAATTGACCAGCAATAGCTGTCATAGCAGCTTCATAGTCAATCTTTTTCTTCCCAAACATCATTTTCGTTTTCGTTTCATGGGACATGCTGTCAAGCTGTTAACACCTCAAGATTTTATTTAGCCTTCCAGGAAAGTGATTACAATCATATTCTGGAAAAATTAAAAGAGTCATAACTTACTTATAGACATTGATACACATAGATCCAAACACACATGGATTTAAACCTAGGAAAATGACGCAGTTCACCAAATCAGCATTTAACACTCAGGAAAAGAGAAGAGAAGAGAAGAAGGATGACAGGAAAAACAAGAAGGACAGGGAGATAGCTGCAAGACGAGAGTCAGCAGGAAACAAGGTTAGATCTGGTAATTCTAAAAATTCCGGGGGGCAAGCGAATAGGGAGTCAGGGGGGAGCAATGAGTTTCTGGGGAAGCAGTTAGAAGCTCTAACAAAGCAGATTGCCGAATTGAGGGAAGAACTCAAAGCAAAGGAAGTCGAGATGAAGGAGGCGCTTAGAGCTAAAGACCTCCAAATTTCTGAGATGCTAAGAAATTCTTTCATTATGCCATCCCCACTATCAGCTGGATCTCCAGCTAAAGAGATCCAAGTAGTGGCAGAAATCCATTCTGTTCCAGATAGTAATGAGTCCAGCCTGATGGAGGTCCTGGTTGCCTCTGAGGGCATTCCTTCTGAAAACGAATGCAGTAGCGCCAATAGCGTCAACAATAATGCCAATAGTCGTGGTGCTGGAAAGACAAGTAAAAGAGAATCCACAAGTTCAGCAGCCACAGCATCGGAGGAGGGTAGCAGCCCAAAATCCTATGCTGAGGCTGCACGTGCTCGTGGAGTCAACTCCTAAACAAATACAAAAATCACAGTGGATCCTCTGGGAACCAAATCCTTTAACCCGGATAGATCTCTGTCACAGTTACTTACACGCAGGCTAGTGGGATAGGTTCCAGTCACGATACTGAGCACAGCGAAGAGTCTGTTCCCGCTAGTGGCCCCAGCAATATGAGCCAAAAGGGAGGGAAGACCCCCCTAAAAAGAAAACAAAACAGTTGCGATTCTGAGTGCGAGTTGCAGGAGGTGACGGGTGCTGATGGTTTCTCCACTCTGACACCTAGAGTGGTTAAGAAGTGCAGAAGCCTCCAGTATCCCACCTCTTCCTGCTCCACTCAGGTCAACAGTACTAACAGGACTAATTCTCATAATGGCAATAAGAAAAAACTTAACTATTGATGATAATGATCTCACTGCCACTGCCAACAAAAACATTACAGTCAGAGAGTCCGGTCCGGAGGAAGTCACTCAACTTATGAGTTTAGACTTATCCGCGGCCATAAAAAGGACACCCACGAGAGCTGTACAGAAGATACCCACGAGGGTACCCATGGACAGAAATAAAAAACAAGATAAGCAGGCTACACAACCTCTAGGGGAAAAAACAACAGTTAATATTGTCGTGGTAACAAGGGTACACCCCTACACCCCAAAAGAAGCCATCAGCCAGGGTATACCAGACTGCAAGTGGGAAAGATTCACCTCCAGATCCACGGGCAATCACACGTGGAAGCTGAAGGTGATCTGCCCTAACAGTACAACTAAACGGAAAATAATTTCGGAAGGGGTGACCATCAATGGTAGAAAGCACGTTACAGAGGAGTACCGATCAAGCCCTCCCCAATCCAATGTCATAAATGTCAAAAATTTGTGCACGTAGCCAACAGATGCAGGGGCACTCTGACCTGTATGAAATGTGGAGACAACCATCTCACCAAGGCATGCAGGTCAAAGTCCCTCTCTAGCCCTAACTGCAAAGGACCCCACACCAGTAATTATCGTGGGTGCCCCCACTTCAAAAAAGTGAAAACCAACATAGAGTTGAAAAACCTTAACTTAAATAAACCCGACAACGCTTCCTCACCCACACAATATGCTCCCTTGTCGCGGGAGCGCTCTACTCGGTTCTAAACAAACATGTCAGCACTAGTCTGTCTGACATCTGTCAAGATGTTAGCCGGTCAGCGTCCCGGCTCTTCAAAACCCAAATATCCGAATCTCTAATTAAAGCCGCAATCAACGTCCAATAAAGCCACTAATCACCTCCAACCAAACACCGCGACTAAATTACAACACTATCATGAATAAGTTACAAATAGCCGCGTGGAACGCTAGAAGCGTTAATAACAAAAAGCTTCAGATCAGCCGATACTTCAAAGATACAGACATTGTCTGTATCTGTGAAAGTTGGCTTCAACCCAGTAAAAGATTTTCAGTTAGCGGGTTCAGCACTATTAGAAGAGACCGACAAATCACTAAAGGTGGCGGCGTCGCTCTTCTAATAAAGCAGAACATCAAAACTAAAACAATAAAAACCAATCACCTCGATGCAGAGGTGATTGCAACTGAAATCACAGTCGACAATAAAAACATCGCGGTTGTTTGTTATTATAACGACCCAAGCAAAATTGTTTCTGACACTGTCTTTGAATTCTTCACGAGGAAATACAAACACTGCATTTTCCTCGGCGACTTCAATGCCAAACACCTATACTTTGGCTGCAACAAAACCAGCCCCAACGGTGAAGCCCTCCTCGAAATATCAAAAAAACATAACCTTCATGTGGTTATGAACGACAACTCAGCATGAGCTGAATACTAAGAAAAAGTCTCCTTGGCTACGAATCGAAATTAAGTATTTTTATTGTTTATTATTCATATATATTTCATTTTCATGTTATTTTGTTCAACTTTGTGGGGAGTTAGTTTAGTATAGTAACTGGGACAAAGTTAGGAGGTCTTAAATAAAACTGTGAGCGCTAAGTTGTCGAACGGTTCGTCGTGTTGCCTTTTGTCGCGTGTTTACAGTTTTCCCTGTCCGATCGCGTAATTTTGTCTTGATGATGGCGAGCAAGTCTGTTCAGACGGAGGTAAGTATGGAGGTAAATACGTGTAATATCGCGGTCCAGGTCAACGGTGCCAACGGGGTAAGTATTGGTGTTCAGACAGAGGTCACTGGGGGTGTCGGTCAGAGCTGGGTTGGTGTGGCCACCGATGGCGATATTGGGCTTGGAGTTTGTAAACAGTGTTCTATGATGTATGGGGACTGTCGTTCGATGGGATATGGAGAGGTATGTGCAAACTGTCAGGAAATCCTCCGCCTACTTGAGACAATTGTTAAGTTTGAGGGGGAGATTGCTGAGCTGAAGGGAAAACTTGGTAGGGCGGGGCTGTCTGGAGTTACGCCTGTGAAAGTAGCTTTCCGAGAAGGATGGATGGTTGTCGGTGGTTCCAAGAGGAAACATGGGGGTAGAACCTTTGATGTGAATGAGGTAGGTGATGAGGTGGGGGCTGCTAGAAAAGTACGTAGGACAGATGTGGGGGGCCCAGGCCGGAGCAATGCTGTAAAGCGTTTGGCGTGGACTATCAAAAGTGGTAGGAAAGGGGGTCCAGAGAAGCAGGTAGATAGGGGTGTAAAGTCCAAAGGCAGTGGGGAGTGCAGCACCAGAAACAGATTTGATGTGCTCGATTCGGAAGAGTCAGAGGAGGAGATGGAGGTAGTTGCAACAGCTAGTAGCTTGGGGTCTAGGCCAGGAAAAAGGAGGAGGGATCCGGGAGAAGACCAGGGGAGTAGTCCAGGTAGTTCAGGGCCTGGAAAGAGACGGAGGGACAAGGATAGGAGTAATCCTAGGTCAAAGATACCGATACCGATATTGATTCCGAGTGGGGCTGTTGGAGAGGAAGAGGACGCTGTAAACAATAGGGGACTAGAGGAGATAAATAGGGCGAGGGCCAAAAGCAAGTTGGTGGTTGCGGAAAGTAGCATAGTTCGGGGGATCGACAAGGTTGTCTGTGGTCCGGACAGTAAAAATAGAACAGTTCTGTGCTTTCCGGGGACTAAAGTGGAGGACCTGAGGGATAGAGTGGACGGTATTGTAGCTGGGTCGGGGCCTGATCCGGTAGTGGTATTACATGTGGGGTCCAATAACATCAGGGAGAGGAAATCAGTTCGTTTAGTGGACACATACAAGGACCTAATTAGTAAGCTACTTAGCAGGAATGCTCGGATCATCGTTTCAGGGGTGCTCCCCGTTATGGGTGGTGAGAATGAGAGGAACTCGCGGATTATGGCACTAAACGAGGAGCTGGAAAGCACTGCAAAGACTTGGGAATACATTTCATTGACCACTGGGATTCATTCTGGGGACAAGGAGAGTTGTATGGGCGAGACGGATTGCATTTAAGTAGGATGGGTACAGACCTGTTGGGCCAAAAAATTTTACAGGTGGCTGGGCCTTTTTTGGAGAAAAGGGGGGTAGGGGACCACAGCCGATAACCCAGAGGGGACACAAATGCTGGGAACATAGGAAGAACAACAAACATGCACAACACAGGGACATACCAGGGTTATAATAATGTGCCAGTGATGACAAAAAAACAAAGATTCATTAAGTTTGGGTACTGCAACATCCAGGGTCTGCACAAGAAAGTAAGCGAAATATCAACAATGATGGACGAAGGAGACTTCGATATAATGGGTCTAAGTGAGACGTGGATACGACGGGATGAGCGGGTTGATCAGATGAAGGGTTGCGTGTGGGTAGGAGCTGGGCGAACTGAGGGTCAGAAACGGGGTGGGGGTGTTGGCATCTACGCTAAAGAGGAATTACAGCCCTCATTGATTACAGATCTCACAGAAGCAAGGACTCAGATTCCAGTATCCAACGAAATAGTCTGGGCAAAAATCAAGTTAGGAAGCAGGAGTGTTGCCGTTGGTGTTGTATACTTAGCAGTGGAGGGAAGTAAGCCCGAGTAGAATGATTCAATATATACAACTCTTAGATCGAATATCACAGAGCTTGAAAGCAGAGGGTTCAGTATTGTCCTAATGGGGGACTTCAATGGGCACATCGGGGATAAGGAGGAGGGCATACAGGGAGGTGATAGGAAAATTAACACGAATGGGAGGAAGATGTTGGACCTATCAAAAGAGCTTGGTTTAAAGATCCTGAACAGGGATGCGAAATGTAAGGGTAAATGGACCTGGGAGAGGAACGATAAGAAAACAATAATTGATTATATACTCACTGACATTAGCGTATGGAGGGAGGTTATAGATGTAGAAATAGATGACGAGGGAAAAAATGACTTGGGTAGTGACCACAACCTGATAACAGTTAAGATTATGGGCAAAAAGACGAATAGAGACAGAAATACCTTCAAGGAAGTTTGGGGACTAAAACAAGGAGCCGACTGGAAGCAGTTTCGGGAAAAACTAAAACCAAGTCCAGAGTATTTCAGATGGCATAGTAAATAGCCTAACAGAGGCAGGGAAGGATTGTATAGGAAGGGTGAGGGTCCCAACGAGAGAGCTTGGATACAGGGTTAACGAGGGACTGAAAAAGGCTATAAAAGAAAGGAAGGTAAAATGCGCTGTTTACAGAAGAAGTAGGAAGCTTAAAGGGGTGGATAACAATGACACGAGACTAATGAAAGTGAACTGGCACGGAAAAAGGTGAATGAGATAAAGAATATTAATAGGAAGGAGCGCAATTGCAGTCTTGCCAGAACAATAAAGAAAACGGGGGGTTCGAGCTCAAACGTATTTTGGAACTGGGTAAATAAACGGGGGAAAAGTAGTGTGCAGAGTATTGTGAAGGAACGAGTTGTCCTGGTCCAGAATGAACTATGGAGAACATAGTATACTCCGCTGAATCGAGTGCTCCCAGGTTGTTATGAAGAGATTGGCGCACTTCGTCGACTAGTCAGCCTGAGTTAAGGCGATTTCTGTCAACGGCTCTCGTGAAGATAGTTGGAACTGTTTGCCTGTACTTGATTTATGGTGAGTTTAGCCAAATATTGCCACCAAATACATTACAAATGGCGACGAGATAAATCGGAAACGTTGGGTTCCCTTAATTGAACAATTCGATTATTTTACCTGTGGCAGAATTTTCAAATAGTGTGATTCAGTTTAAATTTGTGTTAGGGTCGTTTCAACTTGTTATCGCAGTTGAAACTAGCATAAATTCAGTTATTTTTTTTTTACAAGGTTAAGCCTGTAAATTTAATTTGCATAAATTTTTGTTTAATAACTGAAATCAACAGATAATTTGAAATTGTTTGGCTACATTATGTACAGTAATTTGTATTTCCCAAAACCGTTGTAAATACGTTTAGCAAGGCAAAAGGGAGATAATTTGATTTCATTAGTAACCGGTTGCAAGAAAAAAAAAAAAAAAAAAAAAAAAAAATTTTTTTTTTTTTAAAAGTATGGTGTACCAGAAGTGACAAAAAAAAAAAAAAAATTTTTAGAAAAAAAGTATGGTGTTCCAAAAGTAACATATTGAATGTAAATTTATATGCAACAAGTCTTTAATGCTTCAATTATGCATATAGTGTTTTTCTTGTCTGAAAAGAAATATAAATGAATAATTTTGTTGCAAAATTTTGAAAAACTGATAATTTATTTCAAAATTTTAAGTATGGTGTTCCCAACGTGTCATAACAAAAACGTTTAATTTTTGTAATCATTTTTTTTCTCTATAGCAATTATTCTTTGTTCTGAATACATTCATATTGGATAATTGTTAACAGCATATTTCTTCCTACTCCTTTCAAACAGTAGTTTTCAAAATTTATTGGTTAAATCTTGTGCTTAATATAATTAACTGGTGAAGGTTTTGTTTATAACACAAAATTATGGCACTTAATTTACAAACATTTTCTATTGATGATTTTCAAAAGCTTAGAAATATTGGGCCAGTTAAAGCTCAGAAATTGTTCAGATGTAGGTTAGAAAAAGGGAAGTTAACCATGGAAGACTTGGTAAGAGAGACTGGTGTAAATGAGTCTGCATGGGTTGAGTTAATTGATAATGGTATCATTACACCAGGTGAACCTTCGTCACCCCAGCTTAGCCCAAGAAATGCATCAAGTGTAGCTGCATCTAACACGTCCTCAACTGATATACAGTCAAAAAACAGTAGTGCATATAATTTGCCAAGCCCACCCAAGACTGGAAGGCTTCCACTGACCAATACAACATCTGATAAAGATCCATTAAATGTTTATGAAATAATTACAGAAATGAAAGTAGAAATTGAACAAATGAAACAGAAATATAAGGAAGATAGAGACCAGTGGCATAAAGAGAAAATACTGTTGGAGAAACAAATAAAAGTGCAAAATAAAACTTTGAAAGAAATCAAGCAATCATCAGCTCAACAGATTAGAGATTTGACTAATGAATTTAATGGAGAGTATGAGAAGTTACGGGAAGAATTAAGGAAGGAGAAAGATAGGAAAAAGCATCCAGTGGTTGATTTTCCATTACCAGTATGGAGAATGGAAAATATAATGCCTGCCAAAGAATTGATGGGAGAAGAAAGTCATGCCAGTGGAACATTATCATTCTTTGATCAGACATTAAAAGGAATTAAAACTGAACCTGCTTTAACATCACCTGACAGTGATTATGATGAATCTGATAAAGAAATGTCTCATTTTCATCACCATCCTGCTTCTACAGCCACTTCTCGGGCCGATTTAAAACAAAAGCATGGGGCTCGTAATATCCAAGTGCAGAACAAACAAACTGACACTGAAGATGATAAATATTTATCAACGAAGTTAGGAACATATGATGGTAAAAAGAGAAGAAAACATTCTAATGCATGCAGTTTAAGTGCTCTAGATTCAAAGTGTCACACTTCTTCACCATCTGGCGATGAAAGAAAACATTTTAGGCATCATTCTAGAGCTCGTCATACTTCTAGACATAGAAGTAGAAGTCGTGCACGAAGATCAGGCAGTTCGTCTTCTTTAGATAGATCTTTGTCCAGGTCTTACAATAGACGGCATAAGAAATGTAGCCAGCGAAGTCGCCACTCAAAATCAGACCAATCAGATGATGAGAGTGACTCCTCTCATTCAGGAAGAGAACATAGAGGGCATAGAGGATGGAGAGACAGCAGCTGGTCATCTTCGTCGTCATATGATTCCAGTAGGAGTCGCAGGGGACATAGACATGGAAGGCGAAGGAGTAAAAGTCCGCCACGTCCAAAATTGCCTACATTTAGTGGCACTATGACAGCTAAATGGGAGCCATTTATCTTTCAATTTGAAAGAATTGCAGATCAGGGCAATTGGAGCTCCAGGAAGAAATTGAATAGATTTTATGATTGTCTAAGTGAAGATGCCTTAGAATATGTGAACCTCCTAGATGGTCACCAGTCATACAGAACCTTAAAGCATGAATTAAAGAGAAGGTTCAGTAGAAAGGAAGCACCGGCATCAGCCAGGCGACAGCTGCAATGTTTGAAGCAGAAAGAAGTTGAGTCACTTGAGCAATTCTCTCAAAGGGTACACACAATGACCGTAGAAGGGTATCCAGAATCAGACAGACACACTGTGGAACAGATGTCAACAGAAGCCTTTCTGAGAGGATGCAGGGATAAGGATGCTGTTAGAGCGGTCATGGAAAAGAATCCATCGACAATTTTCAAGACTTTGAAATATATGAAAGGGTCGATAGCAAACCAGAAAGCCATCATTGGTTATCGAGCCACTAATTATCAACAATGGCAAGTAGCATTCTCAGAGCCAGATACAGACTATGAGGTGAACAAGGTTGAAGTAAATCCTGAAATAGAATCACTTGAGAAGAGAATGAGTGATCTTCAAACTATGATGAAAGATATGACAACCTTAGTCAAAGAAAAATTGAAGGGCTCTCCAACATCCAAGGGTTCAAATTATAATAGACCCTATGGTGCATATCAAGGTAAGGCTAATTGGAAGAAAAATAAATCCAACTGGAAGAATAACAGACCCTATAGAAGTAATTCATCTTCTTCCAATTGGAGAAACAGGTCAGAAAACCAGAGACAAACAGAAGATCCAATGGTGCCATCAGAAACTAAGAAGGATTTAAACAATCCAGGATCCAGTGGCAAGGCCAACGCCGGATCCAAAATGATGTAGGCCTACCTACCCTTCAGGAACGAGAAGACCATGTAAATATAGATGAGATGCCAGAGATTTATGTAAATAGGGTAAATGGAGTCTCACTTGTGCTGCAATTAGCTGTAAATAATGTAAATACTTCTGCAATTGTTGATACAGCAGCCATGATAACTCTCATTGATGAAGAGTTCTTCAAAAAATCTGATCTTAGTGTTCCACCTACTGCAAAAAGAGTTAGGTTAAAAGGAATTGGATCGCAACCCGTTATAGGAACAATAATTCCAAACTTGGAGTTTGAAATTGGCAAACAGTTTTTTAAATGGGACGTATGTGTTGCTGCAATCAAAGACCCATTCATTTTAGGTTTGGACTTTCTCACAGCTAATAATTGTATAGTTTACACAACAGTACATTAACTATTGGCGACATAGTTGTAAATGCTTCATTCAAATGAGCAGGAAATACTACAGACATACCAATTGCTCGAGTGAAGATTAGCCAGTCTGTCACACTTCCACCCAATTCCATGTCAGCAATTAATGTTAAATTGGAGGAACCACTGTTAAAAAGCTACATATTTGAGCCTGTTGCTCACTCTAGTGGCATTTTATTATCGGCTTCTGTGGGAGAAGGAAATAGTACAGTTGTAAAAGCTATAAATGACTCTTCTCACTATGTAAAGTTAAAGAAGAATACATTTGTTGGCAATGCAGAAGAGATTGAAGATATTTCAGATTTGACTGGACGTTTATGTGATGTCATATCACAGTCAAATGGAATTACAGATTGTCACGAGACAGAATCGGTTCGCAAGTCAGCTGCTTTTAACGACAATGACAATCAAACGGCAATCAACGTTCAAAATTTATGTGATTTTGAACAAACTGCTGTTAGATTGGTAACCAATGACACTGTTGAGCCTTCTGTTGTCCAAGATGAATTATTGCTTACAACTGAACAGATGCCATCACACCTTGAAGATTTATTTAAAGGCTCTACAAGTAATTTGAAAAGTGAACAAAATATTGGTGTAGAAAAGCTTCTGAGAGATTATCAAGATGTATTTGCCCAACATGATTTGGACTTGGGATGTCTCAAAGAGGTAAAACATGAAATCAATACCGAAAATGCAGCACCAATCAAACACAAGATTCGTTGAACACCTTTGGGTTTTGAGAATCAGGAGCAAGAACATTTACAGAAAATGTTAGAAACTGGTGTCATAGAGCCTTCCATGTCAGAATGGGCATCTGCTCCAGTTCTAGTCCGCAAGAAAGATGGAAGTGTGTGTTGGTGCATAGATTTTAGGGCCTTAAATTCGAAAACAGTCAAGGATAGCTTCCCACTTCCACTGATTGAAGATTGTTTAGATACTCTACAAGGCACCAAATACTTTTCTACACTAGATATGGCATCTGGTTACTATCAAATACCACTGCATGAACCCGATCGCAAAAAGACTGCTTTCATCACAAAGTATGGTTTATTTCAACACAGCAGGATGAGTTTTGGGTTGTGCAATGCTCCAGCCACATTTCAGCGAGCTATGCAGTTGGTACTGAGAGGACTGACATGGAAAGAACTACTTGTATATTTGGATGATATAGTTGTTTTGGGATCTAGCTTTGAAGACATGTTAGAACACTTAGAACATGTATTTCTTCGTTTTCGGCAGTTTAATCTTAGGTTAAAGCCTAAGAAATGCCAGTTATTCCAAGAGGAAGTAGAATTCCTTGGGAAATTAGTTAACAAAGATGGTATTTCTGTGTCTCCTAGTAAAATTGAATCAGTGGCTAAATGGCCGAGACCACAAAACCAGCAAGAACTCATGTCATTCCTAGGATTTGTAAATTATCATAGAGATCACATTGAACACTTTGCTGAAGTGACTGCTTGTCTCTATGAACTGACTGCTCATAAAAAACAATTTGTATGGACAAGTGAACATCAGAATGCCTTTGACAGTCTGAAAAAGATTATGATAAATCCACCATTACTGTCCTATCCAATTGCCACCGGAGAATTTATTCTGGATGCTGATGCATCAAATCGATCCATAGCCGCAGAGTTATCACAATTCCAATCAGGAGTGCAGAAAGTTATTGGGTATGCAAGTCATGTACTGTTACCAGCACAACGCAAGTACTGTACGACCCGGAAGGAGTTACTTGCTGTTGTGAAATTTTGTAGACACTACCGCCATTATCTTTTGGGTCGGAAATTTACCGTTCGTACAGACCATAATAGTCTAGTGTGGTTAATGGGCTTTAAAAACATAGAAGGTCAACTTGCAAGATGGATTGAGGAACTCTCCCAGTATGATATGCAAATTCTACATAGACCAGGTAAAGTACATTCAAATGCAGATAGTCTGTGTCGGATTCCAGACGATCTTGTAGAATGTAATTATTATCATGCTGGAAGTAATTCAGAAGTTCTACCTTGTGGAGGTTGTCATTATTGTAGAAGAGCACATGGCCAGTGGGAGAGATTCACAGAAGATATTGATGATGTAATACCACTTGCCATTACACAACTGCCTGAATCACATGTGCATGAATCACAGTCTCCATCTCTACAGCCAATCACTGAAAATACTTCCATTACTACAGATATTCCTGAATTGAATATATCACAAGTTTCTTGGTTGGAACCATACTCTAGTGAGGAAGTAAGAGATATACAAGAAAAAGACAATGATATTGGCAAGATAATTTATTGGCTGGAAAATGATGTAATTCCTGACAAGCATGAGTTGTATCTGTGTAGTCCGAGTGTTAAAGCCTTGTGGCTATGCAGATCACAGCTGCAGTTTCATGAAAGTATGCTAGTGTACAGATGGGAACATAGAATAGACAGAGAATTGGTACTTTTAGTACCAGACTCACTCAAACAAGAAGTGTTGCATTATTGCCATAATGTAAAATCTGCTGGTCATTTGGGACAGACAAAAACTTTGCAATGTCTGAAGAAATCCTTCATGTGGCATAATATGACTGTAGATTGCAAGGCATATGTACAATCTTGTAGAGTATGTAACACTCAAAAGAAATCCAATCGTACTGCTAGAGCGCATCTTCAAACTCATCATGCTGGATTTCCAATGGAACGGATCCATCTGGACATTCTTGGTCCATTCATGACTAGTAACAGTGGTAATTCCTATGTTCTTGTCATGGTTGATCAGTTTACGAAGTGGATTGAAATTACTGCACTGCCAGACCAGACTGCAGAACAAATTGCTCGCAAATTCATCTTTCACTTCATAGTAACTTTTGGCTGTCCTTTAGAGGTTCATACAGACCAGGGCAAAAATTTTGAAGGAAATTTGTTCAAGTCCCTTTGTGAACAGCTGGAGATCGCAAAGACGAGAACGACACCGTACCACCCATCGTCTAATGGACAAGTTGAAAGATATAATCGTACCATCTTGCAGATGATAAGGTGCTTCATTGAAGGACACTGCAGGGAATGGGATAGAGATCTCCCGTTATTAGCGATGGCATTGCATTCAATGGAACATCAACAGACAGGGTATACTCCCAATATGCTAATGCTTGGACGTGAAGTCATCCAACCAATAGATTTGTTGTTTGGAATACTGGAAATGAATCAAGATGCATATGAAACTTCTGAATGGGTAGTCCATCTGAGTGAGATTATACCAAAAATACACCATTTTGCAAGAAAAAATTTAAGACAATCACAGAGACGCCAGAAGAAATTATATGACTTGCGTGTCTTTGAGACAAGATATCACATTGGTGATATAGTATATAAAAGTGATAAGGCAACAAAAGTAGGGCAAAGCCGAAAATTGCGAGCACCATGGGTTGGTCCATATTTGGTTGTTATGAGTCAACCACCTTTATATAGAATTGTTGACAGAAAAGGAACCTACATGATACATCATGACAGATTGAAAATATACCATGACAGAGATTTGCCATTGTGGATCAGGCGGAGGAGGCACAGCTTATTTGAAGAACCTGTAGAGGGTGAAGAGGCTTCAGAGATCAGTGAGGAAACTGAACTGTCTGATGTAAATGAGAAACCAGAAAGAGAAATGGTACGGCATGAAAATACAGAAATTTCTTCGCCAACAAATAGAAATGTTGACAACAATGTACAAAACTTTGATGAAGGAGATTTGCCAAACTTATTTGATGACAATTCAGTAGTCACGAGAACAGGGAGAAAAATCAAGCTTCCTGCTAGATTTAGAGACAGCAATTAATAGCTGCTGTATAAACTGTACTGCATGCATGCTCACATCACCCTTGCACAGTTACATTTGACTAATCTCCCAGGTACATATATGTAGAGTTTACCCTGAGGTTCCCTTTGTATATATTTTTTTTTTGTAGATTATGGATGAATTCAGTGACTTCTTCTTTGTTCCTGACTACGATGAGACAGGACTAGATGAAAATGATAGTGTGCCAATTGCCTCCTCCCCTGAACAGTCAGAAGCAGTTAATGATTTGGATTTATCTGACTATATTATTATCGATGAAATTTCTGACGATAACCCTGAGGAGCTTGATTCTAGTATTGTAACTTCTACTGAGGACAGTAAAGTTGAGCAAGAAAGTAATGATCATCCAGTAGAAGATGAAAGAGTGGTGGAAGTCAAAAAGCTTGCTGCTACACACAGGATGTGCAGGATTTGTAATGGAAGACAGCGAAATATGAAGCGCCACATGATATCAAGACATTTCCCTTGGTATGTGTCAGCCAAGACAGCCTGCTGGCTCTGTGAGGAACAGGAAGGGAATTACTGCTTCTTGAAAAAGAAGCATTTAGATAAGCCCGGGCACCCAGTCGGTGCGAAGTTTGATGAGGAGAACTTGAGGAAATGGATACATTTAATGAATGGCCTGCTTCACTTCTTCAGAGAAGAATATAATGCGGTAACCTTACAGGATTTGTTGAAGCATGTCCAGAGCCATAAGTTGTTTCCTGCAGAGACACCTGTGGATCCTTTTAACCCTGAGGAAAAGGGGTTACTTGATATGTATTTGGAAATACAAGGATTAGATAAACCAGTCAAACATGATGTCTCTCCACCCAATTCTGTGGCTGTATTAATGCACTGGAGGATTTTAGAAAATATAATTTACCATCTGGGAGCTGATAAATACAACGAAATTCAAAGTATTAATAGCCCTATGAAATTTACCGGAATTCAAGTGGATGGATCATCTCATCTCACCAGTAGACTTGTCTTTATAGACTGCCACTTTCATCTTGATCAGTTATTGAAACGCTCTAGAACCAATTCATTAGCAGAGGTTGAAAGAATAGTACCAGAAAGTAAAACATTTAGACTGGTAGGAGCGGTGGCAAATTATGTATTTCCAGATCACTGGCGAACATGGGAAAAACAATTAGCAGTAGATGAAAGAATCTTCGTAACATTTGGACTCCATCCCCATTTAGTGAGCACAAGATCTATCGATCATCATTTGAATAAACTTGAGAGTTTATTACGTCACCCTCGTTGTATTGGGCTAGGGGAAATAGGCACGGATCACACAACTTCATGCAATTGCAGACCTCTATGCTCAGATAAGTTAGCATGTATGAAAAGCAAATTAGAGGCTCAAGAAAAGTTTTTAAAAAACGTTTTGCCCTTGGCAGAAAAGTACAATAAGGCAGTTGTACTTCATTGTAGGGACAAGAGCACTGGTGAAGCAGCGGAGAAAGTACTTCAAATTTTTGAGGAATTGGGTTTAACACACCTAAATGTCCATCGACATTGCTTCATGGGATCACTATCTGAATTATCACAATGGCAACAGAGATTGCCAAATTGCAGATTTGGTCTAACAAACAGCATTTTTAGAGACGCTGGAACCTTAGAAGCCATTTCAAAATTACCAGCGCATAAATTATTATTTGAATCTGACTCACCGTACTTGTCTCCGCTTCACCATTGTCCAATCAATACCCCTTGGATGATTTCACCTGTTGTGAAATATCTCAGTAAACAGAGGAATATGCCAGAGTCAGTATTGGTAGCTTTGGCAAATAAGAATGCTTGTTACTTGTACCACATTGATTTTATTTAATGATCTTCTTCTTTGTTCTGAAACACTCAAAATTCTGTACAGTACAGTTGTAAATATATTATGTGCATGTATGCCTGCATATAAATCTGTATTTATGTATACATGAAATGTAAATATGTACATAGATATATGCCTTAGGTCCTTTTTCATATGTAAGAAAGAACTGTTCAGACCTGGATACAAGTATTCTTCTGTTTACAGCGGGTAATTATAAAAACAGACTGAACTCCCTACGTATAAAGTGCGATTTTATCACCTAAACCTGAGATAACCCCCAAAAATTATGTTTCAAGTGTCACAATTAGATCAAATTGTCTATTGCATTTGATCGACACAATCATAATTTTTCAGAGTTTAGCCATAAAAGTTTGGGGTTGACTACCATTCGTTCTGTGGTGGAAGATACTTTTTTTGGAGATGGCGCACACTAACTACTAACCGTTCAGGTATATGCCAAGGTCAAACAAAACCGGGTGGAGTGTGAAGGAATGAGTTGTCCTGGTCCAGAATGAACTATGGAGAACATAGTATACTCTGCTGAATCGAGTGCTCCCAGGTTGTTATGAAGAGATTGGCGCACTTCGTCGACTAGTCAGCCTGAGTTAAGGCGATTTCTGTCAACGGCTCTCGTGAAGATAGTTGGAACTGTTTGCCTGTACTTGATTTATGGTGAGTTTAGCCAAATATTGCCACCAAATCCATTACAAATGGCGACGAGGATGGGATTTCTGTCAACGGCTCTCGTGAAGATAGTTGGAACTGTTTGCCTGTACTTGATTTATGGTGAGTTTAGCCAAATATTGCCACCAAATCCATTACAGTATCAAAGTGGATGGGGAAAGTACAGAAGATAAAGGCTGTATCGCTTCAGAGTTAGTCAAGCACTGGGAAAAGATAAACGATAGGCGATGGGGCAGTGGGTCCCCACCAAAAAGAAATACACTGGTGGAGGAGAACCTATCCAATCGTGTATGTAGCGAAATAACAACAGAAGAAGTGCGGAACGTGGTCTCGAAATTAAAAAATGGTAAAGCGGGAGGGACTGATGAAATTCCGAACGAATTCCTCAAATATGGAGGGGAGGCACTTATTGAAGTCCTGACAAACCTTTTCAACCTGGCTCTGCGAAAGCAAGAGGTCCCCAGAGCGTGGAGGGAAAGTAAGGTGTCGTTCATACACAAAAAGGGGGATAAGGAAGTTCTAGATAACTATAGGGGGATATCAGTTAGTAGTAACATCGGAAAAGTATTCTGTAAGGTCATATACGGTAGACTAGAGGAAGTTATTGAAGAGAAAGGTTTTTAGGAGAAATTCAAAATGGTTTCAGGAAAGGACGAAGAGTCACTGATCACCTATTTACACTCACCCAACTGATAGAATCAACAAAGGCTGAAAAGAAAAAGATGTTTCTGGCATTTCTAGATGTGAAAAAAGCGTACGACCGAGTGTGGAGGGAAGGTATGTGGGGAAAGCTCGAGGGCATCGGACTGGGGGGTGACTTTGTGGGAATCATGAAAGCACTGTATACAGATGTGCAAAGCCAACTCAGTCTAGGGAGTATCACTACAAAACGAGTCCCTATGGATATAGGCCTCAAGCAGGGGTGTATATTTTCACCGATTTTGTTTGCATTGTATGTTAAAGATTTAGGGGACGAACTAATTCAGAGTGCGGAGGGGGTAAATGTTGGAGACATAAAGATACCAGGCTTATTCTTTGCGGACGACATGGTGTTAATGTCTAGAACTGAACAGGGGCTAGAGAAATTGCTGGAAATTGTTGGTAGATATGGGAACACTTGGCGGCTCGAACTAAATGAAAATAAAAGCAAGGTAATACCCGTTGGACGCAAGGTAGATATGACGAAGAGATGGAGAGTGGGGGAGTTCTCAATCCCCGAAGGGGAAAGCAAACAAATCACTGTAGGAGAAACGGGAGAGTATGAGTATCTAGGGGTAAGCATAAATATAACGGGAAGAGGGGTGTACAGAAATTACTCAGCCAAACTGATTCTGAAGGGGAAAAGAATTCTGAACCAACTAAAACGTTTAGGGAAAAATAGTTTCAACAAGGTCTTTGTGGGGAAAACACTGTGGGAGAGGGTGGGTTTACCAAGTATAACGTATGGCACGGACGTGATTCCATTAAACCAAACCGTTATTAAGAAGTTGGAAAGTACTCAGAATGATGCCGGCAGATGGATAACAGGGTCGAGTAATGCTGCAGCTTTGGAAGCAGTAAGGGGGGAGCTTGGGTGGATGAAAATCAAGGACAGAGTAGATTTGGGAAAACTGTGTTACTTTAACTACTTGAGAAACCTGCCTGACAACCGGTGGTGCAAAGTGATGCTCGATACCATTTGGAATTCTAATATAGAAACGGGGTGGTCAAAACATGTGAGGGAACTAATGGACAATTACTCTATAGAGGTCACAAACATAGAAGTAGGAATGAAAGAAGGCAAAAGGTTTGTCAAAGAGAGAGTCATGGAAGATTGCAATCGAAACTGGCGAGCAGGGGTTAGCGTGAAAAGATCACTGCAGGGGTTACAATATAAAGAAAAGCCAGCTTTTGAGAAGTACCTAGATGGCACCTTTGGAGGGTCACTGCTGTTCAAACTGAGATCAAGATCACTGGAGCTTCGAGGAAAAATTGGGAGAGATGGGGAAAAGGGAGGCCAAATGTGCCACTCTGGAGTAGTGGAGACCCTGGAACATTTTCTCTTGGAATGTCCACAGTATATACCTCATAGAATAAAATTTACTGGAAGAATAATGCAGAAGTGGGGTGAAGAAACAAAGGATAGATGGCTGAAGGGGGACACGAGGGAGAGGGTAGGAATGCTTATTGAAGAAATTGAAAAAGAGGAAGTGAGGGACACTATCAAGCAGTTTATATCTGAATGCTGGGAGGAGAGGAGGGGAAGAGGGGGTGGGGTGCAGGGGGAATGATGGCCTTCTCTTATGAGGACCGCGACAAATCAGCGGCTGGCCAAAGAGTTATTATTATTACTACTCACGAAGAGAAGAAGGAAAATTTCTGCTCGGAACTGTTTATAAGTATTTTGTAATATTAGTTTTATTTCAGGAAAGTTTTTATATATTTAGTTTTGTAAGTGTGTTTGGGAGGACCGTAGGGTATAATAAGGAGGTTTAGTTGATAGGTTTTTCCGGTTTTGTTGTTTGTTTGCCATAGTTGCCTTTTTTTCGTGTGTGTGTTTGTTGCCCTGGTGTTTTTGTCGTTTTCGGTCTTTGGATTCTGTATAATATTTGTAATCATGAATGGTAAGTGTACGACGGGTGTTCAGACGGAGGTAAGTATGGGTGTTAAGGGAGGTCTGGGGGAGGCGAGTCGAGGGGAGCAGGTGGGGAGAGTGAGGATACGGAGGCGTGCATACAGTGTAATATGAGGTATGGTGGTGGTCGGTCAATGGAGAGTAGTGGGGTATATGCGAATTGCAGGGATATTTTACAGTTGTTAGAGAAGTGTGTTGGATTCGAGCGGGAGATTGCAGAGCTGAGAGGGAGGTTGGGGAGGGCCGGTGTATCTGGAGTTACCCCGTTGAAGGTTACCTACGATGGTGAGGTTGAAGGTGGGTGGAAGGTCGTTGTGGACTCAAGGAGGAAACTGGGAAGCAGGAAAAATGGGGGAATAATGCTTGATGTGGGGGGTGTAACTGAGGAGGGGGGGGGGGGGGTTCTAGTAGGAAAATTCGGAAGGTGGCGTCAGGTCAGGGCTGCGTTGAGTCCGGAAGCCAGAGTCGGCGTAAGGCTGCCAAGGTTGCTAGGCGGTGTTTAGAAAACAGGTTTAGTGTTTTAGACTCAGACACCCCTGGGGACGAGAGTGAGGGGGAAAGTGTGGGTGGTGAGATGGTTGTTGATGATGATAGGCCAGACGGGGTAAGGAGGGCGGTCAAGAGAAAGAGGGGGCCAAGAGATTGCAAAACGAGATGAGGTGCAGATGATATAGGAACTGGGTCCAGAAGAAGAAAATTAGTTGTAGCGGGGAGCAGCATTGTACGTGGGATTGACAATGTAGTTTGTGGTCCTGATAGTTCCAATCGAACAGTCTTGTGCTTTCCGGGGGCGAAGGTGGAGGATCTCAGGGACCGGGTAGATGGCATTGTGACAGGCTCAGGACCGGAACCGGTAGTGGTGGTCCATGTGGGGACCAACAATATCAGGGAGAGAAGGTCAGTAAGTTTGGTGGAGTCGTACAGAGGCTTAGTCGGCAAACTGCTAAGTAGGAATGCGAGGGTAGTCGTATCCGGGGTCCTTCCTGTCCTTGGAGGTGGGGACGAACAGAACTCAAGGATTTTGGCCCTAAATGAAGAGTTGGAGGACTACTGTGTTGATCTGGGAATACCCTTTATCGACCATTGGGACACGTTTCGGGGCAATGGGAGCATGTACGGGCGTGACAGGCTGCATCTTAGCAGGGTGGGGAAACGGGTATTGGGGATAAAATTCTACGGGTAGCAGAGCCTTTCTTGGAGAGGATCGGGGTGGGAGGTCAGAGGCAAGTATAACTAGAGTGGACATCGGTGGGGTAATCAAAAGTGAGGGGGACAGAATAAGTTTACCAGGACTAGCGCCAGAAAACAATGGGCCCAGTAGGCGGAAGCCAATGAACCTCGGTACCCTGAAAGTGGGTTACAGCAACATCCAGAGTCTCCACCGGAAAGTAAGTGAAATTGCTACATTGATCGAGGCAGAGGAGTATGATGTCATGGGCTTAAGCGAGACGTGGGTACGACACGAGGAACGGGTAGACCAAGTAAGCGGGTGTGTGTGGATAGGTGTAGGGCGAACGGAAGGCCAGAAAAAAGGGGGGGGGGGCGGGTAGGCATGTACATTAAAGAGGATTCAAAACCGTCGCTGATCACAGATCTGGAAGATATCATCACCTCGGCTGAGGTGTCAAAAGAAATTGGATGGGTAAAGATCAGTCTGAGAAACAAAAGCATTGCCCTTGGGATTGTGTACTGTGCGGTGGAGGGAAGTAAACCCGAGTGGAATGACTCGGTATACTCAACACTAAGGTCCAATATCACTGAACTAGAAAACAGAGGGCTCGGTATAATTTTGATGGGCGACTTTAATGGACACATAGGTGATAAGGAAGAAGGCATAGAGGGTGGGGACAAGAAAGTCAACAGGAATGGAAGGAAGCTGTTGAACTTCACAAATGAGCTCGGTCTGAAGATTCTGAACAGGGACGCTAGATGTAAGGGGAAATGGACCTGGGAGAGAAACGACCGAAAATCAATAATTGACTACATTCTCACAGATATGAATTTATGGAGGGAGGTGATAGGGGTAGAAGTGGACGATGAGGGAAAAATGGAGTTGGATAGTGATCACAACTTGATTTCAGTGACGATGAGGGCCAAAAACCTAGAGAAAAGCAAAGGAAGCTTCAAGGAGGTTTGGGAACTCAAAAAGGATGCCGACTGGGCGAAGTTCGAAGAAAAACTGAAACCAAAGCTTGCAGCCGTACACAAGGGGGTCATTGTCCAGAAGATGGCCGACGCCATAGTTGCGAGCCTAGTGGAGGCAGGGAAGGAAAGTGTAGGAAAGATTAGGGTGCCAACATGGGAACTTGGGTACAGAGTGAACGAAGAACTGAAAAGGGCCATAAAGGTTAGAAAAGCTAAATGTGCTGCATACAGGAGAAGTAGAAAACTTAAGGGGGGTAGAAAGCAATGCGGCCATGGTAGCAAAGGAAGAATACCAACAAGCACGAAATAAAGTAAACAAGATTAAAGACGACAACCGGAGAGTGCGAAATAGCAGTCTTATTAGGACGATAAGAACGACAAGGGGGTCGAGTTCGAGCGTATTTTGGAAATGGGTGAACAAACGTAACAAAGGGAATAACCCACAGAGCATTAAAGTAGATGGCAGAGTTACAGAAGAGCGAGATTAGAACTAGTCAAGCACTGGGAAAAGGTAAACGATAAGCGATGGGGCATGGGGGACCCACCAGAGTGTCCGAACCAAGTCGAGGAAAATCTATCGAACTTCGTGTGTGGCGAAATCAAAACTGAGGAGGTGCGAAGGGTGATCTCGAAATTAAAGAATGGAAAAGCGGGAGGGGTGGACGAAATTCCAAACGAGTTCGTCAAAAAAGGGGGAGAGGAACTCTTGGAAAGCCTAACTGCCCTATTCAATTTAGCCATAGAAAAACAAGAGGTCCCAAAGGAGTGGAGGGAAAGTAAAGTGACATTTATTCACAAAAAGGGGGAAAAAGACGTCTTGGATAACTATCGAGGGATCTCTGTCAGCAGCAACATTGGAAAAGTCTTTTGTAAAGTCCTGTATGGGAGATTAGAGGAGGTGATCGAAGAGAAGGGTTTTTTGGGAGAAATCCAGAATGGCTTCAGGAAGGGAATGAGAGTCACTGACCATCTTTTCACGCTATCCCATATGATAGAATCCGCGAAAGCAAAAAAGAAAAAGATGTCCATGGCCTTTTTGGATGTTAGAAAGGCATATGATAGAGTATGGAGGGAGGGTGTGTGACGCAAGCTGGAAGCTCTGGGCTTGGGGGGGGGGGGCGAGTTTGTTGGGATTATGAAAGCATTATATAAAGATGTTCAGAGTGAACTCAGCCTGGGAAGCATTACAACAAAACGTGTGCCTATGGGGATAGGCCTAAAACAGGGTGTATCCTTTCGCCAATTCTTTTTGCATTGCACATCAAAGGTTTAGGAGATGAACTCCTGCATAGCGACGAGGGGGTTGCAGTTGGTGACTTGAAGATCCCAGGGCTATTTTTTGCAGACGATATGGTGCTAGTGTCAGAAAGCGAAGAGGGGCTAGCGAAGATGCTGGGAATTGTTGGGAAATATGGGAGCAAATGGAGACTCGAACTTAATGAAAGCAAGAGCAAAGTTATACCCGTGGGCCGCAAAGTGGACCCCACTCGAAGGTGGAAAGTGGGGGAGTTCTGCATTCCGGAAGGTAGCAGTAGACTTCTTAGTGTAGGAGAGACTAGTGACTATGAGTAACTGGGGTAAATATAAACATCACAGGAAGAGGCATCTACCGAAACCACACAAATAAATTGATTCTGAAGAGGAAGCGAATCCTTAACCAAATGAAACTTATAGGGAGAAACAGTTTCAATAAGGTTTTCGTGGGGAAAACTATTTGGGAAATGGTGGGTCTGCCAAGTATAACATACGGTACGGAAGTTGTACCCATAAACCACACAGTTGTTAAGAGCTTGGAAATCCTGCAGAACGATGCAGGTCGATGGATAACAGGCTCGAGAAATGCCGCAGCGCTAGAAGCGATCAGGGGTGAGCTTGGGTGGATGAGGATCAAGGACAGGATAGACCTATTGAAACTCGGTTATCTTAATTATTTGATAAATCTCCCCGATAGCCGATGGTGTAAAGTAATGTTCCTGAGAACTTTCAACTCAAATATCAAGACGGGGTGGATGGCCCAAGCGAGGGAGCTAGTAGAAAACTACTCATTGGAGATTTCGGACCTTGACGTTGGGGCAAACCAGGGCAAAAAGATCGTCAGAGAAAGGGTCATGGAGGATTGTAACCGTAATTGGCGAGAGGGGGTCAAATCAAAGAGATCTTTGGGTGGCCTGCGTGATAAAGAGAAGCCTGGTTTTGAAGAGTACCTTGATGGCACCTTGGGGGGGGTCACTGTTGTTCAAGCTGAGGTCGCGGTCCCTGGAGCTGAGGGGAAAAATTGGGGAAAAAACAGTGAAAAGGAGTACCAGATGTGTAACTTGGGCGTGGTGGAGACCCTGGAACACTTTCTTATAGAATGCCCAAAATACCAGTCTAAAAGAACAAGATTCACGGGGAGTATAATGGGGAAGTGGGATGGTAGAATGAAGGACATGTGGTTAGGAGGCGACTCAAAGGAGAGGGTTAATATACTAATCGAAGAGATTGGGAAGAATGAGGCAAGGGATGTCATCAAGCAGTTCGTCTCCGAGTGTTGGGAGGAGAGAAGACGCGCGGGAATAGGGAGGCAGTTGGTAGAACATGGGTAACCAAGGCCTTCTCATACGAGAACCGCGACAAATCAGCGGCCGGCCGAAGTGTTATTAGCAACCTATATCAGTAACAACCCACTATTTTCATCTGATATCCTCGATCTAATTATCGCCAGTGATTCCCTGATAAACCACATCGATGACCACTGGGTCGGCGATGACGACTTAAGCAGCGATCACCTCCCGGTCCATGCCTCACTGCAGCTAGGAAATGGCCCACTCAGGTACCCCCCCCCCCCCCCCCACCCCACGCTCCGCAGAAATTTTAGAAAAATTAATTGGAAGCTCTACCGCGACATCATCGATGTCAAGCTCACAAACACCTCCCCCCCCCCCCCCCCCCCCTCATCCAATGCAGCGGAACTCGAAATCCAATGTGATGGCATAGAGAAAATCATTAACTCAACCCTAAACGAAATATGCCCAAAAGAAGAAGTGCGCCACTGGAGAAATACCATCTCGGGCGACACACTGTCACTAATCAAAACCAAATAGAGCTCTTCGGGCTCTTAAAACCAAAACTGACCCCGGTAAGAAAGCTGACCTCAAAAAAACATATAACCGCCTTCATGGCGAAGTCAAGGAAGCACTCAAAGCTGAAAAACAAGCCAACTGGGAAAAGGCAACAGACAATCTAAACAGGGTCCAAGATGCCAAAAAATTCTGGGACTCTTTCAAAATCCTAACTGGGCAAAAAAACAAGTGCGGCAAAGCCGCTGCCAAACCCCTTAAAAGGGAAGACGATTCCTTCACGCGCACCGACAAAGACAAGGCCGACACTTTTGCCGACCTCCTAAGAAAAACGCATCGCCCGTATCAAGGCACGGGCAATGATGACGCCGCCATTAACGCGATTGATGACTTCATCAATGAACACCCTGAAATCTACCGTGACCCCAAATTCGATAACGAGCCAGAAGACGGGGATGACGATAACCTCATCACCCCCATCACCAATGACGAAATCATCGACGTCATAAAAAAAATGCAAAAATTCCTCGTCACCCGGCGAAGACGAAGTAAGCTACAAAATTCTAAAACAAAGCCCAAACTCCCTAATCGAAAAACTGAACAAACTGTTCAACGCATGCCTCACCATGGCTACGTTCCCAAATGTTGGAAAAAAGCCATCGGTGTCATGATACCAAAACCTGACAAGGACCCCTCTGATCCAACCAGCTACCACCCAATCAGCCTCCTCAGCTGCATTGGTAAGACATTCGAACGAATCTTTACCAATCGGTTCAGGGGGCATCTTGAAGACATCGATTTTTTCAATAAATGGCAAAGAGCCTATAGAAACCGTAAAGAAGGCATCGAACATGTCTACCGACTAGTTACCCAAATGAAAACCGCTACCAACAATCAGCAAATAGGCGCGGCAGTCCTGTTAGACGTCGAAAAAGCATTTGACTCCGCTTGGCACAATGGAATGCGCCACAAATTATCAAAAAATGAGACTCCCCATGAAACTGCTCAGATTACTATCCTCTTTCTTAAATGATCGCGAAATTAAAGTCAGAGTGAACAACGAAATGTCTGACAGTGTCCCCCTTGAAGCAGGCACCTCCCAAGGATCCGTCCTAAGCCCCCTCCTTTACATCTTCTATGTAAATGACCTTAACTTCTCCGAGGATCGCGTTCAAGTTTCCCAATTCGGGGATGATAAGGGCCTCTGGGACTCTAACAATACGGCCAATCTGCTCCAAAAACCCCTACAACGCGCTCTCGACGAGCTTGAACAATGGTGTGCCAAATGGAGAATTAAGCTAAACGCCAATAAAACCCAACGAATCACCTTTACTCGCAAGATAAGTAAACGGGATTTTGACCTAAAACTTATGGATAACACCCTCCCAGAATGCAAAGAAGCGAAATTCCTGGGCATCACCATTGATCAAAAACTGTCCTTCAGCAAACATACCGACGACATGGCGAAAAAAGCCACCAAACGCATTAACTTACTGAAAATGCTCAAGGGAACTTCATGGGGAGCCAACCAGTCCACCCTACTCAAACAATACAAAGCCTTTGTGCGCCCAGTACTCGAATACGGTGCAATCATACTAACTGACCTCAATCAAACTAATATGGGAAAACTCCAGAAGGTCCAAAATCACGCGCTTAGAGTTGCCCTCCGCGCCCCATGGGACACACCCATCAAACCACTCCACGACAGGGCCGATATCCCCACCATTAAAGACCGCCTAGCCACCCTGGCCGCGAAAAATCATGACCGGTTAGCCGACAGCGAACTAATCTCCGACCTTGGAGCCATTTGCGAAAGCCGACAAAAGCCCAAAAATTGCAATCAAAACTAAGACCGCTCGAAAAAACTAGGGAACGTGAAGGTAAACCAACAGGCAGAGTAACAGCTTAACTGTGGCCTTCTACCAGAAAGGGCTGCCTTCACCGACTCAACTAAAATTACATCAGGATTAAATATTGTTAAAAAACTAAATAAATAGGGAACGAGAAGGTGAATAAACAGGCAGAAAAACAGCTTTACTGTGGCCTTCTACCAGAAAGGGCTGCCTTCACCGACTCAACTAAAATTACATCACGATTGGATACTGCAGATCTCATTTCCGGCCGGGGGGGGGGGCTAGGCCAGCACAGGACGCTCGCGATACCAGGCGCGTTTTGTGTGGGCTGGGCTATTCAGAAGCTACAGAGGGTTAAAAATTATGCCCTGCGTGTGGCACTATGCAAACCGAAATGGACACCGATAAAGGAACTTCACGAGGTAGCAAAAATAGAAACTATTGATACGCGATTAAAAGACCTACAAAACAAAACCCTCAACAGACTCCAAGATAGTGAATTAATGGTTGAGCTGAACGAACACCGATCCCTTAACAGAAAAACAAAATAAGTTTGAGGAAAAAAAAATAAAATAAAATAAAAGTAAAAATTATACAATATAACTAAATCGCGTTGAGTCAGTGAGGATTGCCTCGCTACTCATTGAGAACTTTAGGATAGAGTCTGTGAGGACTGCCTCGCAACTCTGCTTAAGCGCGATTGAAATGCGTTTAATAAGATCCATATAACAAAACCCTCCACATACTTTAGGATAGTGAATCAATGGTGAAGCTGAACGAACACCGAACCCTTAACAGAAAAACAAAATAATCCACAGTAAATTAAAATTACTCAATAGAATTAAACTGCGTAGAGTCAGTGAGGATTGTCTCGCTACTCATTGAGATCTTTAGGATTGAGTCTGTGAGGATTGCCTCGCAACTCTGCGTGTGGGGAGTGGGCTCCGAAGAAACACACCCCTTACTCCATCCATAGCAACAATCACACAACAGGCACAATATACAATAGCGGATACCTATCTTTCTCTCTACCTATAACTTTTCTAATCGAGCATTCTCAAATTCTCTTGCAACACTCTTACAAAGAAGACGCATGGAAATGGTAGACAAAGCGTAGGAGGAATTGGTGCAACCTACCTTTCTGTTAACATACACAAGAAACCACCAAACACCAGGCAAGGATTGAAACAAGCTTGTCTGGCTGGGGACGAGTGTACATTTTATATAAATAAACATTTGAATAAAGACTTAACAGCCCTTTTAAGGACTTGAGGGTGTGTGTCTGTGAGAGGTTTTTTTTTTTTTTTGGGGGGGGGGTGGAGGAGGTCATTTGGAATTCCCGAAGGATAACCAGATACCTCATAATCGCATACGGCATCCTATCTCCCAGAAGGCTTGATGGATGACTCCCGGTTTTTCAAAACTAAACTGTTGGAGCTTTCTCCACTCCTTTTTTGTAATCGCTATGGTCATATACCGGGGCCGCTACCAAACCGGCGTTGCTGTTTGGTTTTCATTTCTCTTCTTCCCTTAAATTTGCCCTCGCACAATTTTACATTCTGGCTCGCCACCATGGTGAGACTCAAACCTCTACCACCACCGAGCTGGAACCGAATAGAGCCCACTCTCTAATAGTTTTAATGGCGTTGAGGGATTGACTATTGACAAACTAACGCTCCAAGGTAAACTGCCGGGAATTCTAACCGCGTGCATACCCCCCTCAGACTCCATTTGATACAATAGGAAAGCTAGGCCTGTGTGATCCAAGTGAAATAAAATAAGGTTAACCGGGTCGCAAGGGATTTGTAAATCCTACATCGTCCCTGCGCGCCTTCGGCGCGCTAAAACCTTTCATTTCATTCTTCATTCGGGGCATCACTTCGTCCGTTCAGTCTTATTGGCAGACACTACTCGTCAAGAGTCCTGTCTGTACTGTGACAGAGAAGTAAGGAAACGCCAAGAAGCATTTCGTTGAGACATTTGCACCCAATGGCAGCACAGGACTTGCAACACAGGAATTTCTAGGGACGATTATAGAATCTTAAAACGGCAAGAATCCTTCCCGTGGTGTTGTACCCTTTGTCAAGAAGATTCCTTTAGGTTGCATCTTCCAACAGCTGAAAGCGCAGGAATAGAGGCGGTAGTTACATCTGATGAACAGCGCTCCCAACTGGAGAATGACGCTACCATGGAAACAACTGAAGAGGAAGATATGGATGTACAGGAATCTTTTGACATCTCGTTGCCTGTACCAATTATTAATGAAAGATCAGTTTACATGCCAATGCATACTCCAATTCCGGAAAGGGACATCGGATACGAGATACTTTCTGGCGCATCTCAAAAAGGAAAAGATCTCCTCCTTGACACAAATGAAAATGCATACACACAAAAGGAGGTAAGGAAAACACCCACCACATGGATCTGCAGTCGACGCATCAAAAATAATTGCAAGGCTACAGTCATACAATTTGGTACTGATTTCATACGGGGCAAATATCCACATAATCATGAGAATGGTGCCGGTGAAATACTGCGACTGAAAACCCTAAAGGAGGTAAAATTAACCACGAAACAAAATCCACACAAGTCAGCACAAAGGGTGGTAGAAGAAGCTCTACAAACACTTGCTCCCACATCAGATGATATTCTGCCACAGATACAATACATCCAGCGCGTAGCTAAAAAGGTGTAGGGAGAAAACACGACCAAAGCACCCTTTTGATTTACACTTCATTCTTGAAATGTCTCATTTTCCAGACAACTTTTTGCGGAAAGACATCCAGCTTAATGGTGAACGTCACCTGGTGTTTGCCAATGACCTCCAACTGTCTCACCTTGCAAAAGCTAAAATGTGGTTTCTGGACGGCACGTTCAAAGCTGCCCCAGAGCCTTTCGTACAACTCCTGACAATTCATGGTTTTATAAAGTCTGCCCTGTAAATGAGGACTAAACATTTCTGTGTTGTGCACATTAGTGTTACTTTAGCAATACACAATTGGTAAAAAGCATTTTTTCCCAGTATGAACTTGTGTAGTTAAGAAGTAATTGCATTTCTAAGGGAAGGGTTTATGAGTAAGTTGTTTTCCTATCATTAAAAATACCAGTAATTGACATTCATTCTTGGAAAGATCTCTGAACTTTCCAACAATTAATGTTTCTTACTGGTATTTTCAATGGTAAAAAGCATTTTTTCCCATTGGGATTTGTGTAGCCAAGACGTAATTGATGCATTTCTAAGCAAAAATATAAAAATAAGCTATATCATTAAAAATACCAGTAATCGACATTTTGGGGTCTATGATATTGAAAGTTGTTTTTTTTCTATCTTTACAAATGTTACATATTGGTATTTCCTATTTTCAATTTAATAAAATCAATAAAAATAAAAAGGGTGTTTTTTCAATGCCCCTAAATTTTGTGGGCGTAATTCACCCGCTGTCCGATTTCACCTCCCCAATATATCCTCCATCTCCCACCCCGACTCATAGAGGAATCACCAGCCCTGGAAAAGAACGTCCGATGGTTAGTGACAATGTCCGATGATATTGGTCAAAAAGTCCGACGATACTGAGAATAACCCAAACATACGATGGTTAAAAGTCAAAACGTCCGATGATTATAAGTCAAAACGTCCGATGCCATCGGACGTTTTGACTAAAATCATCGGACGTTTTGACTAAAATCATCGGACGTTTTGACTAAAATCATCGGACGTTTTGACCAGAAAATCGGACGTTTTGACTGGGACGTTTTGACAATCGGACGTTTTGACCAGATAAGAACTGCTATCATTAGGGGTAAATCTAATTAGTTAAAGACTGCCACAGGACGTTATGTCAGAGTTCATTTCAGTCAATCAGAAAAACATCGACTCTGAAATATATTAAATGGATTTCTATTTTACAGTTCATTACAGTTGAATGATACAACTGTGTTTTAAACAGATATTTTATCTAAAAGTGTCCTGTGTCTGTATTTGGCAGTCGAAAGGTTGCTACCTGACATTTCTCAAATATTACCCATGATTTTGTATAAAGTCTAGGAAAGCGAGATAGCCAGACAGACTTGGGTTTTCCGTTATTGAGGAGACACCTTTGATATAGTGTCTCAAGTGTGGATGGATTTTGCCAAGAGTGGCATCCACAAATTCCACGGAAAATCACGATTTAGCTTAGGTTGATTTAGGGATCTACATGCCCAAATTTGTTGATTACTTCACAAACCAAGGTAGAAGGTATAGTTTAGTTTTGTCGTTTAACGGGGATCAGCCCGTAAAATTGTCTCAAGTGTAGGCTATTGTATTGTGATATTAACACTTATGAACAACGAAGACTGATCAGGACTCGAATAACCGGATGCACGGGTGCGAAAAAGCACGTAGATTTCCGTCTGTGCACCCAGATTCTGCAATCACGGGAACACGACGTGCTGCACCTAAAATTATAAAAGACATGAATTTTATTCTTACTTTCATTTATTTCCTTATTGAAATTCACCACTCCTGCTAGTAAGTGCACGGCACATAATGCAACACAATTGCAAATGAATCGCGTTGGTCTATTGTTGATGGGCGCGGCTATTATACTTTCTAATAATAACTTGCCGATCATGCGTCATGGGTCATTCTAAAAGACGACTGTAGACGACCTAGAAAAAATAAGTGGGTACAGGAGAAAATAAAATGGGATCCAAACACATCGGCCTAAAGGCAAGTCGACCTCTGGTCACTTCAACCCAAAGTCAAGTCGGCCCTGAAGTCACTTTGGACCAAGTCATCCATGGTCGTCTACGGTCGTCTTTTAATATGACCGTGAGTAATCACTCCTTGAATATTTATACTGCCAGGGGCACTCTCTTCCGCTTATGAAAAACAACACCAAGCTTTGATATTTGAGTGTGTGAAGCTCTTAGCACGAGCTCACAGCAATGCCATTTTTCAGAGTGTACTATAGCACCAGTACAGGACTATAGATTGACTAAATAGACAAAAACTATTTAACCCATGTGATTTGATTGTAAAATGAATTGAGTTGTTGAATTTTGAGATATTGATTGGTTTATTTTATGTGTAAATAAAAGAATAGTTATTACTTTAATCGTTGTTTCCTTCACACAGCCTGAAGTGATTAGGAATCACACCAAATGGAAAACGACCTATTTTAGACCTACTTGACAGAGAAGAATTCATAGCACCTGTCTAACTCAACTATGAGAGCCGAGTTCGACCCGTGCCGAATTCTGACCATTGGTCTATTTTCTCAGCAATTTCAACAGCGGGACTAATTAACCCTTTGTCACCCTCCCATACAGGATCTCGGTTGTGACATCACCTGCACTAGCTGAGGCGAGACATAGGCTTTAGACTCAAAAGTCCAAACTAATGAAGCAATTGCCAATTGTGTTCACAATTTTTTTTCAAGCATCCAGTACATTCTAGGATCATTTATATTTACCCAGTATCAGTATCCTATTCTGTATGACATCAGGTTTACATCATTACATTACCGTGTCCCTTCATGGAATGTTGAATTTCAATATATAGATCAATGGAGCTTTACCAATTATTTAACTTGGCATCATTAGTTATCTTATTCACATTAATTGTACCCCGCCATTGCAATATGGATGACATTTAGAATTCGACGAGAATCCAGAATCAAATTCTCATAGTTAGTCTTACAAAGGAACTTCCAGATAATGCAAAAGTACAGTTAAAACTAGAAGTCCTGTCACGAACTCTATCTAGGCTTAATTGCGCGTAGGCATTGCGCGCAATTACCATATCGAATGATATCCAAAGCACGGCAGGTTCTCCTGGTTCCTCATAGCAAACACAGGCAATGTTTCTGCCAATGGACCTCCGGGTTACCCGGAGGTCCATTGGCTGAAACATTGCTTGTGCACAGACCATATGTACAGAATATTTGATAGCCTTAATATGGTCATAATGCGTAGATTAACGCGCAGATCAGCGTGCTATTTGTGCACATTTCATGACAGGACTTCTAGTTTTAAATGTACTGTACTCGTAAAATCAAAATGAGAAGAGTATCATTCACTCGCCTGCATTTTATTCCCTGTACAGTTAAAACTAGAAATCCTGTCACGAACTGTGCGCTTATCTGGGCTTAATTGCGTGTAGGCATTGCGCGCAATTACCATACCGAATGATATCCAAAGCACGGCAGATTCTCCTGGTTATTCATAACAAACACAGGCAGTGTTTCTGCCAATGGACCTCCGGGTTGCTTGTGCACAGGTTCATATGTACAGAATTTGATAGAATTACTGTGGTCATAACGCGTAGATCAACGTGCTATTTGTGCGCATTTCATGACAGAACTTCTAGTTTTAACTATACTATTGGATTCGCGCAAGGATTCGCTCAAAATGGAATGAAATTTAAGCTCTGCGGGAGCAATAATAAATTACCAAAGATCAAAAATGTTCTGAACAACCGAACTTTATTCTAACTCAAAATCCATGTCAACACCTTTAAGTTTGTTTGTGACTGGACTGGTCCAGTAAAGATAATGAATAAGCAGTGCCTTGAGTTTTTGTTATTACACTGTGTGGCTGCAAGCTATTTTATGTGAACAGCACAGGCAAATAGCCTTGAGGGTATACACCTCTCAGTATAATATTTATTTCCTAATATATGTCTTCCAAATATATTTTCTGTCGAGTCCCCCATATTGCATTGCACCATTACCAAATGTACATCAGATACCTCTACAACTGCCAGTACATGTATATCTTAACACTGCACCATTACCAAATGTACATCAGATACCTCTACAACTGCTAGTACATGTATATGTAAAGGCAATAATGCATATTGAAATATTTTATGCTCCCCGAAAAATTTTAGGGCACCATCTAGTTGCACCTTTGTCCGTCCGTTGGCCTGTCCTTCTATTTAAAAAAAATGATTTCCATTACCTGGATGATAATTTAAATTTGCCTCAACATACATGTATATCTTCCTACTTTGGCATAAGAATTATTGACCATAAAGTGCGGATCAGGTTCGTTTTTCTCTTTTGTGTTCCATACTGTTCAGGAGCTATGCCCTTTAGAATACAGGAAAATCTTTAAAATTGAAGGTTTCCAGATGACAAATTTCATTTGCCTCATTGTTTATTATGCCTCCGACTGGAGGTTCAGAGGGCATATAGTCAACGTCTCTGTGTATGTGTCTGTCCATTCTTACAAACATTTTTCATTATAATTAAAACATCGGTTATCAGATTGTCATGTCTTTTGCTTTGCTGATAGACTATGATTGGGGAGCAGATATCCAAATATCGCGGATTTTGTCCATGCTTACCCACCTGAGTTATGGCCCTTGTTGGACTTGGAAGTCTGCTTGTACAAACATTTTTCATTACAACTCAAGCATCGGTTGTCAAATTTTGATGTCCTTTGGAAGGGTGATAGATCAGCATGAGGGGACAGATATCCACATATCGCAGCTTTCATCCACACATACCCATCCGAGTTATTGCCCTTGTTTGATTTTTAAAAAATAGTCTGTACAAACATTTTGCATTGTAACTGAAGCATTGATTATCAGATTTTGATGTTTTTGGTTTGATGATAGACTACTAGCATGGGGGAAGGGATATCTATATATTGCAGGTTTTTATCCCCGCTTACCTACCAGAGTTATGCCCCTTTTGCACTTAAAAGTTTGTCTGTACAAAAAATATTCCAATATAACTCTTAAGTCACTTTCTGGGGCATTTGCTCATGCAGAGTGTGGCTCTTGTCCTTCCTCTTTCGTAAAGTATTATTGACCCAATATTACAGGTTAAGTTTGATTTTCACAATGGTGGCCGATACTGTTCTAAAGTTTTGCCTCAAGAAAGTAGGAAAATCAGCAAATCTATGGTTATTTGATGATGGCTTCAGGTTGCCTCAGTGTGTATCATTCTATGTTGGCATAGGTTTTATTGATTGTAAAATACAGGTTAAATACGATTTTCACACAGGTGGCCGATACCATTCAGGAGTTATGTCCCTTGAGTTTTCTGGTAAAGTGTTCTGGTCAAATTTTCAGGTGGAGCTATACTGTCAGTTCCCATCCGTCGTCCTTCTGTGTTAACTTTACATTTTCGATTTCTCCCAAACTACTGGACCTAATTTGGTGTGCATGTTCCATATCATATCCCAATTTAGTTTTTTTTTCAAATAAAATTATCTCAGTCATAGGGGGCACAACAAGGGCATAACTCGGATAGTATACATAAATTATATTCCAAAATCCAAAAAATCGTTTTCTTCAGATCCACCCATCAGAATGATTTCTTGTTTGGAATACAACATCTCTAGAGGGTCAAATTCAAGTTTGTTCATATCGAGTCCCTGGGTTAATATTTGGGCTCCCTATGGGAGCCTGAATTTTAACTTTGTGCAATATGTGGAATATTCTTTAAAACTCTCCTGCTTCAATGGGGGGGGGGGGGGGGGCGCGAGAAGAGTAGATTCAAGTTTGTTTAAATCAAGTTTCTGTGTTAATCTTTGGGCTCCCAATTCAAGCCCAAATTTTAACTTTGTGGAATGTGAGACATATTTTTTTTTAAATCTTGCCTGCGAAACAAGACTTTTAAAAGAAAAAATAACTACCCGAGGTAGCCTAATGATAATCCTCTCTCAGGGTCCGACATAAGCCGTAACCTATAGGTTAGGTTTTGGGGGAGGTTACGTGTTTCTATAAACTCGAGACCTATTATTAGGTTACGAGAGATAACCGATTACCTTAATAATTTACCTTATATCTACACTATGGAAACCTACAGGTTACGGTATTTTAAGGTTATGGTGTATGAAGCTTATATCAGTCCTAATCATCTTCTATGTTCAATGTATCAATTCATCTGTTTTACCTATAGGTAAATGATTAAAAAGATGAAAAACCAAGACCTACAGTTAAAACTAGAAGTCCTGTCCCGAATAGTGCGCTTATCTAGGCTTAATTGCGCGTTGGAATTGCGCGCAATTGCCATATTGAATGGCATCCAAATCACTGCAGGTTCTCCTGGTTACTCATAGCAAACACATGAAATGTTTCTGCCAATGGACCTCCGGGTTACCCGGAGGTCCATTGGTTAAAACATTGCTTGCGCACAGGCCATATGTAAAGAATTTGATAAATTTACTATGACCATAGCGCGTACATTAACGCGCAGATCAACGTGCTATTTGTGCGCATTTCATGACTGGACTTCTAGTTTTAACTGTAAGTTGAAAATGGAAAAACATTAGCTGATCGCTATAAAGGATTTGAGGTGCTTTTAGATTTTCATGGCGATGTCTGAGATTTACAGGATCCAAAAGGTACTGTACATGTAATTCTGTCAATGGTGCTTTTCTGATAAGTGTTCTGAAAAAACTTTTCAAATTGGCATAACTTCCGCTTCAAAAGAAAATCAGTTTTTCCAGAGTAAAGTTTAACCCTTAAAGACCTATTTCGATTCTTATGTACTCCTTCCAATGAGGGTCATAAGCTCTATTTTTGAGAAGAAAAAAAACTGAAACATAATAAAATTTGAATGTTGATTTTTGTGTATAATGCTGGTTGGGTTTCACTGTTAAGTTTGGTGAAGGGTTAATTGATGATTTTCAGGTGTGTGACACACTACATTATAGTATTCAATCTGTACAGGTGTGTGACACACGGCATTATAGTATTCAATCTGTACAGGCGTGTGTCACACTACATTATAGTATTCAATCTGTACAGGCGTGTGTCACACTACATTATAGTATTCAATCTGTACAGGTGTGTGACACACGGCATTATAGTATTCAATCTGTACAGGTGTGTGGCACACTACATTATAGTATTCAATCTGTACAGGCGTGTGTCACACTACATTATAGTATTCAATCTGTACAGGTGTGTGTCACACTACATTATAGTATTCAATCTGTACAGGTGTGTGACACACGGCATTATAGTATTCAATCTGTACAGGTGTGTGGCACACTACATTATAGTATTCAATCTGTACAGGCGTGTGTCACACTACATTATAGTATTCAATCTGTACAGGTGTGTGTCACACTACATTATAGTATTCAATCTGTACAGGTGTGTGACACACGGCATTATAGTATTCAATCTGTACAGGTGTGTGGCACACTACATTATAGTATTCAATCTGTACAGGCGTGTGTCACACTACATTATAGTATTCAATCTGTACAGGTGTGTGTCACACTACATTATAGTATTCAATCTGTACAGGTGTGTGTCACACTACATTATAGTATTCAATCTGTACAGGTGTGTGGCACACTACATTATAGTATTCAGGCTGTACAGGTGTGTGACACACTACATTATAGTATTCAATCTGTACAGGTGTTTGACACACTACATCATAGTATTCAATCTGTACAGGTGTGTGACACACTACATTATAGTATTCAATCTGTACAGGTGTGTGTCACACTACATTATAGTATTCAATCTGTACAGGTGTGTGACACACTACATTATAGTATTCAATCTGTACAGGTGTGTGACACACTACATTATAGTATTCAATCTGTACAGGTGTTTGACACACTACATCATAGTATTCAATCTGTACAGGCGTGTGTCACACTACATTATAGTATTCAATCTGTACAGGCGTGTGTCACACTACATTATAGTATTCAGGCTGTACAGGTGTGTGACACACCACATAAAAGTATTCAATCTGTACAGGTGTGTGACACACTACATTATAGTATTCAATCTGTACAGGTGTGTGACACACCACATAAAAGTATTCAATCTGTACAGGTGTGTGACACACTACATTATAGTATTCAATCTGTACAGGTGTGTGACACACCACATCATAGTATTCAATCTGTACAGGTGTGTGATACACTAGATTATAGTATTCAATCTGTACAGGCGTGTGTCACACTACATTATAGTATTCAATCTGTACAGGCGTGTGTCACACTACATTATAGTATTCAATCTTTTTTTTATAGGCGTGTGACACACTACATTATTGTATTCAGTCTGTACAGGTGTGTGACACAATATATTATAGTATTCAATCTGTACAGTTGTGTGACACACTACATTATTGTATTCAATCTGTACAGGTGTGTGACACTATATTATAGTATCCAATCTGTACAGGTGTGTGACACACTACACTATAGTATTCAATCTGTACAGGTGTGTGATACACTACATTATAGTATCCAATCTGTACAGGTGTGTGACACACGGCATTATAGTATTCAATCTGTACAGGTGTGTGACACACCACATAAAAGTATTCAATCTGTACAGGTGTGTGACACACGGCATTATAGTATTCAATCTGTACAGGTGTGTGGCACACTACATTATAGTATTCAATCTGTACAGGCGTGTGTCACACTACATTATAGTATTCAATCTGTACAGGCGTGTGTCACACTACATTATAGTATTCAATCTTTTTTTATAGGCGTGTGACACACTACATTATTGTATTCAGTCTGTACAGGTGTGTGACACAATATATTATAGTATTCAATCTGTACAGTTGTGTGACACACTACATTATTGTATTCAATCTGTACAGGTGTGTGACACTATATTATAGTATCCAATCTGTACAGGTGTGTGACACACTACACTATAGTATTCAATCTGTACAGGTGTGTGATACACTACATTATAGTATCCAATCTGTACAGGTGTGTGACACACTACATTATAGTATTCAATCTGTACAGGTGTTTGACACACTACATCATAGTATTCAATCTGTACAGGTGTGTGACACACTACATTATACTATTCAATCTGTACAGGTGTGTGACACACCACATCATAGTATTCAATCTGTACAGGTGTGTGACACACTACATTATAGTATTCAATCTGCACAGGTGTTTGACACACTACATCATAGTATTCAATCTGTACAGGTGTGTGACACACTACATTATGGTATTCAATCTGTACAAGCTGCCAAAAAACATATATTTCCATTCCAGAATACTTTTTTTACAAGAACGCTATATTTGTCTGAAACAATTTAACCCTCACAGGTCTAGGCATTTGCCTTGAATTCACACCTGGCCACGTCCTTTACACACCCAATGGCTTAGCAGTGATTTCCAGTAAAGTCTTGGCTGCCTCTTGAGGATGCCAAGACTTGAATGGAAACCACTAACTGGATAATTTGTCTATTATTAGAATTGCCTCCTTACGGTGGCATGATTTTGTTTATTGGAACCGCTTTGAGGTCGTAAAGGTCGGTCATGAGACTTTTGGTGTTACAAGGTCAAATGTTGGACACAATGTATAGAAAATGAATTAACACTAAGGCAAAATATACATTTTATGGGTATATGCCATTAAGTAGTATATATTTGAATGAAGTATATTGTATATATGCGGTAGCTTTTTTATTAAGACTTATAATCTGTACCTGGTAGATTGCTTGAAGCCCATATTTAGGCTTTGTCCTGAAATACATGTACAAAAACTGAAAAGTTTCATATTCTGCGGCAGTGCTTCACATAATGTTTAAACTGAAATTATTTTGCGTGTATGGTTTTCCTATCTTATCATTGCCTATAGGTACTTGTTGACTATGTTCCAAAAAGGGGTCATAAGCTGCGTTTTTGAGGAAAATTTTTAAGAAATAAAGTTTGAATATCGATTTTTGTGTTGCTTGCCCCGCAAAAGGGAGAGCGACATATTGGGATTACTTTTGTCGTCTTGCGTCGTCATCCGTGTCATACCTACTTTTATCTACAGCTCCTCTTTAACCAATGAATGGATTTTAATGAAACATTCACAGAATCTTTATCACATAATGGCATTGTCCACCTCCTATTTTATATTTTGATCTGATGTATTTTGGGGGCTTCCCATATCAAAACATGAATTTTGCCATATGAATATGACACTTATTGGGGGTGGGGGGTGGGGGTGAGGGTGCACATCATTTATCTGAAACTCTTCTTTAATTTTTGGCTGTTATGTTGGATAAGGGGTTAATGTGCTTTGTGTTTGTGCAAATGAGTTGTTTTTTGTGTTCTTTTCAGATCTTTAAGGTAATACACAAGCTTTGAAGTATGCATTGAATTATCGAAGAGTTCACAGGAATGTTGCAGTTCATTTGGATAGTGTTGCGAAACCTGTTCCTTCATACAGAAAAGTAAGTTTTCTTGTAATGAAGTCTACTATTTGTTCTTGTAAAGATTTTTTGGAGACTGGGTGCACAGAGACAGTCCTGTTTTATAGGTTTTATAAACTTTTTCTTAGTTCCCTGGAGCGAGTGAAAGGGAAGGCAAGCTTTACTAATCTTTCTGTCTGTCCACTGTCCAACCATCATGAACTTTACATTATCGATGTCTAATTATAAATTAATGGACCAAATTCAACCAAATTTGCTGTACATATTCCTTGTCATATATAAATTCAGATGTGTTCAAATTAAATCACCACAGCCCCAAAAGAACAAAACAAGGGGCATAACTGATAGCACCCATACATGTTTGTATGTCCCTTCCTCCTTGAGGAGGGAGCATTATGTTATCATTATGTTCATTGTCCGCCCATTAACTTTTGCATTCTGTCAGTTAACTAAAGTTCTACCAGCTGCATCTATACCAACCTTCATATGTGGGTTACGTATGATATGTGGAATAACCGTATTTATTTTGACAAAGATTTGCCAAAGGCCAAGGTTACAGTGATCTCCAGTGTTGAATACACTTGAACCTGGTTTCCGCTCTATAACTAACGTTCTGATCTTCATATAACTCAGTTTGTAGTAGGGATGCCACAATTTTCAAATTTTCGGATCGATTAATCGTTCGTACTAATCGACAATTCGTTGATAGTTGTACAAGGTGAACCACAAATAATATATGGAAATTTAATTGATAAATTATAACCCGGCATGGTAATTCATTCAGTCAGTATATTGATGAGACATCGGAGATGGTAAGAATGGTTCCTTGGGATTGTACTGCACTATTTCTTGCAACAAATAGCCACACCTCAGGCTCAAAGCGGATTATCTGAGTATTTGTCAACGCAACCACCCCCTCTAATCCATACGTGGAAGTTGGACTGTCACTACGGGTCAGTTCAGGTACTAGACGAACCGTTCCACGGACCATGGCATGCGTAATGTTTGGATTTATGACTCCGGAAAGTTGAAATAAAAATTAGTTTACCTATCAGGCAGGCTGTGCATGTTTCGTCATACGTATATTTTACTTCTATAATCCCATCAATCCTATTTTACATCCATTCAAGGAAGTTGAAGAAGAACACACCAAATAGTGACCACAAGCCCACATTTCACAACAAATTAGGAATTCAAATTATTCAGTGTCAATTGTAGGTCACTGTCATCGACTCATTGCAAGTGATAAATCTGGCGCGAACAGTTTGCAAAGGGGGCTGGTAAGGAATTATTATCTGAAGTCTGCACAAAGTAACTGCAGAGTGCAGAGCACTGCTGCCTCAACGAGAATCCCAGAAAACTGAACAAGTTAACAGGGACGTATTCAGAGATATCATATGCCATTATCTGTGAATGCTCTTCATTCAATGATTGGGCACTGTGGCAAGATTGTGAAAAAGTCGTAACACTGAAGTCTCAAGACCTCCCTCCTTCAATCTTGGTGAACTTGTGGGCTTTTGCATCCATTTAAATTGATTAAAATACGGAACAGCGACCATCGAATTGGAATTAGTACAATTATGTGTGGTAACTAATGGACGATGGCCTGTACACTTTTCTTCCTGATAGTCGACTAAAAAAAATTGTTCACACAGCCACTAATCGACGGTGAGTTGACTAATCGACGAATCATGGCATCTCTAGTTTGTAGGTTATGTATGATGGCAGCAGTCTATTCATTTGATGTTGATGTGCCAATGGTCAAGGTCACTGTGATCATCAACATAAAATGTATTTGAAACAGCTCTCCACTGCATTCTGTCATTTAACTGAAATTCTACCAGCAGGATCTTCACCAAACATTATATGTGGTCTAGGTATGATGAGTGGAAGAGCCCTATTTATTTTGGCCATGACATGTCAAAGGCCAAGGTCTCAGTGACCTCTAATGTTAAATACGCTTGAAATGGTTTCTGCTCTGTAAATAAAGTTTTGCAAGAATGATCTTGATATAACTCAGGTATGGTGTAAGGTAGAACCCTATTAATTTTGATGTTGTTACGCCAAAGGACAAGGTCACTGTGACCTTCAACATTAAATGTACTTGAAACGGGTTTCCCTGGCATTCCGTCAATTAACTAAAGTTCTGGCAGCCGGGTCTTTACCAAACTAAAGTTCTACCAGCCGGGTCTTTACCAAACTTCATATGTGGGTTGGCATGATGAGTGGAAAAGCCTTTTTTATTTTAACCATGATGAGCCACAGGTCAAGGTCACATTGGCGTCTACTGTTAAATACACTTGAGATTGGTTTCTGCTCGTTTACTAAAGTTCTGCAAGGATGATCTTGATATAACTCAGTATGGAGGTTAGGTATGATGTGTGGTAGAACCCTATTCATTTTGATGTTGATTTGTGGCCTTCAACATTAAATAAATTGGAAACGGGTTTCTGCCCAATAACTAAAGTTTCACTCAGCCAATCTTAACATAACATCATATATATATGAATAAGGTATGATGAGTGGAAGAACCCTTTTCACTTTGATGCTGATGCAACACATGACAAGGTCACACTGGCCTTCAGCATCAAATGGTCTTGAAACAGGTTTCTACTCTATAACTAAACTTTTGCAGGACCAATCTTAACTTAACTGATTAGGTATGATAAGTGGAACCACACTATTTTTAGCTCAACTTTGACGAAGTCAAATTTGAGGTTGTGTCATGGTCCGTCCGTCCATCTACCCGTATGTCCATACCAACTGAGAGGACTTAGGGGCTTCACTTTGTCCGTTCTACATGTAAGGTCAGTATTTGTGGGGTTTGGGTTAGTTAGCCGCCAGCACATTTGCTACTCGTGGTGTGAAAAAACGACTTGTGGGGTGCAATGTTGACTTGTGGGGGCAACTTGTGGGTTCTGAAAAACAAAAGAAAGCCCCCACATCTCCATTCAGTGGGCTCGTCTGTACGTCAGCAATTGGATACGGCTTGGGCTAGAGACCGTATTCTCCATTGCCCGCGTGGGGGCACGATGACGCCGTGTACTAAGGAATACTGCACGTTGATGGTACACATGTCTTCAACCAATCTAACCCTGCCTGCGCTGCAGTGCGGAGTTACGATGTTGGGGAGCTGGCAGCTGCTCGTCGTTGCTCGGTGGTTCTCTCCGGGTACTCCGGCTTCCTCCACCCGTAAAACTGTCATGGTCATGATTAGCCATTGTTCATAAATATGTGACCTTAAACATCAATAAATAATAAATAAATAGAGGCCGTATTTATGAATCGATCCTTTCAAAACTTCTTGGGTACCTTTTTATCACAGTGGGACGAGAATAAGTATTTTTGGGTGCGGTCTGAAATTCAAGTTGTCTGTCAGTAGCCATTTTGTACCGACATTGGTGCAATCAGTTTTTTGTACAAAACTTCTGTATGAAAGTTCTCATTTGAATAATGTTTTGTATGAATGTTTAGTACGATGGGATACATCACATATAATACAGGGTTTTTTATTGTACGTAAACTATGCAAATTAGACTAACTCATTTATTCAGTGTTACTTTCAGCACTGTAAGTGCAAATGCCAGTACGGCTCGTCTAGAGGCCATATTTATGAACCGATCTTTACAAAACTTCTTGGGTACCTTTTTTATCACCTTGGGACGAAAACGAGTGTTTTGGGTTCTGGTCCAAAATTCAAGATGGCCGCTGGCAGTCATTTTGTACCGAAATTAGGTGCAATCAGGTTTTTTTTTTATATAGAACTTCTATATCAAAGATCTGATATGGATAAATTTTTGTACAAATGTTTAGTAACATGGAATACATGACTTATATTACGTTTTTTTCTTGTGCATATATTATGCAAATGAGAGGAACTTTGATTTATTTGGTGCTACTTATATGCAATTAGTGCACATGTCAATATGGCTCAGGCTGGAGGTCGTATTTATGAACCGATCTTCCTGAAACTTCTTCAAGATGGCTGCGGAGGGCCATTTTGTACTGAAATTAGGTGCAAACAGTTTTTGTACAGAACTTCTACAGGAAAGTTCAGATTTAAATAATTTTTTGTGTGAATGTTTAGTAACATGGAATACACCACATATAATACAGGTTTTTTTCTTGTGCATAAATTATGCAAATTAGACAAACTTTAATTTATTCAGTGCCATTTATATGCAATAAGGGCATATATCAATGCGGCTCAGACTAAAGGTCGTATTTCTCAACCGATCTGCACGAAATTTTTTGGGTACCATTGTTATCACCGTGTGACAAGAGGGAGTGGTTTGGGGTGCAGTCCGAAATTCAAGATGGCTGCCAGTAGCTATTTTGTACCGAACTTACGTGCAATCAGTTTTTTGTACAGAACGTCTATATGAAAGTTCTGACTTGAATGGATTTTTTGTAGGAATGTTTAGTTACATGGAACACATCACTTATAATACGGGTTTTTTTTCTCAATCATAAATTATACAAATTAGATGAGAACTTTGATTTATTCAGAGCAACTTGTACACAGTAAGTGCACATGTCAATACGGCGCGGTCTGGAGGCCGTATTTATGAACCGATCTTTACGAAACTTCTTGGATGCCTTTGTTATCACCGTGGGACAAGAACCAGTGTTTTGGGGTGAGGTCCAAAATTCAAGATGGTCTTCAGCAGCCCTTCTGTACTGAAATTAGGTGCAAACAATTTTTTGTACAGAACTTCTGTATATGAAAGTACTGATTTGAATAAATTTTTGTATGATTGTTTAGTAACTTGGCATACGTCACATATAATACAGGTGTTTTTCTCGTGAATATATTATGCAAATGAGATGAACTTTGATTTATTCAGTGCCAATTACACACAGTGAGTGCACATGCCAGTATGGCTAGGGCTAGAAGCCATATCTATGAACCAATATGTACCAGGGCTTTTGGTCTGCCTGCCATACAATATTGTTCCCATTATCACCACCATGATTCTTTGTCACTTCTTTATCTCTGACAAAGGTTGTAGACTTTCTACCATCTAATTTTTTCGAAAATTGATCTTCAACGATTGGTCTTAATCTGTAGTCCATTGCAGTCATCTTGTAATTCTTGTATTATTGTTGACTTAGTCATAGCAAATCCTGATTCCTGTCATCTTCATTATTGTTGACATAGTCACAGCAAGTACTAATTCTTGTCATATTCAAGTTGAGCTACAGTGTCATTGACACTTTCATTTTAAATGAATCTGGATCAGCAGTTTTTAATTTTTATGTCCCCAGCCTTGAGGAGAAGACATCATGTCAATGCCATGTCTGCCCGTTGTTCGTTTGAAAATGTTTGGTTTCCATCAAGTAACTAAAGTTCAACAAGATGGATTTTAACCAAACTTCATATGTGGATTTGTTATGAGAAGAGGAAAAAACCTATTTAGTTTGATGTTGATGTGTCAAAGGACCTTCAACATTGAATGTGGTTTCTGCTCTTTTAGAAAAGTTTCACAAGACCAATCTTAACCTTGCTCTATATGGTGGTTAAGGTATGATGGGAGGAAGGACCCCATTTATTTTTATGATAATTCCCCAAACATATGTCATCCGCCATCTGTCATTCATTCGCAAATGTTTCGTTTCTGTAATTCTATCCATGGTATTGCAGAAGGAAGCAAACGCCACACTTCACGTTGCTCTTGTTTTCAAAACAATTTTATTTTTCTTCTCTTTAACCCTCAATTAGAATGTTTTGATATTTGGTGTACAACATCTCTAGGACCGATTCTAGTTTGTTTAAACTGAGTCCTTGGGTTAATATTTGGGCACCCTATGGAGGCCCTTGAAAATTTATCTTTTGAATAACCTTAAAAAGGGTCATGAAAAGCAGCCATTGCATAACCTTTTCAAGTTTGCATCACCTTTTTTAGAGAACATTTGTTGTTCATTTTGATTGTACTGTTGAGTTGTATTACAGTTACAGTTAACAAAGTTTGGGAGGAGCATTTTGGAATCACCCTGTCCATCCATCTGTCTGTCTGTCCGTCTGTCATACCTACCATCTGTCCTTCCTTGTAAGCACAACTCCTCATAAACCTTTCAATGTATTCCCATGAAACTTTACATGAAGGAAGAACTCCATATGAAGATGTGCAATTAGCAATATAAATCCGTTCCGACCTTTTCAAGGGGAGATAATTAAACATATACATGTAAATTGATACATCAAATGTGCCCACGTAAGCACAACTCCTAAACAGTGCAATGCCTTTCAAGTATATTTATACCCCCACAAACAAAGTTGAGGGGGGGGGGGGGGTGGGGGGGGGGGTTATAGGAATCACCCTGTCCATCCATATGTCCATCCGTCGGTCTGTCCCTCCTGGTAAGCGCAACTCCTAAACTATTCAATGAATTTTCATGAAACTTTACACAAAGGAAGAAATCCATATGAAGATGTGCATGAAGCAATATAATTTTGTTCTGACATTTCCGAGGGGAGATAATTGGACTTAGACATTTGAATTGCCATGATTTCAAATTAATGCATCAAAAAGGCTGTAACTGGATAGCGGGAGGTATCACTTTGTGAGCTTGCTCACAGTACCTCTAGCTGAAATTAATTTGTTATAAATAAATCGCAATAAAATTATGTGAACTGAATTTTGTGAGTTATTTTGCATAACCTGAAAAAAGATTAAGTTTACCGGTGATTTATTTTCCACAATATTTTATTGTGAAAAAAGTATCCTTACCAAAAAGAGTGCAAAACATATAATGTACAATAATGAAATGCAAACTAAGCACAAGGTAGGATTATTTAGGCTGTCTCCTGATTTGCATAACCTGTACAAAAGTAATGCAGTTTTAAAGCCCTGGTATCGGAGCTTGAATTTCAACTTAGTGCAGTGTAAATGTCTTTAAAAATCCCCTTCTTCAGACCCACCTTTAAGAATCCTTTAATATTTGGTGCACATCATCTTTAGTGGGGTCAGATTCAAATTGGTTCAAATCGAGTTTCTGGATTAAAACTTGACCTCTCAATTGGTCAATTAGAGCTCCAATTTTAACTTTCTGATGTTCGAGTCCGAATCCTTTCATATTTGGTATTCAACATCTTTAGTGGGTTCACGTTTGTTGAAATTAGTGCCCCTGGTTTAATCCTTTCTCTAACAAAATGTGAAAAAAAATGTCCAGAGACCAGGCGACTGAGGCAAAAACATCGCCTTGAGTCACTCAACTTTGCCCTGATTCCTCTGAAAAGCAAATTGAAGTCGCTCTGTTAAAATCTCAATCCACCTTGAAATTAGGTGAAATTTTGCAGAATTTACAAAATAATCCCCACCTGAAAGAAATAATTTTATAATTTTTAATTTTTAAAGTGTTACTGTTGTTGAGACTATTTTTCACAGTAACTAAAACTAAAATCAACTTTTAAAACCCTGCATCGTATGTATTTACCAATCGCCTTATTTTTAGATGCATTGAAATTAGGTGACTTACCACAACTTATCGAGTTATTCTTTTCTATTCAACTAAACTTCAAAATAAGTATTTTTCATAAACAGAATTTTATCTGGGAGCAGGTTTCATTAAAACAACACTTTGGTTCAACAAATTAAGATTTAATTAAAAATGGACTAATAAAAACGAATTGGAAAAACCAGACAGCTGACGTATGAAAAACCAGACAGCTAAACGTATTTTTTTAATTAACTCTGGACAAAGAAATAGACACACTTGAGTTTTAGAATCAAACTGATCTGTTTCTATCTAAAACATGAATGTTGCCTATTTGATTTTTAATGTTAAAAATTCTTTGTAAAAATTAATTAATGCATAGACACATATTGTTTGCCTATTTGTAGTATTTTACTTAAATGAGAAATAAGAAAATAAAAAATACAGCATTGTGCAACATCTAATTCTAAGTCTCTCCAATTTCTTGTCACTTCTTCCCGTTGCCATCTGACTTCTCCTTAAAATCTGTGGAGGGAGAAGTGACTTCTCCCTTAATTTACCCTCTTGGCTAGTCTCTGGCTAGACCTTGTATTTTAAAATAACAACGAGGCCGACAAATAGGCATTGTAAAAGCACTTAACAGGGTCTATTTTCATTGGTAAGGGCTGATTGCCTTAACCCTTTACCCAATGCAGACGATATCAAAATTTATTATTTTAGATATCATTTTTTCAATTTTTTCAAAAAATTTCAACAAAACCATATCATGTGACCCCTCGTTGGAACGAGGTCGTTCCAACGAGGGGTCACATAATATGGTTTTGTTGAAATGTTTTGGAAAATAATATTTTTTCAACTGCTGAATTTGCATATAACGCAGACGGATGCGGCCGATTCGTTGGGTGAAGGGTTACAGTAACCTAATTCAACATCACCTGACAGACAGACAGACAGACAGACAGACAGACAGACAGACAGACAGACAGACAGATACCTGATACTCAGACAGACACTGACACATTGCATAGAAAAGAGACTGGAGAGGGGGATAGCACTCACAGCCATGTGCATTACAAAAATATTATTCTCTGTCGTTAGTGAGACAGTTGAACTGTTTGTCATAACATTTTATACTTTCTAACAAGTGTTCACGATTTTGACTATTAATCAACTTCAAGTTCACAATCTGCACTGCAGAAAGTGAAAATTTAAAATTGCACCTGAAATGGAAAAGCTGGCTTATTATTCTTTGATCGGATTGGCATTTAAAATATCGGAACAAACCCACCCCTGTTGAAGACTTTGGCAAAAGGAATAGGTGCGAGGAGTTGAGACAAATTGACTTATACGAAATTGTTTGGCAAGATCAACCGTGTACTCACAATTTCGTTTATGATTTAATCAAGGTATGAATCATTCTAAGGCAATGCCAGAATTGTCCTAGAAAAAAAGGTCCGAATTGGCAAAGGTCCGAATTATCCAGAGAAAAATTTAGAGTCTGGCGGTTGTGATTTTTTCACTTCGGTTTCGGTTTTCTTTGGGGGGGGGGGGGGGGTGAAGACCCGGGTTTCGGTTTCGGTTACGGTTTTTTCTACTTCATGCATTCTTATCCAGTTTTGGGAATTTGGAAGTGGAGAACCAGTGAACTCATGTTCAAGTATGAAGTGATGGTCTAAGAATGTTTTTTCCAGGTGAGCTTGAATTCATTCAGGTTGTTCATAATTCAAAATTGTTATTGCAGCCAATTCGCAGGGTATCAGAAAATCAAATTTAAGAACCTTTAGGCCTCTGACCACGATTTTCAAGGATTGTTTTTAGCTTGATGAGATTTGGAGACAGGAAAATTTTAACACTGTCACCAACGCAAATTATTTGTAACAGTACTGTAACCATTACTTCATAGGTATCTATCGGGGGTCAGCCTAGCAGCTGATTTTAGCGGGAAGTGACTTCTCCCTCCAGAGACTTTAGGGAGAAGTCAGGGGCCAGGAGGGAGACGTCAGTGAACATGAGGGAGAAAGACAGAAAAAACATAAAATGTATATGACATTGTGACAAAATAAATGTACATAGAGGACACAATTGATTAGAAAAAAATAAATAAAAGTTATACAAACATACATACACACACAAAACTAAGTCATGTAGGTTAAAATCCTCCCCTAAAAAAATGCGTCGTTCATGCTTTCTGAATACCCTAACTCTTTCCCTAACAGTGATGACTTGGGTTACCATGCAGTTGATTTTGTATTTGCCTCAATGCAGTGGATTTGAAATTTAGCATCACCCATGATGAGAGTGTTCATTTCTGTAATAGAAGGTATATTCTTTTAAAAAAAATATTTAAAGTATTAAAAATAAATTTCAACTTCACATTAGAAGCTGGGTCATTCATGGTTTCTGAATGTCCTAATTGAATTGAAAAGCGTACTTAAAAAAGTTTTCAACATCCTTCATAAATTAAGCATCATTAACAATTTTAGTTAATTTATTTCTAAGGTAAATAACAAAATATTTCAGTTGTCTCCCTTATCTGCTGCACTGCGTGATAATGCACTGTTCAGAAAAATGACAATTTCTGCCAACCATCTAACATTGACACGTGTGATTGGTGCCGTGAGGCCTGCCGTTTTTTTCTATCCTAATATGTGTGATTTCTATCGTATCATTATCACATTTAACCCCTTTCCAACACAAGTTTTCAAAGAAAAACTTTCAATGCAAACTGCGGGGCGAATTTCAATGCAACCAATTTTTCATTGGAACAGAGCGAAACCGCAAGAAATTTCGACGTTTTTATGGATGAAACTGTCTCCAACACATTTTTTTTTTTTGTCTTGAAACGGTGGTTAACTTAACTTTAATAAATTCTAATTAACTCGATGCGTGTCTTGTGTGATTCGTTGTTTTTGCTGACACTTTTGTTTTTAAATAGCACTTCAATCAGAGCATCCACAAAATGTATCTCCATGTGCTTAAATTGTGCTTTTAATAAATATATACATGCAATATATGTACGTCCCACTCGGGGACAAAATTTTGATTTCGGGTCATTTCGATTATCGTACACCGGACTTGGATCTTCAGTCACCATTTTAACTCAAGAAAACTTGTAACTCTCACGAGGTGCACGGGGTTGGTTCCCAAGTTCTACTTTCGTTTCTGTAATTAGTAGATATCCGTTCGTGGCGCTTGGCGTATTCCCCCCCTCCCCCACCCCCCCCCCCCCAACACACGATCGTGTATGATATGGGTTAGTTCTAAGAAATAACACCTGCGTTTTCAAATTAGATCGACCCTTGTTCCAGGATACAAAGATTATGCGTTGTATTAATGATTAATTTAAAAAAAAAACCGTAACGTCGGTTTTATGACTGTAATTTCGGTGCAACTCGCGGTTTTTTTTTTTTCCACAGCCGAAGCCGAGTTGTGGACTCGGTAAACCGCCAGTCTCTAGCGGGAGCAGGGGGCAGATTCAAGTTTGTTCTAATCAAGTCATGGGTTAATATTTGGACTCCTTATACTTTATCCCAAGTGCAAAATGTGGAATGTTCATTAAAAATCTTGCCCGCAGAGTGGAGATTCCACCCGAGCGATAATTACAAATTTGTTGCAAAGCATAACAATCACAAGCAAAGTTTCAGCCAATGGACCTACGGGTATAACCCGGAGGTCCATTGGCTGAAACATTGCTTGTGTTTTTTGTTCATATGTACACAATTTGAAAGTAATATTTTGGGTGATAAATCCACTCCGAAGGAGATTTGGTTACAATCCACTCTCCACGTATTGTATGTATCAATTCATTTGTGCTACTGATAGGTACATGGTCAGAAAGATGAAAAACCAAGATCAAAGTTGAAGACAGAAAAAAATCAGCTGAAAAAAAGAAAAAAGTAAAGAAATCCACTCAAGACCAAAATGCTGATCGCTATAAAGGATTTGAGCTGTCTTTAAATTTTCATGGTGATGTCTCAGATTCAGAAGAATCAAAGGTACTATAATTCTGTCAATTGGTGATTTTTTGATAAGTGTTTTGAGAACAACTTTTCAAATTGACACAATTTCTGCTTCAGAAGAAAATCAGTATTTCCAAGGTTAAGTTTAATCCTTAAAGACCTATTTTGACTCTTATGGCCCCATTCCAATGAGGGTCATAAACTATGTTTTGGAGGCAAAAAATGATAATGTTTTAGATGCTCAAGAATTTTTTATGCGACTTTCAAGAGTCATCTGATATTGATTATTTGTAAACGATTAGCCCTTAACCCAATGTGAATAGCTGATAACCCTTGTAAAAATAAATTATCTAATAAATTAAAATATTCAATTTTTGTCTCAAAAACATAGCTTAGGCCAAATAAAAAAGAATATATGTTTTTCAGGCCCTCCTGCATGGACATTTTGGGTGTCGCATGCTCTCTTTTATTACCCATGCAAACTTTAAAAATTAATTTGTTAATGTCAGATAAATTACCCAAGTTTTACCTTACTGGCATATTGCCATGGTGGTTACCTTAACATTTTAGGGTATTTTTCTAAATTTTAACCCTTTCATACAAATGTGATGTGGTTTGAGGTTTTTCTTTCTTTTCTTCCAAGTGGATATTTTTCAGGTAGAGTTTCACTTTACTGGCATATTGCCATGGTGGTTACTGTGACATTATCGGGGTATTTTTCTCAATTTTAACCCTTTGAAACAAATGTGATACTTTTTTTTTACTTTTATGTGCAGGTTTTGAGGTTTGTCTTTCTTTTCTTCCAAGTGGCGACTTACCTTATAGCATTTTGCCACGGTTCCTATTTTATGTTTGGATGCTTCTTGGGGCTAGTATTATATTGTTTAACCCTTTAGCTCATTATTTACTTCAAGTTTAGACTTTTATGTGCAGGTTTTGGGCTTTTCTTTTACGCCAGCCAGCCCTTTACATTGGCCACCTGTTGGTGGGCCATGGGGCACTGATATCCCCCCCCCCTCCTCCTCCTCTAGTTTTAAAACATGGTCTGAGAAACAGAGGATCTACTTTAGGTGGCCTTATTACCCTTTATTGGGACATGCGACACAAGCTCATTCCATTAAGGGGCCATAAGACATCTAGTGGCTTAGCAGTGATTTCTAGTAAAGTCATGGCTGCTTGTTGAGGCTGCCAAGACTTGTCTAGAAGCCACTGACCCTGTAATTTGTTTATTATCAGCAGCACCTCCTCACGATAGCATGTTTTGGTATTTTGGAACCTGCTTTGAGGTTCTAAAAGTCGGAAATGAGATTTTAATGGTTACAAGGTCAAATTTTGTGTAGAAAATGAATTGAAACTCAGAAAAGATAAACATTTAAGGGATATATTTCATTGAACAGTGTATATTTGAATGAAGTTTATGATATGTATGCAATATCTAGAGTGTATTATCACTAAATCACCCGCAGAGTGGATATTCCACCCAAGCAATAATTGCAAATTTGTTGCCAAGTATAACCAGCACAAGCAAAGTTTCAGCCAATGGACCACCGGGTTAAACCCGGAGGTCCATTGGCTGAAACATTGCTTGTGTTTTTTGTCGATATGAAGAGAATTTGAAAGTTATAGCTTGGATGCAAACTCCACTTCGCGGGTGATTTAATTACAATCCACGTTCCACGTACTGTAAGCCAAACTTTGTAGGAGCAATAAATTACTCTCTCAATATTGGTTACGGGAGTAAAATGCACCCGCAAAACTATAATCACTCGAGGATGTTATTTTTTCAAATATATGTGTCTATCATAATGTGCTGTGGCCTCAGTGTTTGGTCTGTATTGTGAGAGGTAAGCTTTGTGGCAGGGAGGGTGCATCGATGGGTGGGAGTGGGAGGAGACATGGCTTGTCACGAGGTTCGAGGGATCAAGGAAGAGAGTGCTGTCACATTTACTTGCTGCTGCACATTTGTCGAAATATAATCTGAATGCTGAGGAAAAATATACCACCACCCTGTATATAAATATACCACCACCCTGTATATAAATATGCCACCACCCTGTATATAAATATACCACCACCCTGTATATAAATATACCACAACCCTGTATATAAATATACCACCACCCTGTATATAAATATACCACCACCCTGTATATAAATATACCACAACCCTGTATATAAATATACCACCACCCTGTATATAAATATACCACCACCCTGTATATAAATATACCACCACCCTGTATATAAATACACGACCACCCTGTATATAAATACAACACCACCCTGTATATAAATATACCACCACCCTGTATATAAATACACCACCACCCTGTATATAAATATACCACCACCCTGTATATAAATATACCACCACCCTGTATATAAATATACCACCACCCTGTATATAAATATACCACCACCCTGTATATAAATATACCACCACCCTGTATATAAATACACCACCACCCTGTATATAAATACACCACCACCCTGTATATAAATATACCACCACCCTGTATATAAATATACCACCACCCTGTATATAAATACACCACCACCCTGTATATAAATACACCACCACACTGTATATAAATATACCACCACCCTGCATATAAATACACCACCACCCTGTATATAAATACACCACCACCCTGTATATAAATATACCGCCACCCTGTATATAAATATACCACCACCCTGTATATAAATATACCACCACCCTGTATATCAATATACCACCACCCTGTATATCAATATACCACCATCCTGTATATAAATATACCACCACCCTGTATATCAATATACCACCACCCTGTATATCAATATACCACCACCCTGTATATAAATATACCACCACCCTGTATATAAATATGCCACCACCCTGTATATCAATATACCACCACCCTGTATATAAATATACCACCACCCTGTATATAAATATGCCACCACCCTGTATATAAATATACCACCACCCTGTATATAAATACACCACCACCCTGTATATAAATACACCACCACCCTGTATATAAATATACCACCACCCTGTATATAAATATACCACCACCCTGTATATAAATACACCACCACCCTGTATATAAATACACCACCACCCTGTATATAAATACACCACCACCCTGTATATAAATATACCACCATCCTGTATATAAATACACCACCACCCTGTATATAAATACACCACCACACTGTATATAAATATACCACCACCCTGCATATAAATACACCGCCACCCTGTATATAAATATACCACCACCCTGTATATAAATATACCGCCACCCTGTATATAAATATACCACCACCCTGTATATAAATATACCACCACCCTGTATATAAATATACCACCACCCTGTATATCAATATACCACCACCCTGTATATAAATATACCACCACCCTGTATATAAATATACCACCACCCTGTATATAAATATACCACCACCCTGTATATCAATATACCACCACCCTGTATATCAATATACCACCACCCTGTTTATAAATATACCACCACCCTGTATATAAATATACCACCACCCTGTATATAAATATTTATACTTTGGAAGGGGTATATTTTTTCTCAGCACTAAATTTTGTCAAATGTCCATGAGCGCTGCATGTGGTGTGGTATGGATACTGTGACTGTTACATTATGTTTCAAGTGACTATCTGCAATTGAGTGCATATTGTATCCGGTACAGGACACGCCTGTTCCGTGTTTTTGGAAGTGATCTGAAATACAGAGATTTTTTTATGTTGAAACTCGTGCTTTTATCTATGTGTTTTATGTACAATCGTTGCTAATGAAACATGGTGGCAGAGGTATGACATGGATACTTTGATCCACTCCAAGAAAGACAAAACTACAGGCAGAAAACTTTCACGTGTTTGAATATTCACGCGTATAAACATTTCAATTTCCTATTGTCGCGCAAACGTGAAACGGACACGATATGGATTTTCAACAACAGGTAACGGGAACGGCTACTCAACAACTAGCTCAGCAATCGGTAACGAGAACGGCTACTCAACAACTAGCTCCGATTCCAAATATATCGCCCTTCCGGCGTTTGATGTCAAGGGCAATGTAGTTGTAAACTGGCGAACATTTAAGTAAATGTGGGAAAATTATGTTATCATTTCGAGTTTAGGTGAACAGTCTTCTGAATATATATCGGCAATGTTTCTACATACAATAGACCCAGAAGTTCTCAAAATATACAATGGCTTTCAATTTACTACAGGGGAGAACTCTAAGAACGTGGATGAAATCATTCGAAAGTTTGATCAATTTTCGATCGGTGAAATTAATGAAACCGCCGAACGCTATGTTTTTCACACAAGGAAGAAAAAATCCGATGAGAACATCGAGGAATTCATCAACGATCTCAGAAATTTGGCAAAAACATGTAATTTTTGTGATTGCCTTCACGATTCATTGCTTCGTGATCAGATAGTAACTGGAATTCACGATAATGGTACCAGAAAACGACTTCTTCAGGAGAGTAATTTCATGTATTGACATCTGTAAAGCCACAGAAGCTACCACGGCTCGATTAAAAGCCATGCATGCATCACCTGATGCGAGTGGGGAAGACATTACAATACATAAAGTTGAGAAACGTTGGGACCAACATAAAGCGCGGACTAAAAGGGGTATACTTACGTGTAAATTTGGCCGCAACAAGCATGTCATGGACAAACGGCAGTGTCCTGCATGTGGGAAACGGTGTGATGTGTGCCATCAGAAAAAACATTTTAAGAAATCATCAGTGTGCACCAGATCAAATAAAATTAGCAGTGTAAACTATTCTGAAGAAGCTTCATCAAGTGAGTCTTATGAGAGTGATGTGGAAATTATTAATTTTGTGGATGTGAAGAACATTGATTCCATTTCAAGTGGCCGAAAACATTCCGCACGTTTTGTGGAGATGTTGATGAACAACAACAATGTGAAATTTCAAGTAGACACCAGAGACCGATCAGGACTATTTAAAATACACTCTAGCCTCGGAGCCTATTTTTTCAATTCATGCGCCAGATTTCAATTTACGGAGACACACTGCTGTTTGTAACACACACTGCAAGTATATAATAGCTCTCATCATTTTCATTTAGTACACTGTACCAAACATTAATCTTCACTGTGGTTTCTGATCAAGTCTTGGCTGCCTATTTAAGCAGCCAAGACTTGATCAGAAACCACAGTGAAGATTAATGCTTGGTAATTAAGACTTGAAGTATTAACTTAAGCACTCTACAACAATGATAAATGATAATCATATATATAATACATGTAAGAGTGTCTCTCTCGATTATCCATCGAAAGAATATCAAAATATGATCTGAGAAGTTACGCGCCAACTGAGAAGGCTATTTCTGAGATTTAAGAGCCAGGCCCTGATGTTTCAGAACCAAATACGCACTGGCGCATGCCCAGGTCGGTCCCTGAGACACTGGTTCCGCCGTGAACATTATCACAAGTAATGTCATTGGAACTACGAAAATTGAGCCCACAAATAGCACCCTTAAAATGTGGAACGGATCACATGAGAACCCACGGGGTGTGTGTAGGCTTCTTCTTTTGAACCCAAGAAATGGAAAGAAGTATTCTGTGCCCTATTTGGTTGTGAATGGGGGCCAAAGAATGTCATTAATTGGTTTCTCGGCAGGTGTACAAATGAAACTGATAACAGTTAATGAACAAAACTTCATAACAGTAAATGAAGTTATGAATGAAGACCAGGACATTCTCAGTGATTTTTCAGATGTTTTCAATGATGAGCTTGGGAAACTAGAAGGGACAGTTCATTTGGAAGTCGATCCGAATGTGAAACCTGTTGTGATGCCAACACGATGAGTTCCAGTTGCTTTGAAACAACCATTTCGAAAAGAACTTGACAATATGGCAAAACGCGGGATACTGGAAAATGTTGACCAGCCAACTGATTGGGTCAGTAGTTTTGTAATAACATCAAAGAAAAATTCCTCTGAGTTAAGGATCTGTATCGACCCAAGACCTCTTAATAATGATCTTAAACGGGAACATTACCAGCTCCCAACGCTGGATGACGTACTTCCTAGATTAGCTAAAGCAAAAGTTTTTTCTACTGCAGATCTGAAGAAGGGTTTCTTACACCTTGTTCTCGATGAAGAATCAAGCCTTCTTACTACTTTTGATACCCCTTTTGGTAGGTTCCGTTGGAAGCGTCTTGCATACGGTTTAAAACCTTCACTGGAAATATTTGTAAAGCGACTTCAGCAAGCATTATCTGGTCTGGAAGGTGTTATTTGTCTTACTGATGATGTGTTGATTTATGGACAAGGTGATTGTGTGGAAGAAGCAAACGAAGATCATGATAAAAATTTACGCTCTTTTCTAGAGAGGTGTCGTGAACGTGGCATCAAGCCGAATAGATCCAAATAAACTTTCTGCTGTGTGTGCAATGAATCCCCCACAGAATGTGAATGATGTTCAACGATGTTGTGGTTTTGTCAATTATTTAGCAAAATTTCTTCCAAGATTGTCTGATACAATTGAGCCTATTAGAGCTCTCTCAAAGTACGGGGTTGAATGGGAATGGACAAAGACTCATCAAGATGCATTTGATAAAATTAAAACTATTGTTACTTCAGCCCCTGTTCTTCAGTACTATGACCTTGTAAAAGAATTGGTCTTGCAAAGTGACGCAAGCTCTACTGGGATTGGTTCAGCGTTACTACAGAACGGCAAGCCAGTAGCATTGCAGTGAGAACGACTGCTGGAGGTGGGTATTTCTCGAGGTAAACGCTTCCAGTGGTATGATTATCTCCCTTGATATGCTCTTGTTTGAGATTAACTCTATTCTTGAGATTCATTAAAGTTATTTCGTTCCGACCAGACGTGTCATATTAGATTCCGAAACATTGGTAATTCTTTTATCTGATCGTAGTGTTGAGCACTGTCTCTTTAATGGATCACTGGTAAATTATCTACCAAATTTACCACACTGGCGTCGCCGACAGGATAAATTATATACCAAATTTACCACACTGGCGTCGCCGACAGGATAAATTATATACCAAATTTACCACACTGGCGTCGCCGACAGGATAAATTATATACCAAATTTACCACACTGGCGTCGCCGACAGGATAAATTATATACCAAATTTACCACACTGGCGTCGCCGACAGGATAAATTATCTACCAAATTTACCACACTGGCGTCGCCGACAGGATAAATTATATACCAAATTTATCACACTGGCGTCGCCGACAGGATAAATTATCTACCAAATTTACCACACTGGTGTCGCCGACAGGATAAATTATATACCAAATTTACCACACTGGCGTCGCCGACAGAATAAATTATCTACCAAATTTACCACACTGGCGTCGTCGACAGGATAAATTATATACCAAATTTACCACACTGGCGTCGCCGACAGGATAAATTATCTACCAAATTTACCACACTGGCGTCGCCGACAGGATAAATTATATACCAAATTTACCACACTGACGTCGCCGACAGGATAAATTATATACCAAATTTACCACAGTGGCATCGCCGACAGGATAAATTATCTACCAAATTTACCACACTGGCGTCGCCGACAGAATAAATTATATACCAAATTTACCACACTGGCGTCGCCGACAGGATAAATTATCTACCACATTTACCACACTGGCGTCGCCGACAGAATAAATTATATACCACAGCATTTGCTAGTCGGACACTTACTCCTACAGAACGTAATTTTGTGCAAATAGAGAAAGAGTTGCTCTCCGTTGTTGCAGCTCTGGAAAGATTCCAGCAGTACACATTTGGACGCACTGTTGTTGTCCATACCGATCATAAGCCACTTGAGGCAATTGTGAGAAAACCACTCTACAAGGCTCCACGACGATTGCAGAGCATGTTACTGAGAATGCTTAATTGCGATGTAACTGTAGTTTATAAACCAGGAAAATAACTTTTGATTGCCGATCAGTTATCCCGGTCGAATGAGAAAATCGACGCTTACCCAAACAGTGACTCTGAGACATTTGAGCAAGTCAATATGGTTAGGTTTCTGTCGGTTACAGAGCAACGTTTAAATCAAATACAAAAAGTCACTGAGAGTGATGAACAGCTTAAAATGCTGAAAGCAATGATTCTGCAGGGTTGGCCCGATAAATCACAAGTGCCCACTCAGTTATTAGCTTGCTATCCCTACCGGGATGAATTGTCAGTACAAAATGGCTTGTTATTTCGTGGAGAGCGAGTTGTCATTCCTCTGCGTTTACGCAGTGAAATGAAAACTCGAATTCACACATCACATATAGGCATTGATGGGTCTCTCAGACGAGCCCGTGAATCATTGTTTTGACCGGGTATGTCTAGTGAAATAAAGGAATATGTTTCGTCATGTGAAATATGTGGTAGGCATAGTGTTGCCCAGGCTAATGAGCCATTGATGCCACATGAACCTGCAGATAGGCCGCGGCAAAAAATTGGAGAAGATTTGTATCACTTTGATAACAAAGACTATCTCATTACAGTGGATTATTTCAGCAATTTTTGGGAGATTGACTTTTTATACAACACAACATCATTGTCAGTTTTCCGTAAGTTAAAGACTTATTTCTATCGTTATGGAATTCCCCTGCAAGCAGTCTCAGACAACGGGCCTCAGTTTTCCTCAGATCAGTTCAAGCGTTTTACCATTGAATGGAAGTTTGAGCATTTGAAAGCAAGTCCTCGAAATCCCAAATGGAATGGCAAAGCTGGATCAGCGGTCAAAACAGCAAAGCGACTCCTCCAGAAAGCAAAGGATTCTGGTGCTGATCAGTATTTGGTTATTTTGGACTACCGTAATACCCCTGTTCAAGGAGAGGGACAGAGCCCGGCTCAGATGTTTATGAGTAGACGAACGCGTGCAATGTTACCTCTATCAGCTAATTTACTCCAGTCACAAATTTCAGATCTCCAAGGTAGGAAGAAAAAAATTCTGAAACAGAAATTTTATTACAATAGGAATACCAAACCTCAGTAGGTAGTAAAGGCCGATTCAAGCATCAATGTACATGTACCTGTACATGTATACGTACATCGATGTACATCTCCATAGGATTTAGTGTTAAAATCGTGTACAGGTACACGATTTTAACATTTTTTGGTCGATGTTAGAATCGGCATTGCCGATTCAAAATCACTGGATGGTATACAAGAGTGAAAAAAACGCATGAAATTTTACGTATGTGTACATGTACCGTTTTGTCTTTGAATCGGCAAATGGGTTTCCCCATAGGATTCAGTGTTAAATTGCGAGCAAAAAAACGCTTTGTCGTTTCTAAATCATCATCTTGCTGATTCTAAATCATCCGCGTCTGTACACGATTTTAACACTGAAACCCTATGGAGGCGTACATGGAAATCCATTTGCGGATTTTATGTCGGAAATCGAATCGTGTACGGCACACGGAAAAGAGGTGATTTTTGAACCGGCAAACCCACTGTCACGTTTCCTGAAGAAATAAAAAAGTAATTGATATATATAGGAGAGAAAAAAAAAGAATATATAAATAAATAGTTATTTAAAAAAATAATATATCAAATCGAATAGATAATAAAAAATAAATACGTAAATCATGAGCGATTCTCAGACTATTAGAGTAAGGTTTCTTTTAAAAATGCTGATGAGAGCCTACACATTCTGCGTGAACGAACAACTAGGTCGTCTCTTGTTAGAATGATGCGTCGGATGTCGGGATCATCTAGACTTTGATTACGAGAATCATTCGTGTCTGTGGATGGAAAGGGAAGATATAGTCGTCAAGTATTTCGAACCGGCGTTCGAACGCGTTCAAATCGATGAAGTGATCGCGTTTTGGAAGAGATTACTCTTCTGTAAGGATCAAAGCAAGCCCACAGTTTCGGAAGAACAGAAATTGGCGCCTAAAAGTCTGACTTTAGAAGATAAGGGATGCATCATGAAATTTTTGTTCAATGAAGCATACGTCTAAGTTCCTCGTTGATATAAAAGAAGGGAGAATAGAAAATAAAAATAAATACACACATAATTTTTTTATCTAATATTAGAAAGAAAAAAAAACAAAAAGGAGAACCAGAAATAAATTGTATCCGATGTTAGTGGACGACGAGGATGAGAAGCCAATCAACGTTTTGCCAACGGCACCGTCGCTAGAAGAAAAAGAAAGAGGAGAGAGGTATCGCATCGATCAAATCAGTAGAATCCAAGAGTATCTAACTCGAGAGAGAGATTCCTGTCATTCTCTCAAGAAGAAGTATTCGCGTTTCGTGAAATTCGTCAACGCGATTGACACAACACTCATCACGATTTCCATGGGTTTACACGCAGCCGGCATCGGATTGTTGTCGACCGCGGTCGGCATTCCGATCGTGTTGACCGTAGAAGGAGTGGCTCTCGCCGCCGGATTGTTTAGCACGCTCGGAAACTTTTTGAGTAGGAAATTTTATCTGAAGGCGAGGAAACATGACAAGATTCGCGTCTTGGCCGACTCTAAGATCGACACGATATCCGAAATGATCTCTATGGCGTTGAAAGACGGTAGGATATCAGACGGAGAATACTTCGCGATATTGAGCGAGAAAACGAAATACGATGCCATGAAAGAAGCCGTGAGAATCAAGACTCGTCAGATCATCAAGGAAGAGATGAAGGATTCTCTCGTGGAAAAGGGGAGGAAAGAGGCCAGGGAGGAATTCAGTAAGATGATAGTACTCAAGAGCAACGATTGAAAAAAAAATATATATATATAATAAGAACAGAATTAATTAATTATTAAATTTATATATAAAATAAAAAACGAAATTAATTTAAATAACTCTTAAAAAATGTATTGCGTAAACTGTAAGAGAGTTACCGAGACGAGTAATTCTCGAGAAGTACGAACTAAAAACGACAGACAGATGCTTTGCGGAATTTGCAATGTGTGTGGTTCTGTCAAGACTTGATTCATCAAAAAAAAGAACGCAAGCAAAGGTAAAGGCATCGTGAATAAAATGATCAATAATCTACCTTTCGAAATGCATCTGCCCAGTCATAGTTTCACGGGACCCGGAACGAAATTGAACAAGAGACTCAACGCCGATCTGACACCAAAATCTTGGAGCAAACCTGTGAATAGGGTGGACGTGGCCTCGTACGATCACGATCTGTGCTACGCCGGACATCCCAACACCAAGACTCGCAACGACGTCTGCGATAAAAACATGTTGGGGAAACTGAGAGGCATATCGAATCCGACCAGGAGAGAGAAGATAGAACGTTCGCTGGTCGGCAATCTGATCGGTGCAAAACGTCGATTCAGATGGGGCGTTCAAAAGAAAAAGCGCATCAGAAAAGAAGAAGAAACGATTATTGACGAGCGAATTGTCCGAGGAGTTACACAAACCCACAGTGCGTAAATTTCGAAAGAGAAGGGTGTTCGTGAAGGGTTTGGATGATATTTGGTCTACCGACTTGGTCGACATGAGATCGTTTTCGAGGTGGAACGAGGGCGTCAAATATCTATTGACGGCCATCGACGTGTTTTCCAAATACGGTTGGATCAGAGCTTTGAAGAATAAATCGGGATCTTGCGTCGCCGAGGCTCTGAAGAGCGTGTTCAACTCGTCTTCTCGAAAACCGAGTAAATTGTGGGTGGATAAGGGAAAGGAATTCTACAACAAGCACGTTCATCGATTGGTAGACCTCTACTCGATAGAAAACGAAGAGAAAGCCAGCGTGGTGGAACGTTGGAATCGAACGATGAAGGAAAAGATGCACAGATACTTCACGGTGAATTCGGCCAAGAAATACATATACGCTCTGAACGGTCTGGTCAAAGATTACAACAACACGCGACACAGATCGATCAGGTTGACTCCCGTGGAAGCTAGTGATCCTCGAAATGAAAAACGGGTCTATGCCAATCTATACCCTGAAAGATCTAAGATCTAAAATTTGCGGTCGGTGATCGAGTGAGAATCTACGCTTATAAGAAGCACTTCAAAAAAGGTTATACTCCTCGGTGGACCTCGGAAATCTTCGTGATAATCAAAATATTTCACACCGATCCGGTGACTTACGAAATCGAAGCTTTGGATGGAGAAGAGATCATCGGAAAGTTTTATGAACAACAATTACAGAAGACAAAGTTTTGATAAAGAAAACAAATTTCTTTTATTTACTTTCTTTAATATTTTCTTGTTTACACATATATATATAAGAGAGAAAAATAATAATAAAAAATAATTAAAAACTATTTTTAGATAAAGAAAGCAAGTTAATTAATAAACAAAAAAAAACCCTAAAAATCCTTTAAAATGACAAATATACTAGATATAGCACAAAGCATAGTGAAAGATGAAAGTATTCAAGAATATGAGGTTCACGAATACAAACCGGTAACCGGAACGAGTTTGAACAATGCGGGAGAGATAAGAATCAACGTCGAAACTCAAGATCTATTCGTACATCCTAGCGAGAGTTACATAGTGGTGCAGGGACGTCTCACCAAGGAAGATGGGAGCGACTACGCCGACGACGACACGGTTACTCTAGCCAATAATGGCATCATGCATCTATTCAGTAATATAAAATACATGCTATCCGGACAAGAGATAGAATCTGTGTTTCATCCCGGTCAGGCCACCACGATGTTCGGACTCTTGACGTATCCTGATGATTTTTCAAAATCCAGAGGACTTAATCAGTTGTGGGTGAAAGACAACATAGGCCCTGCTAGCGCCGCCTTGATATTCGACTACGTCGTCAAGACGTCCAGACCTAAGGAACGTTTTCGTTCAGGATACCTTTGAAACACATCTTCGGATTTGCGGACGATTACAACAAGATCATGTACGGATTCAAACACAATCTGACGTTGATTCGAAAAGGAGACGACGACGCAATAGTGAGACTCACTGTGACCAATGCGGGTAAGATAACTCTACACAAGATATCGTGGTTCATTCCGCACGTGGAGCCTTCGATTGTGGAAAAAGCGCGTCTCTACAAGATCATAGAATCCAAGAGTAAATTACCCGTGGGATTTAGAATGAGACAGTGTGACACGGCTAGCATTCCACCCTCCACAAATCACTTCGATTGGAGACTGACGGTGAAATCCACTTCCGAGAGACCGCGTTTCATCATGGTTGCATTTCAGACCGATAGGGACGGGTCTCAGGAAAAGAATGCATCGCTGTTCGATCACTGCCATTTGAGAAACATGCAAGTGTTTCTGAAAGCTACGAGATATCCAGCAATCGGTTACAACGTGTCGTTCAACAAGAACGATTTCTGCAGACTGTACGGTGACGCTGCTGATTTTAGAAAGAAGTATCACAGTCTAGACGAATTGATGAGCAACCCTAACATATCTCCCGGCGAATACAAGTCGATGTATCCCATGTTCGTATTCGACGTCAGTAAACAGAGTGAACGACTCAAGAGTAGCGTCTTAGACATTCAGATCAAGATGCAATTCGATAGGAACGTGCTGAGAAAAACCGAAGCCTTTGCCCTGGTCCTGTCGGATAGAGAATTACAATTCGAATCGGATGGAAATAAGATGTCGATCATTCGATGAGAGACGAGTGTGAAAAAAAAAAATATATATAAATAAAAATTAAAAAATATTATAAAAATGAATGATAAAGAAAGAGAATACTTAAGAAGAAACAGACGTGTTTTGATTAAAAATATTTCGCAAGATTCGTTAGCAATAATTCTAGACACTTTAGTCAAAACAGAACCTTTGATATTGACTGATTATATGAGACGTGAAATCGAAAGTAAAATCTTGATAGAAGATAAGACCAGAAAACTTTTAGACATGTTGATGTATAGAGGACCGACTGCTTTTCAAGAATTTATAAAAGCTCTTTGAAATGCTAAAATAGATGTCGACGTGTATTTCGAGATAGGTGATCCAATTTCACGAGATGAAACATTATGAGAAATAACGTATTAAAACAAAACCTCAAAAAAAAAAAAAATAAAAAAATAAATAAAGTAATGTGATCTAGAGAGATTGAACATCTTTCTAAATCTCATTACTTTTTTTTTTGTTTTTTAATAAATCACACATTATTATTTTTTCAATTCATTATTTTCCACGCGTTCACTGTTTGTTCAAAGGAACTAATTCGATCAGTAGACTCACCACGGAAGTGGCGGCTTCGGGATTATTGGTTTTCGTAATGAAATTAATCCTGTCTCCGGCGTTCACTTTGAGAGACGTGCCAAACGTGCTAACATTCTCCTGTTGATTCTCAGTCTTTTCGACGCTGTATCTCTTATCGCTCTCTACTCCATTCACCATGAGATTGACGACCGCTCTGTTATTCAAATCCGAGGAAGCCAGACTCATTCGAAGGATTTCACCTCCCAGCAGCATGGGATATCCCACCTGACCATGTTTCGATCCGCTACCTCCATTTCCGAAAGACCACTCAGCTTTTCCTTCATCTAAGGTGCCGGCCTACTCGGCCCACACAGTGATCAAGTGTCTAGCATATTTGACTTTCTCCACCACCGAAATCAGGGTGCAGGCATCCGTCATGTCCACAGGATCCGGTAGATTCGTGAGCGCATGTCCACCCATGTCTAGTTTACCTTCCATTATGTCACCCTTTCTCCAGACTGAATTGTCATCCTCATACTTTCTGCTGACCGTGCTGGAATCGAATTCGGGATCGTGACTGAGTCCGAATAAATTCTCACCGTTCATGTCGATACCACACTCCATGGTTCTGCCAGATTGTTTGTTCAGGTAGAGATCGTCCACTTGCGATTCTAGGTATTCTTGTGATTGCATCACGGCAGAATCCACGTAGCCCTTGTTGACTGCAATTGAGTCCGCATCCGTGTCGTCGACCTTCGACAGATTCAATATCTTGTTGAATCCTGCATTCAGATCCGATTTCATTTCTCGTCTGTCAGACTTTCTCTGTTCCAGATCTACGTAGTGTTTGGTCACCACGTCCTTGGGATTCGTGGGAGTGGCCACGTTTGTTATCTTGTTAGAATTGGCGTTCAATTCCGAGTGCATCATTTTCTGAACATATCTATTTCTCATGTGTTTGCTGAATCTCGCGTGAGAGTCGTCTGCATATTTCTTGGTCGTGGCATCGGTGGGATCTATGGGATTCGCGACGTTCACCAAACGTTTGGATTTCAGATCGAGATCGTCGGTCATGGTTTTATCCACGTAATTATCTAGCATGATTCGTTCGAAATCGGCATTCCCCCTGTCGATGTATTTTTCAGTCGCAGCATCTGCGAGATCTTTTGGCTCGGGATGATTGTAGAGCTTCTTATCGTTCATGTTCAAAGGTTCTTCTCGAGGTTTGTATCTCCGAACGTAATGTTTGTCCAAGTTGGCAATGTCGTAACCATCGTTGACTTCGAACGTCTTCCTCTTCTTTCTTAGGTTGACTTTTTCGTCGTCACTTCTACCAAATTTATCGACTGGCATGTTGTTGTGGGATTTTTTGTTTTTTAGAAAAAATATATTCAAAACGCAGTTTATTAAAAATGAACTGTTTTATTTTTATTTTTCGTTTTTATTTGATTAAAATTTTTAAAAATAATTTATTATCTTTATATATACTATAAAAAAAATCTCTCTCTAATGTAAATCATTGAGAATATCTTGAAACCGATCTCCTTCAGACCATCTCTTGAGAACGTAGAGACACAGGTGACTGCAAAACACTTGATCTGGTGATTGCACTTGTTCCGTGTTGTAACGAACCATCGATTTGTTGAAATAGTTCTTCATTTCTTTTGGCGGCGAGATTCCGTAGCTTTCGAAATAATAATTTTTCTTCTTCCCGTTCTTGATCCACGCCACCCAGTGAGTGCCTTCACCCGATGAATCGTCTAGATTTAAAATTCCGCATTCCGATTGTCGAGGTCTTCTCTTCGGCAAGGCGTCTCTGGAAAACACGCCTAGAAAATCTTTGATTTTCAAATCTTTTGCCACATTCGACAGATCAATGTTGGATAGGGGTTCGTTAGGTAAGACGACACCTTCTACGGATATCTTTATTTTCTTATTCATAAATGCGTATATATTTTTTTATTTTTTTTTTTTTTATTTATTTTATTATAATTCACTAAAATGACGTTATTTTTTTATTTCTTTTTTTTATTTTTTTTTTTAAACTAACTCTCTCGATGTCTCTATCGATTTCTATAATTTCGAATCCATCTAATTCCTTTTGATTTTCTGGAATCCTATCATCCACATTCATATCTGGAATCCAATCATCCACATTCATATCGTCTAAAATTAGATCTAAAGTCCAATGTCCGAGTGCCAAAGTGCTTATTTTATCATCTAACACGAATCTCTTATCATCGTCGGCCGTTAGTGAAATCTTGTTGACTATTTGGAGAACCAAAATAGAAGCAAATTGAGTATGTTTGTTGATTATTTAACCCTTTACCTAACCTAAAAAGCAGACGACACTTGCAAAAATAATTCTTGAATAACTAATTAGTCGTGATTTTCACTTCGAATTGATTTCATAGTCTTATACACCGGACCACTTCCTAACAGACAATCTTTATACTCTTGGAAAGAGATGTTTTTCTTCACCACGCATGCTTTAACCCCTTTGCACTTCTTTATCTCTTCATCTTCTAGACGATAAGCATACAGTTTAGGTCTCAAGCCCACGAATTCAACGATTTGTTTACCACCGCTCTCGTCCTTAAATTTACCCAATACTTTCTTGTTGTCATTGTTGTCATTCGATTGAATGTTGGATGGATGATTGATGTGATAATTGCTCGTGTCGAACCACGCAGCCACGTCCGGAGATATATCTCAGTAGACGTCTTTTGTCTCTATCTTGTAAACTAAACTGTCCGTGTCGGTGAACAGTAGTTTGGCTTTATCATCAAATTTTCGTTTGACGTAATCGTAGTGAAACTCGTACATCAATCGCTTGCTGATATCTAAGATGATCGGTCCGAGATAATACAGTTTGTCGAACTTCAGGTGCGTCTTTTGCATGTGAACGGCCACTAGATTTTCGTCGAATATGGTTCAATGTTTGTAATTGGGTTTCGCCACTGATTTTTTAGCTCTTTTCTCAGATGTGACGAGTCGAATGTCGGTTCTCTTCCTGATGTTTTCCATCGATTTACCGTACACGCAGTTGTTCATGAGTTTGAAGAAATCTTTTTCGAAATCGTTCTCGGCTCGAATTCTGAGATTCGTGTTGAGATCGATGTATTTTTTCATCCAAGGCTCTTCGTCGAATCGAATGATGTGATGTATGTCAACTAATTCCATCCCGTAATCGACGTATTGTTTCAAATTCTCGCTGTAGACGACGTAGTTACGTTTGTTAAATAAATTGGGAATGAGTTTTTCCTCGTCTCCTTCGTTCGGTTCCATTCGTTCGGGAGCCAGCAGATAATCATTGTGTGGAATGTGTAATTCTTCCGGATAGTTCAAATCGACTTCTAAAATGCAAGGATAGTCTCTCCATTTTTGCATCTCTTCCGGTTCTGTCACCCATTCGAAATTTCCAATCGGTAAAGGATGACTCATAGCCCAACCGTACAGATTATTAGCGTCCCAATACTGTATGTATTTAATCGACCATCTCGAATTGAAACCTTCTTTCATGTAGGGATTGTTAGCTTCAGAATATCTGTGAGAGATCATCGAGACGCCACCTCTCGCAGCCCTTTCGAACATGAGCAACATGTTCACGTCGGATAATAATTCCAATTGGACTTCGGTGGTCTTCAACAGAGCGTCCCACGCCAGACCGGGTGCGGTGAAATACCAAGCAGGATCCAGATCGTAATTTCGATGACAGACGTCTCGAAAATTTTCGAACACATCTGCCAAGAGCAGAACGTCGGTCTTCAGATAGAGATCATGATAATCTCTCATGGTTTTCATATCGAATGATTTCCACACGTTTTTGGCATGTTCGTAATTCTCGTCGGAAATTTCGGATTCGTATAATTTCAAATAAAAATCTTCTTTCGAAGGTAGTGCGGTGTCTTTGAATCTCTTTAGATCATTCATGTAATCGTAAGGATAGACTCCTTTCCTCAAGATGACGTCTACTCATTCTCCAAAATTTTCGCTCGTGATTTTAAATTTATCCTTGCTCATGTTATCGACTAATTTTTCCAGAGCGGTTGACATGAATTTAAAACTGTCGATGAAACGTATGCCTCTACGAATGGATTTCGTTTTTTCTTCCAACGTATTTCCGTCGATTACTCTTTTCTTCTCCATGAGCTTCCATTTCGTGAAGGAAATGTATCTTTCTTCACTGTTCGCGATGCAATTTAATTCTTCGTGTGAGGTGCCGAGATTTTTCCCGAACAGATGACTGTCGTAACCCGAGAGATTGTGAAACATCACCGGATAGAAAGCGGTATCTCGATATTTTAAATTACACTTGCTGTGAGCCGGACCACGATACAGACCCATGTAATGGTCGTGGTCTCTAACCTTCTTATTTTCCTCCGAATTCACGTCGAACGATTGTCTGCATATGTGACATTTGGTGGCTCTGTTATTTTCGTCCTGCTGCTCTCGCGTGATGATCATTTTCGCCGGAGTTTTGAATTTGTCGTATAACATTTGAATTTTTGATTCTAACTCTTCCACGAACCTTTGGACCACGTCGTCGTCTTCATACTGTTTCGTGTAGGTGAAGGGACCCATGTCATGTTGCGAGTCGAAAGCGCATTTCACGTAAATGCAATAGCCCGAAGCTATGTGTTTTTGATATCTTTCGACGTAACTTTGAAGAGCGTTGGGTTGACAGGAACTCATTTTCATGGTGAAACATTCGAAATCACCGTACACGACAAATGGTACTTTTAACCTTCTATTGTGATTTTCAAACTTCACGATGGTGTTGGGTTTGGGCATTTCGACGGCAACACCTTGATTTTCGTTGCAATATTCCTGATGTTTTGCTAATGATTTTTCGCTCTTAAACATGTTCATGCAGTTGCAAGATAAACATACCTTATGTTCATGTTTATTATTTTGTCTCGACAGTAATCGGCTTGGATGTTTAACCGAACAATAATGACGATTGTCACCATTCGAAATCAATAATAAAATAATCGTCTTTTCTCTTTCGAGATACGAAGTCTGTCTGAGAGGATAGATCGTTCGTTTTTCGTCGTCGTATCCCAAGACGTTCACTGTTACGGTGGGATTTTGAACCTCAAAACGTTTGATGTGTTTAACTGCATTGGAAAAGTCACTCCGGTCCAATCAAGATTTTTAGAAGTCTCCTTGTAACAAGAAACTCTTTCGATGTTCATTTTCACAGGGTATAAAGCAGAAGTGACTGCCCATTTAAAACACTGATCATCTTTATTTCTCACGTTGACCACAGCGTGTTTTTTATCTAAGAAATACGGTAATTCCACGTAGGAAGATCCTTTCAACGAATCGTTTTCAGTTATGTGATTTCGAGTTTCAACACCTCATCGAACGTCCAATTACTACCTTCATGTTGATAATTTGCGAGAGACATCAACATCTTGTCTTTCATCTTTTCGAAAATGTTCGATAAATCTGAACCTCGAAATACGGGTTTGACATTTGATCTGAAATATGCATTTTTCATGATGCTCTCGCCGGACTTCACGTCGATTTTATTCATCACGCAATGGAGTATCATCTTAATTTTTATTCCCACATTCATGTATTTGTGAAACAAATCCAATACTTTTTTCTTCACCCATTCCATGAACAATTTCGGATTGATTTTCTTCAACGAGGGAACCATGTCGAAAGTTTTTAAAATGCCTTTGATCGCACTCTCCCATTCTACGGTCTTCGATTGAAATAGTTCTGCGGTGAGTCATGCTAGATATTCTTTTCCTTTCCCTTCATCTAATGCTCGTCGAATTTCACTCGATATATCTCGTTTGTCTAGAATCTGAAGTGCATCACTCATTTTCGTTTTAGTTTTTCTTTTCTTTTCTTTGGAAACTTGAAGTTCTTCAATGGCTTTTCGTTTAGTCGTCTTCTTATTTTTCACAATCGAAATGTTTTTCGTTGTTTTCGACGTCGGCATTTCGATTCCTTTTACTATCTTTTTCTTCTTCTCATTTTTCACAACCGATGCATTTTTTGACGTTGTTGCTATCGACATTTCGTTTGCCTTTCCATCGTTTCGCAAATATTCCTGTATGACTTCAATGTTTTTTGATTTAGTTCTATGATTTCTGAAATGTGAAATTTTTAATAGTTTACAAATCTCATTTAACTGAGGTACAGTTTTCTCATTTAAATTTTCCTTCTTTTTATCTGTTTGCACCATTTGTAAGAATTTTTTTTTTCGAATTTGTATTTAAATAATTTGTTAAAAAGTTTTGTTTTTTTCTTTAATGTGAAAAATATTTTTTTGATGAAATTAATCAATTTTTATGTTCCTTAACATGAAAAAAAATTGAATTAATACGAGAAAAAAAGGATGTTAGAAATTTAACTTTTTATTTATATATATATATAAATAGAAAAAACAAAACTTTTTAAACAAATTATTTAAGTACAAAATTTAAAATATACATTATTTGCAAGAATTCGTACAACAAAAAAAGACAAATAATCGATCATGACGACAACATCCACGACGGAATCTCGACATAAATGTCGACGTTGTTTAATAAATCGTTATTCTCCAAAAAACCAAGAAGAAAAAAATTGTAATTTATATTTACGCATTTCGAAAGAAAACGATACGATTTGCGATAGAAAATCGAATCGTAATACTATTAGCAAACAAAAATTAATTGACAATGTCGTTCAAACTATTAAAAAAGATGAAGAAGGTTCAAGACAAATAGAACTCTTACGACTTTTACGCGAAGTCTCGCACGAGGTTCAAAACAAATTTGCGTGAAGCAGACGCGTGTTCATGTCACCCGATTCCTTCTCAATAGATGATGATAACTGCAAGATGCGAAGGCCAATTTTTAAATGTTCGAAGTCTTGCACATTCTAAAACTCGTCTGCTTCTTTCATGAAGCGAATCAAATCTTCTAAAATCAAGAATTGAGATAACGTCTTGTTTGCGTGATTCAATGTATTGTACAATTGTTCTAAAAAATTATCACATTAAAGAAATTAAAATTAAAAAACTTTTTCTTATATATGTAAAGAGCAAAAAAAAAAAAAAACCTTTTTAAACAAATTATTAAAATACAAAATTTAAAATATTCATTATTGCAAGAATTCATAAAACAAAAAAAAAACCTAAATAATCGATCATGACAGCAACACCTAAAAGATGCGAATTGAAATTGAAATGAGTTGAAACGTATAAGAAATTTGGTCATAAAATCTATAGATTACAACAACACGATCCCATCGAATTGAACGAGATCGAGATGAAGGACTTAGAGCATAAATACAACAGATATAAGATGACTTTGAAATTGGATGAAGCCATGCTCGATTTGTTTTACGAGTACCAAAGCGATCTGCAGAACATCGTCATCGCCGAAGATAGAGAATTCAACAAGGACGATTTGTAGTTGCCCTATGGAAGTTACATATTTCCAAACATCTCATTCGAACTCGTGAAGAAATTGGGTGGTGAGAGCGAGTTGACCAAAGTAACAAAACTCAAAAGAGTAAAGATAAACATTCAACACATTTGCGAAAAAGGAGAAAACACGAGTGTCAACATGCTAATAACGGACTTGGAAATATAAACAATAGAGAGATTGATTTTTTTTTAGCGAAGAAGAAGGAAAAAAACGTAATGACATCATCTTGAAAACACGAGTGTCAACATGCTAATAACGGGCTTGGAAATATAAACAATACAGAGATTGATTTTTTTAGCGAAGAAAAAGAAAAAAAAAGTAATGAGATCATCTTTAGATCTCATTACTTTTTTTTTTTTTGGTTTTCCTTCTTCACTATTACCATATATTATAATAACGTTTCCTTTTTTCTTAAATTTCAGCGTCGATTCTTCTTTTCTTTTTTTCTTTTTTTTGTAATATGATACGTTTTTATAACAACACATTTGTTTATCGGAATCATAATTATGAACGAATGTTGTGCATCTCTTGATAACACTCACATCATTACCATTCTCTTCAGAAGGTAGTGGTGATGGTGGAAAGCATCTCATTCTTTTCATTTCCAACCATCTATCCCGCTGTTTATCTAACTCTTTCATCAGTTCTTTCCTTAGATATCCATCATTAGCGTCTAACCATTTTTCCACATCTTTTTTTTCGCACTCTGTCTCGCGATATTCATCATTATTGTCTAATTGTTTCTCCCCCTTTTTATCCATTTTATATATTATTTTATACTTTCCATGATTTATATTTTATATAAATTATATAATTTTATATTATAATAACATATTCAAAATTGGTATATTCTTAAATGGCGAATTCTCACCGAGCAACAAACCCTTGCCGAGTCGCTCAACGTTCTGTCCACTCTTCAGATAGAGACCGTTTCCTCTCAAAGAGTTGCCACCTCTAACAGGTTCTAGATACAATCCTTTACCGCTGTCGTCTACGTGGATGCGACACACGGCTCCTCCCTTCTTCAAAAACAGTCCACTGCCACCCATTAATTTCTCAACTGCCGAACTCGCGAGTCCCATGAGAGCTCCCACGCCGAGAGTCTTTCCAAGAAAGGGTAGTGCCTTTGCAGTGAAGGGTAATGCTTTTGCGGCGATTCCTGCCAATAGCGGTAGGAAACCACCTTTCATTCTCAAATTGTATCTCAATTGAGCGGGACTCAATCTCACCGTCAACCCTCTTCCATCGCGAATCGCTTTCTCCATCCTTTTGATTTGACTTCTGGTCCAGGCGATCGAATCATGACCGCCTCTCGTCAGATCTTTGTGAGTGAATTTGAATCTCACCGCCTCATCTCGAGTTGTTAACGCTCTCTTAAGTTTCTTCCTCTGTCCTGCGGATATGTTCACGTTTTTAATCACGTATTCTGTCATAATTCTTTTTTTTTTTTAAATATATTTACTTCAATTGTTTTCTTGTTTAATAATAATTATTTATATTAAATAATTTTGTAAAATTAATATTGCGTTTATTTTATTTTTGTTATCTATATATATACACAATATTTTTTTTTTTTTGCTTTTATATTTCTCTTATGTGAAATCGTATCGTCACCCTCTCTCCACGAAGATCTAACAGTTCACCATTTTGATCCGTCAACGTGGTTTTGAGACTATACAACGTGTCTAAAATCACTGGTAGATAAACTAAATTTCGAGGTCGCTCCACGATCTTATAACCCGGCGACACATTTGGAAAGAAGGAATAGATCATCGGTTGAGCGCTGTCATTCACGTAGCTTCCAGCAATCATGTCCACGTTCACCAGAATGCTATTGACTGTGAGAATGTCGACTGTATTTTCAGATGCTGCATGGTCTCGATACATCTTTCGATCGAATCCCAACATCTTGCCTATAGAATCATCCGTGTTGAAATCCACTCGAAAATTATCTTCTAAATCCAACATCGTCTGTAAGGTATTAGGATTAGGAGCGAGTCTGATCTTGTTGCTTCCCTTTCCATCCGTCTTCATTCGCGTCTGAATGTAATTGTTCAAATCGTGTATGTCGTAACTCCCTTTGGGAATTCGAATCTCCAACCAATCCACTCCGTCGGAATACTTGAACGAGTTATTCTTTTTGGTGACGTTGGGAACGGAATAATAAGTCTCCAGATTCACCAATGCCATCTCGTATCTTTTCGCTCTATTCAATTCGATGGAAGGTTCGAATTTCGTATCGAATCGAGTCGAATCACCACTCACCACGATTTGAATGGATTGTTTTGCAGCCATATTCTCGGCTATCCGCTCTAACAATTCTCCTTGTTCCAACATTATATTTTAATTTTATTTTTTTTTTATTTTTTTCAAAACTAATTATTTGAAGATTTATTATTTTTTAAATTTTTTTTTTAATTTTCACGCTCTATCTTATTATCATCAGAAACATAAAACTTGTCGAATCTGCACCGATATTTTCCACGATTAAATTCGCTTGTCAAATCGATCATGACGAAATTGTAAAGTCCTCCATCCCAAACCCTCTTGCAGAATCTCCTGAATTCCGCCACGCTCGTTTGCGACGTGGTTGCCGTAGATGTGATTGAGATTCTTGAGATCTTGGCGAAAGAGACATAGAAAATTAGCATTCTCCCTTATCGTCTGTCTGGGCAATCAAAAATAATTCTGCGACAGGTAGAAATAGTCCACGTTGCTGTGTCGACCCCTAACGTAATACGATTCGCATCGGTTCTGTCTCTCCAAAAGCAGAAGATCGTCGAAAATCATGAAATTCTTATCTTCCAATTTCAATTCTCTAGGATCCGGAACGTCGCTAGCGTTCTCATAAAATCGACACTCGACATTCGAAGATGCATTTCTCTTCATCAGCTCCATCGCCGCACCATCCAAAATGGTCGAAAGTGGAGCTTCACTCTTGTCGAATTCCTCCCTACTGTCATAGATTCTGGCTATGACGTCCTTGGGCAATCTACGGTCCATGCCCTCTCGAAGCAATCTGTATTCGGGTTGAAACAAGCTCTTGCCAAACACGAACAATCTGTCGTAATCCAACCAGTCGGGTTGGGACAACAGATTCATCAACAGATTGGTCTTTCCACAATTCGATTTTCCCACTATCAAGCCTCTTATGCTTTTGGGAAAGAACTCATTATTCGACCTCTTAGTCGTGGCGTCGTTCCAAGACATATCTTTAATGTTCATCTTTGTTTTATTTTTTTTTTTTTTGTTATTTTAGATTCTTTTCAAACACAATTTTTATGTTTTTTCAAACTCAGTTGTTTTAATATTATTATTTATTTATATCACACCGTCGCGAGTTCTCTTCAATCCTGATCCACTCGTCATTTTAGCTAAATCTTGTATGGGTACCACAGCATCCTTAAAATCTTTCCAACTTTTCGGCGTTTGCTCCAACGCAGCTCACTTCGCCGGTGGACTGATCAACTTGTCGATCAACACGTCGGCTGCCCTCTTGTCAGCCACAGAAGCTATCATACCACTGGCTTTGGAAGCGGCTTTCTTACCAGCATCCAAAGCCGTCTTCTTACCGACCTCAAACGCAGTTAATGCGAGTTTTCTACCCGCATCGCTCGTGAACGCTCGCATTATAGAATCGACGATGCCAGAACCGCCTTCACCATAAGTTCTGACGTATCCCCTTGTTCTTTATCACCAACATATTTTATTTTTATAATATATTTTGTTTTTTCACTGGTAAATCGTTTTGTTGTTTAAATACTTTTATTATTCTGGTGTAAAAATTTACTGTTTTATTTTTGTTTGTTTGTTTCTCTCTACTTATTATATACACATCAATCCTTCAATTCATTCATCAGCCTTTTATAATGGTTTTTATTCAAAACCTTCTGTCTTAACAATTCGTCAGATATAGTAACTATCTGATTATCTAATCCTGTGTTACCAGCCCATCTGCTCGCCATCAACAAACTCAATCTCTGAGACAGAGCGTCAGAATCGCTCGGAAGAAAAGTGGTTTTCACCCCTTTGCCAGTCACCGATTCGACGAACTTCTTATTCATATCCCATATGGGTTTCACCACTTTCGTCCACTTGTAACCTCTGTTGGCTTTGGGTCTCGTCTCTCTGGCATCGTTATTTCTCTTCATGGCGTGGGTCTGAACCAGAATGTCGCCGTAATTGTCGAAATCCTGTTCCGTGTAATCACTAGGCTTGTTGTAAAGGAGCAATCTGCGCAGTCCATCAGTCAATTCGTATGTGTTCGAACCCACGATCAATTCATCATCGCCTATTTCTACTTCTGTGTCTCCAATAAAAGTATTATTGTCCGAATCCTTATAAAATCCATACAACAGATCTCTCTTATCGCTATCCTCAGACGATGTGATGCTATCAGTGCTGATAGTCGAAACTGTATCGTCGCTCAAGTCTGTTTGAATTCCCGTGGGAACGTAATCCGGTGTAGATTGAATGGAATGCTGATTTCCAAAACTACCGGGCAACGAACCCATTCTCAAAGAACTCTCTTTTATGGGTCTCAATTCTTCGACTATCTCCTTCCTGCTTCGCTCTTGACCCTCCGTCACGGGTTTAAATATTTTTGTGGCTTCGCATTTGAGTTCAATCTCACCAAGACGTCTGCTTCTGTCAGCCGATTGAATGCCCTTCTTAGCACGTTCATACTCGTCTAAAATTTGATTTCGGCGTCTAGAATCCATCTGTAAAAACATTTTTCGTTTTTTAATTGTTAATGTTCCTTTCAGTATGCTAATGCGAGTTATTTTATTATTTTCAAACTTAAATGTATAATTATATTTTTATGTTTTAAGTTAATAAAAATCTTTCTGTCTTTAATATAATAACTAAAAATTCACATCTCAACTCAGTATTGATTGAATTGGGAAAATTTAAAAAACGTTTTAAGCACATGACAAACCGGTTTATGATTTAACGTATTTGAGAGTAACTTACGTTTGTTAAAAGGAATTCCATTCACATATCAAAAAACCATTCACTTAGTGTCGAATTAAGAGAGAACTTTTGATGACAGTTAAAACATTCTAGCACATAAAAGAAACTGTTTTTTCTAATTTAACGTTAAAGGAATTCATTCATTCATTCATTCATTCATTCATTCAAATCTCTCTGATCGTTATCATGAATATATTAAAAATTTACCACTCAAACCTAATTGAGTGGAAAATGCGTTTTATTATAACATTATTAAAACGATCCATTAAAACGAAAAAACCTTCATTCACGCCACAACAAAAACATGAGCAACATTTTTCATTCAAACATTCCATTAAGTGTTTATTAAGATTACTTCACAAGAATTAATAGTGACAAACGCGAACAAACGATTTTTTACCACTGATTCTTTTCTCTAATTGTCTCTAAACTCAATTTCTCTTCGTTACATCGAAACAAAACATGAATGTCTATTTTTTACAGATCATATTTTATAGTTGACTCTTTTTGAACGGATGCCTTTCATTCACGCAACTCCTTTTTTTAAAACTGACACTCATATTTATAGTCTACTCTTTTGAATGAAAACCTCATTCAGTTACAACAATAACATGTGTTAGTTTTACTTCAGGAAACGTGACAGTGGGTTTGCCGGTTCAAAAATCACCTCTTTTCCGTGTACCGTACACGATTCGATTTCCGACGTAAAATCCGCAAATGGATTTCCGTGTACGCCTCCATAGGGTTTCAGTGTTAAAATCGTGTACAGACGCGGATGATTTAGAATCAGCAAGATGATGATTTAGAAACGACAAAACGTTTTTTTGCTCGCAATTTAACACTGAATCCTATGGGGAAACCCATTTGCCGATTCAAAGACAAAACGGTACATGTACACATACGTAAAATTTCATGCGTTTTTTTCACTCTTGGATACAATCCAGTGATGTTTGAATCGGCAATGCCGATTCTAACATCACCCTAAAAACGTTAAAATTGTGTACCTGTACACGATTTTAACACTAAATCCTATGGAAGTGTACATCGATGTACGTGTACATGTACACGTACATGTACATTGATGCTTGAATCGGCCTTTACTACCTACTAACCTCTAAGCCCACTAAAAGAAGGGGATGTGGTCAGGGTTAAGCCTGCAGGTTATGATAAGACATGGGACAAGGCTGTTGTATCAAAGTGTTTGGGACATCGGTCATATGAAGTGACAGCTGGATCAAACCCCTAAATCCGCAATCGTACGCATTTGAGAAAACGAAGTGAGGTGTTCTGTACCTCTGATAATGAAAGCCGGGTCGTCATACCTGAGTGTTCAGGTAGATCCGAAAGTGATTCTGTAAAAAGGGATAGCCCAAGTGACGCGGAAAAGCAAGGGATATCAGAGTGTTTTAATAATTCTGGGCGCAATTCATTGAAAAGTCTCAGTCCGTCTGGAAAACAGAATATGTCAACACCGGCATGTATAACCCCAACTCACTTTCATGTAGCACCTGATGGCTCTCAAACAGCCGAACAACAAACCACTCCTGTACAATCTACCACGACTTTGGTCGACAGTAAATGTACTCCCCAGGGTAACATAGTCAATACACAGTCTAATGTATCAGTACCTGTAACTACAAGAACTGGTAGAGTTATAAACCCCCCCCCCCCCCCCCCCCCCCAGATTCACTGATTAATCTAACCGATGTTTCATTTCAGCTTTGCAGTGTGTTTTACTTTATTTTATCTTTTTTTATTATAAAGGACGAAGGCGCCGAAGGCGCCCGAGTTGAGACGGAGGTGAAGCCGACGTCGAAACTCGTGAGTCCTTTATACTAATTTCACACTTTTTTTAACGTGGGAAGTAGTTAACGAGATGAGACTTCACGAGAATGACTCTGGCTGATTAAACTTTTAGGGATTTTTCCCAAAGGAACCGGGGGACAAATGAGGTTACATTTTTTCAAGGCTACTCGGACGCTACAACAAGTGATGGCTCTCCATCATTACTTTCACCCTCATTGGGTCAAAGGACCCTTAATATATTGGGTGTGTGTGGGGGGGGGGGGGGGGGGGAGATGAGGTTAATGGGTCACTGATTATGTCATGTGATGTTCATAGCAAGTAAAGCACACCCCTAGCAACGTGCAAACTACTGGGCCAATTTTGACCAATTTTTACACATGGACCCAACATGCGTTGCAAACGAAAACAGACAGGTCAATGGTATCGCCACGTGACTTCCCTAGCAACCAGAGCGTCCTCTTAGCAACGGGCTAACTACTGGGCCGATTTTGACCAAATACGGTATATGGACCCAAAATGCATTGCAAATAAAAATAGACAGTTCAATGTTGATGTCTCGTGACTTCCCTAGCAACCAGAGCCCACCCTTAGCAACGGGCTAACTACTGGGCTGATTTGGACCAAATTCGGTATATGGACCCAAAATTCGTTGCAAATGAAAAAAGACAGATCAATCATGACGTCACGTGACTTCCACAGCAACCACAGCGCCCCCTTAGCAACGGGCTAACTACTGGGCCAATTTTGACCAAAATCGGTAAACAGACCCAAAATGCTTTGCAAATGAAAACAGACAGATCAATGTTGACGTCACGTGACTCCTCTAGCAACCAGAGCGCCCCTTAGCAACGGGCTAACTACTGTGCCGATTTTGACAAAATTCGGTATACGGACCCAAAATGCATTGCAAATGAAATCATACAGGTCAATGTTGACGTCACGTGACTTCCATAGCAACCAGGGCGCCCCCTTAGCAACGGGCTAACTACGGGGCCGATTTTGACCAAATTCGGTATACGGACCCAAAATGCATTGCAAATGAAAACAGACAGATCAATGTTGACGTCACGTGACTTCCCTAGCAACCAGAACGCCCCCTTAGCAATGGGCTAACTACTGGGCCGATTTTGACCAAATTCGGTATACGGACCCAAAATGCTTTGCAAATGAAAACATACAGATCAATGTTGACGTCACGTGACTTCCCTAGCAACCAGAGCGCCCCCTTAGCAACGGGTTAACTACTAGGCCGATTTTGACAGAATTCTGTATACGGACCCAAAATGCATTGCAAATAAAAATAGACAGTTCAATGTTGATGTCTCGTGACTTCCCTAGCAACCAGAGCCCACCCTTAGCAATGGGCTAACTACTGGGCTGATTTGGACCAAATTCGGTATATGAACCCAAAATTCGTTGCAAATGAAAAAAGACAGATCAATCATGACGTCACGTGACTTCCACAGCAACCACAGCGCCCCCTTAGCAACGGGCTAACTACTGGGCCAATTTTGACCAAAATCGGTAAACAGACCCAAAATGCTTTGCAAATGAAAACATACAGATCAATGTTGACGTCACGTGACTTCCCCAGCAACGAGAGCGCCCCTTAGCAACGGGCCAACTACTGGGCTGATTTTGACCAAATTCGGTATACGGACCCAAAATGCATTGCAAATGAAAACAGACGAGGCAATGTTGACGTCACGTCTTTTTTCCTTTTCCCTGACATGACCCAGAAGCACAGAATTAGTTGTTTCATAATTACTCACAGAATTATCTGTTGTGCTAACTACAAACAGTACAGGTACGTCGGTATTTTTTTCAGTGAAATTAAAGAAAATGGCTCACTGAAATTGGCGCATAAAGCTCTGGGCCTATTTAATTCAAAAAAACAAGTCTGTGCTGTCTTGTGATCGAAGTGTGTATGTTTGTGCTGGCTTGTGTAGTTTGTGTGTCCGTTGGGCAAATCGCCCAGAAACCTGATCCGAATCGTCCACAAACATGGTCCGAATCGTCCAATAATCTGATCCAAATCGTCAATAGATCTGGGCCGAAACGTCCTTTATAAAAATCTGGTCCGAATCGTACACGGTCCGAATCGTCCAGACACCATGTAACGAGTTACTTTCCTTACGTTCGATGTGTACTCTAAGGTTTTGGTAGAAAACCCCGATAGAACTGATCGTATTTACGGAAAATGCCACTCTTATTCAGAACGTTCGGTGCTGTTGGAAAAACGAATGAAAAAAAAATATGGTGTGTGCTTAAAGAAATAATCAAGACTATGTGATTTGCATACAAAATAATAAAAAAATTGTATTTGCTCTTCATGTCATGTTTTTTTCTATAATTTCAGATCCATTCTTTGAAAAAAAGGTTTATTCCCTTTCATTTTTGGCTTAACAATTGTCAGCAAAACTTTTGTTTCCAGAGCACTAGAATGTTCTATGTTATTCATGCACAAGTTTCTGAAAACTGCACATTTACTGAAGAAAGATACTAAAAAAATTTAAGAAAAATAAATAAATAACCCCCCCCCCCCCCCCCCTCATCTTCATTGTTTTGCACAATATATTGACCGAGAATCAAACATATTTTGATTTGTTTTCAAATTGATCTGTTTATGCTTAAATTAATTATATTCCTCAGATTTTTCCTCATCATAATGTTTTACATGAAACTACATTTGTGATACTCAGTCTTATCATTTTAAAGATGGTCTTTTCAGTAAAACTGCATTGGCATATTTTCATCGTCCTTTTTTTTGCACAGCACTGCTGTATTTTCTTGTTTTATTGTTTAAAAAGGGAAAGATGTTACATTATGTTTCAGGGACAATCCCCCCCTCCGCCCCCCCCCCCCCCCCCACACACACCCCCATCAATGTAAATTCCTGTTCAGAGTTGGACATTTTATGAGTTGCTCTGAGACAGTATTGAATTCTCAATTTTTTTTTTTTTGTTTGCCGGGTGGTGGGCCGGTGGGGGGCTGGCTGTGTGAATTGTTTTGAAAATAGCACACGTCGAATGGAGGATACCCAATTCACCAGAAGAAAAGCCATAACTTATTTACCACAGCGAAACAGTACTGTGGCTAAAAATACATAGTCCTGTTACTCGGTGTGATAGATCTCAACCATTTAATAGGAACGAAGAGATTTTTCTACCCTTTTTGAGAAAGGGTCCAGGAGCCTTGGAAATTTAGCGTTGTAAAGGCCAAAATTGGGAATTTATGTGAGCAACTGTCAGTAAGAAATAAATAAACTTACTAGCACACCCTTGTGAGAAATCAATATAATAATCAATGAAAACCTGTTACAGTATAACCCACTGGCAGCTTAGAATTATTAAACAATACTGGTGATCAACCAATTCAATGATGAAAAAATATTCATTGGAAGTCTTCTTCATCGTTAAGATTGGTTAATGATCAAGTACACACATAAGTTCTCACCTACATGTTACAAGCAAGCCAAGTTCAGTCAGCAGGAGTACTCTAACCTGGGGGCGGTTTCGGTAAAATAATTGGGGGCGGTTCGTTCTGGGGACGATTCGGGTTTCTCGACATCAGTCAGCAGGAGTATCTAACCTGGGGGACGGTTTAGGTAAAATAATTGGGGATGGTTCGTTCTGGGGACGATTTGGGTTTCATGACATCAGTCAGCAGGAGTATCTAACCTTAGGGACGGTTTGGGTAAAATAATTGGGGACGGCTCGTTCTGGGGACGATTCGGGTTTCATGACATCAGTCAGCAGGAGTATCAGACCTGGGGATAGGTTATCAGACATGATTTTAGACATGAACGGAACCTAAAAAATCGGTAACATGGTTCAAGAAACACGGAACCCGGCGGTAAAGAAATTTAGGTACCATTCCTGAGCAGTTATGCTTGGTATTGATGCATTTAGTCACTTTGACTCACAGCGCTGCGAGTCATTCAGTTATTATTGTTGCACATCAAGGGAGCTAATTTAGAACACCGATATCCAGGAGAAAGGACGCTCCACGACACTGTCAAAACAGTTTCAAAACAATACAACTGAATACCCTTCGTTCTGAAACAATTCACAATGTGAAGCCTACTGCCAAATAGGGCCTGGTGACACAGAAATGATTTCCCAACTTCAGTGAATTGGGAATTTTGGGGAGCAAATTGGAAAACAGGGACTATTTTCAATTGGGAATGGGGGCTGATATTTGTCGGTCAAAGAAAAACCTGGAACGGCAATGGTTTTGAACGTCTATTTTAATTCCTGGTCTTTTATTAAAAGAGTTTTGTGAATGACATTTCACAAACGGCACTCCTGAATGGCAGGGTATTCAAAATTGTGCAGTGTTTTCAGCAAGTGTTTTATTATCAGAAACAAAACATCCAGGCGCAATATTTTACGCTCCGAAAATGATGATTGCAGGCGTTTACAAGTGTGAGCGCAATCACACCTGCCTCATGCGAAGCACTGCTTACAACCATTTATTTGAATGAGTCTTTTGAAATTATCTAGTTTTGTGTCATTTTGGAGGAAAACATGATTTGATAATTGTATTGAAGTAGATTATTGTCATTGGTACTTTTAACACATGCCTTGTAGAGTGTTGGAAGCCTATATTTGGGCTTTGTCCTAAAATTCCCCTACCACAACTTAAAGGTTTCATATTCTGTGGCAGTGTTTCACATAATCTTTAAACTGAAATTATTTAGCGTGTATGGTTTTGCTATGTTATCATTGCCTATAGGTACTTGTTGAGTATGTTCCTAGCAGGGATCACAAGCTGTTGTTTTGAGGCAAATGATTAGGAAATTATAATAAAATTTGAATGGTGATTTTTTAATAGCACTGGCCGGATTAGACTGTTACATCCAATAAAGGGTTATTGTGCTTTGTGTTTATGAAAATGAGTTGTTGTTTTGTGTTCTCTACAGATATTTAAGGTAATGCACGAGCTTTGAAGTATGCATTGAATCACAGAGTTTACAGGGATTTTGCTTGTCATTTGGATTGTGTTACAAAACCTGTTCCTTCATACAGAAAAGTAAGTTTTTCTTGTAATGAAGGCTTCTATTTGTTTGCGCGGAGACTTTTTGGAGACTCTGTGCACAAAGACAGTCGTGTTTTATTGGTTTTAGAAACATTTTGGGCTCACCTGAGTGAAACTCAGGGATGGGGGGGGGGGGGGGGGGTCTTTACCAATCACTTTTCATCCATCAGTTGTCGATTCATCGCTAACTTTACATTATCAACTTCTAAGAATCTGTCGTTATTTGGTATAAAACATCTCTATGAGGGTCAGATTCAAGTTTGTTCAAACCAAGTCCCTGTGTTAATATTTGGGCTCCCTGTGCCGTCCTTTAAAAATTTATATTTTTCCCTAACCTTAAAAAGGTAATGCAAAGCAGGCATTCAAGTTTGCCTAACCTTTTTTATTTGAGAACAACTTTATTTCATTTTGATTGTACGGTTGTGTTATATTATAGTTACAGTCACTTATTCTGCAGTAATTTTTGGAGTATAATCTCAATCTACTAATAAATATATATACCACCCTTTACCAAATAGTTACAAGCTCATCAAGTGGGTTATTTCCTCCAACGGACGGGTACTTTAAACTCACCTAATGATACAATCAGTAACCAGATAACAACAACGAATGGGTTTCCTCTTCTGATCCAGTATACAGTACGTGGAGAGTGGATTGTAACTAAATCGCTCGCAGAGTGGAGTTATCACCCAATCTATAGCTTTCAAATTTTGTATATATCGACAAAAAACACAAGCAATGTTTCAGCCAATGGACCTCCGGGTTTAACCCGGAGGTCCATTGGCTGAAACTTTGCTGGTGATGGTTGTGCTTTGCAACAAATGTGCAATTATTGCTCGGGTGGAATCTCCACTCTGCGGGTGATTTAGTGATAATACACTCTCCACGTACTGTAGATGTTTTTCAGCTTCCAGTCCAGCGTCCAATAATAATCTTGACGAGATTGGAGGAGTTTTGACATTAACTTTACAAGTTGCATCTTTGCGTCAATATAAAATAGAGGTCGGTCAACTTCAGCATTAACAGTATGATTTAACCCTTTGACACTTTTGTACGTGTTATTACGTACGAAATCTTTTGTTTAATTTAACCCTTTGACACTTTTGTACGTGTTATTATGTATTGTTTAAATGTTAGAGATTTATCGGTTGTCTTTATCACTGTAAACAAACATCCATGTTTAACGACTGAAGTGAGTGACGTCAAGAACAAGGTTGCTTCGTTACTTACAGTACATGGAGAGTGGATTGTAACTAAAACACCCGCAGAGTGGAGTTATCACCCAAGCTATAACTTTCAAATTTTGTACATATTGACAAAAACACAAGCAATGTTTCATCCAATGGACCTCCGGGTTTAACCCGGAGGTCCATTGGCTGAAACTTTGCTGGTGCTGGTTATGCTTTGCAACAAATTACCAATTATTGCTCGGGTGGAATCTCCACCCTGCGGGTGATTTAGTGATAATACACTCTCCACGTACTGTATTCACCACTCTCTTGGTGACGTCACCAGTTCTCTTTACTCTGCTGACCAGTTTACCATTCCAATTGCTGATTCCATGTTGGAGGAGTAATCATAGAGGAAAATTATGCTACAATTCAAGTTATTTTTTACAAATTAATCACTATAACATCATGTGAACTGGATTTTGTGAGATATTTTGCATTACCTGAAAAAAAATTATGTCACAGATGATTTGCATAACCTGAAAAGAAGTTATGAAATTTTTAAGGGCCTTCTATCGGAGCCCGAATTTCAACTTAGTGCAGTATGAGAAAATGTCTTTAAAAATCCTCTTCTTTGTATCCCCAGCTGAATCCTTTAATATTTGGGAGAGGGTGGGGGGAGGGGTTGAAGTTTGTTCAAATCAAGTTCCTGGGTTAACCCTTTGCCTAACAAAATTGCGAAAACTACCCAGCACTATATACGAAAATCGTCGTTCCATTTTTTTTCATATTTTTATTTTTTGCCACCAAAATATAGGTTTTGACTTCTCATTGGAGCACTGCAATGTGCTCGTTCCAATGAGGGATTATATCAAACTCCTAGAAGCAAAATATGAAAATTTGTAGTTTTGTGAAAATGTTCTTGTCAAGTGTCGTCTGCAACTCTTGTTGGTTAAAGGGTTACTATTTGGGCTCTTTGTTGGAGCCCAAATTTACACTTTGTGCATTATGAGGGACATTCTTTTAAAATCTTCCGAGCCACAATTCAGAACCTTTCATATTGGATACACAACATCTTTAGTGGGGTCAGTTTCAAATTTGTTCAAAATGGGTCCCTGGGTTGAACATTTACCTAATGAAATGGCATAAACCGCCCAGCTCTGTACACGAAAATGGCCATTCAGTGTTTGAAATATTTTCATTTTTTGCTTTCGAAACAAAGGTTATGTACCCCCCCCCCCCCCCCCCCCCCCAGTGGAAGGAGCACAGCCTGCTCATTTCATTGGGGCAGTCCTAAGAACATAAGTTTTGGAAGAAAAAATTTAAATTTGTAGCTATGCAAGAATTGTTTGGGCTAGTGTTGTCTGCAACTCACGTCAGGTAAATGGTTCTTTGATTTTGAGGTGAGTGATTGCTCCCGCTCGCCATAGCTCTCAAAGACTGAAAAAGCAACAAGCGATTTGTCATTTGTGTACAAAAATTAACAGATTTCTCTGCCAATTTTGAAATGAGAAATTAAACAGCATCCGAATGATTAACATTCTTCAAAAACCAGCGCCATTTACAATGGATAAGCAAAGTACTGATGGCAACATAGAAGAAAGATCAAAGCACATTTTGTCTGTATTAAATGTGAGGGTGAATACACATCACTTTGTACATAGGCTGTCAATTCCAAAGCAGTCTACATCAAAGACTTCTGTTCATCTGAGGCTGGTCAACTTCTAGCATGATGGTGTCACATGATTGGTGTGTGTCTGCAGTCACTTACTGCCAAGTACATACACCGGGCTCTACGAATATGAAGATCGACCTGAATTATAAATGAGATGGGGGTGGGGGGGGGGGCTACATTTCTTAGAAAACTTTTATGAAATTTCTCTCCCAGATGTTTCCCCACTCTAGCATTTTTATTTCTCGGAGGGTTTTATTAAAAACTGACCAACAAATAAAGTCTGTCCTCACTTGTTGGTCAGTTTGTAATAAAAACATTCCATAGAATGAAAGCTCCAGAGTAGCTGGTGTGGAACTTCCTTGAACCAGGTTTTCCAGCAAGCTTTTTAACTGAGATTTTTATTGAGGAGGCTCTGGGAATAGCCTCACACTTAGAATGTAACTGGTTGTTTTATACATGAATATTTATGAAGCCCACATTTCTGCAAAATGTTTTTGAAACATGGCGATCCCAGCACTGCACAGTTTTGGTGCATCAACATTACAATTGTCCTTTTTACTGTGGTACATGAGTAATAAAAATACAAACGCCAATGCGCATCTGGAATTTTTTTTTCCTCAATCTACATTTTAAACCCCCGCTGGGGTACCTGTCCTTCAGAGTCATATGAAAAGTAAAAAAGAAAACCTAGGGACGGCACATTTTTCGGCCCAGTCAGTCCTACAGTCGGGACAGTATGGCCCTGCATTTTGGTGAGGCCTTCGATACTCATTGAAAAAAAATTTTTTGGACCCCTTAAGGGTAATCTTGGGGTTAAACTACATACCCGTGCCAAGTTTGGTAAAAATTGGACCAAGGACATGGGAGGAGAATACGGACATACAAACATACAGACTTTCACCATTATTTCTATAGATAATGCACACATTCGAAAATTTGTTGTATATTACCCATGATACGTTGAACGACACTATCAATGAAAAGGTGCAATTTCATTTGTGGGAGCGATCGATTGCATGAGTCAAATGTCAGGTGAAGTAAATATCGCTCGCCATCGTTTTCCAAAATTGAAGAACTGGGTAAAGGGTTAATATTAGGCTCTATGTTGGAGATCAAATTTTAAAGTTTGAGCATTATGAGGAATATTTTAAAATCTTCTTCTGATCCACAAGTCAGAATCCTTTCCTATTTGGCATACAATATCTCTAATGGGGTCAGATTCACATTTTGACCCCTGGGTTAACCATTTATCTAACAAAATCGCTCAAACCACACAGTAATGTACACGGAAACTTATCTTTTATTTTTTTTAATATTTTCATTTTTTTGCTTCCAAAGCATAGGTTGTAAACCCCTCATTGAAAGAGGGGTCATAACATATGTTCTGGGAGCAAAAAATGAAAATTTGTAGTTATGCAAGAAACTTTTGGGCATGTGTCATGTCTGCAATTCAAGTTAGGTAAAGGGTTAATGTTTGTGCTCTCTATTTTAACTTAGTGCATTATGAGGAATTTTCTTTCAAAATCTTCTTCAGATGTACCAGTCAGAATCCTTTCATATTTGGGATACCAGGCCTGGCATTCTGAAAAATGCAGGAGGGCAAAAAATCGCTCTCCTCAATCAGCTTAGGAGAGCAATTAGCTTTACACAGCATTTTAAGTATCCAGTTGAACAAACTCATTGAAACTGAAACCAACAGACTACATCAGTGATTTTATTAACTTTACTAAGGTAAAGCGAAATCTCTTAGACATCTAGATGTCTCACTCAACAATCGAACACACACTTGACAAGACCTGTGTGTGCACCCAGACCTGTTGTCCTAGAAAGTCATATGCCTACCACTACCACCTTCAACCCCACAAGGGGGGTTGAATTCGGTAGTGGTGGGCGTATGACTTTCTTGGACAACAGGTCTGCTTGAATCTACAGCCACATCCTGGTGCAAGTGCTTCAAGTGACAGGATAGTAGTAATGGTAGTATATTATAGTGTCAATATTCCTTGAATAATTACCCCTCAAACTGTGATGTCAGTTGTTGAACTTGAAACTGACAGAAAAAATATTGCTGTGGCCCATTTTGCTTCAAATGATTGCAACTGTGTTTGGGTATGGTTGCAGCCATTACCTTTTACCACAAAACCACTTTCAAAATGAAATTACGTGATGTTATGTGACTTCGAAGTTAAATTACATTTTTGCTTTACAACAAAAATTTAATGTGACCATAATACATGTAATCTCAATCATCCCAGACCAAAATATTTAAGAGGGCAATTTTTCGCTCTCCTTAATTCTTTCAGGAGGGCAGTAAGGAGAGCTAAAAAAACGCTCTCCTGAAATTGCCAAGCCTGGGATACAACATCTCTGGTGGAGGGGGCCACCAGAGATGTGCGGGGAGGGGGATCGGTGCTGTCAGATTCAAGTTTGTCTAAATCAGGTTCTCGGATTAATATTTGGGCTCTCTATTGGAGCCCATAGTTTAACTTCGTGAATTATGAGGAATATTCTTCAAAAAACTTCTTCGGATCCATCAGTGAAAGTCTTCCGATATTATTCGAAAATGATTTTTCCCCTATGAATCCAGACCCCCTCCCCAACCCCCTGGGGGGTCAATTAGGCGGAAACGTTTTTTGGCTCCAAAATGCAATATCCTTAAGGAGGAAGACTCAAGTTTGTTCAAATCATTTCCTCAGTGTCTTTCCATCAAACTGCAGTGACATAAAAAAACCTTGAAAGTTTGTCAATGCCTACACCTGGTAGAATTGAGCTCAGTTAGGAAGGCCTATGATAATAATCATCTGACATGGACACCAGAGTTATGAATAATTTCATGACTTCATTCCTCTGAATGTTGATAAGCCTTAGCCATGGCTAGCTGAATGTGATCCAAAATACTTCTTTGAACTACTTTGTTAGGTGAGCGATTTAAGGCCTCTTGGGGCCTCTTGTTACCTAATAAAATTGCCAACACTACCAGCACTTTACACGGAAAACACCCTTCAATTATTTTAATATTTTCCTTTTTTGCTTAAAAACGTAGGTTATGATCTCATTGAAAGGTAAAGGGGTAATATTTGGGCTCTCTGGTGAAGCCCAAATTTTAATTTTGTGCATTATGAGAAATATTCTTTAAAAAATCTTCTTCCGATACACAAGTCAGAATCCTTTCATATTTGGCATACAACATCTCTAGTGGGGTCAGATTCATGTTTGTTCAAATTAGGTCCCTGGGTTAACCCTTTATACCTAACGAAATGACAAAAATTACCCAGCCCTGTACACGAAAAACGCCATTAAATTTTTTAAAATTTTCATTTTTTGCTTCTGAAACACCTGTTATGACTACTCATTGGAGTGTTCACGACATGCTCACTACATTGAGGGGTCATAACATATGTTTTGGAAGCAAAAAAGAAAATTTGTAGCAATGCAAGAATGTTTTTGGCTTGTGTCGTCTGCAACTCACGTTTGGTAAAAAAAATCAGGTGGATCAGATATGGTACGGCACTTTTGGTGTGAAGTATGAGTAGGAGTTTTTTTTTAGAGTTATGGCCCTTGTTTACACAGGATTTGGTTGTATTTTAGAGTTTTACAATTGTTATCAGAATGGAATAAAAGTCATTGGATATAAAGATATGTCAAATGTGATTTTGAGGGTGGATGGAAACTTTTCATGACTGTTATGATCATGTGTGCACTAAGTTTCCTTCTCAATTTCCATCCCAGAAATTTGTCCATTTAATTCCTCCAACATTTTCCTTTGGATTTATTCAAAACTATATTGCATGAGAATGAAGGGTACATGTTCAAGTGGAAGGCATTTTCGAGTTTTCAAGAGTTATTCCCCTTTTTCCCTTTAATTTACATGGAATTGGAATTGGAATTGGGATATCTTCAGATGTAATTATGTCTCCCCTTCCCAGAAGGGAGACATATTGTTTTAGTGCATATTCTTCTTCTTCTTCTTCTTCTTCTTCTTCTTCTTCTCATACAAACTTTGTCCGGGCCATAACATTTTTGTCTTTTGACCTACACCTTAGATACTTGGCATGTGGATGTATCACCATGAGCCGGTGTGCAGTGTACCATAGTGACCTTCATGTGACCTTGACCTTTGACCTGAAGGTCAGATTTATGTGTTTTGAAATTTGTCCGGGCCATAACTGTTTTGTCTTTTGACCTACACCTTAGATACTTGGCATGTGGATGTATCACCAAGAACCGGTGTGCGGTGTACCATAGTGACCTTCATGTGACCTTGACCTTTGACCTGAAGGTCAGATTTATGCGCTTTTTTAAGGGAAACTGTCTGGACCAGAACGTTTTTGTATTTTGAGTCAGGCTTTAGATATTTGTCATGTGGATGCATCACCATGAGCCGGTGTGTAGCGTACCATTGTGAACTTCATGTGACCTTGACCTTTGATCTGAAGGTCAGATTTGTGTTTTTTTCAAGGAAACTTTGTCCAGACCAAGACTTGTTTGTCTTTTGAGCCAGGCCTTAGATATTTGGCACGTGGATGTATCACCATGAGCCGGTGTGTCGCATACCATTGTGACCTTCATGTGACCTTGACCTTAAGGTCAAATTTATGTACTTCAAATAGGGAGTAATTGTCCAGACCAGAATTTTTTTGTTTTTTGACCTAGGACTTGGTTATTTGCCATGTGGATGTGTCACCATGAGACCGCATGTCGTCTACCTCGATGACCTACATGTGACCTTGACCTCTGACCTTAAGGTCAAATTTATGTACTTCAAATAGGGAATAATTACCCAGACCAGAACGTTTTTGTTTTTTGACCTAGGACTTAGATATTTGACATGTGGATGTATCGCAATTAGACTGCATGTCACATGTAATCATGACCTTCATGTGACATTGACCTCAAGGTCAAATTTATGTACTTTAAATAGGGAGTAATTGTCCAGACCAGATTTTTTTTTTGGACATGTGGATGTGTTACCATGAAACCGCATGTCTGCTACCTTGATGAACTGCATGTGACCTTGACCTCTGACCTCAAGGTCAAATTTATGTACTTCAAATAGGGAATAATTGTCCAGATCAGAACTTGTTTGTTTTTTGGCCTAGGACTTGGTTATTTGACATGTGGATGTGTCACCATGAGACCGCATGTTGTGACCTTCATGTGACCTTGACCTCAAGGTCAAATTTATGTACTTCAAATAGGGAGTAATTGTCCAGACCAGAATATTTTTGTTTTTTGACCTAGGACATGGGTATTTGACATGTGGATGTGTCACCATGAGACCGCATGTCTGCTACCTGGATGAACTGCATGTGACCTTGACCTCTGACCTCAAGGTCAAATTTATGTACTTCAAATAGGGAATAATTGTCCAGGTCAGAACTTGTTTGTTTTTTTACCTAGGACTTAGATGATTGACATGTGGATGTATCCCAATGAGACCACATGTCATCATGACCTTCATGTGACCTTGACCTCAAGGTCAAATTTATGTACTTTAAACAGGGAGTAATTGTCCAGACCAGAATTTTTTTTTTTTGTCATGTGGATGTGTCACCATGAAACCGCATGTCCACTACCTTAATGAACTGCAAGTGACCTTGACCTCTGACCTCAAAAGGAAGGGGAGACATATGTTTTGGTGTGCTAAAACACTTTCTAGTTAATGGAATGGAATAATATCTGGTCAGTAGGTAATAAATGAGAGTTCTAGGACAGAATTTAAAAAACACTGTACACGTACACGTACATGTACGTGTACCGCCATAGGGGTTTAGTGTTAAATCGTGCACAGAGTGCAAAAAAATGGTAAAAATGTCGTTTTTTCATGGTGTCCCAGAACTCTCAATGTTTTTGAGGTTCACAAATCGCACTTTTAACCGTTCAAACATCCGTTGGCGAACGTGTACATTCGACACATCGCTCAAAAGTGAAAAAACGTATGAAATTTGAAGAAAATGTAAATTTAAAAATTTTTCTTGACGTTCCCATCGTGGATCGGACCTTCGATCTATCGTTGGTGAACGCAAGCAGAAAACGCTTTGAGAGTTCCAGGACAGCATCAAAAATGCGTTTTGAGAGTTCCAGGACACCGACGTTCGCGATCGCGTTTCAGACGGTCGAGGGTGCGATCCGATCGGGGAAATACGATTGAGAGTTCTAGGACAGGAAAATCGATTTCAAAACGTTTTCTCGACGTTCACCAATGGTGAAAAGTGAGTGTAAAGTGTAGTTACTCATCGAGGATTTTTTAAAAAAAATTTTAAAACCCGATTTCGGCCTCCGGTACATAAAAAAAATGCGGTTTGAGAGTTCCAGGACACCACCACGTTCGCGATCGCGTTTCAGACGGTCTAGGGTGCGATCTGATTGGCGAAAACGATTTATCGATTCTAGAGCAGGAAAGATCTCAAAACGTTTTCTGTACGTTCGCCAACGGCGCGAAGTGGGTGTAAAGTGTAGTTACCCAGCGAGGTTTTTTTTTTCCAAACTAGTGCAGATTTCTGGGATGAGAACAAAAAAAACAAATGAAAAGTCGCGAGGGTATCGTGACATTCGTTGCCACCTGATCATTTAATAACGAGGATATAATGGCTAGAGCAATGTTTCCAAAAACTAAAAGCTTGAAGAGCTTGAAATAAGTAATCACCCAATCACTTCACGTTCCTAACGCTAATTAACCAATCAGATTGCTTGATTCTCATAACCTAAACTTAATCATACAAAGTTATCTCCCCTCGTCGTGGGGGTGGGTGTCACACCCATCAGAAAATCGAAAGTTTCGAGAAGGTGGTCACGTGACCTATCAAATTGAAAGTCTTGACGAGTGGATTAAGAAGATCGTAATTTTAACCCTCGTCGTGGGGTGGGGGTCACGACCAGAGTTGAAAAACGTCTTTCTTTTTACAAATCCAGGCATGTGAGGTATTAATATGAAGGGCTCGATGAATACATTACAGAAATGACGTTTTTCATTTTATGTAGGGTTGGGGGGTCACGCCCATCATAAAAATCGAAAGTTTCGAGAAGGTGGTCACGTGACCTATCAAATTGAAGTCTCAATGAGTGGATTAAGAAGATCGTAATTTTAATCCTTGTCGTGGGGTGGGGTCACGACCAGAGTCGAAAAACGTCTTCCTTTTTACAAATCCAGGCATGTGAGGTATTAATATGAAGGGCTCGATGATTACATTACAGAAATGACGTTTTTCATTTTATGTGGGGTCACGCCCATCATAAAAATCGAAAGTTTCGAGAAGGTGGTCACGTGACCTATCAAATTGAAGGTCTTGACGAGTGGATTAAGAAGATCATAATTTTAACCCTCGTCGTGTGGTGGGGTGACGGCCAGAGTCGAAAAAACGTCTTCCTTTTTACAAATCCAGGCATGTGAGGTATTAACATGAAGGGATCGATGAATACATTACAGAAATGACGTTTTTCATTTTATGTGGGGGTGGGGGTCACAACCATCAGAAAATCGAAAGTTTCGAGAAGGTGGTCACGTGACCTATCAAATTGAAGGTCTCTTCGAGTGGATTAAGAAGATCGTAATGTTAACCCTCGTCGTGGGGTGGGGTCACGACCAGAGTCGAAAAACGTCTTTCTTTTTACAAATCCAGGCATGTGAGGTATTAATATGAAGGGCTTGATGAATACATTACAGAAATGACGTTTTTCATTTTATCATTTTATGTGGGGGTGGGGGTCACAACCATCTGAAAATCGAAAGTTTCGAGAAGGTGGTCACGTGACCAATCAAACTGAAGGTCTCTTCGAGTAGATTAAGAAGATCGTAATGTTAATCCTTGTCGTGGGGTGGGGTCACGACCAGAGTCGAAAAACGTCTTTCTTTTTACAAATCCAGTCATGTGAGGCATTAATATTAAGGGCTCGACGAATACATTACAGAAATAACGTTTTTCATTTTATGTGGGGGTGGGGGTCACGCCCATCAGAAAAATCGAAAGTTTCGAGAAGGTGGTCACGTGACCTATCAAATTGAAGGTCTCTACGAGTGGATTAAGAAGATCGTAATTTTAACCCTCGTCGTGGGGTGGGCCGAAAAACTTCGTTCTTTATACAAAGCCAGGCATGTGAGGTACTGGTATGAAGGCTCGGTTAATACATTACGAAAATGACATTTTTCATTTTATGTGGGGGTGGGGTCACTACCAGAGCCGAAAAACGTCTTCCTTTTTACAAATCCAAGCATGTGAGGTACTGATATGAAGGGCTTGATGATTTTTTTTTTAAAATATTGATGTATTATTGATTACATTAGACGAGAAAAAAGAACCTCTATGTTTTTCAGGCCCGCGCGCATGGTCATTTTTGCTGCACATGCAACCTTTTTATGACACCAAAAAATCTTTAAAAAAACATGAGATATTGTGCTCATTTCGGTAAATCGATATCGATGAGTTGATGAATTCTTTTTTTTAAATTAACACTTCAAGCTTTTTCTACATAATACTTTAATAAAGTGTGTGGGTTTCAACAATATTTACGACAGAAAGTGTTTTATTTTGTAAAAGGTAAGTCATAATGACAGCAAGAAGGAAGGTGTCTTTCAGTCTGACAACAAACAGTCACAAAGGGGAATGGTCGATTCGCACCACGTTTGATTTGCACCAACCCTCAGAAAGTCTGCAAAGTCAGGTGCTATGTTGAATGGAACACAGTCACCTGGCATTTATTTTTAGTAACATTTATATTGTAAATGACTGTCATTGGGAATTTGTGTCCTATTATTTGAAACCGTTACGAGTTTCCCAGTTAATTTAAATAAATGCATTTGAGATGCAGGATAATTGGATAACTAATAGTAACCGTTGCTTGATATAAAAGTAACAGACATAGTTGAAAATAAATCGCATATAGGTAGGTATGTGCGGTCGAATTGGTTAATAAAAACACTCAAACATTCGTTTTGTATTTCATTTTCAGATTTCCAAAAAATATGATTTATGGATGAACTACCCGTTCAAATGGGTTGTGATAATTTTGAATATACTGAGTGAAAAAATGTGATTCACGATTTTAATAGGCAGGTTGTGAAAGGATGTTTTTTTTATTATTGGTAAAATAAATCTGTGAAAGTTGGCGCTTCGACATTTGATTTGTCCCAGAGACGTTTCATACTGAGACGTTTTCACCCACGAGGCATTTCGACCTGAGTCATAATTTTCACGTTTCACTTAAAAACAAACATTCAAACCTCACTTCATTTCTGACCCAACACCCCTACGGTGAATAACCAATATATTTGGGAAATTTTGCGTGGTCCACCAGGCGTTTGGGTGGGGGTCGAATTACCACAAACAACCTCGCAGGGAGAAAAAAAAGACCGCCCGCCTGAATGCTTTTTTGGAAAAAATGGTTTGAGAAACAGACAATCAACTTTGTATGGTCTTATTAATTTTTTCTATTATCAATTTTTTAATATATATTATTTTTCTTTATGGAAAAGGAACAAAAACTGCAAGGAATTATACTTTATAATATTTATTTGTTTTGTTCAGAGTTACTTTTTCCTCGATCCTAACCCGTATCGTAACCCCTGATGATCTCATCATAAACCTCGGATGGGGTGTTATACAGAGTTACTTCCCTCGAATCTACCCTGATGACTTCATAATAAACCTTGGTGTTACAGAGTTACTTCCCTCGAACCTGTTACTTTGTCCTCGAACCTAACCCGTATCATAACCCCTGATGACCTCATAATAAACATGGGATGAGTTATTACTTCCCTCGAACCTACCCTGAGGACTTCATAGTAAACCTTGGTGCTACAAAGCTACTTCTCTCGAACCTATGGATGATAGAGTTACTTCACTTAAACCTCACCTGTATCATGACTCCTGATGCCCTAATATTACTTCCCTTGAACCTACGAATGATAGAGTTACTTCCCTTGAACGTAACCTGTATCATGACCCCTGATGACCTCATAATAAACCTCTACCTATGGTGTTACAGAGTTACTTCCTTGAACCTACAGATGAGTTGTTACTTCCTTGAACATAACCAGTATCATGGCCCCTGATGGTCTCAACGTGGTCTCTAATGTACTCATCATGACCTTTGCTGTACTCATAATTCACCTCTACCTACGGCGTTACAGAGTTACTTCACTTGAACCGAATTATTTTGACGGATGACAGAGTTACTTCCCTTGAACTTAACCCATATCATGACCTCTGATGACCGCATAATAAACTTCTACCTATGGTGTTACAGTGTTACTTCTCTTGAACCTACTGATGAGTTGTTACAGAGTTACTTCCCTTGAACCTAATCATTTGACGGGTGAGTTGAGAGTTGCTTTCCCGAATCTATGGATGATAGCGTTACTTCTCTCAAACCTCACCTGTATCATGACTACTGATGACCTAATAATAAACCTTGGTGTTATAGTGTTACTTCCTTGAATCTATGGATGACAGTGTTACCTCCCTTGAACATAACCCGTATCATAACCCCTGATGATCTCATAATAAACCTCGGATGAGTTGTTATACAGAGTTACTTCCCTCGAACCTAACCATTTGAACGTATGAGTTGTTACAGAGTTACTTCCTTGAACATAACCTAAACATGGACGTCTGTAAAGGGTTTAACAATTGTACTATGATTCGTTTCTGAGTTATGGCTGAGACACGAATATTGACCGATTTTAGTGTGACCTTGAAATGTGACCTTGACCTTGAAGTTACGAACCCGGCTATGGTGTGTGACACATTCTCCCATGGTCCTTTATAATTATGTGAAGTTTGATGACAGTTTTCGAGTTATTGGCTCGGACACATACACACACAGACACACACATGGACAGACACACACACACTTCAATGCCATCCGACTTAAGTCGGGGGGGGGGGGGGCATAAAAACATTTTTTTTGTGAAAGAACTGCAATGGTTAAAGGGTTAATGCAACATAGTATGCACTCGGGACCCATCCCATGTTAATGTCCAGGTCAAATTAGCCTTAGGTGCTGAATTATGTCCCAGTCTGTCCAGAAATGAACAACACTACATAACAGGGAAAGTAATGTAGAAACTGCATGGATAAAGGATTAACACAACATCGGATGCGGCCGGTACCCATCCCGTGTCAATGTCCTTGTCAAATTATCGTTGGGTGCCAATTTGTGCCCCGGCTGTCCAGAAACGACCGAGACTATAGCATGAAAGGAAATGTAGAAAGAGTTAACGCAACATCGGATGCGGTCTGGACCCATCTCATGACAGATTCCTGGTCAAATTACTCATAGATGCCAAATTGTGTCCCCATCGGTCCATTAACGAACGAGACTATAACATAAAAAATAAATGTAGGAACTGTGATGGTTGAAGGGTTAATGCAACATCGGATTCGGTTGGAACCCATCACATCAATTTCCAGGTCAAATTACCCCAAGGTGTGATCTTTTGTCTCGATCGGTCAAGGCATGGCAGAGAGATACAACTGCAATGGGTAAAGGGTTAATGCGACACCTGACGCGACCGTGACCTATCTAAAGTACCTTTCATCTTCAATATACCCCAAGTGCGAAATTTTGTCACAAATGGTGAAAGTACGTAAAAGTAAAATAAAAATGATAGGGACATCACATTTTTCGTCGACCCCCCCCCCCCCCCCCCCCCCCCCCCAAGGGGGTCACCACGGAATCTTTCCCCCACCGTGCCGGGCCTCTGGCACGAGAAACCAGCGTACTAATCCACTCAGCCACCACTCTCCTTTGAAATAGAGAAAGAATGGTTTGTGCACCGTAGACGCACTGGGCAGTGATGGAACTAGGCTCCTTTCGTTCTTAACTGTGTTATGAACCTTAACTGGTGGTTAGTCCAGATTAGGCAAAGAAAGAAAAGGCCCAGAGAAGGAGCAGCAAAGCACAACAGGAATGCCCACGCAGCAATATCCATGGCATCACAAGACACACCTCCTTCGGTTGCAGATGATTGTTATTCTGTTAGATGTTCTTCAGGCAAGTATAATCTGCCTCTTAGGTGAGTTGAGGGGAGCCGTCATTGGCAAGTATAGTCTGCCCCTGGCTGTCTGGTTGATGGACAGCTGATTAGAGAAACAACGGGCCCTGACGGAGTTGCACCAACGACGAACTTCGCGGGTTCACCAAGCTGCCCTGCTTAGTAATCCTATGTGGCCGGGTCAAGAGAAAATAAATAATACAAAAATTTAAAAAAGATGTGGGGATAATGGTGGGACGCAGGACCAACCCTCGCATCCTTAAAGGTGGATGGCCACCCCAGGGGATGTAGTGAAGGATGAGTAAAATTTCATATGGTTACAGCATTTTAGGAATTATTAATCCTTTACCCAACGTAACGGCCAAAACCGGCCAGCGCTATTCTCAAAAATCGCCAATTAATTTTCATTATATTTTCATTTTTTGTCTCAAAAACATAGGTTATGACCCCTCATTGGAACGAGCTCGTCGAGCTCGTTCCAATGAGGGGTCATAACCTATGTTTTTGAGACAAAAAATGAAAAAAATTAGTTATTCAAGAATTTTTTTTGCAAGTGTCGTCTGCTTTTCATGTTAGGTAAAGGGTTAAGTCTCTGGTGGTTATTTTACTTCAATAGCGGTTACAAAAAACAAAAAAAACAAAACAGAAAAAGAAAAAAGAGAAAAAAGAATTTATTGGTGATGTTGGTGATGCCTTTCGTGTTTGCCGAGTTAATGGCAGTCTGATATAGATATACATACATTTTTTTTATATAGGTAGATGAAAAGTTGTAAAGTGATCGACCAATCATATGATGAAGTGTACACTTCCTACAGTAATCAATTAGGTTGGCAACCTGCATCGGACAATACCTTTTGATTTAGTGTCTCTTCTCATGTAATAAATCGGCCATCAATGTAGGAGATCTTAGCCCCCCTCCCCCCCCCCCCTACCCACCCAACCACCAGCCTCCATCCCCACTTAATTATATTGTGAAATAAAACCAGTTTGCATTCCTTATTTGGAAAGAAAGCAAAATGTTATTTAGGCCTATGTATACGCCAGTACCGGATTCATGTCTACCATCAGATTCGCATAGACGTTATATTTTCAGATTCGCATATACTCTATTACCGAATTCGTGCTTTTATAAATATTATCAGTTATTTTAACTCCATTCAAAAGATAACTTGCTTTTCATAAATTCACAATCCGTTACTTTTTCGATTGGCGTGTGGATAAATTGGACATCACTGTTCCAGGAGATCTTAGTCAACTACCCACACCCCCTAGTCCCCCCCCCCCCCTCCCCGCACACACACCGCCCATCACTATCCTCAAAGAATTATGTTCGAAATAAAACCATTTGCGTTCCCCGATTTGTAAAAGAAACTGTTATTTTGGCACATGTATAATCCAGTACCGAATTCACGTATACCCTATACTCTATTACCGGTTTCGTGTAATTCTCAATAACTATATCTTCCACCTCTCTACTGTAGTCGTACTCATGACAACATTGATAACAACTCTATACCTTCCACCTCTCTACTGTACCCATACCCAAGACAACACTGATAACAACTCTATATCTTCCACCACTCTTCTGTACCCATACCCTAGACAACATTGATAACAACTCTATATCTTCCCCCTCTCTATCGTACCCATATCCAAGACAACGTTGATAACCACTCTATATCTTCCACCTCTCTACTGTACCCATACCCAAGACAACATTCATAACAACTCTATATCTTCCACCACTCTACTGTACCCATACCCTAGACAACATTGATAACAACTCTATATCTTCCACCACTCTACTGTTTCCATACCCAAGACAACATTGATAACAACTCTATACCTTCCACCTCTCTATTGTATCCATACCCAAGACAACGTTGATAACAACTCTATATCTTCCACCACTCTACTGTACCCATACATAAGACAACGTTGATAACAACTCTATACCTTCCACCGCTCTACTGTACCCATACCCAAGACAACATTGATAACAACTCTATATCTTCCACCACTCTACTGTACCCATACCCAAGACAACGTTGATAACAACTCTATACCTTCCACCTCTCTACTGTACCCATACCCAAGACAACATTGATAACAACTCTGTGTCTTCCACCTCTCTACTGTACCCATACCCAAGACAACATTGATAACAACTCTATATCTTCCACCACTCTACTGTACCCATACCGAAGACAACATTGATAACAACTCTGTATCTTCCACCTCTCTACTGTACCCATACCCAAGACAACATTGATAACAACTCTATACCTTCCACCTCTCTATTGTACCCACACCCAAGACAACATTGATAACAACTCTGTGTCTTCCACCTCTCTACTGTACCCATATCCAGGACTACATTGATAACAAATCTATATCTTCCATCCCTCTACTGCACCCAAACCCAAGACAACGTTGATAACAACTCTATATCTTCCACCTCTCTACAGTACCCATACCCAAGACAACATTGATAGAAAACTCTATATCTTCCACCACTCTACTGTACCCATACCCAAGACAATGTTGATAACAACTCTATACCTTCCACCGCTCTACTGTACCCATATCCAAGACAACATTCATAACAACTCAATATCTTCCACATCTCTACCATTCCCATACCCAAGAGAATGTTGATAACAACTCCATATCTTCCACCACTCTACCATACCCATACCCATACCCAAGACAATGTTGATAACAACTCTATATCTTCCACCTCTCTACTGTACCCATACCCATGACAACGCTGATAACAACTCTATACCTTCCACCACTCCACTGTACCCATATCCAAGACAACATTGATAACAACTCTATCTCTTCCACCACTCTACTGTACCCATACCCACGACCACATTGAAGAAAATGTAAATTTAAAATTTTTTCTTGACGTTCCCATCGTGGATCGGATCTTCGATCTATCGTTGGTGAACGCAAGCAGAAAACGCTTTGAGAGTTCCAGGACAGCATCAAAAATGCGTTTTGAGAGTTCCAGGACACCGACGTTCGCGATCGCGTTTCAGACGGTCGAGGCTGCGATCCGATCGGGGAAATACGATTGAGAGTTCTAGGACAGGAAAATCGATTTCAAAACGTTTCCTCAACGTTCACCAATGGTGAAAAGTGAGTGTAAAGTGTAATTACTCATCGAGGATTTTTTTTTTTAAATTTAAAAACCCGATTTCGGCCTCCGGTACATCAAAAAAATGCGGTTTGAGAGTTCCAGGACACCACCACGTTCGCGATCGCGTTTCAGACGGTCTAGGGTGCGATCTGATTGGCGAAAACGATTTACCGATTCTAGAGCAGGAAAGATCTCAAAACGTTTTCTCTACGTTCGCCAACGGCGCGAAGTGGGTGTAAAGTGTAGTTACCCAGCGAGGTTTTTTTTCCAAACTAGTGCAGATTTCTGGGATGAGAACAAAAAAAAAACAAATGAAAAGTCGCGAGGGTATCGTGACATTGGTTGCCACCTGATCATTTAATAACGAGGATATAATGGCTAGAGCAATGTTTCCAAAAACCAAAAGCTTGAAGAGCTTGAAATAAGTAATCACCCAATCACTTCACGTTCCTAACGCTAATTAACTAATCAGATTGCTTGATTCTCATAACCTGAACTTAATCATACAAAGTTATCTCCCCTCGTCGTGGGGGTGGGTGTCACACCCATCAGAAAATCGAAAGTTTCGAGAAGGTGGTCACGTGACCTATCAAATTGAAAGTCTTGACGAGTGGATTAAGAAGATCGTAATTTTAACCCTCGTCGTGGGGTGGGGGTCACGACCAGAGTTGAAAAACGTCTTTCTTTTTACAAATCCAGGCATGTGAGGTATTAATATGAAGGGCTCGATGAATACATTACAGAAATGACGTTTTTCATTTTATGTGGGGTTGGGGGGTCACGCCCATCATAAAAATCGAAAGTTTCGAGAAGGTGGTCACGTGACCTATCAAATTAAAGTCTCAATGAGTGGATTAAGAAGATCGTAGTTTTAACCCTCGTCGTGGGGTGGGGTCACGACCAGAGTCGAAAAACGTCTTCCTTTTTACAAATCCAGGCATGTGAGGTATTAATATCAAGGGCTCGATGATTACATTACAGAAATGACGTTTTTCATTTTATGTGGGGTCACGCCCATCATAAAAATCGAAAGTTTCGAGAAGGTGGTCACGTGACCTATCAAATTGAAGGTCTTGACGAGTGGATTAAGAAGATCGTAATTTTAACCCTCGTCGTGTGGTGGGGTCTTGGCCAGAGTCGAAAAAACGTCTTCCTTTTTACAAATCCAGGCATGTGAGGTATTAACATGAAGGGATCGATGAATACATTACAGAAATGACGATTTTCATTTTATGTGGGGGTGGGGGTCACAACCATCAGAAAATCGAAAGTTTCGAGAAGGTGGTCACGTGACCTATCAAATTGAAGGTCTCTTCGAGTGGATTAAGAAGATCGTAATGTTAACCCTCGTCGTGGGGTGGGGTCACGACCAGAGTCGAAAAACGTCTTTCTTTTTACAAATCCAGGCATGTGAGGTATTAATATGAGGGGCTTGATGAATACATTACAGAAATGACGTTTTTCATTTTATCATTTTATGTGGGGGTGGGGGGTCACAACCATCTGAAAATCGAAAGTTTCGAGAAGGTGGTCACGTGACCTATCAAATTGAAGGTCTCTTCGAGTAGATTAAGAAGATCGTAATGTTAACCCTCGTCGTGGGGTGGGGTCACGACCAGAGTCGAAAAACGTCTTTCTTTTTACAAATCCAGGCATGTGAGGCATTAATATTAAGGGTTCGAGGAATACATTACAGAAATGACGTTTTTCATTTTATGTGGGGGTGGGGGTCACGCCCATCAGAAAAATCGAAAGTTTCGAGAAGGTGGTCACGTGACCTATCAAATTGAAGGTCTCTACGAGTGGATTAAGAAGATCGTAATTTTAACCCTCGTCGTGGGGTGGGGTCACGACCAGAGCCGAAAAACTTCGTTCTTTATACAAAGCCAGGCATGTGAGGTACTGGTATGAAGGCTCGGTTAATACATTACGAAAATGACATTTTTCATTTTATGTGGGGGTGGGGTCACTACCAGAGCCGAAAAACGTCTTCCTTTTTACAAATCCAAGCATGTGAGGTACTGATATGAAGGGCTTGATGAATACATTACAAAAATGACATTTTCCACCCTCGCCGTGGGGATGTGGTTAACACCGATCAGAAAATCAAAAGTTTCGAGAAGATAGTCGCGTGACCTATCAAATTAAAGCTATCGACAAGGATATTGTGAAAATCATAATTTTTCGCTTCTTATAACGGTGGAGTTGGGACCATCTTGAAATCGCAAGTATTAAGAAAAGGTAGTTATGGAATATATTAAATTAAAAAAACAAGTTGAATCTGATGCATCATTCATTTTTGATATCTGTGTTCAAAGATGAAGTATGTTTTCAATATATATGATTGTTATGCTAATTTGAGATACACTCGCTTGTTAACAAGTCACGTCTAAAGATGTTTCCTTCAGTAATAACTCTGTTTACTGAACCATAGATTTGTCAATAAAAAATTATAAGTTGATCTTCTAATGTTTCTACATAATGAGGACAACCTATTTCATCATTTCCGAAAAAGGGTCAATCCAAACTATTTGTTTTTAGGAAAAAATGCCCACGTCGAGAAGACATTACAAAACTAAACGAGTATAACCTTGACTAAATTCAAATAAAACCATTTGTCACGTGTTAGAAAAGATTTGTAAACAGTCTAAACGCACGTGTGGAAAAGTTGTTTTGTTTGGGTTTTTTTTGCAACAGGAGTTAAAATATTTTAAGATAGGTGGCGTTATATAGATACAGCAACAACAAAAAAACAGTGTTTACAGTGTGTCAGCGTATGAATGAATGAAAATGAGAAAAAAGCTCTTTTTCCAACCACCTGATGGCGAAGCATTACATCAGTAGTCGCGATATTGATGTCATCCAACAGCAGCCAAGACATTAAGCTGTTTACGTCGACATACCACTTGTCCAAAACAATTCTCTTTTAACACTAAAACAGGTGAAATACATCTCGGTAACGACTCCCTTTTTTTCTTGATCAGACACAGTTGTTGGCGGAAAGTTGACTGGAGGGTCGTTCAAAACAATTGATCAAATATATCGAATGAAAACGACTCATTTTCCAACTACGATTGTCGCTGTATTCTAAACGCCACCACACTAATCATACAATACGATATTGGAACTGCACTACCTCTTGAATATTACAAATTTACGATTTGTATTGTTTGCAACACAAATCGTAAATTCCTTCCCGCATCACCATACTTATACTATACCGCGTCGATTTGACATCGTCATCATCCTCTTGCTAGATAAACTTGAACTCGTCATCCGAATGGTGTTGCGAAGTGAGCCTATGGGGGTTGATTTAGCTCGCAAGCACGGGTAAGAGCTCGAGCTCTTGGGGTTTTATTTTGAGGATTCAGTGGACTCATGTTTATTCAATGAGCCTGATATCGTTTGGTAAGGAAACACAAAATTCCAGAGCTGGTGAGACCTCACAGAACTGCCAGTTATCACAACGTTTATAGTCCGATCTTACGATCTCTGATCGATAAATTTCCCCTAACATTCCGTAACAATGGTCGATAATAGAAATTAGTATAGAACATTCGTGTGAATTGTTCTCTGAAAATTGCATTCGCTTGTGCAGTATTTCTGATTTTTTACAGACTGCGTTCAGGGTTCAGTTTAAAAAAAGAAACCTTGTCAAATGGTTAGATTCAAGGGACGTAACTCTGCAACAACTCATCCACCAAATGGTTAGGTTCAAAGGAAGTAACTCTGTCATCCGTAGGTAGAGGTTTATTATGAGGTCATCAGAGGTCATAATACAGGTTAGGTTCATGGAAGTAACTCCGATCATCCATTGGTAAAGGTTTATTATGAGATCATCAAGGGTCGTGATACAGGTTAGGTTCAAGGGAAGTAACTCGGTAACAAGCCATCCCAAAGTAGAGCTTTATTATGGGTATATCAGAGGTGATGATACAGGTTAGGTTCAAGGGAAGTAACTTCGTAACAACTCATCCGTCAAACGGTTATGTTCGAGGGAAGTAACTCTGTAACACCTCGTCCATAGGTAGAGGTTTATTATGAGGTCCTCAGGAGTCATGATACAGGTTAGGTTCATCAAATGATTAGGTTCAAGGGAAGTAACTATGTAACAACTCATTCATCCAAACAAAATTAAAATTCGATGCACCATACTAAGAAGTGCTTGAAAAAAAACATTTTTTTAGCTTAGGTTCGAGGGAGGTAACTCTAACAACTCATCCGTTCAAACTTTAATTAAAATTCGATTTACCATAATAAGAAGTGCTTGAAAAAACCTCCAGGTTTTAGGTTATGTTCAAGGAAGTAACTCTATAACAACTCATACGTTCAAATGGTTAGGTTCGAGGGAAGTAACTCTGTATAACAACTCATCCGAAGGTTCGAGAGAAGCAACTCTGTAACACCATAGGTAGAGGTTTATTATGCGGTCATCAGAGGTCATGATATGGGTTAAGTTCAAGGGAAGTAACTCTGTCATCCGTCAAAATAATTCGCTTCAAGTGAAGTAACTCTGTAACGCCGTAGGTAGAGATGAATTTTGAGTACAGCAAAGGTCATGATGAGTACATTAGAGACCACGTTGAGACCATCAGGGGCCATGATATCGGTTAGGTTCGAGGAAGTAACAACTGATCTGTAGGTTCAAGGAAGTAACTCTGTAACACCATAGGTAGAGGTTTATTATGAGGTCATCAGGGGTCATGATACAGGTTAGGTTCAAGATTTTTGGTGTCATAAAAAGGTTGCATGCGCAGCAAAAATGACCTTGCGCACGGGCCTGAAAAACATAGGGGTTCTTTTTCTCGTCTAATGTAATTAATAATGTATCAATATTTTTTTTTAAAAAAATCAGTTTTTAACTGATAGTAGTGTTGTTGTTATGACTGATAGGTTAGGGTTTTTATTACGAGTACATCAAGGTCGACAGCTCTATTCCATTCCCTCACTCGAGTCCCTTTGCGTGAAGACTTCTTTTTTTAAATTCATTTCAAGAGGTGTTAACCTCATCGAGATTTGGAAACGGTTTATAACTTCACGAACTATACATTTCTCTTGCTGTTTGCTTAATTTTTTTATATAAAAATAACGACTAAGAGTTTGTTTAACCTAGAAATGTCTTTTAGATTTTCTCCTTGATAAGACGCGAAACACAGCGCAGTTTATCTTTCTTGCTTCTCACGTTTTCGAGTTGTTATAATCGTTTGCTTTTGACCAATCTGTCTTGAAAATCTAATCTGTGTTTGGTAAACGGATCGAACGATTTTTCATCTTTTTTTACCTTCCAGAGGAACTTCGAATTCTCCTCTTTCGCTCACGAAAACCCATTCATCATTTCCAGGTCCGATCCAGGTGAGCAATATACTGTAACACATCGCGCTATCGTAAGGACAATGCTGCTTTTTGTAAGGATTTTATAACCTACATTAGGTAGGGGTACGGGCCCCCTAGAATTTCAAATTCTCGACATTATCCCTATCTTTTTACACAGTTGAGTAATAAGACCTAATCTCTGAGACTCTGGCAGATTTTACCAGAGATAAAACGCTCAAGTTGAGATACTGCCACTTCATTTTCTAATGATACTGAAACGGGAGTTCTCTCTCTGTATACTACTATGGAAAACTATGTTTATAACCTTCAACTAAATTGTCCAACACAAAAAAAAATATATATTTCCTGTACACTATCATTCGTAGGTTCAAGGGAAGTTACTCTGTAACACCTAGGTTATTATTAGGTCATCAGGAGTCATGATACAAGTGAGGTTTAAGTAAAGTAACTCTATCATCCATAGGTTCGAGAGAAGTAGCTTTGTAGCACCAAGGTTTACTATGAAGTCGTCAGTGTAGGTTCGAGGGAAGTAATAACTCATCACAGGTTTATTATGAGGTCATCAGGGTTTACGATACGGGTTAGGTTCGAGGACAAAGTAACAGGTTCCAGGGAAGTAACTCTGTAACACCAAAGTTTGTTATGAAGTCATCAGGGTAGATTCGAGGGAAGTAACTCTGTATAACACCCCATCCGAGGTTTATGATGAGATCATCAGGGGTTACGATACGGGTTAGGTTCGAGGAAAAAGTAACTCTGAACAAAACAAATAAATATTATAAAGTATACTTCCTTGCAGTTTTTGTTCCTTTTCCATAAAGAAAAATTATATATATTAAAAAATCGAAAATAGAAAAAATTAATAAGACCATACAAAGTTGATTGTCTGTTTCTCAAACCATTTTTTCCAAAAGAGCATTCAGGCGGGCGGTCTTTTTTTTTTCTCCCCGAGAAGTTGTTTGTTTGTAATTCGACCCCCACCCAAACGCCTGGTGGACCACGCAAAATTTCCCAAATATATTGATTATTCACCGTAGGGGTGTTGGGTCAGAAATGAAGTGAGGTTTGAATGTTTGTTTTTAAGTGAAACGTGAAAATTATGACTAAGGATGAAACGCCTCTTGGGTGAAAACGTCTCAGGATGAAACGTCTCTGGGACAAATCAAATATCGAAGCACCAACTTTCACAGATTTATTTTACCAATAATAAAAAAAAATCCTTTCACAACCTGCCTAATAAAATCGTGAATCACAATTTTTCCCTCATTATATTCAAAATTATCACAACCCATTTGAACGGGTAGTTCATCCGTGAATCATATTTTTTGGAAATCTGAAAATGAAATACAAAACGAATGTTTGCGTGTTTTTATTAACCAATTCGACCGCACATACCTACCTATATGCGATTTATTTTCAACTATTTCTGTTACTTTTATATCAAGCAACGGTTATTATTAGTTATCCAATTATCCTTCATCTCAAATGCATTTATTTAAATTAACTGGGAAACTCGTAACGGTTTCAAATAACAGGTCACAAATTCCCAATGACAGTCATTTACAATATAAATGTTACTAAAATAAATGCCAGGAGACTGTGTTCCATTCAACATAGAACCTGACTTTGCAGACTTTTCTGAAGGTTTGTGCGAATCAAATGTGGTGCGAATCGACCACTCCCCTTTGTGACTGTTTGTTGTCAGACTGAAAGACACCTTCCTTCTTGCTGTCATTATGACTTACCTTTTACAGAATAAAACACTTTCTGTCGTGAATATTGCTAAAAACCCACCCACTTTATTAAAGTATGATGTAGAAAAAGCTTGAAGTGTTAATTTAAAAAAAAAGAATTCGTCAACTCATCGATATCGGTTTACCGAAATGAGCACAATATCTCATGTTTTTTTTTTTAAAGATTTTTGGTGTCATAAAAAGGTTGCATGCGCAGCAAAAATGACCATGCGCGCGGGTCTGAAAAACATACAGATTCTTTTTTCTCATCTAATGTAATTAATAATACATCAATATTTTTTTTTTTAAATTAGTTTTTAACTGATAGTAGTGTTGTTGTTATGACTGATAGGTTAGGGTTTTTATTACGAGTATATCAAGGTGGACAGCTCTATTCCATTCCCTCACTCGAGTCCCTTTGCGTGAAGACTTCTTTTTTTAGTTCGATTTTTTAACTACTATCAGTTAAAAACTGATTTTTTAAAAAAAAATATTGATGTATTATTGATTACATTAGACGAGAAAAAAGAACCTCTATGCTTTTCAGGCCCGCGCGCATGGTCATTTTTGCTGCACATGCAACCTTTTTATGACACCAAAAAATCTTTAAAAAAACATGAGATATTGTGCTCATTTCGGTAAATCGATATCGATGAGTTGATGAATTCTTTTTTTTAAATTAACACTTCAAGCTTTTTCTACATAATACTTTAATAAAGTGTGTGGGTTTCAACAATATTTACGACAGAAAGTGTTTTATTTTGTAAAAGGTAAGTCATAATGACAGCAAGAAGGAAGGTGTCTTTCAGTCTGACAACAAACAGTCACAAAGGGGAATGGTCGATTCGCACCACGTTTGATTTGCACCAACCCTCAGAAAGTCTGCAAAGTCAGGTGCTATGTTGAATGGAACACAGTCACCTGGCATTTATTTTTAGTAACATTTATATTGTAAATGACTGTCATTGGGAATTTGTGTCCTATTATTTGAAACCGTTACGAGTTTCCCAGTTAATTTAAATAAATGCATTTCAGATGCAGGATAATTGGATAACTAATAGTAACCGTTGCTTGATATAAAAGTAACAGACATAGTTGAAAATAAATCGCATATAGGTAGGTATGTGCGGTCGAATTGGTTAATAAAAACACTCAAACATTCGTTTTGTATTTCATTTTCAGATTTCCAAAAATATGATTTATGGATGAACTACCCGTTCAAATGGGTTGTGATAATTTTGAATATAATGAGTGAAAAAATGTGATTCACGATTTTAATAGGCAGGTTGTGAAAGGATGTTTTTTTTATTATTGGTAAAATAAATCTGTGAAAGTTGGCCCTTCGACATTTGATTTGTCCCAGAGACGTTTCATCCTGAGACGTTTTCACCCACGAGGCATTTCGACCTGAGTCATAATTTTCACGTTTCACTTAAAAACAAACATTCAAACCTCACTTCATTTCTGACCCAACACCCTTACGGTGAATAACCAATATATTTGGGAAATTTTGCGTGGTCCACCAGGCGTTTGGGTAGGGGTCGAATTACCACAAACAACCTCGCAGGAAGAAAAAAAAAGACCGCCCGCCTGAATGCTTTTTTGGAAAAAATGGTTTGAGAAACAGACAATCAACTTTGTATGGTCTTATTAATTTTTTCTATTATCAATTTTTTAATATATATTATTTTTCTTTATGGAAAAGGAACAAAAACTGCAAGGAATTATACTTTATAATATTTATTTGTTTTGTTCAGAGTTACTTTTTCCTCGATCCTAACCCGTATCGTAACCCCTGATGATCTCATCATAAACCTCGGATGGGATGTTATACAGAGTTACTTCCCTCGAATCTACCCTGATGACTTCATAATAAACCTTGGTGTTACAGAGTTACTTCCCTCGAACCTGTTACTTTGTCCTCGAACCTAACCCGTATCATACATAACCCCTGATGACCTCATAATAAACATGGGATGAGTTATTACTTCCCTCGAACCTACCCTGAGGACTTCATAGTAAACCTTGGTGCTAGAAAGCTACTTCTCTCGAACCTATGGATGATAGAGTTACTTCACTTAAACCTCACCTGTATCATGACTCCTGATGACCTAATGTTACTTCCCTTGAACCTACGAATGATAGAGTTACTTCCCTTGAACCTAACCTGTATCATGACCCCTGATGACCTCATAATAAACCTCTACCTATGGTGTTACAGAGTTACTTCCTTGAACCTACAGATGAGTTGTTACTTCCTTGAACATAACCAGTATCATGGCCCCTGATGGTCTCAACGTGGTCTCTAATGTACTCATCATGACCTTTGCTGTACTCATAATTCTCCTCTACCTACGGCGTTACAGAGTTACTTCACTTGAACCGAATTATTTTGACGGATGACAGAGTTACTTCCCTTGAACTTAACCCATATCATGACCTCTGATGACCGCATAACAAACCTCTCCCTATGGTGTTACAGTGTTTCTTCTCTTGAACCTACGGATGAGTTGTTACAGAGTTACTTCCCTTGAACCTAATCATTTGACGGGTGAGTTGAGAGTTGCTTCCCCGAATCTATGGATGATAGCGTTACTTCTCTTAAACATCACCTGTATCATGACTACTGATGACCTAATAATAAACCTTGGTGTTATAGTGTTACTTCCTTGAATCTATGGATGACAGTGTTACCTCCCTTGAACATAACCCGTATCATAAGCCCTGATGATCTCATAATAAACCTCGGATAAGTTGTTATACAGAGTTACTTCCCTCGAACCTAACCATTTGAACGTATGAGTTGTTACAGAGTTACTTCCTTGAACATAACCTAAACATGGACGTCTGTAAAGAGTTTAACAATTGTACTATGATTCGTTTCTGAGTTATGGCTGAGACACGAATATTGACCGATTTTTAGTGTGACCTTGAAATGTGACCTTGACCTTGAAGTTACGAACCCGGCTATGGTGTGTGACACATTCTCCCATGGTCCTTTATAATTATGTGAAGTTTGATGACAGTTTTCGAGTTATTGGCTCGGACACATACACACACAGACACACACATGGACAGACACACACACACTTCAATGCCATCCGGCTTAAGTCGGGGGGGGGCATAAAAACATTTTTTTTTTGTGAAAGAACTGCAATGGTTAAAGGGTTAATGCAACATAGTATGCACTCGGGACCCATCCCATGTTAATGTCCAGGTCAAATTAGCCTTAGGTGCTGAATTATGTCCCAGTCTGTCCAGAAATGAACAACACTACATAACAGGGAAAGTAATGTAGAAACTGCATGGATAAAGGATTAACACAACATCGGATGCGGCCGGTACCCATCCCGTGTCAATGTCCTGGTCAAATTACTGTTGGGTGCCAGTTTCTGCCCCGGCTGTCCAGAAACGACCGAGACTATAGCATGAAAGGAAATGTAGAAAGAGTTAACGCAACATCGGATGCGGTCTGGACCCATCTCATGACAGATTCCTGGTCAAATTACTCATAGATGCCAAATTGTGTCCCCATCGGTCCATAAACGAACGAGACTATAACATAAAAAATAAATGTAGGAACTGTGATGGTTGAAGGGTTAATGCAACATCGGATTCGGTTGGAACCCATCACATCAATTTCCAGGTCAAATTACCCCAAGGTGTGATCTTTTGTCTCGATCGGTCAAGGCATGGCAGAGAGAAACAACTGAAATAGTTAAAGGGTTAACCCTTTACCTAACATGAAAAGCAAGCGACACTTGCAAAAAAAATTCTTGAATAACTAATTTTTTTCATTTTTTGTCTCAAATACATAGGTTATGACCCCTCGTTGGAACGAGCTCGACGAGCTCGTTCCAACGAGGGGTCATAACCTATGATTTTGAGACAAAAAATGAAAATATTTTGAAAATTAATTGGCGATTTTTGAGAATAGCGCTGGCCGGTTTGGGCCGTTACGTTGGGTAAAGGGTTAATGCGACACCTGACGCGACCGAGACCTATCTAAAGTACCTTTCATCTTCAATATGCCCCAAGTGCGAAATTTTGTCACAAATGGTGAAAGTACGTAAAAGTAAAATAAAAATGATAGGGACATCACATTTTTCGACCCACCCCCCTCCCACCCCAAGGGGGTCACCACGGAATCTTTCCCCCACCGTGCCGTGCCTCTGGCACGAGAAACCAGCGTACTAATCCACTCGGCCACCACTCTCCTTTGAAATAGAGAAAGAATGGTTTGTGCACCGTAGACGCACTGGGCAGTGATGGAACTAGGCTCCTTTCGTTCTTAACTGTGTTATGAACCTTAACTGGTGGTTAGTCCAGATTAGGCAAAGAAAGAAAAGGCCCAGAGAAGGAGCAGCAAAGCACAACAGGAATGCCCACGCAGCAATATCCATGGCATCACAAGACACACCTCCTTCGGTTGCAGATGATTGTTATTCTGTTAGATGTTCTTCAGGCAAGTATAATCTGCCTCTTAGGTGAGTTGAGGGGAGCCGTCATTGGCAAGTATAGTCTGCCCCTGCCTGTCTGGTTGATGGACAGCTGATTAGAGAAACAACGGGCCCTGACGGAGTTGCACCAACGACGAACTTCGCGGGTTCACCAAGCTGCCCTGCTTAGTAATCCTATGTGGCCGGGTCAAGAGAAAATAAATAATACAAAAATTTAAAAAAGATGTGGGGATAATGGTGGGACGCAGGACCAACCCTCGCATCCTTAAAGGTGGATGGCCACCCCAGGGGATGTAGTGAAGGATGAGTAAAATTTCATATGGTTACAGCATTTTAGGAATTATTAATCCTTTACCCAACGTAACGGCCAAAACCGGCCAGCGCTATTCTCAAAAATCGCCAATTAATTTTCATTATATTTTCATTTTTTGTCTCAAAAACATAGGTTATGACCCCTCATTGGAACGAGCTCGTCGAGCTCGTTCCAATGAGGGGTCATAACCTATGTTTTTGAGACAAAAAATGAAAAAAATTAGTTATTCAAGAATTTTTTTTGCAAGTGTCGTCTGCTTTTCATGTTAGGTAAAGGGTTAAGTCTCTGGTGGTTATTTTACTTCAATAGCGGTTACAAAAAACAAAAAAAACAAAACAGAAAAAGAAAAAAGAGAAAAAAGAATTTATTGGTGATGTTGGTGATGCCTTTCGTGTTTGCCGAGTTAATGGCAGTCTGATATAGATATACATACATTTTTTTTATATAGGTAGATGAAAAGTTGTAAAGTGATCGACCAATCATATGATGAAGTGTACACTTCCTACAGTAATCAATTAGGTTGGCAACCTGCATCGGACAATACCTTTTGATTTAGTGTCTCTTCTCATGTAATAAATCGGCCATCAATGTAGGAGATCTTAGCCCCCCTCCCCCCCCCCCCCCTACCCACCCAACCACCAGCCTCCATCCCCACTTAATTATATTGTGAAATAAAACCAGTTTGCATTCCTTATTTGGAAAGAAAGCAAAATGTTATTTAGGCCTATGTATACGCCAGTACCGGATTCATGTCTACCATCAGATTCGCATAGACGTTATATTTTCAGATTCGCATATACTCTATTACCGAATTCGTGCTTTTATAAATATTATCAGTTATTTTAACTCCATTCAAAAGATAACTTGCTTTTCATAAATTCACAATCCGTTACTTTTTCGATTGGCGTGTGGATAAATTGGACATCACTGTTCCAGGAGATCTTAGTCAACTACCCACACCCCCTAGTCCCCCCCCCCCCTCCCCGCACACACACCGCCCATCACTATCCTCAAAGAATTATGTTCGAAATAAAACCATTTGCGTTCCCCGATTTGTAAAAGAAACTGTTATTTTGGCACATGTATAATCCAGTACCGAATTCACGTATACCCTATACTCTATTACCGGTTTCGTGTAATTCTCAATAACTATATCTTCCACCTCTCTACTGTAGTCGTACTCATGACAACATTGATAACAACTCTATACCTTCCACCTCTCTACTGTACCCATACCCAAGACAACACTGATAACAACTCTATATCTTCCACCACTCTTCTGTACCCATACCCTAGACAACATTGATAACAACTCTATATCTTCCCCCTCTCTATCGTACCCATATCCAAGACAACGTTGATAACCACTCTATATCTTCCACCTCTCTACTGTACCCATACCCAAGACAACATTCATAACAACTCTATATCTTCCACCACTCTACTGTACCCATACCCTAGACAACATTGATAACAACTCTATATCTTCCACCACTCTACTGTTTCCATACCCAAGACAACATTGATAACAACTCTATACCTTCCACCTCTCTATTGTATCCATACCCAAGACAACGTTGATAACAACTCTATATCTTCCACCACTCTACTGTACCCATACATAAGACAACGTTGATAACAACTCTATACCTTCCACCGCTCTACTGTACCCATACCCAAGACAACATTGATAACAACTCTATATCTTCCACCACTCTACTGTACCCATACCCAAGACAACGTTGATAACAACTCTATACCTTCCACCTCTCTACTGTACCCATACCCAAGACAACATTGATAACAACTCTGTGTCTTCCACCTCTCTACTGTACCCATACCCAAGACAACATTGATAACAACTCTATATCTTCCACCACTCTACTGTACCCATACCGAAGACAACATTGATAACAACTCTGTATCTTCCACCTCTCTACTGTACCCATACCCAAGACAACATTGATAACAACTCTATACCTTCCACCTCTCTATTGTACCCACACCCAAGACAACATTGATAACAACTCTGTGTCTTCCACCTCTCTACTGTACCCATATCCAGGACTACATTGATAACAAATCTATATCTTCCATCCCTCTACTGCACCCAAACCCAAGACAACGTTGATAACAACTCTATATCTTCCACCTCTCTACAGTACCCATACCCAAGACAACATTGATAGAAAACTCTATATCTTCCACCACTCTACTGTACCCATACCCAAGACAATGTTGATAACAACTCTATACCTTCCACCGCTCTACTGTACCCATATCCAAGACAACATTCATAACAACTCAATATCTTCCACATCTCTACCATTCCCATACCCAAGAGAATGTTGATAACAACTCCATATCTTCCACCACTCTACCATACCCATACCCATACCCAAGACAATGTTGATAACAACTCTATATCTTCCACCTCTCTACTGTACCCATACCCATGACAACGCTGATAACAACTCTATACCTTCCACCACTCCACTGTACCCATATCCAAGACAACATTGATAACAACTCTATCTCTTCCACCACTCTACTGTACCCATACCCACGACCACATTGAAGAAAATGTAAATTTAAAATTTTTTCTTGACGTTCCCATCGTGGATCGGATCTTCGATCTATCGTTGGTGAACGCAAGCAGAAAACGCTTTGAGAGTTCCAGGACAGCATCAAAAATGCGTTTTGAGAGTTCCAGGACACCGACGTTCGCGATCGCGTTTCAGACGGTCGAGGCTGCGATCCGATCGGGGAAATACGATTGAGAGTTCTAGGACAGGAAAATCGATTTCAAAACGTTTCCTCAACGTTCACCAATGGTGAAAAGTGAGTGTAAAGTGTAATTACTCATCGAGGATTTTTTTTTTTAAATTTAAAAACCCGATTTCGGCCTCCGGTACATCAAAAAAATGCGGTTTGAGAGTTCCAGGACACCACCACGTTCGCGATCGCGTTTCAGACGGTCTAGGGTGCGATCTGATTGGCGAAAACGATTTACCGATTCTAGAGCAGGAAAGATCTCAAAACGTTTTCTCTACGTTCGCCAACGGCGCGAAGTGGGTGTAAAGTGTAGTTACCCAGCGAGGTTTTTTTTCCAAACTAGTGCAGATTTCTGGGATGAGAACAAAAAAAAAACAAATGAAAAGTCGCGAGGGTATCGTGACATTGGTTGCCACCTGATCATTTAATAACGAGGATATAATGGCTAGAGCAATGTTTCCAAAAACCAAAAGCTTGAAGAGCTTGAAATAAGTAATCACCCAATCACTTCACGTTCCTAACGCTAATTAACCAATCAGATTGCTTGATTCTCATAACCTGAACTTAATCATACAAAGTTATCTCCCCTCGTCGTGGGGGTGGGTGTCACACCCATCAGAAAATCGAAAGTTTCGAGAAGGTGGTCACGTGACCTATCAAATTGAAAGTCTTGACGAGTGGATTAAGAAGATCGTAATTTTAACCCTCGTCGTGGGGTGGGGGTCACGACCAGAGTTGAAAAACGTCTTTCTTTTTACAAATCCAGGCATGTGAGGTATTAATATGAAGGGCTCGATGAATACATTACAGAAATGACGTTTTTCATTTTATGTGGGGTTGGGGGGTCACGCCCATCATAAAAATCGAAAGTTTCGAGAAGGTGGTCACGTGACCTATCAAATTAAAGTCTCAATGAGTGGATTAAGAAGATCGTAGTTTTAACCCTCGTCGTGGGGTGGGGTCACGACCAGAGTCGAAAAACGTCTTCCTTTTTACAAATCCAGGCATGTGAGGTATTAATATCAAGGGCTCGATGATTACATTACAGAAATGACGTTTTTCATTTTATGTGGGGTCACGCCCATCATAAAAATCGAAAGTTTCGAGAAGGTGGTCACGTGACCTATCAAATTGAAGGTCTTGACGAGTGGATTAAGAAGATCGTAATTTTAACCCTCGTCGTGTGGTGGGGTCTTGGCCAGAGTCGAAAAAACGTCTTCCTTTTTACAAATCCAGGCATGTGAGGTATTAACATGAAGGGATCGATGAATACATTACAGAAATGACGATTTTCATTTTATGTGGGGGTGGGGGTCACAACCATCAGAAAATCGAAAGTTTCGAGAAGGTGGTCACGTGACCTATCAAATTGAAGGTCTCTTCGAGTGGATTAAGAAGATCGTAATGTTAACCCTCGTCGTGGGGTGGGGTCACGACCAGAGTCGAAAAACGTCTTTCTTTTTACAAATCCAGGCATGTGAGGTATTAATATGAGGGGCTTGATGAATACATTACAGAAATGACGTTTTTCATTTTATCATTTTATGTGGGGGTGGGGGGTCACAACCATCTGAAAATCGAAAGTTTCGAGAAGGTGGTCACGTGACCTATCAAATTGAAGGTCTCTTCGAGTAGATTAAGAAGATCGTAATGTTAACCCTCGTCGTGGGGTGGGGTCACGACCAGAGTCGAAAAACGTCTTTCTTTTTACAAATCCAGGCATGTGAGGCATTAATATTAAGGGTTCGAGGAATACATTACAGAAATGACGTTTTTCATTTTATGTGGGGGTGGGGGTCACGCCCATCAGAAAAATCGAAAGTTTCGAGAAGGTGGTCACGTGACCTATCAAATTGAAGGTCTCTACGAGTGGATTAAGAAGATCGTAATTTTAACCCTCGTCGTGGGGTGGGGTCACGACCAGAGCCGAAAAACTTCGTTCTTTATACAAAGCCAGGCATGTGAGGTACTGGTATGAAGGCTCGGTTAATACATTACGAAAATGACATTTTTCATTTTATGTGGGGGTGGGGTCACTACCAGAGCCGAAAAACGTCTTCCTTTTTACAAATCCAAGCATGTGAGGTACTGATATGAAGGGCTTGATGGATACATTACAAAAATGACATTTTCCACCCTCGCCGTGGGGATGTGGTTAACACCGATCAGAAAATCAAAAGTTTCGAGAAGATAGTCGCGTGACCTATCAAATTAAAGCTATCGACAAGGATATTGTGAAAATCATAATTTTTCGCTTCTTATAACGGTGGAGTTGGGACCATCTTGAAATCGCAAGTATTAAGAAAAGGTAGTTATGGAATATATTAAATTAAAAAAACAAGTTGAATCTGATGCATCATTCATTTTTGATATCTGTGTTCAAAGATGAAGTATGTTTTCAATATATATGATTGTTATGCTAATTTGAGATACACTCGCTTGTTAACAAGTCACGTCTAAAGATGTTTCCTTCAGTAATAACTCTGTTTACTGAACCATAGATTTGTCAATAAAAAATTATAAGTTGATCTTCTAATGTTTCTACATAATGAGGACAACCTATTTCATCATTTCCGAAAAAGGGTCAATCCAAACTATTTGTTTTTAGGAAAAAATGCCCACGTCGAGAAGACATTACAAAACTAAACGAGTATAACCTTGACTAAATTCAAATAAAACCATTTGTCACGTGTTAGAAAAGATTTGTAAACAGTCTAAACGCACGTGTGGAAAAGTTGTTTTGTTTGGGTTTTTTTTGCAACAGGAGTTAAAATATTTTAAGATAGGTGGCGTTATATAGATACAGCAACAACAAAAAAACAGTGTTTACAGTGTGTCAGCGTATGAATGAATGAAAATGAGAAAAAAGCTCTTTTTCCAACCACCTGATGGCGAAGCATTACATCAGTAGTCGCGATATTGATGTCATCCAACAGCAGCCAAGACATTAAGCTGTTTACGTCGACATACCACTTGTCCAAAACAATTCTCTTTTAACACTAAAACAGGTGAAATACATCTCGGTAACGACTCCCTTTTTTTCTTGATCAGACACAGTTGTTGGCGGAAAGTTGACTGGAGGGTCGTTCAAAACAATTGATCAAATATATCGAATGAAAACGACTCATTTTCCAACTACGATTGTCGCTGTATTCTAAACGCCACCACACTAATCATACAATACGATATTGGAACTGCACTACCTCTTGAATATTACAAATTTACGATTTGTATTGTTTGCAACACAAATCGTAAATTCCTTCCCGCATCACCATACTTATACTATACCGCGTCGATTTGACATCGTCATCATCCTCTTGCTAGATAAACTTGAACTCGTCATCCGAATGGTGTTGCGAAGTGAGCCTATGGGGGTTGATTTAGCTCGCAAGCACGGGTAAGAGCTCGAGCTCTTGGGGTTTTATTTTGAGGATTCAGTGGACTCATGTTTATTCAATGAGCCTGATATCGTTTGGTAAGGAAACACAAAATTCCAGAGCTGGTGAGACCTCACAGAACTGCCAGTTATCACAACGTTTATAGTCCGATCTTACGATCTCTGATCGATAAATTTCCCCTAACATTCCGTAACAATGGTCGATAATAGAAATTAGTATAGAACATTCGTGTGAATTGTTCTCTGAAAATTGCATTCGCTTGTGCAGTATTTCTGATTTTTTACAGACTGCGTTCAGGGTTCAGTTTAAAAAAAGAAACCTTGTCAAATGGTTAGATTCAAGGGACGTAACTCTGCAACAACTCATCCACCAAATGGTTCGGTTCAAAGGAAGTAACTCTGTCATCCGTAGGTAGAGGTTTATTATGAGGTCATCAGAGGTCATAATACAGGTTAGGTTCATGGAAGTAACTCCGATCATCCATTGGTAAAGGTTTATTATGAGATCATCAAGGGTCGTGATACAGGTTAGGTTCAAGGGAAGTAACTCGGTAACAAGCCATCCCAAAGTAGAGCTTTATTATGGGTATATCAGAGGTGATGATACAGGTTAGGTTCAAGGGAAGTAACTTCGTAACAACTCATCCGTCAAACGGTTATGTTCGAGGGAAGTAACTCTGTAACACCTCGTCCATAGGTAGAGGTTTATTATGAGGTCCTCAGGAGTCATGATACAGGTTAGGTTCATCAAATGATTAGGTTCAAGGGAAGTAACTATGTAACAACTCATTCATCCAAACAAAATTAAAATTCGATGCACCATACTAAGAAGTGCTTGAAAAAAAACATTTTTTTAGCTTAGGTTCGAGGGAGGTAACTCTAACAACTCATCCGTTCAAACTTTAATTAAAATTCGATTTACCATAATAAGAAGTGCTTGAAAAAACCTCCAGGTTTTAGGTTATGTTCAAGGAAGTAACTCTATAACAACTCATACGTTCAAATGGTTAGGTTCGAGGGAAGTAACTCTGTATAACAACTCATCCGAAGGTTCGAGAGAAGCAACTCTGTAACACCATAGGTAGAGGTTTATTATGCGGTCATCAGAGGTCATGATATGGGTTAAGTTCAAGGGAAGTAACTCTGTCATCCGTCAAAATAATTCGCTTCAAGTGAAGTAACTCTGTAACGCCGTAGGTAGAGATGAATTTTGAGTACAGCAAAGGTCATGATGAGTACATTAGAGACCACGTTGAGACCATCAGGGGCCATGATATCGGTTAGGTTCGAGGAAGTAACAACTGATCTGTAGGTTCAAGGAAGTAACTCTGTAACACCATAGGTAGAGGTTTATTATGAGGTCATCAGGGGTCATGATACAGGTTAGGTTCAAGATTTTTGGTGTCATAAAAAGGTTGCATGCGCAGCAAAAATGACCTTGCGCACGGGCCTGAAAAACATAGGGGTTCTTTTTCTCGTCTAATGTAATTAATAATGTATCAATATTTTTTTTTAAAAAAATCAGTTTTTAACTGATAGTAGTGTTGTTGTTATGACTGATAGGTTAGGGTTTTTATTACGAGTACATCAAGGTCGACAGCTCTATTCCATTCCCTCACTCGAGTCCCTTTGCGTGAAGACTTCTTTTTTTAAATTCATTTCAAGAGGTGTTAACCTCATCGAGATTTGGAAACGGTTTATAACTTCACGAACTATACATTTCTCTTGCTGTTTGCTTAATTTTTTTATATAAAAATAACGACTAAGAGTTTGTTTAACCTAGAAATGTCTTTTAGATTTTCTCCTTGATAAGACGCGAAACACAGCGCAGTTTATCTTTCTTGCTTCTCACGTTTTCGAGTTGTTATAATCGTTTGCTTTTGACCAATCTGTCTTGAAAATCTAATCTGTGTTTGGTAAACGGATCGAACGATTTTTCATCTTTTTTTACCTTCCAGAGGAACTTCGAATTCTCCTCTTTCGCTCACGAAAACCCATTCATCATTTCCAGGTCCGATCCAGGTGAGCAATATACTGTAACACATCGCGCTATCGTAAGGACAATGCTGCTTTTTGTAAGGATTTTATAACCTACATTAGGTAGGGGTACGGGCCCCCTAGAATTTCAAATTCTCGACATTATCCCTATCTTTTTACACAGTTGAGTAATAAGACCTAATCTCTGAGACTCTGGCAGATTTTACCAGAGATAAAACGCTCAAGTTGAGATACTGCCACTTCATTTTCTAATGATACTGAAACGGGAGTTCTCTCTCTGAATACTACTATGGAAAACTATGTTTATAACCTTCAACTAAATTGTCCAACACAAAAAAAAATATATATTTCCTGTACACTATCATTCGTAGGTTCAAGGGAAGTTACTCTGTAACACCTAGGTTATTATTAGGTCATCAGGGGTCATGATACAAGTGAGGTTTAAGTAAAGTAACTCTATCATCCATAGGTTCGAGAGAAGTAGCTTTGTAGCACCAAGGTTTACTATGAAGTCGTCAGTGTAGGTTCGAGGGAAGTAATAACTCATCACAGGTTTATTATGAGGTCATCAGGGTTTACGATACGGGTTAGGTTCGAGGACAAAGTAACAGGTTCCAGGGAAGTAACTCTGTAACACCAAAGTTTGTTATGAAGTCATCAGGGTAGATTCGAGGGAAGTAACTCTGTATAACACCCCATCCGAGGTTTATGATGAGATCATCAGGGGTTACGATACGGGTTAGGTTCGAGGAAAAAGTAACTCTGAACAAAACAAATAAATATTATAAAGTATACTTCCTTGCAGTTTTTGTTCCTTTTCCATAAAGAAAAATTATATATATTAAAAAATCGAAAATAGAAAAAATTAATAAGACCATACAAAGTTGATTGTCTGTTTCTCAAACCATTTTTTCCAAAAGAGCATTCAGGCGGGCGGTCTTTTTTTTTTCTCCCCGAGAAGTTGTTTGTTTGTAATTCGACCCCCACCCAAACGCCTGGTGGACCACGCAAAATTTCCCAAATATATTGATTATTCACCGTAGGGGTGTTGGGTCAGAAATGAAGTGAGGTTTGAATGTTTGTTTTTAAGTGAAACGTGAAAATTATGACTAAGGATGAAACGCCTCTTGGGTGAAAACGTCTCAGGATGAAACGTCTCTGGGACAAATCAAATATCGAAGCACCAACTTTCACAGATTTATTTTACCAATAATAAAAAAAAATCCTTTCACAACCTGCCTAATAAAATCGTGAATCACAATTTTTCCCTCATTATATTCAAAATTATCACAACCCATTTGAACGGGTAGTTCATCCGTGAATCATATTTTTTGGAAATCTGAAAATGAAATACAAAACGAATGTTTGCGTGTTTTTATTAACCAATTCGACCGCACATACCTACCTATATGCGATTTATTTTCAACTATTTCTGTTACTTTTATATCAAGCAACGGTTATTATTAGTTATCCAATTATCCTTCATCTCAAATGCATTTATTTAAATTAACTGGGAAACTCGTAACGGTTTCAAATAACAGGTCACAAATTCCCAATGACAGTCATTTACAATATAAATGTTACTAAAATAAATGCCAGGAGACTGTGTTCCATTCAACATAGAACCTGACTTTGCAGACTTTTCTGAAGGTTTGTGCGAATCAAATGTGGTGCGAATCGATCACTCCCCTTTGTGACTGTTTGTTGTCAGACTGAAAGACACCTTCCTTCTTGCTGTCATTATGACTTACCTTTTACAGAATAAAACACTTTCTGTCGTGAATATTGCTAAAAACCCACCCACTTTATTAAAGTATGATGTAGAAAAAGCTTGAAGTGTTAATTTAAAAAAAAAGAATTCGTCAACTCATCGATATCGGTTTACCGAAATGAGCACAATATCTCATGTTTTTTTTTTTAAAGATTTTTGGTGTCATAAAAAGGTTGCATGCGCAGCAAAAATGACCATGCGCGCGGGTCTGAAAAACATACAGATTCTTTTTTCTCATCTAATGTAATTAATAATACATCAATATTTTTTTTTTTAAATTAGTTTTTAACTGATAGTAGTGTTGTTGTTATGACTGATAGGTTAGGGTTTTTATTACGAGTATATCAAGGTGGACAGCTCTATTCCATTCCCTCACTCGAGTCCCTTTGCGTGAAGACTTCTTTTTTTAGTTCGATTTTTTAACTACTATCAGTTAAAAACTGATTTTTTAAAAAAAAATATTGATGTATTATTGATTACATTAGACGAGAAAAAAGAACCTCTATGCTTTTCAGGCCCGCGCGCATGGTCATTTTTGCTGCACATGCAACCTTTTTATGACACCAAAAAATCTTTAAAAAAACATGAGATATTGTGCTCATTTCGGTAAATCGATATCGATGAGTTGATGAATTCTTTTTTTTAAATTAACACTTCAAGCTTTTTCTACATAATACTTTAATAAAGTGTGTGGGTTTCAACAATATTTACGACAGAAAGTGTTTTATTTTGTAAAAGGTAAGTCATAATGACAGCAAGAAGGAAGGTGTCTTTCAGTCTGACAACAAACAGTCACAAAGGGGAATGGTCGATTCGCACCACGTTTGATTTGCACCAACCCTCAGAAAGTCTGCAAAGTCAGGTGCTATGTTGAATGGAACACAGTCACCTGGCATTTATTTTTAGTAACATTTATATTGTAAATGACTGTCATTGGGAATTTGTGTCCTGTTATTTGAAACCGTTACGAGTTTCCCAGTTAATTTAAATAAATGCATTTGAGATGCAGGATAATTGGATAACTAATAGTAACCGTTGCTTGATATAAAAGTAACAGACATAGTTGAAAATAAATCGCATATAGGTAGGTATGTGCGGTCGAATTGGTTAATAAAAACACTCAAACATTCGTTTTGTATTTCATTTTCAGATTTCCAAAAATATGATTTATGGATGAACTACCCGTTCAAATGGGTTGTGATAATTTTGAATATAATGAGTGAAAAAATGTGATTCACGATTTTAATAGGCAGGTTGTGAAAGGATGTTTTTTTTATTATTGGTAAAATAAATCTGTGAAAGTTGGCCCTTCGACATTTGATTTGTCCCAGAGACGTTTCATCCTGAGACGTTTTCACCCACGAGGCATTTCGACCTGAGTCATAATTTTCACGTTTCACTTAAAAACAAACATTCAAACCTCACTTCATTTCTGACCCAACACCCTTACGGTGAATAACCAATATATTTGGGAAATTTTGCGTGGTCCACCAGGCGTTTGGGTAGGGGTCGAATTACCACAAACAACCTCGCAGGAAGAAAAAAAAAGACCGCCCGCCTGAATGCTTTTTTGGAAAAAATGGTTTGAGAAACAGACAATCAACTTTGTATGGTCTTATTAATTTTTTCTATTATCAATTTTTTAATATATATTATTTTTCTTTATGGAAAAGGAACAAAAACTGCAAGGAATTATACTTTATAATATTTATTTGTTTTGTTCAGAGTTACTTTTTCCTCGATCCTAACCCGTATCGTAACCCCTGATGATCTCATCATAAACCTCGGATGGGATGTTATACAGAGTTACTTCCCTCGAATCTACCCTGATGACTTCATAATAAACCTTGGTGTTACAGAGTTACTTCCCTCGAACCTGTTACTTTGTCCTCGAACCTAACCCGTATCATACATAACCCCTGATGACCTCATAATAAACATGGGATGAGTTATTACTTCCCTCGAACCTACCCTGAGGACTTCATAGTAAACCTTGGTGCTAGAAAGCTACTTCTCTCGAACCTATGGATGATAGAGTTACTTCACTTAAACCTCACCTGTATCATGACTCCTGATGACCTAATGTTACTTCCCTTGAACCTACGAATGATAGAGTTACTTCCCTTGAACCTAACCTGTATCATGACCCCTGATGACCTCATAATAAACCTCTACCTATGGTGTTACAGAGTTACTTCCTTGAACCTACAGATGAGTTGTTACTTCCTTGAACATAACCAGTATCATGGCCCCTGATGGTCTCAACGTGGTCTCTAATGTACTCATCATGACCTTTGCTGTACTCATAATTCTCCTCTACCTACGGCGTTACAGAGTTACTTCACTTGAACCGAATTATTTTGACGGATGACAGAGTTACTTCCCTTGAACTTAACCCATATCATGACCTCTGATGACCGCATAACAAACCTCTCCCTATGGTGTTACAGTGTTTCTTCTCTTGAACCTACGGATGAGTTGTTACAGAGTTACTTCCCTTGAACCTAATCATTTGACGGGTGAGTTGAGAGTTGCTTCCCCGAATCTATGGATGATAGCGTTACTTCTCTTAAACATCACCTGTATCATGACTACTGATGACCTAATAATAAACCTTGGTGTTATAGTGTTACTTCCTTGAATCTATGGATGACAGTGTTACCTCCCTTGAACATAACCCGTATCATAAGCCCTGATGATCTCATAATAAACCTCGGATAAGTTGTTATACAGAGTTACTTCCCTCGAACCTAACCATTTGAACGTATGAGTTGTTACAGAGTTACTTCCTTGAACATAACCTAAACATGGACGTCTGTAAAGAGTTTAACAATTGTACTATGATTCGTTTCTGAGTTATGGCTGAGACACGAATATTGACCGATTTTTAGTGTGACCTTGAAATGTGACCTTGACCTTGAAGTTACGAACCCGGCTATGGTGTGTGACACATTCTCCCATGGTCCTTTATAATTATGTGAAGTTTGATGACAGTTTTCGAGTTATTGGCTCGGACACATACACACACAGACACACACATGGACAGACACACACACACTTCAATGCCATCCGGCTTAAGTCGGGGGGGGGCATAAAAACATTTTTTTTTTGTGAAAGAACTGCAATGGTTAAAGGGTTAATGCAACATAGTATGCACTCGGGACCCATCCCATGTTAATGTCCAGGTCAAATTACCCTTAGGTGCTGAATTATGTCCCAGTCTGTCCAGAAATGAACAACACTACATAACAGGGAAAGTAATGTAGAAACTGCATGGATAAAGGATTAACACAACATCGGATACGGCCGGTACGCATCCCGTGTCAATGTCCTGGTCAAATTACTGTTGGGTGCCAGTTTCTGCCCCGGCTGTCCAGAAACGACCGAGACTATAGCATGAAAGGAAATGTAGAAAGAGTTAACGCAACATCGGATGCGGTCTGGACCCATCTCATGACAGATTCCTGGTCAAATTACTCATAGATGCCAAATTGTGTCCCCATCGGTCCATAAACGAACGAGACTATAACATAAAAAATAAATGTAGGAACTGTGATGGTTGAAGGGTTAATGCAACATCGGATTCGGTTGGAACCCATCACATCAATTTCCAGGTCAAATTACCCCAAGGTGTGATCTTTTGTCTCGATCGGTCAAGGCATGGCAGAGAGATACAACTGAAATAGTTAAAGGGTTAACCCTTTACCTAACATGAAAAGCAAGCGACACTTGCAAAAAAAATTCTTGAATAACTAATTTTTTTCATTTTTTGTCTCAAATACATAGGTTATGACCCCTCGTTGGAACGAGCTCGACGAGCTCGTTCCAACGAGGGGTCATAACCTATGATTTTGAGACAAAAAATGAAAATATTTTGAAAATTAATTGGCGATTTTTGAGAATAGCGCTGGCCGGTTTGGGCCGTTACGTTGGGTAAAGGGTTAATGCGACACCTGACGCGACCGAGACCTATCTAAAGTACCTTTCATCTTCAATATGCCCCAAGTGCGAAATTTTGTCACAAATGGTGAAAGTACGTAAAAGTAAAATAAAAATGATAGGGACATCACATTTTTCGACCCACCCCCCTCCCACCCCAAGGGGGTCACCACGGAATCTTTCCCCCACCGTGCCGTGCCTCTGGCACGAGAAACCAGCGTACTAATCCACTCGGCCACCACTCTCCTTTGAAATAGAGAAAGAATGGTTTGTGCACCGTAGACGCACTGGGCAGTGATGGAACTAGGCTCCTTTCGTTCTTAACTGTGTTATGAACCTTAACTGGTGGTTAGTCCAGATTAGGCAAAGAAAGAAAAGGCCCAGAGAAGGAGCAGCAAAGCACAACAGGAATGCCCACGCAGCAATATCCATGGCATCACAAGACACACCTCCTTCGGTTGCAGATGATTGTTATTCTGTTAGATGTTCTTCAGGCAAGTATAATCTGCCTCTTAGGTGAGTTGAGGGGAGCCGTCATTGGCAAGTATAGTCTGCCCCTGGCTGTCTGGTTGATGGACAGCTGATTAGAGAAACAACGGGCCCTGACGGAGTTGCACCAACGACGAACTTCGCGGGTTCACCAAGCTGCCCTGCTTAGTAATCCTATGTGGCCGGGTCAAGAGAAAATAAATAATACAAAAATTTAAAAAAGATGTGGGGATAATGGTGGGACGCAGGACCAACCCTCGCATCCTTAAAGGTGGATGGCCACCCCAGGGGATGTAGTGAAGGATGAGTAAAATTTCATATGGTTACAGCATTTTAGGAATTATTAATCCTTTACCCAACGTAACGGCCAAAACCGGCCAGCGCTATTCTCAAAAATCGCCAATTAATTTTCATTATATTTTCATTTTTTGTCTCAAAAACATAGGTTATGACCCCTCATTGGAACGAGCTCGTCGAGCTCGTTCCAATGAGGGGTCATAACCTATGTTTTTGAGACAAAAAATGAAAAAAATTAGTTATTCAAGAATTTTTTTTGCAAGTGTCGTCTGCTTTTCATGTTAGGTAAAGGGTTAAGTCTCTGGTGGTTATTTTACTTCAATAGCGGTTACAAAAAACAAAAAAAACAAAACAGAAAAAGAAAAAAGAGAAAAAAGAATTTATTGGTGATGTTGGTGATGCCTTTCGTGTTTGCCGAGTTAATGGCAGTCTGATATAGATATACATACATTTTTTTTATATAGGTAGATGAAAAGTTGTAAAGTGATCGACCAATCATATGATGAAGTGTACACTTCCTACAGTAATCAATTAGGTTGGCAACCTGCATCGGACAATACCTTTTGATTTAGTGTCTCTTCTCATGTAATAAATCGGCCATCAATGTAGGAGATCTTAGCCCCCCTCCCCCCCCCCCCTACCCACCCAACCACCAGCCTCCATCCCCACTTAATTATATTGTGAAATAAAACCAGTTTGCATTCCTTATTTGGAAAGAAAGCAAAATGTTATTTAGGCCTATGTATACGCCAGTACCGGATTCATGTCTACCATCAGATTCGCATAGACGTTATATTTTCAGATTCGCATATACTCTATTACCGAATTCGTGCTTTTATAAATATTATCAGTTATTTTAACTCCATTCAAAAGATAACTTGCTTTTCATAAATTCACAATCCGTTACTTTTTCGATTGGCGTGTGGATAAATTGGACATCACTGTTCCAGGAGATCTTAGTCAACTACCCACACCCCCTAGTCCCCCCCCCCCCCCTCCCCGCACACACACCGCCCATCACTATCCTCAAAGAATTATGTTCGAAATAAAACCATTTGCGTTCCCCGATTTGTAAAAGAAACTGTTATTTTGGCACATGTATAATCCAGTACCGAATTCACGTATACCCTATACTCTATTACCGGTTTCGTGTAATTCTCAATAACTATATCTTCCACCTCTCTACTGTAGTCGTACTCATGACAACATTGATAACAACTCTATACCTTCCACCTCTCTACTGTACCCATACCCAAGACAACACTGATAACAACTCTATATCTTCCACCACTCTTCTGTACCCATACCCTAGACAACATTGATAACAACTCTATATCTTCCCCCTCTCTATCGTACCCATATCCAAGACAACGTTGATAACCACTCTATATCTTCCACCTCTCTACTGTACCCATACCCAAGACAACATTCATAACAACTCTATATCTTCCACCACTCTACTGTACCCATACCCTAGACAACATTGATAACAACTCTATATCTTCCACCACTCTACTGTTTCCATACCCAAGACAACATTGATAACAACTCTATACCTTCCACCTCTCTATTGTATCCATACCCAAGACAACGTTGATAACAACTCTATATCTTCCACCACTCTACTGTACCCATACATAAGACAACGTTGATAACAACTCTATACCTTCCACCGCTCTACTGTACCCATACCCAAGACAACATTGATAACAACTCTATATCTTCCACCACTCTACTGTACCCATACCCAAGACAACGTTGATAACAACTCTATACCTTCCACCTCTCTACTGTACCCATACCCAAGACAACATTGATAACAACTCTGTGTCTTCCACCTCTCTACTGTACCCATACCCAAGACAACATTGATAACAACTCTATATCTTCCACCACTCTACTGTACCCATACCGAAGACAACATTGATAACAACTCTGTATCTTCCACCTCTCTACTGTACCCATACCCAACACAACATTGATAACAACTCTATACCTTCCACCTCTCTATTGTACCCACACCCAAGACAACATTGATAACAACTCTGTGTCTTCCACCTCTCTACTGTACCCATATCCAGGACTACATTGATAACAAATCTATATCTTCCATCCCTCTACTGCACCCAAACCCAAGACAACGTTGATAACAACTCTATATCTTCCACCTCTCTACAGTACCCATACCCAAGACAACATTGATAGAAAACTCTATATCTTCCACCACTCTACTGTACCCATACCCAAGACAATGTTGATAACAACTCTATACCTTCCACCGCTCTACTGTACCCATATCCAAGACAACATTCATAACAACTCAATATCTTCCACATCTCTACCATTCCCATACCCAAGAGAATGTTGATAACAACTCCATATCTTCCACCACTCTACCATACCCATACCCATACCCAAGACAATGTTGATAACAACTCTATATCTTCCACCTCTCTACTGTACCCATACCCATGACAACGCTGATAACAACTCTATACCTTCCACCACTCCACTGTACCCATATCCAAGACAACATTGATAACAACTCTATCTCTTCCACCACTCTACTGTACCCATACCCACGACCACATTGAAGAAAATGTAAATTTAAAATTTTTTCTTGACGTTCCCATCGTGGATCGGATCTTCGATCTATCGTTGGTGAACGCAAGCAGAAAACGCTTTGAGAGTTCCAGGACAGCATCAAAAATGCGTTTTGAGAGTTCCAGGACACCGACGTTCGCGATCGCGTTTCAGACGGTCGAGGCTGCGATCCGATCGGGGAAATACGATTGAGAGTTCTAGGACAGGAAAATCGATTTCAAAACGTTTCCTCAACGTTCACCAATGGTGAAAAGTGAGTGTAAAGTGTAATTACTCATCGAGGATTTTTTTTTTTAAATTTAAAAACCCGATTTCGGCCTCCGGTACATCAAAAAAATGCGGTTTGAGAGTTCCAGGACACCACCACGTTCGCGATCGCGTTTCAGACGGTCTAGGGTGCGATCTGATTGGCGAAAACGATTTACCGATTCTAGAGCAGGAAAGATCTCAAAACGTTTTCTCTACGTTCGCCAACGGCGCGAAGTGGGTGTAAAGTGTAGTTACCCAGCGAGGTTTTTTTTCCAAACTAGTGCAGATTTCTGGGATGAGAACAAAAAAAAAACAAATGAAAAGTCGCGAGGGTATCGTGACATTGGTTGCCACCTGATCATTTAATAACGAGGATATAATGGCTAGAGCAATGTTTCCAAAAACCAAAAGCTTGAAGAGCTTGAAATAAGTAATCACCCAATCACTTCACGTTCCTAACGCTAATTAACCAATCAGATTGCTTGATTCTCATAACCTGAACTTAATCATACAAAGTTATCTCCCCTCGTCGTGGGGGTGGGTGTCACACCCATCAGAAAATCGAAAGTTTCGAGAAGGTGGTCACGTGACCTATCAAATTGAAAGTCTTGACGAGTGGATTAAGAAGATCGTAATTTTAACCCTCGTCGTGGGGTGGGGGTCACGACCAGAGTTGAAAAACGTCTTTCTTTTTACAAATCCAGGCATGTGAGGTATTAATATGAAGGGCTCGATGAATACATTACAGAAATGACGTTTTTCATTTTATGTGGGGTTGGGGGGTCACGCCCATCATAAAAATCGAAAGTTTCGAGAAGGTGGTCACGTGACCTATCAAATTAAAGTCTCAATGAGTGGATTAAGAAGATCGTAGTTTTAACCCTCGTCGTGGGGTGGGGTCACGACCAGAGTCGAAAAACGTCTTCCTTTTTACAAATCCAGGCATGTGAGGTATTAATATCAAGGGCTCGATGATTACATTACAGAAATGACGTTTTTCATTTTATGTGGGGTCACGCCCATCATAAAAATCGAAAGTTTCGAGAAGGTGGTCACGTGACCTATCAAATTGAAGGTCTTGACGAGTGGATTAAGAAGATCGTAATTTTAACCCTCGTCGTGTGGTGGGGTCTTGGCCAGAGTCGAAAAAACGTCTTCCTTTTTACAAATCCAGGCATGTGAGGTATTAACATGAAGGGATCGATGAATACATTACAGAAATGACGATTTTCATTTTATGTGGGGGTGGGGGTCACAACCATCAGAAAATCGAAAGTTTCGAGAAGGTGGTCACGTGACCTATCAAATTGAAGGTCTCTTCGAGTGGATTAAGAAGATCGTAATGTTAACCCTCGTCGTGGGGTGGGGTCACGACCAGAGTCGAAAAACGTCTTTCTTTTTACAAATCCAGGCATGTGAGGTATTAATATGAGGGGCTTGATGAATACATTACAGAAATGACGTTTTTCATTTTATCATTTTATGTGGGGGTGGGGGGTCACAACCATCTGAAAATCGAAAGTTTCGAGAAGGTGGTCACGTGACCTATCAAATTGAAGGTCTCTTCGAGTAGATTAAGAAGATCGTAATGTTAACCCTCGTCGTGGGGTGGGGTCACGACCAGAGTCGAAAAACGTCTTTCTTTTTACAAATCCAGGCATGTGAGGCATTAATATTAAGGGTTCGAGGAATACATTACAGAAATGACGTTTTTCATTTTATGTGGGGGTGGGGGTCACGCCCATCAGAAAAATCGAAAGTTTCGAGAAGGTGGTCACGTGACCTATCAAATTGAAGGTCTCTACGAGTGGATTAAGAAGATCGTAATTTTAACCCTCGTCGTGGGGTGGGGTCACGACCAGAGCCGAAAAACTTCGTTCTTTATACAAAGCCAGGCATGTGAGGTACTGGTATGAAGGCTCGGTTAATACATTACGAAAATGACATTTTTCATTTTATGTGGGGGTGGGGTCACTACCAGAGCCGAAAAACGTCTTCCTTTTTACAAATCCAAGCATGTGAGGTACTGATATGAAGGGCTTGATGAATACATTACAAAAATGACATTTTCCACCCTCGCCGTGGGGATGTGGTTAACACCGATCAGAAAATCAAAAGTTTCGAGAAGATAGTCGCGTGACCTATCAAATTAAAGCTATCGACAAGGATATTGTGAAAATCATAATTTTTCGCTTCTTATAACGGTGGAGTTGGGACCATCTTGAAATCGCAAGTATTAAGAAAAGGTAGTTATGGAATATATTAAATTAAAAAAACAAGTTGAATCTGATGCATCATTCATTTTTGATATCTGTGTTCAAAGATGAAGTATGTTTTCAATATATATGATTGTTATGCTAATTTGAGATACACTCGCTTGTTAACAAGTCACGTCTAAAGATGTTTCCTTCAGTAATAACTCTGTTTACTGAACCATAGATTTGTCAATAAAAAATTATAAGTTGATCTTCTAATGTTTCTACATAATGAGGACAACCTATTTCATCATTTCCGAAAAAGGGTCAATCCAAACTATTTGTTTTTAGGAAAAAATGCCCACGTCGAGAAGACATTACAAAACTAAACGAGTATAACCTTGACTAAATTCAAATAAAACCATTTGTCACGTGTTAGAAAAGATTTGTAAACAGTCTAAACGCACGTGTGGAAAAGTTGTTTTGTTTGGGGTTTTTTTGCAACAGGAGTTAAAATATTTTAAGATAGGTGGCGTTATATAGATACAGCAACAACAAAAAAACAGTGTTTACAGTGTGTCAGCGTATGAATGAATGAAAATGAGAAAAAAGCTCTTTTTCCAACCACCTGATGGCGAAGCATTACATCAGTAGTCGCGATATTGATGTCATCCAACAGCAGCCAAGACATTAAGCTGTTTACGTCGACATACCACTTGTCCAAAACAATTCTCTTTTAACACTAAAACAGGTGAAATACATCTCGGTAACGACTCCCTTTTTTTCTTGATCAGACACAGTTGTTGGCGGAAAGTTGACTGGAGGGTCGTTCAAAACAATTGATCAAATATATCGAATGAAAACGACTCATTTTCCAACTACGATTGTCGCTGTATTCTAAACGCCACCACACTAATCATACAATACGATATTGGAACTGCACTACCTCTTGAATATTACAAATTTACGATTTGTATTGTTTGCAACACAAATCGTAAATTCCTTCCCGCATCACCATACTTATACTATACCGCGTCGATTTGACATCGTCATCATCCTCTTGCTAGATAAACTTGAACTCGTCATCCGAATGGTGTTGCGAAGTGAGCCTATGGGGGTTGATTTAGCTCGCAAGCACGGGTAAGAGCTCGAGCTCTTGGGGTTTTATTTTGAGGATTCAGTGGACTCATGTTTATTCAATGAGCCTGATATCGTTTGGTAAGGAAACACAAAATTCCAGAGCTGGTGAGACCTCACAGAACTGCCAGTTATCACAACGTTTATAGTCCGATCTTACGATCTCTGATCGATAAATTTCCCCTAACATTCCGTAACAATGGTCGATAATAGAAATTAGTATAGAACATTCGTGTGAATTGTTCTCTGAAAATTGCATTCGCTTGTGCAGTATTTCTGATTTTTTACAGACTGCGTTCAGGGTTCAGTTTAAAAAAAGAAACCTTGTCAAATGGTTAGATTCAAGGGACGTAACTCTGCAACAACTCATCCACCAAATGGTTAGGTTCAAAGGAAGTAACTCTGTCATCCGTAGGTAGAGGTTTATTATGAGGTCATCAGAGGTCATAATACAGGTTAGGTTCATGGAAGTAACTCCGATCATCCATTGGTAAAGGTTTATTATGAGATCATCAAGGGTCGTGATACAGGTTAGGTTCAAGGGAAGTAACTCGGTAACAAGCCATCCCAAAGTAGAGCTTTATTATGGGTATATCAGAGGTGATGATACAGGTTAGGTTCAAGGGAAGTAACTTCGTAACAACTCATCCGTCAAACGGTTATGTTCGAGGGAAGTAACTCTGTAACACCTCGTCCATAGGTAGAGGTTTATTATGAGGTCCTCAGGAGTCATGATACAGGTTAGGTTCATCAAATGATTAGGTTCAAGGGAAGTAACTATGTAACAACTCATTCATCCAAACAAAATTAAAATTCGATGCACCATACTAAGAAGTGCTTGAAAAAAAACATTTTTTTAGCTTAGGTTCGAGGGAGGTAACTCTAACAACTCATCCGTTCAAACTTTAATTAAAATTCGATTTACCATAATAAGAAGTGCTTGAAAAAACCTCCAGGTTTTAGGTTATGTTCAAGGAAGTAACTCTATAACAACTCATACGTTCAAATGGTTAGGTTCGAGGGAAGTAACTCTGTATAACAACTCATCCGAAGGTTCGAGAGAAGCAACTCTGTAACACCATAGGTAGAGGTTTATTATGCGGTCATCAGAGGTCATGATATGGGTTAAGTTCAAGGGAAGTAACTCTGTCATCCGTCAAAATAATTCGCTTCAAGTGAAGTAACTCTGTAACGCCGTAGGTAGAGATGAATTTTGAGTACAGCAAAGGTCATGATGAGTACATTAGAGACCACGTTGAGACCATCAGGGGCCATGATATCGGTTAGGTTCGAGGAAGTAACAACTGATCTGTAGGTTCAAGGAAGTAACTCTGTAACACCATAGGTAGAGGTTTATTATGAGGTCATCAGGGGTCATGATACAGGTTAGGTTCAAGATTTTTGGTGTCATAAAAAGGTTGCATGCGCAGCAAAAATGACCTTGCGCACGGGCCTGAAAAACATAGGGGTTCTTTTTCTCGTCTAATGTAATTAATAATGTATCAATATTTTTTTTTAAAAAAATCAGTTTTTAACTGATAGTAGTGTTGTTGTTATGACTGATAGGTTAGGGTTTTTATTACGAGTACATCAAGGTCGACAGCTCTATTCCATTCCCTCACTCGAGTCCCTTTGCGTGAAGACTTCTTTTTTTAAATTCATTTCAAGAGGTGTTAACCTCATCGAGATTTGGAAACGGTTTATAACTTCACGAACTATACATTTCTCTTGCTGTTTGCTTAATTTTTTTATATAAAAATAACGACTAAGAGTTTGTTTAACCTAGAAATGTCTTTTAGATTTTCTCCTTGATAAGACGCGAAACACAGCGCAGTTTATCTTTCTTGCTTCTCACGTTTTCGAGTTGTTATAATCGTTTGCTTTTGACCAATCTGTCTTGAAAATCTAATCTGTGTTTGGTAAACGGATCGAACGATTTTTCATCTTTTTTTACCTTCCAGAGGAACTTCGAATTCTCCTCTTTCGCTCACGAAAACCCATTCATCATTTCCAGGTCCGATCCAGGTGAGCAATATACTGTAACACATCGCGCTATCGTAAGGACAATGCTGCTTTTTGTAAGGATTTTATAACCTACATTAGGTAGGGGTACGGGCCCCCTAGAATTTCAAATTCTCGACATTATCCCTATCTTTTTACACAGTTGAGTAATAAGACCTAATCTCTGAGACTCTGGCAGATTTTACCAGAGATAAAACGCTCAAGTTGAGATACTGCCACTTCATTTTCTAATGATACTGAAACGGGAGTTCTCTCTCTGAATACTACGATGGAAAACTATGTTTATAACCTTCAACTAAATTGTCCAACACAAAAAAAATATATATTTTCTGTATACTATCATTCGTAGGTTCAAGGGAAGTTACACTGTAACACCTAGATTATTATTAGGTCATCAGGAGTCATGATACAGGTGAGATTTAAGTGAAGTAACTCTATCATCCATAGATTCGAGAGAAGTAGCTTTGTAGCACCAAGGTTTACTATGAAGTCGTCAGTGTAGGTTCGAGGGAAGTAATAACTCATCACAGGTTTATTATGAGGTCATCAGGGTTTACGATACGGGTTAGGTTCGAGGACAAAGTAACAGGTTCCAGGGAAGTAACTCTGTAACACCAAAGTTTGTTATGAAGTCATCAGGGTAGATTCGAGGGAAGTAACTCTGTATAACACCCCATCCGAGGTTTATGATGAGATCATCAGGGGTTACGATACGGGTTAGGTTCGAGGAAAAAGTAACTCTGAACAAAACAAATAAATATTATAAAGTATACTTCCTTGCAGTTTTTGTTCCTTTTCCATAAAGAAAAATTATATATATTAAAAAATCGAAAATAGAAAAAATTAATAAGACCATACAAAGTTGATTGTCTGTTTCTCAAACCATTTTTTCCAAAAGAGCATTCAGGCGGGCGGTCTTTTTTTTTTCTCCCCGAGAAGTTGTTTGTTTGTAATTCGACCCCCACCCAAACGCCTGGTGGACCACGCAAAATTTCCCAAATATATTGATTATTCACCGTAGGGGTGTTGGGTCAGAAATGAAGTGAGGTTTGAATGTTTGTTTTTAAGTGAAACGTGAAAATTATGACTAAGGATGAAACGCCTCTTGGGTGAAAACGTCTCAGGATGAAACGTCTCTGGGACAAATCAAATATCGAAGCACCAACTTTCACAGATTTATTTTACCAATAATAAAAAAAAATCCTTTCACAACCTGCCTAATAAAATCGTGAATCACAATTTTTCCCTCATTATATTCAAAATTATCACAACCCATTTGAACGGGTAGTTCATCCGTGAATCATATTTTTTGGAAATCTGAAAATGAAATACAAAACGAATGTTTGCGTGTTTTTATTAACCAATTCGACCGCACATACCTACCTATATGCGATTTATTTTCAACTATTTCTGTTACTTTTATATCAAGCAACGGTTATTATTAGTTATCCAATTATCCTTCATCTCAAATGCATTTATTTAAATTAACTGGGAAACTCGTAACGGTTTCAAATAACAGGTCACAAATTCCCAATGACAGTCATTTACAATATAAATGTTACTAAAATAAATGCCAGGAGACTGTGTTCCATTCAACATAGAACCTGACTTTGCAGACTTTTCTGAAGGTTTGTGCGAATCAAATGTGGTGCGAATCGACCACTCCCCTTTGTGACTGTTTGTTGTCAGACTGAAAGACACCTTCCTTCTTGCTGTCATTATGACTTACCTTTTACAGAATAAAACACTTTCTGTCGTGAATATTGCTAAAAACCCACCCACTTTATTAAAGTATGATGTAGAAAAAGCTTGAAGTGTTAATTTAAAAAAAAAGAATTCGTCAACTCATCGATATCGGTTTACCGAAATGAGCACAATATCTCATGTTTTTTTTTTTAAAGATTTTTGGTGTCATAAAAAGGTTGCATGCGCAGCAAAAATGACCATGCGCGCGGGTCTGAAAAACATACAGGTTCTTTTTTCTCATCTAATGTAATTAATAATACATCAATATTTTTTTTTTTAAATTAGTTTTTAACTGATAGTAGTGTTGTTGTTATGACTGATAGGTTAGGGTTTTTATTACGAGTATATCAAGGTGGACAGCTCTATTCCATTCCCTCACTCGAGTCCCTTTGCGTGAAGACTTCTTTTTTTAGTTCGATTTTTTAACTACTATCAGTTAAAAACTGATTTTTTAAAAAAAATATTGATGTATTATTGATTACATTAGACGAGAAAAAAGAACCTCTATGCTTTTCAGGCCCGCGCGCATGGTCATTTTTGCTGCACATGCAACCTTTTTATGACACCAAAAAATCTTTAAAAAAACATGAGATATTGTGCTCATTTCGGTAAATCGATATCGATGAGTTGATGAATTCTTTTTTTTAAATTAACACTTCAAGCTTTTTCTACATAATACTTTAATAAAGTGTGTGGGTTTCAACAATATTTACGACAGAAAGTGTTTTATTTTGTAAAAGGTAAGTCATAATGACAGCAAGAAGGAAGGTGTCTTTCAGTCTGACAACAAACAGTCACAAAGGGGAATGGTCGATTCGCACCACGTTTGATTTGCACCAACCCTCAGAAAGTCTGCAAAGTCAGGTGCTATGTTGAATGGAACACAGTCACCTGGCATTTATTTTTAGTAACATTTATATTGTAAATGACTGTCATTGGGAATTTGTGTCCTATTATTTGAAACCGTTACGAGTTTCCCAGTTAATTTAAATAAATGCATTTGAGATGCAGGATAATTGGATAACTAATAGTAACCGTTGCTTGATATAAAAGTAACAGACATAGTTGAAAATAAATCGCATATAGGTAGGTATGTGCGGTCGAATTGGTTAATAAAAACACTCAAACATTCGTTTTGTATTTCATTTTCAGATTTCCAAAAATATGATTTATGGATGAACTACCCGTTCAAATGGGTTGTGATAATTTTGAATATAATGAGTGAAAAAATGTGATTCACGATTTTAATAGGCAGGTTGTGAAAGGATGTTTTTTTTATTATTGGTAAAATAAATCTGTGAAAGTTGGCCCTTCGACATTTGATTTGTCCCAGAGACGTTTCATCCTGAGACGTTTTCACCCACGAGGCATTTCGACCTGAGTCATAATTTTCACGTTTCACTTAAAAACAAACATTCAAACCTCACTTCATTTCTGACCCAACACCCTTACGGTGAATAACCAATATATTTGGGAAATTTTGCGTGGTCCACCAGGCGTTTGGGTAGGGGTCGAATTACCACAAACAACCTCGCAGGAAGAAAAAAAAAGACCGCCCGCCTGAATGCTTTTTTGGAAAAAATGGTTTGAGAAACAGACAATCAACTTTGTATGGTCTTATTAATTTTTTCTATTATCAATTTTTTAATATATATTATTTTTCTTTATGGAAAAGGAACAAAAACTGCAAGGAATTATACTTTATAATATTTATTTGTTTTGTTCAGAGTTACTTTTTCCTCGATCCTAACCCGTATCGTAACCCCTGATGATCTCATCATAAACCTCGGATGGGATGTTATACAGAGTTACTTCCCTCGAATCTACCCTGATGACTTCATAATAAACCTTGGTGTTACAGAGTTACTTCCCTCGAACCTGTTACTTTGTCCTCGAACCTAACCCGTATCATACATAACCCCTGATGACCTCATAATAAACATGGGATGAGTTATTACTTCCCTCGAACCTACCCTGAGGACTTCATAGTAAACCTTGGTGCTAGAAAGCTACTTCTCTCGAACCTATGGATGATAGAGTTACTTCACTTAAACCTCACCTGTATCATGACTCCTGATGACCTAATGTTACTTCCCTTGAACCTACGAATGATAGAGTTACTTCCCTTGAACCTAACCTGTATCATGACCCCTGATGACCTCATAATAAACCTCTACCTATGGTGTTACAGAGTTACTTCCTTGAACCTACAGATGAGTTGTTACTTCCTTGAACATAACCAGTATCATGGCCCCTGATGGTCTCAACGTGGTCTCTAATGTACTCATCATGACCTTTGCTGTACTCATAATTCTCCTCTACCTACGGCGTTACAGAGTTACTTCACTTGAACCGAATTATTTTGACGGATGACAGAGTTACTTCCCTTGAACTTAACCCATATCATGACCTCTGATGACCGCATAACAAACCTCTCCCTATGGTGTTACAGTGTTTCTTCTCTTGAACCTACGGATGAGTTGTTACAGAGTTACTTCCCTTGAACCTAATCATTTGACGGGTGAGTTGAGAGTTGCTTCCCCGAATCTATGGATGATAGCGTTACTTCTCTTAAACATCACCTGTATCATGACTACTGATGACCTAATAATAAACCTTGGTGTTATAGTGTTACTTCCTTGAATCTATGGATGACAGTGTTACCTCCCTTGAACATAACCCGTATCATAAGCCCTGATGATCTCATAATAAACCTCGGATAAGTTGTTATACAGAGTTACTTCCCTCGAACCTAACCATTTGAACGTATGAGTTGTTACAGAGTTACTTCCTTGAACATAACCTAAACATGGACGTCTGTAAAGAGTTTAACAATTGTACTATGATTCGTTTCTGAGTTATGGCTGAGACACGAATATTGACCGATTTTTAGTGTGACCTTGAAATGTGACCTTGACCTTGAAGTTACGAACCCGGCTATGGTGTGTGACACATTCTCCCATGGTCCTTTATAATTATGTGAAGTTTGATGACAGTTTTCGAGTTATTGGCTCGGACACATACACACACAGACACACACATGGACAGACACACACACACTTCAATGCCATCCGGCTTAAGTCGGGGGGGGGGGCATAAAAACATTTTTTTTTTGTGAAAGAACTGCAATGGTTAAAGGGTTAATGCAACATAGTATGCACTCGGGACCCATCCCATGTTAATGTCCAGGTCAAATTACCCTTAGGTGCTGAATTATGTCCCAGTCTGTCCAGAAATGAACAACACTACATAACAGGGAAAGTAATGTAGAAACTGCATGGATAAAGGATTAACACAACATCGGATACGGCCGGTACGCATCCCGTGTCAATGTCCTGGTCAAATTACTGTTGGGTGCCAGTTTCTGCCCCGGCTGTCCAGAAACGACCGAGACTATAGCATGAAAGGAAATGTAGAAAGAGTTAACGCAACATCGGATGCGGTCTGGACCCATCTCATGACAGATTCCTGGTCAAATTACTCATAGATGCCAAATTGTGTCCCCATCGGTCCATAAACGAACGAGACTATAACATAAAAAATAAATGTAGGAACTGTGATGGTTGAAGGGTTAATGCAACATCGGATTCGGTTGGAACCCATCACATCAATTTCCAGGTCAAATTACCCCAAGGTGTGATCTTTTGTCTCGATCGGTCAAGGCATGGCAGAGAGATACAACTGAAATAGTTAAAGGGTTAACCCTTTACCTAACATGAAAAGCAAGCGACACTTGCAAAAAAAATTCTTGAATAACTAATTTTTTTCATTTTTTGTCTCAAATACATAGGTTATGACCCCTCGTTGGAACGAGCTCGACGAGCTCGTTCCAACGAGGGGTCATAACCTATGATTTTGAGACAAAAAATGAAAATATTTTGAAAATTAATTGGCGATTTTTGAGAATAGCGCTGGCCGGTTTGGGCCGTTACGTTGGGTAAAGGGTTAATGCGACACCTGACGCGACCGAGACCTATCTAAAGTACCTTTCATCTTCAATATGCCCCAAGTGCGAAATTTTGTCACAAATGGTGAAAGTACGTAAAAGTAAAATAAAAATGATAGGGACATCACATTTTTCGACCCACCCCCCTCCCACCCCAAGGGGGTCACCACGGAATCTTTCCCCCACCGTGCCGTGCCTCTGGCACGAGAAACCAGCGTACTAATCCACTCGGCCACCACTCTCCTTTGAAATAGAGAAAGAATGGTTTGTGCACCGTAGACGCACTGGGCAGTGATGGAACTAGGCTCCTTTCGTTCTTAACTGTGTTATGAACCTTAACTGGTGGTTAGTCCAGATTAGGCAAAGAAAGAAAAGGCCCAGAGAAGGAGCAGCAAAGCACAACAGGAATGCCCACGCAGCAATATCCATGGCATCACAAGACACACCTCCTTCGGTTGCAGATGATTGTTATTCTGTTAGATGTTCTTCAGGCAAGTATAATCTGCCTCTTAGGTGAGTTGAGGGGAGCCGTCATTGGCAAGTATAGTCTGCCCCTGGCTGTCTGGTTGATGGACAGCTGATTAGAGAAACAACGGGCCCTGACGGAGTTGCACCAACGACGAACTTCGCGGGTTCACCAAGCTGCCCTGCTTAGTAATCCTATGTGGCCGGGTCAAGAGAAAATAAATAATACAAAAATTTAAAAAAGATGTGGGGATAATGGTGGGACGCAGGACCAACCCTCGCATCCTTAAAGGTGGATGGCCACCCCAGGGGATGTAGTGAAGGATGAGTAAAATTTCATATGGTTACAGCATTTTAGGAATTATTAATCCTTTACCCAACGTAACGGCCAAAACCGGCCAGCGCTATTCTCAAAAATCGCCAATTAATTTTCATTATATTTTCATTTTTTGTCTCAAAAACATAGGTTATGACCCCTCATTGGAACGAGCTCGTCGAGCTCGTTCCAATGAGGGGTCATAACCTATGTTTTTGAGACAAAAAATGAAAAAAATTAGTTATTCAAGAATTTTTTTTGCAAGTGTCGTCTGCTTTTCATGTTAGGTAAAGGGTTAAGTCTCTGGTGGTTATTTTACTTCAATAGCGGTTACAAAAAACAAAAAAAACAAAACAGAAAAAGAAAAAAGAGAAAAAAGAATTTATTGGTGATGTTGGTGATGCCTTTCGTGTTTGCCGAGTTAATGGCAGTCTGATATAGATATACATACATTTTTTTTATATAGGTAGATGAAAAGTTGTAAAGTGATCGACCAATCATATGATGAAGTGTACACTTCCTACAGTAATCAATTAGGTTGGCAACCTGCATCGGACAATACCTTTTGATTTAGTGTCTCTTCTCATGTAATAAATCGGCCATCAATGTAGGAGATCTTAGCCCCCCTCCCCCCCCCCTACCCACCCAACCACCAGCCTCCATCCCCACTTAATTATATTGTGAAATAAAACCAGTTTGCATTCCTTATTTGGAAAGAAAGCAAAATGTTATTTAGGCCTATGTATACGCCAGTACCGGATTCATGTCTACCATCAGATTCGCATAGACGTTATATTTTCAGATTCGCATATACTCTATTACCGAATTCGTGCTTTTATAAATATTATCAGTTATTTTAACTCCATTCAAAAGATAACTTGCTTTTCATAAATTCACAATCCGTTACTTTTTCGATTGGCGTGTGGATAAATTGGACATCACTGTTCCAGGAGATCTTAGTCAACTACCCACACCCCCTAGTCCCCCCCCCCCCTCCCCGCACACACACCGCCCATCACTATCCTCAAAGAATTATGTTCGAAATAAAACCATTTGCGTTCCCCGATTTGTAAAAGAAACTGTTATTTTGGCACATGTATAATCCAGTACCGAATTCACGTATACCCTATACTCTATTACCGGTTTCGTGTAATTCTCAATAACTATATCTTCCACCTCTCTACTGTAGTCGTACTCATGACAACATTGATAACAACTCTATACCTTCCACCTCTCTACTGTACCCATACCCAAGACAACACTGATAACAACTCTATATCTTCCACCACTCTTCTGTACCCATACCCTAGACAACATTGATAACAACTCTATATCTTCCCCCTCTCTATCGTACCCATATCCAAGACAACGTTGATAACCACTCTATATCTTCCACCTCTCTACTGTACCCATACCCAAGACAACATTCATAACAACTCTATATCTTCCACCACTCTACTGTACCCATACCCTAGACAACATTGATAACAACTCTATATCTTCCACCACTCTACTGTTTCCATACCCAAGACAACATTGATAACAACTCTATACCTTCCACCTCTCTATTGTATCCATACCCAAGACAACGTTGATAACAACTCTATATCTTCCACCACTCTACTGTACCCATACATAAGACAACGTTGATAACAACTCTATACCTTCCACCGCTCTACTGTACCCATACCCAAGACAACATTGATAACAACTCTATATCTTCCACCACTCTACTGTACCCATACCCAAGACAACGTTGATAACAACTCTATACCTTCCACCTCTCTACTGTACCCATACCCAAGACAACATTGATAACAACTCTGTGTCTTCCACCTCTCTACTGTACCCATACCCAAGACAACATTGATAACAACTCTATATCTTCCACCACTCTACTGTACCCATACCGAAGACAACATTGATAACAACTCTGTATCTTCCACCTCTCTACTGTACCCATACCCAAGACAACATTGATAACAACTCTATACCTTCCACCTCTCTATTGTACCCACACCCAAGACAACATTGATAACAACTCTGTGTCTTCCACCTCTCTACTGTACCCATATCCAGGACTACATTGATAACAAATCTATATCTTCCATCCCTCTACTGCACCCAAACCCAAGACAACGTTGATAACAACTCTATATCTTCCACCTCTCTACAGTACCCATACCCAAGACAACATTGATAGAAAACTCTATATCTTCCACCACTCTACTGTACCCATACCCAAGACAATGTTGATAACAACTCTATACCTTCCACCGCTCTACTGTACCCATATCCAAGACAACATTCATAACAACTCAATATCTTCCACATCTCTACCATTCCCATACCCAAGAGAATGTTGATAACAACTCCATATCTTCCACCACTCTACCATACCCATACCCATACCCAAGACAATGTTGATAACAACTCTATATCTTCCACCTCTCTACTGTACCCATACCCATGACAACGCTGATAACAACTCTATACCTTCCACCACTCCACTGTACCCATATCCAAGACAACATTGATAACAACTCTATCTCTTCCACCACTCTACTGTACCCATACCCACGACCACATTGAAGAAAATGTAAATTTAAAATTTTTTCTTGACGTTCCCATCGTGGATCGGATCTTCGATCTATCGTTGGTGAACGCAAGCAGAAAACGCTTTGAGAGTTCCAGGACAGCATCAAAAATGCGTTTTGAGAGTTCCAGGACACCGACGTTCGCGATCGCGTTTCAGACGGTCGAGGCTGCGATCCGATCGGGGAAATACGATTGAGAGTTCTAGGACAGGAAAATCGATTTCAAAACGTTTCCTCAACGTTCACCAATGGTGAAAAGTGAGTGTAAAGTGTAATTACTCATCGAGGATTTTTTTTTTTAAATTTAAAAACCCGATTTCGGCCTCCGGTACATCAAAAAAATGCGGTTTGAGAGTTCCAGGACACCACCACGTTCGCGATCGCGTTTCAGACGGTCTAGGGTGCGATCTGATTGGCGAAAACGATTTACCGATTCTAGAGCAGGAAAGATCTCAAAACGTTTTCTCTACGTTCGCCAACGGCGCGAAGTGGGTGTAAAGTGTAGTTACCCAGCGAGGTTTTTTTTCCAAACTAGTGCAGATTTCTGGGATGAGAACAAAAAAAAAACAAATGAAAAGTCGCGAGGGTATCGTGACATTGGTTGCCACCTGATCATTTAATAACGAGGATATAATGGCTAGAGCAATGTTTCCAAAAACCAAAAGCTTGAAGAGCTTGAAATAAGTAATCACCCAATCACTTCACGTTCCTAACGCTAATTAACCAATCAGATTGCTTGATTCTCATAACCTGAACTTAATCATACAAAGTTATCTCCCCTCGTCGTGGGGGTGGGTGTCACACCCATCAGAAAATCGAAAGTTTCGAGAAGGTGGTCACGTGACCTATCAAATTGAAAGTCTTGACGAGTGGATTAAGAAGATCGTAATTTTAACCCTCGTCGTGGGGTGGGGGTCACGACCAGAGTTGAAAAACGTCTTTCTTTTTACAAATCCAGGCATGTGAGGTATTAATATGAAGGGCTCGATGAATACATTACAGAAATGACGTTTTTCATTTTATGTGGGGTTGGGGGGTCACGCCCATCATAAAAATCGAAAGTTTCGAGAAGGTGGTCACGTGACCTATCAAATTAAAGTCTCAATGAGTGGATTAAGAAGATCGTAGTTTTAACCCTCGTCGTGGGGTGGGGTCACGACCAGAGTCGAAAAACGTCTTCCTTTTTACAAATCCAGGCATGTGAGGTATTAATATCAAGGGCTCGATGATTACATTACAGAAATGACGTTTTTCATTTTATGTGGGGTCACGCCCATCATAAAAATCGAAAGTTTCGAGAAGGTGGTCACGTGACCTATCAAATTGAAGGTCTTGACGAGTGGATTAAGAAGATCGTAATTTTAACCCTCGTCGTGTGGTGGGGTCTTGGCCAGAGTCGAAAAAACGTCTTCCTTTTTACAAATCCAGGCATGTGAGGTATTAACATGAAGGGATCGATGAATACATTACAGAAATGACGATTTTCATTTTATGTGGGGGTGGGGGTCACAACCATCAGAAAATCGAAAGTTTCGAGAAGGTGGTCACGTGACCTATCAAATTGAAGGTCTCTTCGAGTGGATTAAGAAGATCGTAATGTTAACCCTCGTCGTGGGGTGGGGTCACGACCAGAGTCGAAAAACGTCTTTCTTTTTACAAATCCAGGCATGTGAGGTATTAATATGAGGGGCTTGATGAATACATTACAGAAATGACGTTTTTCATTTTATCATTTTATGTGGGGGTGGGGGGTCACAACCATCTGAAAATCGAAAGTTTCGAGAAGGTGGTCACGTGACCTATCAAATTGAAGGTCTCTTCGAGTAGATTAAGAAGATCGTAATGTTAACCCTCGTCGTGGGGTGGGGTCACGACCAGAGTCGAAAAACGTCTTTCTTTTTACAAATCCAGGCATGTGAGGCATTAATATTAAGGGTTCGAGGAATACATTACAGAAATGACGTTTTTCATTTTATGTGGGGGTGGGGGTCACGCCCATCAGAAAAATCGAAAGTTTCGAGAAGGTGGTCACGTGACCTATCAAATTGAAGGTCTCTACGAGTGGATTAAGAAGATCGTAATTTTAACCCTCGTCGTGGGGTGGGTTCACGACCAGAGCCGAAAAACTTCGTTCTTTATACAAAGCCAGGCATGTGAGGTACTGGTATGAAGGCTCGGTTAATACATTACGAAAATGACATTTTTCATTTTATGTGGGGGTGGGGTCACTACCAGAGCCGAAAAACGTCTTCCTTTTTACAAATCCAAGCATGTGAGGTACTGATATGAAGGGCTTGATGAATACATTACAAAAATGACATTTTCCACCCTCGCCGTGGGGATGTGGTTAACACCGATCAGAAAATCAAAAGTTTCGAGAAGATAGTCGCGTGACCTATCAAATTAAAGCTATCGACAAGGATATTGTGAAAATCATAATTTTTCGCTTCTTATAACGGTGGAGTTGGGACCATCTTGAAATCGCAAGTATTAAGAAAAGGTAGTTATGGAATATATTAAATTAAAAAAACAAGTTGAATCTGATGCATCATTCATTTTTGATATCTGTGTTCAAAGATGAAGTATGTTTTCAATATATATGATTGTTATGCTAATTTGAGATACACTCGCTTGTTAACAAGTCACGTCTAAAGATGTTTCCTTCAGTAATAACTCTGTTTACTGAACCATAGATTTGTCAATAAAAAATTATAAGTTGATCTTCTAATGTTTCTACATAATGAGGACAACCTATTTCATCATTTCCGAAAAAGGGTCAATCCAAACTATTTGTTTTTAGGAAAAAATGCCCACGTCGAGAAGACATTACAAAACTAAACGAGTATAACCTTGACTAAATTCAAATAAAACCATTTGTCACGTGTTAGAAAAGATTTGTAAACAGTCTAAACGCACGTGTGGAAAAGTTGTTTTGTTTGGGGTTTTTTTGCAACAGGAGTTAAAATATTTTAAGATAGGTGGCGTTATATAGATACAGCAACAACAAAAAAACAGTGTTTACAGTGTGTCAGCGTATGAATGAATGAAAATGAGAAAAAAGCTCTTTTTCCAACCACCTGATGGCGAAGCATTACATCAGTAGTCGCGATATTGATGTCATCCAACAGCAGCCAAGACATTAAGCTGTTTACGTCGACATACCACTTGTCCAAAACAATTCTCTTTTAACACTAAAACAGGTGAAATACATCTCGGTAACGACTCCCTTTTTTTCTTGATCAGACACAGTTGTTGGCGGAAAGTTGACTGGAGGGTCGTTCAAAACAATTGATCAAATATATCGAATGAAAACGACTCATTTTCCAACTACGATTGTCGCTGTATTCTAAACGCCACCACACTAATCATACAATACGATATTGGAACTGCACTACCTCTTGAATATTACAAATTTACGATTTGTATTGTTTGCAACACAAATCGTAAATTCCTTCCCGCATCACCATACTTATACTATACCGCGTCGATTTGACATCGTCATCATCCTCTTGCTAGATAAACTTGAACTCGTCATCCGAATGGTGTTGCGAAGTGAGCCTATGGGGGTTGATTTAGCTCGCAAGCACGGGTAAGAGCTCGAGCTCTTGGGGTTTTATTTTGAGGATTCAGTGGACTCATGTTTATTCAATGAGCCTGATATCGTTTGGTAAGGAAACACAAAATTCCAGAGCTGGTGAGACCTCACAGAACTGCCAGTTATCACAACGTTTATAGTCCGATCTTACGATCTCTGATCGATAAATTTCCCCTAACATTCCGTAACAATGGTCGATAATAGAAATTAGTATAGAACATTCGTGTGAATTGTTCTCTGAAAATTGCATTCGCTTGTGCAGTATTTCTGATTTTTTACAGACTGCGTTCAGGGTTCAGTTTAAAAAAAGAAACCTTGTCAAATGGTTAGATTCAAGGGACGTAACTCTGCAACAACTCATCCACCAAATGGTTAGGTTCAAAGGAAGTAACTCTGTCATCCGTAGGTAGAGGTTTATTATGAGGTCATCAGAGGTCATAATACAGGTTAGGTTCATGGAAGTAACTCCGATCATCCATTGGTAAAGGTTTATTATGAGATCATCAAGGGTCGTGATACAGGTTAGGTTCAAGGGAAGTAACTCGGTAACAAGCCATCCCAAAGTAGAGCTTTATTATGGGTATATCAGAGGTGATGATACAGGTTAGGTTCAAGGGAAGTAACTTCGTAACAACTCATCCGTCAAACGGTTATGTTCGAGGGAAGTAACTCTGTAACACCTCGTCCATAGGTAGAGGTTTATTATGAGGTCCTCAGGAGTCATGATACAGGTTAGGTTCATCAAATGATTAGGTTCAAGGGAAGTAACTATGTAACAACTCATTCATCCAAACAAAATTAAAATTCGATGCACCATACTAAGAAGTGCTTGAAAAAAAACATTTTTTTAGCTTAGGTTCGAGGGAGGTAACTCTAACAACTCATCCGTTCAAACTTTAATTAAAATTCGATTTACCATAATAAGAAGTGCTTGAAAAAACCTCCAGGTTTTAGGTTATGTTCAAGGAAGTAACTCTATAACAACTCATACGTTCAAATGGTTAGGTTCGAGGGAAGTAACTCTGTATAACAACTCATCCGAAGGTTCGAGAGAAGCAACTCTGTAACACCATAGGTAGAGGTTTATTATGCGGTCATCAGAGGTCATGATATGGGTTAAGTTCAAGGGAAGTAACTCTGTCATCCGTCAAAATAATTCGCTTCAAGTGAAGTAACTCTGTAACGCCGTAGGTAGAGATGAATTTTGAGTACAGCAAAGGTCATGATGAGTACATTAGAGACCACGTTGAGACCATCAGGGGCCATGATATCGGTTAGGTTCGAGGAAGTAACAACTGATCTGTAGGTTCAAGGAAGTAACTCTGTAACACCATAGGTAGAGGTTTATTATGAGGTCATCAGGGGTCATGATACAGGTTAGGTTCAAGATTTTTGGTGTCATAAAAAGGTTGCATGCGCAGCAAAAATGACCTTGCGCACGGGCCTGAAAAACATAGGGGTTCTTTTTCTCGTCTAATGTAATTAATAATGTATCAATATTTTTTTTTAAAAAAATCAGTTTTTAACTGATAGTAGTGTTGTTGTTATGACTGATAGGTTAGGGTTTTTATTACGAGTACATCAAGGTCGACAGCTCTATTCCATTCCCTCACTCGAGTCCCTTTGCGTGAAGACTTCTTTTTTTAAATTCATTTCAAGAGGTGTTAACCTCATCGAGATTTGGAAACGGTTTATAACTTCACGAACTATACATTTCTCTTGCTGTTTGCTTAATTTTTTTATATAAAAATAACGACTAAGAGTTTGTTTAACCTAGAAATGTCTTTTAGATTTTCTCCTTGATAAGACGCGAAACACAGCGCAGTTTATCTTTCTTGCTTCTCACGTTTTCGAGTTGTTATAATCGTTTGCTTTTGACCAATCTGTCTTGAAAATCTAATCTGTGTTTGGTAAACGGATCGAACGATTTTTCATCTTTTTTTACCTTCCAGAGGAACTTCGAATTCTCCTCTTTCGCTCACGAAAACCCATTCATCATTTCCAGGTCCGATCCAGGTGAGCAATATACTGTAACACATCGCGCTATCGTAAGGACAATGCTGCTTTTTGTAAGGATTTTATAACCTACATTAGGTAGGGGTACGGGCCCCCTAGAATTTCAAATTCTCGACATTATCCCTATCTTTTTACACAGTTGAGTAATAAGACCTAATCTCTGAGACTCTGGCAGATTTTACCAGAGATAAAACGCTCAAGTTGAGATACTGCCACTTCATTTTCTAATGATACTGAAACGGGAGTTCTCTCTCTGAATACTACGATGGAAAACTATGTTTATAACCTTCAACTAAATTGTCCAACACAAAAAAAATATATATTTTCTGTATACTATCATTCGTAGGTTCAAGGGAAGTTACACTGTAACACCTAGATTATTATTAGGTCATCAGGAGTCATGATACAGGTGAGATTTAAGTGAAGTAACTCTATCATCCATAGATTCGAGAGAAGTAGCTTTGTAGCACCAAGGTTTACTATGAAGTCGTCAGTGTAGGTTCGAGGGAAGTAATAACTCATCACAGGTTTATTATGAGGTCATCAGGGTTTACGATACGGGTTAGGTTCGAGGACAAAGTAACAGGTTCCAGGGAAGTAACTCTGTAACACCAAAGTTTGTTATGAAGTCATCAGGGTAGATTCGAGGGAAGTAACTCTGTATAACACCCCATCCGAGGTTTATGATGAGATCATCAGGGGTTACGATACGGGTTAGGTTCGAGGAAAAAGTAACTCTGAACAAAACAAATAAATATTATAAAGTATACTTCCTTGCAGTTTTTGTTCCTTTTCCATAAAGAAAAATTATATATATTAAAAAATCGAAAATAGAAAAAATTAATAAGACCATACAAAGTTGATTGTCTGTTTCTCAAACCATTTTTTCCAAAAGAGCATTCAGGCGGGCGGTCTTTTTTTTTTCTCCCCGAGAAGTTGTTTGTTTGTAATTCGACCCCCACCCAAACGCCTGGTGGACCACGCAAAATTTCCCAAATATATTGATTATTCACCGTAGGGGTGTTGGGTCAGAAATGAAGTGAGGTTTGAATGTTTGTTTTTAAGTGAAACGTGAAAATTATGACTAAGGATGAAACGCCTCTTGGGTGAAAACGTCTCAGGATGAAACGTCTCTGGGACAAATCAAATATCGAAGCACCAACTTTCACAGATTTATTTTACCAATAATAAAAAAAAATCCTTTCACAACCTGCCTAATAAAATCGTGAATCACAATTTTTCCCTCATTATATTCAAAATTATCACAACCCATTTGAACGGGTAGTTCATCCGTGAATCATATTTTTTGGAAATCTGAAAATGAAATACAAAACGAATGTTTGCGTGTTTTTATTAACCAATTCGACCGCACATACCTACCTATATGCGATTTATTTTCAACTATTTCTGTTACTTTTATATCAAGCAACGGTTATTATTAGTTATCCAATTATCCTTCATCTCAAATGCATTTATTTAAATTAACTGGGAAACTCGTAACGGTTTCAAATAACAGGTCACAAATTCCCAATGACAGTCATTTACAATATAAATGTTACTAAAATAAATGCCAGGAGACTGTGTTCCATTCAACATAGAACCTGACTTTGCAGACTTTTCTGAAGGTTTGTGCGAATCAAATGTGGTGCGAATCGACCACTCCCCTTTGTGACTGTTTGTTGTCAGACTGAAAGACACCTTCCTTCTTGCTGTCATTATGACTTACCTTTTACAGAATAAAACACTTTCTGTCGTGAATATTGCTAAAAACCCACCCACTTTATTAAAGTATGATGTAGAAAAAGCTTGAAGTGTTAATTTAAAAAAAAAGAATTCGTCAACTCATCGATATCGGTTTACCGAAATGAGCACAATATCTCATGTTTTTTTTTTTAAAGATTTTTGGTGTCATAAAAAGGTTGCATGCGCAGCAAAAATGACCATGCGCGCGGGTCTGAAAAACATACAGGTTCTTTTTTCTCATCTAATGTAATTAATAATACATCAATATTTTTTTTTTTAAATTAGTTTTTAACTGATAGTAGTGTTGTTGTTATGACTGATAGGTTAGGGTTTTTATTACGAGTATATCAAGGTGGACAGCTCTATTCCATTCCCTCACTCGAGTCCCTTTGCGTGAAGACTTCTTTTTTTAGTTCGATTTTTTAACTACTATCAGTTAAAAACTGATTTTTTAAAAAAAAATATTGATGTATTATTGATTACATTAGACGAGAAAAAAGAACCTCTATGCTTTTCAGGCCCGCGCGCATGGTCATTTTTGCTGCACATGCAACCTTTTTATGACACCAAAAAATCTTTAAAAAAACATGAGATATTGTGCTCATTTCGGTAAATCGATATCGATGAGTTGATGAATTCTTTTTTTTAAATTAACACTTCAAGCTTTTTCTACATAATACTTTAATAAAGTGTGTGGGTTTCAACAATATTTACGACAGAAAGTGTTTTATTTTGTAAAAGGTAAGTCATAATGACAGCAAGAAGGAAGGTGTCTTTCAGTCTGACAACAAACAGTCACAAAGGGGAATGGTCGATTCGCACCACGTTTGATTTGCACCAACCCTCAGAAAGTCTGCAAAGTCAGGTGCTATGTTGAATGGAACACAGTCACCTGGCATTTATTTTTAGTAACATTTATATTGTAAATGACTGTCATTGGGAATTTGTGTCCTATTATTTGAAACCGTTACGAGTTTCCCAGTTAATTTAAATAAATGCATTTGAGATGCAGGATAATTGGATAACTAATAGTAACCGTTGCTTGATATAAAAGTAACAGACATAGTTGAAAATAAATCGCATATAGGTAGGTATGTGCGGTCGAATTGGTTAATAAAAACACTCAAACATTCGTTTTGTATTTCATTTTCAGATTTCCAAAAATATGATTTATGGATGAACTACCCGTTCAAATGGGTTGTGATAATTTTGAATATAATGAGTGAAAAAATGTGATTCACGATTTTAATAGGCAGGTTGTGAAAGGATGTTTTTTTTATTATTGGTAAAATAAATCTGTGAAAGTTGGCCCTTCGACATTTGATTTGTCCCAGAGACGTTTCATCCTGAGACGTTTTCACCCACGAGGCATTTCGACCTGAGTCATAATTTTCACGTTTCACTTAAAAACAAACATTCAAACCTCACTTCATTTCTGACCCAACACCCTTACGGTGAATAACCAATATATTTGGGAAATTTTGCGTGGTCCACCAGGCGTTTGGGTAGGGGTCGAATTACCACAAACAACCTCGCAGGAAGAAAAAAAAAGACCGCCCGCCTGAATGCTTTTTTGGAAAAAATGGTTTGAGAAACAGACAATCAACTTTGTATGGTCTTATTAATTTTTTCTATTATCAATTTTTTAATATATATTATTTTTCTTTATGGAAAAGGAACAAAAACTGCAAGGAATTATACTTTATAATATTTATTTGTTTTGTTCAGAGTTACTTTTTCCTCGATCCTAACCCGTATCGTAACCCCTGATGATCTCATCATAAACCTCGGATGGGATGTTATACAGAGTTACTTCCCTCGAATCTACCCTGATGACTTCATAATAAACCTTGGTGTTACAGAGTTACTTCCCTCGAACCTGTTACTTTGTCCTCGAACCTAACCCGTATCATACATAACCCCTGATGACCTCATAATAAACATGGGATGAGTTATTACTTCCCTCGAACCTACCCTGAGGACTTCATAGTAAACCTTGGTGCTAGAAAGCTACTTCTCTCGAACCTATGGATGATAGAGTTACTTCACTTAAACCTCACCTGTATCATGACTCCTGATGACCTAATGTTACTTCCCTTGAACCTACGAATGATAGAGTTACTTCCCTTGAACCTAACCTGTATCATGACCCCTGATGACCTCATAATAAACCTCTACCTATGGTGTTACAGAGTTACTTCCTTGAACCTACAGATGAGTTGTTACTTCCTTGAACATAACCAGTATCATGGCCCCTGATGGTCTCAACGTGGTCTCTAATGTACTCATCATGACCTTTGCTGTACTCATAATTCTCCTCTACCTACGGCGTTACAGAGTTACTTCACTTGAACCGAATTATTTTGACGGATGACAGAGTTACTTCCCTTGAACTTAACCCATATCATGACCTCTGATGACCGCATAACAAACCTCTCCCTATGGTGTTACAGTGTTTCTTCTCTTGAACCTACGGATGAGTTGTTACAGAGTTACTTCCCTTGAACCTAATCATTTGACGGGTGAGTTGAGAGTTGCTTCCCCGAATCTATGGATGATAGCGTTACTTCTCTTAAACATCACCTGTATCATGACTACTGATGACCTAATAATAAACCTTGGTGTTATAGTGTTACTTCCTTGAATCTATGGATGACAGTGTTACCTCCCTTGAACATAACCCGTATCATAAGCCCTGATGATCTCATAATAAACCTCGGATAAGTTGTTATACAGAGTTACTTCCCTCGAACCTAACCATTTGAACGTATGAGTTGTTACAGAGTTACTTCCTTGAACATAACCTAAACATGGACGTCTGTAAAGAGTTTAACAATTGTACTATGATTCGTTTCTGAGTTATGGCTGAGACACGAATATTGACCGATTTTTAGTGTGACCTTGAAATGTGACCTTGACCTTGAAGTTACGAACCCGGCTATGGTGTGTGACACATTCTCCCATGGTCCTTTATAATTATGTGAAGTTTGATGACAGTTTTCGAGTTATTGGCTCGGACACATACACACACAGACACACACATGGACAGACACACACACACTTCAATGCCATCCGGCTTAAGTCGGGGGGGGGGGGCATAAAAACATTTTTTTTTTGTGAAAGAACTGCAATGGTTAAAGGGTTAATGCAACATAGTATGCACTCGGGACCCATCCCATGTTAATGTCCAGGTCAAATTACCCTTAGGTGCTGAATTATGTCCCAGTCTGTCCAGAAATGAACAACACTACATAACAGGGAAAGTAACGTAGAAACTGCATGGATAAAGGATTAACACAACATCGGATACGGCCGGTACGCATCCCGTGTCAATGTCCTGGTCAAATTACTGTTGGGTGCCAGTTTCTGCCCCGGCTGTCCAGAAACGACCGAGACTATAGCATGAAAGGAAATGTAGAAAGAGTTAACGCAACATCGGATGCGGTCTGGACCCATCTCATGACAGATTCCTGGTCAAATTACTCATAGATGCCAAATTGTGTCCCCATCGGTCCATAAACGAACGAGACTATAACATAAAAAATAAATGTAGGAACTGTGATGGTTGAAGGGTTAATGCAACATCGGATTCGGTTGGAACCCATCACATCAATTTCCAGGTCAAATTACCCCAAGGTGTGATCTTTTGTCTCGATCGGTCAAGGCATGGCAGAGAGAAACAACTGAAATAGTTAAAGGGTTAACCCTTTACCTAACATGAAAAGCAAGCGACACTTGTAAAAAAAATTCTTGAATAACTAATTTTTTTCATTTTTTGTCTCAAATACATAGGTTATGACCCCTCGTTGGAACGAGCTCGACGAGCTCGTTCCAACGAGGGGTCATAACCTATGATTTTGAGACAAAAAATGAAAATATTTTGAAAATTAATTGGCGATTTTTGAGAATAGCGCTGGCCGGTTTGGGCCGTTACGTTGGGTAAAGGGTTAATGCGACACCTGACGCGACCGAGACCTATCTAAAGTACCTTTCATCTTCAATATGCCCCAAGTGCGAAATTTTGTCACAAATGGTGAAAGTACGTAAAAGTAAAATAAAAATGATAGGGACATCACATTTTTCGACCCACCCCCCTCCCACCCCAAGGGGGTCACCACGGAATCTTTCCCCCACCGTGCCGTGCCTCTGGCACGAGAAACCAGCGTACTAATCCACTCGGCCACCACTCTCCTTTGAAATAGAGAAAGAATGGTTTGTGCACCGTAGACGCACTGGGCAGTGATGGAACTAGGCTCCTTTCGTTCTTAACTGTGTTATGAACCTTAACTGGTGGTTAGTCCAGATTAGGCAAAGCAAGAAAAGGCCCAGAGAAGGAGCAGCAAAGCACAACAGGAATGCCCACGCAGCAATATCCATGGCATCACAAGACACACCTCCTTCGGTTGCAGATGATTGTTATTCTGTTAGATGTTCTTCAGGCAAGTATAATCTGCCTCTTAGGTGAGTTGAGGGGAGCCGTCATTGGCAAGTATAGTCTGCCCCTGGCTGTCTGGTTGATGGACAGCTGATTAGAGAAACAACGGCCCCTGACGGAGTTGTACCAACGACGAACTTCGCGGGTTCACCAAGCTGCCCTGCTTAGTAATCCTATGTGGCCGGGTCAAGAGAAAATAAATAATACAAAAATTTAAAAAAGAGGTGGGGATAATGGTGGGACGCAGGACCAACCCTCGCATCCTTAAAGGTGGATGGCCACCCCAGGGGATGTAGTGAAGGATGAGTAAAATTTCATATGGTTACAGCATTTTGGGAATTATTAACCCTTTACCCAACGTAACGGCCAAAACCGGCCAGCGCTATTCTCAAAAATCGCCAATTAATTTTCATTATATTTTCATTTTTTGTCTCAAAAACATAGGTTATGACCCCTCATTGGAACGAGCTCGTCGAGCTCGTTCCAATGAGGGGTCATAACCTATGTTTTTGAGACAAAAAATGAAAAAAATTAGTTATTCAAGAATTTTTTTTGCAAGTGTCGTCTGCTTTTCATGTTAGGTAAAGGGTTAAGTCTCTGGTGGTTATTGTATTTCAATAGCGGTTACAAAAAACAAAAAAAACAAAACAGAAAAAGAAAAAAGAGAAAAAAGAATTTATTGGTGATGTTGGTGATGCCTTTCGTGTTTGCCGAGTTAATGGCAGTCTGATATAGATATACATACATTTTTTTATATAGGTAGATGAAAAGTTGTAAAATGATCGACCAATCATATGATGAAGTGTACACTTTCTACAGTAATCAATTAGGTTGGCAACCTGCATCGGACAATACCTTTTGATTTAGTGTCTCTTCTCATGTAATAAATCGGCCATCAATGTAGGAGATCTTAGCCCCCCCCCCCCCCCCACCCAACCACCAGCCTCCATCCCCACTTAATTATATTGTGAAATAAAACCAGTTTGCATTCCTTATTTGGAAAGAAAGCAAAATGGTTTTTAGGCCTATGTATACGCCAGTACCGGATTCATGTCTACCATCAGATTCGCATAGACGTTATATTTTCAGATTCGCATATACTCTATTACCGAATTCGTGCTTTTATAAATATTATCAGTTATTTTAACTCCATTCAAAAGATAACTTGCTTTTCATAAATTCACCATCCGTTACTTTTTCGATTGGCGTGTGGATAAATTGGACATCACTGTTCCAGGAGATCTTAGTCAACTACCCACACCCCCTAGTCCCCCCCCCCCCTCCCCGCACACACACCGCCCATCACTATCCTCAAAGAATTATGTTCGAAATAAAACCATTTGCGTTCCCCGATTTGTAAAAGAAACTGTTATTTTGGCACATGTATAATCCAGTACCGAATTCACGTATACCCTATACTCTATTACCGGTTTCGTGTAATTCTCAATAACTATATCTTCCACCTCTCTACTGTAGTCGTACTCATGACAACATTGATAACAACTCTATACCTTCCACCTCTCTACTGTACCCATGCCCAAGACAACACTGATAACAACTCTATACCTTCCACCTCTCTACTGTACCCATACCTAAGACAACACTGATAACAACTCTATATCTTCCACCACTCTTCTGTACCCATACCCTAGACAACATTGATAACAACTCTATATCTTTCCCCTCTCTATCGTACCCATATCCAAGACAACGTTGATAACCACTCTATATCTTCCACCTCTCTACTGTACCCATACCCAAGACAACATTCATAACAACTCTATATCTTCCACCACTCTACTGTACCCATACCCTAGACAACATTGATAACAACTCTATATCTTCCACCACTCTACTGTTCCCATACCCAAGACAACATTGATAACAACTCTATACCTTCCACCTCTCTATTGTATCCATACCCAAGACAACGTTGATAACAACTCTATATCTTCCACCACTCTACTGTACCCATACCTAAGACAACGTTGATAACAACTCTATACCTTCCACCGCTCTACTGTACCCATACCCAAGACAACATTGATAACAACTCTATATCTTCCACCACTCTACTGTACCCATACCCAAGACAACGTTGATAACAACTCTATACCTTCCACCTCTCTACTGTACCCATACCCAAGACAACATTGATAACAACTCTGTGTCTTCCACCTCTCTACTGTACCCATACCCAAGACAACATTGATAACAACTCTATATCTTCCACCACTCTACTGTACCCATACCGAAGACAACATTGATAACAACTCTGTATCTTCCACCTCTCTACTGTACCCATACCCAAGACAACATTGATAACAACTCTATACCTTCCACCTCTCTACTGTACCCATACCCAAGACAACATTGATAACAACTCTGTGTCTTCCACCTCTCTACTGTACCCATATCCAGGACTACATTGATAACAAATCTATATCTTCCATCCCTCTACTGCACCCAAACCCAAGACAACGTTGATAACAACTCTGTATCTTCCACCTCTCTACAGTACCCATACCCAAGACAACATTGATAGAAAACTCTATATCTTCCACCACTCTACTGTACCCATACCCAAGACAATGTTGATAACAACTCTATACCTTCCACCGCTCTACTGTACCCATATCCAAGACAACATTCATAACAACTCAATATCTTCCACATCTCTACCATTCCCATACCCAAGAGAATGTTGATAACAACTCCATATCTTCCACCACTCTACCATACCCATACCCATACCCAAGACAATGTTGATAACAACTCTATATCTTCCACCTCTCTACTGTACCCATACCCATGACAACGCTGATAACAACTCTATACCTTCCACCACTCCACTGTACCCATATCCAAGACAACATTGATAACAACTCTATCTCTTCCACCACTCTACTGTACCCATACCCACGACCACATTGAAGAAAATGTAAATTTAAAATTTTTTCTTGACGTTCCCATCGTGGATCGGATCTTCGATCTATCGTTGGTGAACGCAAGCAAAAAACGCTTTGAGAGTTCCAGGACAGCATCAAAAATGCGTTTTGAGAGTTCCAGGACACCGACGTTCGCGATCGCGTTTCAGACGGTCGAGGCTGCGATCCGATCGGGGAAATACGATTGAGAGTTCTAGGACAGGAAAATCGATTTCAAAACGTTTCCTCAACGTTCACCAATGGTGAAAAGTGAGTGTAAAGTGTAGTTACTCATCGAGGATTTTTTTTTTAAATTTTAAAACCCGATTTCGGCCTCCGGTACATCAAAAAAATGCGGTTTGAGAGTTCCAGGACACCACCACGTTCGCGATCGCGTTTCAGACGGTCTAGGGTGCGATCTGATTGGCGAAAACGATTTACCGATTCTAGAGCAGGAAAGATCTCAAAACGTTTTCTCTACGTTCGCCAACGGCGCGAAGTGGGTGTAAAGTGTAGTTACCCAGCGAGGTTTTTTTTCCAAACTAGTGCAGATTTCTGGGATGAGAACAAAAAAAAACAAATGAAAAGTCGCGAGGGTATCGTGACATTGGTTGCCACCTGATCATTTAATAACGAGGATATAATGGCTAGAGCAATGTTTCCAAAAACCAAAAGCTTGAAGAGCTTGAAATAAGTAATCACCCAATCACTTCACGTTCCTAACGCTAATTAACCAATCAGATTGCTTGATTCTCATAACCTGAACTTAATCATACAAAGTTATCTCCCCTCGTCGTGGGGGTGGGTGTCACACCCATCAGAAAATCGAAAGTTTCGAGAAGGTGGTCACGTGACCTATCAAATAGAAAGTCTTGACGAGTGGATTAAGAAGATCGTAATTTTAACCCTCGTCGTGGGGTGGGGGTCACGACCAGAGTTGAAAAACGTCTTTCTTTTTACAAATCCAGGCATGTGAGGCATTAATATGAAGGGCTCGATGAATACATTACAGAAATGACGTTTTTCATTTTATGTGGGGTTGGGGGGTCACGCCCATCATAAAAATCGAAAGTTTCGAGAAGGTGGTCACGTGACCTATCAAATTAAAGTCTCAATGAGTGGATTAAGAAGATCGTAGTTTTAACCCTCGTCGTGGGGTGGGGTCACGACCAGAGTCGAAAAACGTCTTCCTTTTTACAAATCCAGGCATGTGAGGTATTAATATCAAGGGCTCGATGATTACATTACAGAAATGACGTTTTTCATTTTATGTGGGGTCACGCCCATCATAAAAATCGAAAGTTTCGAGAAGGTGGTCACGTGACCTATCAAATTGAAGGTCTTGACGAGTGGATTAAGAAGATCGTAATTTTAACCCTCGTCGTGTGGTGGGGTCATGGCCAGAGTCGAAAAAACGTCTTCCTTTTTACAAATCCAGGCATGTGAGGTATTAACATGAAGGGATCGATGAATACATTACAGAAATGACGATTTTCATTTTATGTGGGGGTGGGGGTCACAACCATCAGAAAATCGAAAGTTTCGAGAAGGTGGTCACGTGACCTATCAAATTGAAGGTCTCTTCGAGTAGATTAAGAAGATCGTAATGTTAACCCTCGTCGTGGGGTGGGGTCACGACCAGAGTCGAAAAACGTCTTTCTTTTTACAAATCCAGGCATGTGAGGCATTAATATTAAGGGTTCGAGGAATACATTACCCTCGTCGTGGGGTGGGGTCACGACCAGAGTCGAAAAACGTCTTTCTTTTTACAAATCCAGGCATGTGAGGTATTAATATGAGGGGCTTGATGAATACATTACAGAAATGACGTTTTTCATTTTATCATTTTATGTGGGGGTGGGGGGTCACAACCATCTGAAAATCGAAAGTTTCGAGAAGGTGGTCACGTGACCTATCAAATTGAAGGTCTCTTCGAGTAGATTAAGAAGATCGTAATGTTAACCCTCGTCGTGGGGTGGGGTCACGACCAGTGTCGAAAAACGTCTTTCTTTTTACAAATCCAGGCATGTGAGGCATTAATATTAAGGGTTCGAGGAATACATTACAGAAATGACGTTTTTCATTTTATGTGGGGGTGGGGGTCACGCCCATCAGAAAAATCGAAAGTTTCGAGAAGGTGGTCACGTGACCTATCAAATTGAAGGTCTCTACGAGTGGATTAAGAAGATCGTAATTTTAACCCTCGTCGTGGGGTGGGGTCACGACCAGAGCCGAAAAACTTCGTTCTTTATACAAAGCCAGGCATGTGAGGTACTGGTATGAAGGCTCGGTTAATACATTACGAAAATGACATTTTTCATTTTATGTGGGGGTGGGGTCACTACCAGAGCCGAAAAACGTCTTCCTTTTTACAAATCCAAGCATGTGAGGTACTGATATGAAGGGCTTGATGAATACATTACAAAAATGACATTTTCCACCCTCGCCGTGGGGATGTGGTTAACACCGATCAGAAAATCAAAAGTTTCGAGAAGATAGTCGCGTGACCTATCAAATTAAAGCTATCGACAAGGATATTGTGAAAATCATAATTTTTCGCTTCTTATAACGGTGGAGTTGGGACCATCTTGAAATCGCAAGTATTAAGAAAAGGTAGTTATGGAATATATTAAATTAAAAAAACAAGTTGAATCTGATGCATCATTCATTTTTGATATCTGTGTTCAAAGATGAAGTATGTTTTCAATATATATGATTGTTATGCTAATTTGAGATACACTCGCTTGTTAACAAGTCACGTCTAAAGATGTTTCCTTCAGTAATAACTCTGTTTACTGAACCATAGATTTGTCAATAAAAAATTATAAGTTGATCTTCTAATGTTTCTACATAATGAGGACAACCTATTTCATCATTTCCGAAAAAGGGTCAATCCAAACTATTTGTTTTTAGGAAAAAATGCCCACGTCGAGAAGACATTACAAAACTAAACGAGTATAACCTTGACTAAATTCAAATAAAACCATTTGTCACGTGTTAGAAAAGATTTGTAAACAGTCTGAACGCACGTGTGGAAAAGTTGTTTTGTTTGGGTTTTTTTTGCAACAGGAGTTAAAATATTTTAAGATAGGTAGCGTTATATAGATACAGCAACAACAAAAAAACAGTGTTTACAGTGTGTCAGCGTATGAATGAATGAAAATGAGAAAAAAGCTCTTTTTCCAACCACCTGATGGCGAAGCATTACATCAGTAGTCGCGATATTGATGTCATCCAACAGCAGCCAAGACATTAAGCTGTTTACGTCGACATACCACTTGTCCAAAACAATTCTCTTTTAACACTAAAACAGGTGAAATACATCTCGGTAACGACTCCCTTTTTTTCTTGATCAGACACAGTTGTTGGCGGAAAGTTGACTGGAGGGTCGTTCAAAACAATTGATCAAATATATCGAATGAAAACGACTCATTTTCCAACTACGATTGTCGCTGTATTCTAAACGCCACCACACTAATCATACAATACGATATTGGAACTGCACTACCTCTTGAATATTACAAATTTACGATTTGTATTGTTTGCAACACAAATCGTAAATTCCTTCCCGCATCACCATACTTATACTATACCGCGTCGAATTTGACATCGTCATCATCCCCTTGCTAGATAAACTTGAACTCGTCATCCGAATGGTGTTGCGAAGTGAGCCTATGGGGGTTGATTTAGCTCGCAAGCACGGGTAAGAGCTCGAGCTCTTGGGGTTTTATTTTGAGGATTCAGTGGACTCATGTTTATTCAATGAGCCTGATATCGTTTGGTAAGGAAACACAAAATTCCAGAGCTGGTGAGACCTCACAGAACTGCCAGTTATCACAACGTTTATAGTCCGATCTTACGATCTCTGATCGATAAATTTCCCCTAACATTCCGTAACAATGGTCGATAATAGAAATTAGTATAGAACATTCGTGTGAATTGTTCTCTGAAAATTGCATTCGCTTGTGCAGTATTTCTGATTTTTTACAGACTGCGTTCAGGGTTCAGTTTAAAAAAAGAAACCTTGTCAAATGGTTAGATTCAAGGGACGTAACTCTGCAACAACTCATCCACCAAATGGTTAGGTTCAAAGGAAGTAACTCTGTCATCCGTAGGTAGAGGTTTATTATGAGGTCATCAGAGGTCATAATACAGGTTAGGTTCATGGAAGTAACTCCGATCATCCATTGGTAAAGGTTTATTATGAGATCATCAAGGGTCGTGATACAGGTTAGGTTCAAGGGAAGTAACTCGGTAACAAGCCATCCCAAAGTAGAGCTTTATTATGGGTATATCAGAGGTGATGATACAGGTTAGGTTCAAGGGAAGTAACTTCGTAACAACTCATCCGTCAAACGGTTATGTTCGAGGGAAGTAACTCTGTAACACCTCGTCCATAGGTAGAGGTTTATTATGAGGTCCTCAGGAGTCATGATACAGGTTAGGTTCATCAAATGATTAGGTTCAAGGGAAGTAACTATGTAACAACTCATTCATCCAAACAAAATTAAAATTCGATGCACCATACTAAGAAGTGCTTGAAAAAAAACATTTTTTTAGCTTAGGTTCGAGGGAGGTAACTCTAACAACTCATCCGTTCAAACTTTAATTAAAATTCGATTTACCATAATAAGAAGTGCTTGAAAAAACCTCCAGGTTTTAGGTTATGTTCAAGGAAGTAACTCTATAACAACTCATACGTTCAAATGGTTAGGTTCGAGGGAAGTAACTCTGTATAACAACTCATCCGAAGGTTCGAGAGAAGCAACTCTGTAACACCATAGGTAGAGGTTTATTATGCGGTCATCAGAGGTCATGATATGGGTTAAGTTCAAGGGAAGTAACTCTGTCATCCGTCAAAATAATTCGCTTCAAGTGAAGTAACTCTGTAACGCCGTAGGTAGAGGTGAATTTTGAGTACAGCAAAGGTCATGATGAGTACATTAGAGACCACGTTGAGACCATCAGGGGCCATGATATCGGTTAGGTTCGAGGAAGTAACAACTGATCTGTAGGTTCAAGGAAGTAACTCTGTAACACCATAGGTAGAGGTTTATTATGAGGTCATCAGGGGTCATGATACAGGTTAGGTTCAAGATTTTTGGTGTCATAAAAAGGTTGCATGCGCAGCAAAAATGACCTTGCGCACGGGCCTGAAAAACATAGGGGTTCTTTTTCTCGTCTAATGTAATTAATAATGTATCAATATTTTTTTTTAAAAAAATCAGTTTTTAACTGATAGTAGTGTTGTTGTTATGACTGATAGGTTAGGGTTTTTATTACGAGTACATCAAGGTCGACAGCTCTATTCCATTCCCTCACTCGAGTCCCTTTGCGTGAAGACTTCTTTTTTTAAATTCATTTCAAGAGGTGTTAACCTCATCGAGATTTGGAAACGGTTTATAACTTCACGAACTATACATTTCTCTTGCTGTTTGCTTAATTTTTTTATATAAAAATAACGACTAAGAGTTTGTTTAACCTAGAAATGTCTTTTAGATTTTCTCCTTGATAAGACGCGAAACACAGCGCAGTTTATCTTTCTTGCTTCTCACGTTTTCGAGTTGTTATAATCGTTTGCTTTTGACCAATCTGTCTTGAAAATCTAATCTGTGTTTGGTAAACGGATCGAACGATTTTTCATCTTTTTTTACCTTCCAGAGGAACTTCGAATTCTCCTCTTTCGCTCACGAAAACCCATTCATCATTTCCAGGTCCGATCCAGGTGAGCAATATACTGTAACACATCGCGCTATCGTAAGGACAATGCTGCTTTTTGTAAGGATTTTATAACCTACATTAGGTAGGGGTACGGGCCCCCTAGAATTTCAAATTCTCGACATTATCCCTATCTTTTTACACAGTTGAGTAATAAGACCTAATCTCTGAGACTCTGGCAGATTTTACCAGAGATAAAACGCTCAAGTTGAGATACTGCCACTTCATTTTCTAATGATACTGAAACGGGAGTTCTCTCTCTGAATACTACTATGGAAAACTATGTTTATAACCTTCAACTAAATTGTCCAACACAAAAAAAAATATATATTTCCTGTACACTATCATTCGTAGGTTCAAGGGAAGTTACTCTGTAACACCTAGGTTATTATTAGGTCATCAGGAGTCATGATACAAGTGAGGTTTAAGTAAAGTAACTCTATCATCCATAGGTTCGAGAGAAGTAGCTTTGTAGCACCAAGGTTTACTATGAAGTCGTCAGTGTAGGTTCGAGGGAAGTAATAACTCATCACAGGTTTATTATGAGGTCATCAGGGTTTACGATACGGGTTAGGTTCGAGGACAAAGTAACAGGTTCCAGGGAAGTAACTCTGTAACACCAAAGTTTGTTATGAAGTCATCAGGGTAGATTCGAGGGAAGTAACTCTGTATAACACCCCATCCGAGGTTTATGATGAGATCATCAGGGGTTACGATACGGGTTAGGTTCGAGGAAAAAGTAACTCTGAACAAAACAAATAAATATTATAAAGTATACTTCCTTGCAGTTTTTGTTCCTTTTCCATAAAGAAAAATTATATATATTAAAAAATCGAAAATAGAAAAAATTAATAAGACCATACAAAGTTGATTGTCTGTTTCTCAAACCATTTTTTCCAAAAGAGCATTCAGGCGGGCGGTCTTTTTCTTTTCTCCCCGAGAAGTTGTTTGTTTGTAATTCGACCCCCACCCAAACGCCTGGTGGACCACGCAAAATTTCCCAAATATATTGATTATTCACCGTAGGGGTGTTGGGTCAGAAATGAAGTGAGGTTTGAATGTTTGTTTTTAAGTGAAACGTGAAAATTATGACTAAGGATGAAACGCCTCGTGGGTGAAAACGTCTCAGGATGAAACGTCTCTGGGACAAATCAAATATCGAAGCACCAACTTTCACAGATTTATTTTACCAATAATGAAAAAAAATCCTTTCACAACCTGCCTAATAAAATCGTGAATCACAATTTTTCCCTCATTATATTCAAAATTATCACAACCCATTTGAACGGGTAGTTCATCCGTGAATCATATTTTTTGGAAATCTGAAAATGAAATACAAAACGAATGTTTGCGTGTTTTTATTAACCAATTCGACCGCACATACCTACCTATATGCGATTTATTTTCAACTATGACTGTTACTTTTATATCAAGCAACGGTTACTATTAGTTATCCAATTATCCTGCATCTCAAATGCATTTATTTAAATTAACTGGGAAACTCGTAACGGTTTCAAATAACAGGACACAAATTCCCAATGACAGTCATTTACAATATAAATGTTACTAAAATAAATGCCAGGAGACTGTGTTCCATTCAACATAGAACCTGACTTTGCAGACTTTTCTGAAGGTTTGTGCGAATCAAATGTGGTGCGAATCGACCACTCCCCTTTGTGACTGTTTGTTGTCAGACTGAAAGACACCTTCCTTCTTGCTGTCATTATGGCTTACCTTTTACAAAATAACACACTTTCTGTCGTGAATATTGCTGAAACCCACACACTTTATTAAAGTATGATGTAGAAAAAGCTTGAAGTGTTAATTTAAAAAAAAAGAATTCGTCAACTCATCGATATCGGTTTACCGAAATGAGCACAATATCTCATGTTTTTTTTTTTAAAGATATTTGGTGTCATAAAAAGGTTGCATGCGCAGCAAAAATGACCATGCGCGCGGGTCTGAAAAACATACAGGTTCTTTTTTCTCATCTAATGTAATTAATAATACATCAATATTTTTTTTTTTTTAAATTAGTTTTTAACTGATAGTAGTGTTGTTGTTATGACTGATAGGTTAGGGTTTTTATTACGAGTATATCAAGGTGGACAGCTCTATTCCATTCCCTCACTCGAGTCCCTTTGCGTGAAGACTTCTTTTTTTAGTTCGATTTTTTAACTACTATCAGTTAAAAACTGATTTTTTTAAAAAAAATATTGATGTATTATTGATTACATTAGACGAGAAAAAAGAACCTCTATGCTTTTCAGGCCCGCGCGCATGGTCATTTTTGCTGCACATGCAACCTTTTTATGACACCAAAAAATCTTTAAAAAAAAACATGAGATATTGTGCTCATTTCGGTAAATCGATATCGATGAGTTGATGAATTCTTTTTTTTAAATTAACACTTCAAGCTTTTTCTACATAATACTTTAATAAAGTGTGTGGGTTTCAACAATATTCACGACAGAAAGTGTTTTATTTTGTAAAAGGTAAGTCATAATGACAGCAAGAAGGAAGGTGTCTTTCAGTCTGACAACAAACAGTCACAAAGGGGAATGGTCGATTCGCACCACGTTTGATTTGCACCAACCCTCAGAAAGTCTGCAAAGTCAGGTGCTATGTTGAATGGAACACAGTCACCTGGCATTTATTTTTAGTAACATTTATATTGTAAATGACTGTCATTGGGAATTTGTGTCCTATTATTTGAAACCGTTACGAGTTTCCCAGTTAATTTAAATAAATGCATTTGAGATGCAGGATAATTGGATAACTAATAGTAACCGTTGCTTGATATAAAAGTAACAGACATAGTTGAAAATAAATCGCATATAGGTAGGTATGTGCGGTCGAATTGGTTAATAAAAACACTCAAACATTCGTTTTGTATTTCATTTTCAGATTTCCAAAAATATGATTTATGGATGAACTACCCGTTCAAATGGGTTGTGATAATTTTGAATATAATGAGTGAAAAAATGTGATTCACGATTTTAATAGGCAGGTTGTGAAAGGATGTTTTTTTATTATTGGTAAAATAAATCTGTGAAAGTTGGCGCTTCGACATTTGATTTGTCCCAGAGACGTTTCATCCTGAGACGTTTTCACCCACGAGGCATTTCGACCTGAGTCATAATTTTCACGTTTCACTTAAAAACAAACATTCAAACCTCACTTCATTTCTGACCCAACACCCTTACGGTGAATAACCAATATATTTGGGAAATTTTGCGTGGTCCACCAGGCGTTTGGGTGGGGGTCGAATTACCACAAACAACCTCGCAGGAAGAAAAAAAAAGACCGCCCGCCTGAATGCTTTTTTGGAAAAAATGGTTTGAGAAACAGACAATCAACTTTGTATGGTCTTATTAATTTTTTCTATTATCAATTTTTTAATATATATTATTTTTCTTTATGGAAAAGGAACAAAAACTGCAAGGAATTATACTTTATAATATTTATTTGTTTTGTTCAGAGTTACTTTTTCCTCGAACCTAACCCGTATCGTAACCCCTGATGATCTCATCATAAACCTCGGATGGGATGTTATACAGAGTTACTTCCCTCGAATCTACCCTGATGACTTCATAATAAACCTTGGTGTTACAGAGTTACTTCCCTCGAACCTGTTACTTTGTCCTCGAACCTAACCCGTATCATAACCCCTGATGACCTCATAATAAACATGGGATGAGTTATTACTTCCCTCGAACCTACCCTGAGGACTTCATAGTAAACCTTGGTGCTAGAAAGCTACTTCTCTCGAACCTATGGATGATAGAGTTACTTCACTTAAACCTCACCTGTATCATGACTCCTGATGACCTAATGTTACTTCCCTTGAACCTACGAATGATAGAGTTACTTCCCTTGAACCTAACCTGTATCATGACCCCTGATGACCTCATAATAAACCTCTACCTATGGTGTTACAGAGTTACTTCCTTGAACCTACAGATGAGTTGTTACTTCCTTGAACATAACCAGTATCATGGCCCCTGATGGTCTCAACGTGGTCTCTAATGTACTCATCATGACCTTTGCTGTACTCATAATTCTCCTCTACCTACGGCGTTACAGAGTTACTTCACTTGAACCGAATTATTTTGACGGATGACAGAGTTACTTCCCTTGAACCTAACCCATATCATGACCTCTGATGACCGCATAATAAACCTCTCCCTATGGTGTTACAGTGTTTCTTCTCTTGAAACTACGGATGAGTTGTTACAGAGTTACTTCCCTTGAACCTAATCATTTGACGGGTGAGTTGAGAGTTGCTTCCCCGAATCTATGGATGATAGCGTTACTTCTCTTAAACCTCACCTGTATCATGACTACTGATGACCTAATAATAAACCTTGGTGTTATAGTGTTACTTCCTTGAATCTATGGATGACAGTGTTACCTCCCTTGAACATAACCCGTATCATAAGCCCTGATGATCTCATAATAAACCTCGGATAAGTTGTTATACAGAGTTACTTCCCTCGAACCTAACCATTTGAACGTATGAGTTGTTACAGAGTTACTTCCTTGAACATAACCTAAACATGGACGTCTGTAAAGAGTTTAACAATTGTACTATGATTCGTTTCTGAGTTATGGCTGAGACACGAATATTGACCGATTTTTAGTGTGACCTTGAAATGTGACCTTGACCTTGAAGTTACGAACCCGGCTATGGTGTGTGACACATTCTCCCATGGTCCTTTATAATTATGTGAAGTTTGATGACAGTTTTTGAGTTATTGGCTCGGACACATACACACACAGACACACACATGGACAGACACACACACACTTCAATGCCATCCGACTTAAGTCGGGGGGGGGGGCATAAAAACATTTTTTTTTGTGAAAGAACTGCAATGGTTAAAGGGTTAATGCAACATAGTATGCACTCGGGACCCATCCCATGTTAATGTCCAGGTCAAATTAGCCTTAGGTGCTGAATTATGTCCCAGTCTGTCCAGAAATGAACAACACTACATAACAGGGAAAGTAATGTAGAAACTGCATGGATAAAGGATTAACACAACATCGGATGCGGCCGGTACCCATCCCGTGTCAATGTCCTGGTCAAATTACTGTTGGGTGCCAGTTTCTGCCCCGGCTGTCCAGAAACGACCGAGACTATAGCATGAAAGGAAATGTAGAAAGAGTTAACGCAACATCGGATGCGGTCTGGACCCATCTCATGACAGATTCCTGGTCAAATTACTCATAGATGCCAAATTGTGTCCCCATCGGTCCATAAACGAACGAGACTATAACATAAAAAATAAATGTAGGAACTGTGATGGTTGAAGGGTTAATGCAACATCGGATTCGGTTGGAACCCATCACATCAATTTCCAGGTCAAATTACCCCAAGGTGTGATCTTTTGTCTCGATCGGTCAAGGCATGGCAGAGAGAAACAACTGAAATAGTTAAAGGGTTAACCCTTTACCTAACATGAAAAGCAAGCGACACTTGTAAAAAAAATTCTTGAATAACTAATTTTTTTCATTTTTTGTCTCAAATACATAGGTTATGACCCCTCGTTGGAACGAGCTCGACGAGCTCGTTCCAACGAGGGGTCATAACCTATGATTTTGAGACAAAAAATGAAAATATTTTGAAAATTAATTGGCGATTTTTGAGAATAGCGCTGGCCGGTTTTGAACGTTACGTTGGGTAAAGGGTTAATGCGACACCTGACGCGACCGAGACCTATCTAAAGTACCTTTCATCTTCAATATGCCCCAAGTGCGAAATTTTGTCACAAATGGTGAAAGTACGTAAAAGTAAAATAAAAATGATAGGGACATCACATTTTTCGACCCCCCCCCCCCTCCCACCCCAAGGGGGTCACCACGGAATCTTTCCCCCACCGTGCCGGGCCTCTGACACGAGAAACCAGCGTACTAATCCACTCAGCCACCACTCTCCTTTGAAATAGAGAAAGAATGGTTTGTGCACCGTAGACGCACTGGGCAGTGATGGAACTAGGCTCCTTTCGTTCTTAACTGTGTTATGAACCTTAACTGGTGGTTAGTCCAGATTAGGCAAAGCAAGAAAAGGCCCAGAGAAGGAGCAGCAAAGCGCAACAGGAATGCCCACGCAGCAATATCCATGGCATCACAAGACACACCTCCTTCGGTTGCAGATGATTGTTATTCTGTTAGATGTTCTTCAGGCAAGTATAATCTGCCTCTTAGGTGAGTTGAGGGGAGCCGTCATTGGCAAGTATAGTCTGCCCCTGGCTGTCTGGTTGATGGACAGCTGATTAGAGAAACAACGGCCCCTGACGGAGTTGCACCAACGACGAACTTCGCGGGTTCACCAAGCTGCCCTGCTTAGTAATCCTATGTGGCCGGGTCAAGAGAAAATAAATAATACAAAAATTTAAAAAAGAGGTGGGGATAATGGTGGGACGCAGGACCAACCCTCGCATCCTTAAAGGTGGATGGCCACCCCAGGGGATGTAGTGAAGGATGAGTAAAATTTCATATGGTTACAGCATTTTAGGAATTATTAACCCTTTACCCAACGTAACGGCCAAAACCGGCCAGCGCTATTCTCAAAAATCGCCAATTAATTTTCATTATATTTTCATTTTTTGTCTCAAAAACATAGGTTATGACCCCTCATTGGAACGAGCTCGTCGAGCTCGTTCCAATGAGGGGTCATAACCTATGTTTTTGAGACAAACAATGAAAAAAATTAGTTATTCAAGAATTTTTTTTGCAAGTGTCGTCTGCTTTTCATGTTAGGTAAAGGGTTAAGTCTCTGGTGGTTATTTTACTTCAATAGCGGTTACAAAAAACAAAAAAAAACAAAACAAAAAAAGAAAAAAGAGAAAAAAGAATTTATTGGTGATGTTGGTAATGCCTTTCGTGTTTGCCGAGTTAATGGCAGTCTGATATAGATATACATACATTTTTTTTATATAGGTAGATGAAAAGTTGTAAAGATATCGACCAATCATATGATGAAGTGTACACTTCCTACAGTAATCAATTAGGTTGGCAACCTGCATCGGACAATACCTTTTGATTTAGTGTCTCTTCTCATGTAATAAATCGGCCATCAATGTAGGAGATCTTAGCCCCCCCCCCCCCTCCCCCACCCAACCACCAGCCTCCATCCCCACTTAATTATATTGTGAAATAAAACCAGTTTGCATTCCTTATTTGGAAAGAAAGCAAAATGTTATTTAGTCCTATGTTTTCGCCAGTACCGGATTCCTGTCTACCATCAGATTCGCATAGACGTTATATTTTCAGATTCGCATATACTCTATTACCGAATTCGTGCTTTTATAAATATTATCAGTTATTTTAACTCGATTCAAAAGATAACTTGCTTTTCATAAATTCACAATCCGTTACTTTTTCGATTGGCGTGTGGATAAATTGGACATCACTGTTCTAGGAGATCTTAGTCAACTACCCCCACCCCCTAGTCCCACCCCTCCCCGCACACACACCGCCCATCACTATCCTCAAAGAATTATGTTCGAAATAAAACCATTTGCGTTCCCCGATTTGTAAAAGAAACCAACTGTTATTTTGGCATATGTATAATCCAGTACCGAATTCACGTATACCCAATACTCTATTACCGGTTTCGTGTAATTCTCAATAACAATATCTTCCACCTCTCTACTGTATCCGTACTCATGACAACATTGATAACAACTCTATACCTTCCACCTCTCTACTGGACTCATACCCAAGGCAACATTGATAACAACTCTCGCGTGGGGGCACGATGACGCCGTGTACTAAGGCGTACTGCACGTCGATGGTACGCATGTCTTCAACCAATCTAACCCTGCCTGTGCTGCAGTGCGGAGTTCCGATGTTGGGGAGCTGGCAGTTGCTCGTCGTTGCTCTGTGGTTCTCTCCGGGTACTCCGGCTTCCTCCACCCGTAAAACTGTCACGGTCATGATTAGCCATTGTGCATAATTATGTGACCTTAAACATCAATAAATAAATAAATAATAAATAAGATAACAACTCTATATCTTCCACCTCTCTACTGTACCCATACCCAAGACAACATTGATAACAACTCTATACCTTCCACCTCTCTACTGTACCCATACTCATGACAACATTGATAACAACTCTATACCTTCCACCTCTCTACTGTACCCATACCCAAGAAAACATTGATAACAACTCTATATCTTCCACCTCTCTACTGTACCAAGACCCAAGACAACATTGATAACAACTCTATATCTTCCACCACTCTACTGCACCCATACCCAAGACAACATTCATAACAACTCTATATCTTCCACCTCTCTACTGCACCCATACCAAAGACAACATTGATAACAACTCTATATCTTCCACCACTCTACTGTACCCATACCCTAGACAACATTGATAACAACTCTATATCTTCCACCTCTCTACTGTACCCATACCCAAGACAACATTGATAACAACTCTATACCTTCCACCTCTCTACTGCACCCATATCCAGGACTACATTGATAACAACAATACACCTTCCACCTCTCTACTGTACCCATACCCTAGACAACATTGATAACAACTCTATATCTTCCACCTCTCTACTGTACCTATACCCAAGACAACATTGATAACAACTCTATATCTTCCACCTCTCTACTGTACCCACACCCAAGACAACATTGATAACAACTCTATACCTTCCACCTCTCTACTGTACCCATACCCAAGACAACATTGATAACAACTCTATATCTTCCACCACTCTACTGTTCCCTTACCCAAGACAACATTGATAACAACTCTGTATCTTCCACCTCTCTTCTGTACCCATATCCAGGATTTCATTGATAACAAATCTATATCTTCCATCCCTCTACTGCACCCAGGCCCAAGACAACGTTGATAACAACTCTATATCTTCCACCTCTCTACAGTACCCATACCCAAGACAACATTGATAGAAAACTCTATATCTTCCACCACTCTACTGTACCCATACCCAAGACAATGTTGATAACAACTCTATACCTTCCACCGCTCTACTGTACCCATACCCAAGACAACATTGATAACAACTCTATATCTTCCACCACTCTACTGTACCCATACCCAAGACAATGTTGATAACAACTCTATACCTTCCACCGCTCTACTGTACCCATATCCAAGAAAACATTGATAACAACTCAATATCTTCCACATCTCTACCATTCCGATACCCAAGAGGATGTTGATAACAACTCCATATCTTCCACCACCCTACCATACCCATACACATACCCAAGACAATGTTGATAACAACTCTATATCTTCCACCTCTCTACTGTACCCATACCCATGACAACGCTGATAACAACTCTATACCTTCCACCACTCCACTGTACCCATATCCAAGACAACATTGATAACAACTCTATCTCTTCCACCACTCTACTGTACCCATACCCACGACTACATTGATAACAACTCTATACCTTCCACCACTCCACTGTACCCATATCCAAGACAACATTGATAACAACTCTATCTCTTCCACCACTCTACTGTACCCATACCCACGACTACATTGATAACAACTCTATATCTTCCACCACTCTACTGCACCCATACCCAAGAGAACGTTGATAATAAATCTATATCTTCTACCACTCTACTTCACTTATATCTAAGACAACGTTGATAACAACTCTATGTCATTCACCACTCTACCGTACCCATACCCAAGTCAATGTTGATAACAACTCTATATCTTTCACCACTCTACCGTACCCATACCCAAGTCAATGTTGATAACAACTCTATATCTTTCACCACTCTACCGTACCCATACCCAAGACAACGTTGATAACAACTCTATATCTTTCACCACTCTACTATACCCATACTCAAGTCAATGTTGATAACAACTCTATAACTTCCACCACTCTACTGTACCCATATCCAAGACAACATTGATAAAAACTCTACATCTTCCACCTCTCTACCGTACCCGTATCCAAGACAATGTCGATAACAACTCTATATCTTCCACCACTCTACAGTAACCATACCCAAGACAACATTGATAACAACTTTATATCTCCCACCACTCTACTGTACCCATACCCAAGACACCATTGATAACAACTCCATACCTTCCACCACTCTACTGTACCCATATCCAAGACAACATTGATAACAACTCTATTTCTTCCACCTCTCTACCGTACCCATGTCCAAGACAACGTTGATAACAACTCTATTCCTTCCATCACTCTACTGTGCCCATATCCAAGACAACGTTGATAACAACTCTATTTCTTCCACCTCTCTACCGTACCCATATCAAAGACAACGTTGATAACAACTCTATTCCTTCCATCTCTCTACTGTGCCCATATCCAAGACAACGTTGATAACAACTCTGTATCTTCCACCTCTCTACAGTGCCCATATCCAAGACAACATTGATAACAACTCTATATCTTCCACCTCTCTACCGTACCCATATCCAAGACAACGTTGATAACAACTCTACATTTTCCACCACTCTACTGTACCCGTACCCAAGACAACATTGATAGCAACTCTATATCTTCCACCTCTCTACTGTACCCATACCCAAGACAATGTTGATAACATCTCTATATCTTCCACCACTATACTGTACCCATATCCAAGACAACATTGATAACAACTCTATATCTTCCACCACTCTACTGCACCCATACCCAAGACAACGTTGATAACAATTCAATACCTTCCACCACTCTACTGTACCCATATCCAAGACTACATTGATAACAACTCTATATTTCCACCACTCTACTGTACCCATACCCAAGACAACGTTGATAACAACTCTATACCTTCCACCGCTCTACTGTACCCATACCCAAGACAACATTGATAACAACTCTATACCTTCCACCTCAGTACCGTACCAATGCCCAAGAGCATGCTGATAACAACTCTATATCTCCCACCACTTTACTGTTCCCATACCCAAGAGAATGTTAATAACAGCTCTATATCGTCCACAACGCTTCTGTACCCGTATCCAAGACAACATCGATAACAACTCTATATCGTCCGCCTCCCTACCGTACCCACGTCCAAGACAACGTTGATAACAACTCTATATCTTCCACCTCTCTACCATACCCATACCCAAGAGAACGTTGATAACAACTTTATATCTTCCACCTCTCTACCATACACATACCCAAGAGAACGTTGATAACCACTCTATATCTTCCACCACTCTACTGTACCCATACCCAAGACAACATTCATAACAACTCTATATCTTCCACCTTTCTACCGTACCCTTATCTAAGACAACATTGATAACTACTCTATATCTCCCACCACTCTACTGTACCCATATCCAAGACAACGTTGATAACAACACTATATCTTCCACCTCTTTACTATACCCATACCCAAGACAACGTTGATAACAACACTACACCTTCCACCACTCTTCTGTACTCATATCCAAGACTACATTGATAACAACTCTATATCTTCCACCTCTCTACTGTACCCATACCCAAGACAACGTCGATAACAACTCTATACCTTCCACCACTCTACTGTGCCCATACCCAAGACAACGTTGATAACAACACTATATCTTCCACCTCTTTACAGTACCCATACCCAAGACAACGTTGATAACAACACTACACCTTCCACCACTCTTCTGTACTCATATCCAAGATTACATTGATAACAACTCTATATCTTCCACCTCTTTACTGTACCCATACCCAAGACAACAATGATAACAACTCTATATCTTCCAAAACTCTACTTTACCCATACCCAAGACAACAATGATAACAACTCTATATCTTCCACCGCTCTACTTTACCCATACCCAAGACAACAATGATAACAACTCTATATCTTCCACCACTCTACTTTACCCATACCCAAGACAACGTTGATAACAACACTACACCTTCCACCACTCTTCTGTACCCATATCCAAGACAATGTTGGTAACAACTCTATATCTTCCCCCACTCTACTGTACTCATATCCATGACAACATTGGTAACAACTCTATATCTTCCACGTCTCTACTGTACCCATACCCAAGACAACATTGATAACAACTCTATATCTTCTACCACTCTACTGTACCCATACCCAAGACAACATTGATAACAACTCTATATCTTCCCCCTCTCTATCGTACCCATATCCTAGACAACGCTGATAACAACTCTATACCTTCCACCACTCTACTGTACCCATACCCAAGACAACATTGATAACAACTCTATATCTTCGACCACTCTACTGTACACATACCCAAGACAACATTGATAACAACTCTATACCTTCCACCACTCTACTGTACCCATACCCAAGACAACATTGATAACAACTCTATATCTTCCGCCACTCTACTGTACCCATACCCAAGACAACATTGATAACAACTCTGTATCTTCCACCTCTCTACTGTACCCATATCCAGGACTACATTGATAACAAATATATATCTTCCATCCCTCTACTGCACCCAAACCCAAAACAACGTTGATAACAACTCTATATCTTCCACCTCTCTACAGTACCCATACCCAAGACAACATTGATAGAAAACTCTATATCTTCCACCACTCTACTGTACCCATACCCAAGAGAATGTTGATAACAACTCCATATATTCCACCACTCTACCATACCCATACCTATACCCAAGACAATGTTGATAACAACTCTATATCTTCCACCTCTCTACTGTACCCATACCCATGACAACGCTGATAACAACTCTATAGCTTCCACCACTCCACTGAACCCATATCCAAGACAACATTGATAACAACTCTATCTCTTCCACCACTCTACTGTACCCATACCCACGACTACATTGACAACAACTCTATAACTTCCACCACTCTACTGTACCCATACCCAAGAGAACGTTGATAATAAATCTATATCTTCTACCACTCTACTGTACTCATATCTAGGACAACGTAGATAACAACTCTATATCTTCCACTACTCCACTGTACCCATACCCAAGACAACATTGATAAAAACTCTACATCTTCCACCTCTCTATCGTACCCGTATCCAAGACAATGTTGATAACAACTCTATATCTTCCACCACTCTACAGTAACCATACCCAAGACAACATTGATAACAACTTTATATCTCCCACCACTCTACTGAACCCATACCCAAGACACCATTGATAACAACTCTATACCTTCCACCACTCTACAGTACCCATGTCCAAGACAACATTGATAACAACTCTATTTCTTCCACCTCTCTACCGTACCCATGTCCAAGACAACGTTGATAACAACTCTATTCCTTCCACCACTCTACTGTGCCCATATCCAAGACACCATTGATAACAACTCTATACCTTCCACCACTCTACAGTACCCATGTCCAAGACAACATTGATAACAACTCTATTTCTTCCACCTCTCTACCGTACCCATGTCCAAGACAACGTTGATAACAACTCTATTCCATCCACCACTCTACTGTGCCCATATCCAAGACAACATTGATAACAACTCTATATCTTCCACCTCTCTACCGTACCCATATCCAAGACAACGTTGATAACAACTCTACATCTTATACCACTCTACTGTACCCGTACCCAAGACAACATTGATAACAACTTTATATCTTCCACCTCTCTACTGTACCTATACCCAAGACAATGTTGATAACATCTCTATATCTTCCACCACTATACTGTACCCATATCCAAGACAACATTGATAACAACTCTATATCTTCCACCACTCTACTCTACCCATACCCAAGACAACGTTGATAACAATTCTATACCTTCCACCACTCTACTGTACCCATATCCAAGACTACATTGAAAACAACTCTATATTTCCACCACTCTACTGTACCCATACCCAAGACAACGTTGATAACAACTCTATACCTTCCTCCGCTCTACTGTACCCATACCCAAGACAACATTGATAACAACTCTATATCTTCCACCTCTGTACTGTGTCAATGCCCAAGAGCATGTTGATAACGACTCTATATCTCCCACCACTTTACTGTACCCATACCCAAGAGAATGTTAATAACAGCTCTATATCGTCCACCACGCTACTGTACCCGTGTCCAAGACAACATCGATAACAACTCTATATCGTCCAACTCCCTACCGTACCCACGTCCAAGACAACGTTGATAACAACTCTATATCTTCCACCTCTCTACCATACCCATACCCAAGAGAACGTTGATAACAACTCTATATCTTCCACCTCTCTACCATACACATACCCAAGAGAACGTAGATAACCACTCTATATCTTCCACCACTCTACTGTACCCATACACAAGACAACATTCATAACAACTCTATATCTTCCCCCTCTCTACCGTACCCATATCCAAGACAACGTTGATAACAACTCTATATCTTCCACCACTCTACTGTACCCATACCCAAGACAACATTCATAACAACTCTATATCTTCCACCTCTCTACCGTACCCTTATCTAAGACAACATTGATAACTACTCTATATCTCCCACCACTCTACTGTCCCCATATCCAAGGCAACATTGATAACAACTCTATACCTTCCACCACTCTACTGTACCCATACCCAAGACAACATTGATAACAACTCTATATCTTCCCCCTCTCTATCGTACCCATATCCTAGACAACGTTGATAACAACTCTATATCTTCCACCACTCTACTGTACCCATATCCAAGACAACATTGATAACAACTCTATACCTTCCACCACTCTACTGTACCCATACCCAAGACTACATTGATAACAACTCTATATCTTCTACCACTCTACTGTACCCATATCCAAGACAACATTGATAACAACTCTATATCTTCCTCCTCTCTATCGTACCCATATCCTAGACAACGTTGATAACAACTCTATACCTTCCACCACTCTACTGTACCCATACCCAAGACAACATTGATAACAACTCTATATCTTCCACCACTCTACTGTACCCATACCCAAGACTACATTGATAACAACTCTATACCTTCCACCTCTCTACTGTACCCATACCCAAGACAACATTGATAACAACTCTATATCTTCCACCTCTCTACTGTACCCATACCCAAGACAACATTGATAACAACTCTATATCTTCCACCTCTCTACTGTACCCATACCCAAGACAACATTCATAACTACTCTATATCTTCCACCTCTCTACTGTACCCATACCCAAGACAACATTGATAACAACTCTATACCTTCCACCACTCTACTGTACCCATACCCAAGACAACATTGATAACAACTCTATATCTTCCACCTCTCTACTGTACCCATACCCAAGTCAACATTGATAACAACTCTATATCTTCCACCACTCTACTGTACCCATACCCAAGACAACTTTGATAACAACTCTATATCTTCCACGACTCTACTGTACCCATACCCAAGACAACATTGATAACAACTCTATATCTTCCACCACTCTACTGTACCCATACCCAAGACAACATTGGTAACAACAATATATCTTCCTCCACTCTACTGTACCCATACCCATGACAACATTGATAACAACTCTATAACTCCACCTCTCTACTGTACCCAAAGCCAAGACAACATTGATAACAACTCTATATCTTCCACCTCTCTACTGTACCCATACCCAAGACAACATTGATAACAACTCTATACCTTCCACCTCTCTACTGTACCCATACCCAAGACAACATTGATAACACTCTATACCTTCCACCACTCTATTGTACCCATACCCAAGACAACATTGATAACAACTCTATATCTTCCACCACTCTACTATACCCATACCCAAGACTATATTGATAACCACCCTATACCTTCTACATCTCAACTGTACCCATACCAAGCCAATGTTGATAACAACTCTATATCTTCCACCACTCTACTGTACCCATACCCAAGACAACATTGATAACAACTCTATATCTTCCACCACTCTACTGTACCCATACCCAAGACAACATTGATAACAACTCTATATCTTCCACCAATCTACTGTACCCATACCCAAGACTACATTGATAACAACTCTATATCTTCCCCCTCTCTATCGTATCCATATCCTAGACAACGTTGATAACAACTCTATACCTTCCACCACTCTACTGTACCCATACCCAAGACTACATTGATAACAACTCTATATCTTCTACCACTCTACTGTACCCATATCCAAGGCAACATTGATAACAACTCTATACCTTCCACCACTCTACTGTACCCATACCCAAGACTACATTGATAACAACTCTATATCTTCTACCACTCTACTGTACCGATATCCAAGACAACATTGATAACAACTCTATACCTTCCACCACTCTACTGTACCCATACCCAAGACAACATTGATAACAACTCTATACCTTCCACCACTCTACTGTACCCATACCCAAGACAACATTGATAACAACTCTATATCTTCCACCTCTCTACTGTACCCATACCCAAGACAACATTCATAACTACTCTATATCTTCCACCTCTCTACTGTACCCATACCCAAGACAACATTGATAACAACTCTATACCTTCCACCACTCTACTGTACCCATACCCAAGACAACATTGATAACAACTCTATATCTTCCACCTCTCTACTGTACCCATACCCAAGACAACATTGATAACAACTCTATACCTTCCACCACTCTACTGTACCCATACCCAAGACAACATTGATAACAACTCTATATCTTCCACCACTCTACTATACCCATTCCCAAGACTATATTGATAACCACCCTATACCTTCTACATCTCAACTGTACCCATACACAAGCCAATGTTGATAACAACTCTATATCTTCCACCACTCTACCGTACCCATACCCAAGACAACATTGATAACAACTCTATATCTTCCACCACTCTACTGTACCCATACCCAAGACAACATTGATAACAACTCTATATCTTCCACCACTCTACTGTACCCATACCCATGACAACATTGATAACAACTCTATAACTCCACCTCTCTACTGTACCCAAACCCAAGACAACATTGATAACAACTCTATATCTTCCACCTCTCTACTGTACCCATACCCAAGACAACATTGATAACAACTCTATACCTTCCACCTCTCTACTGTACCCATACCCAAGACAACATTGATAACAACTCTATACCTTCCACCACTCTACTGTAACCATACCCAAGACAACATTGATAACAACTCTATACCTTCCACCACTCTACTGTACCCATACCCAAGACAACATTGATAACAACTCTATATCTTCCACCTCTTTACTGTACCCATACCCAAGACAACATTGATAACAACTCTATACCTTCCACCACTCTACTGTACCCATACCCAAGACAACATTGATAACAACTCTATACCTTCCACCACTCTACTGTACCCATACCCAAGACAACATTGATAACAACTCTATATCTTCCACCTCTCTACTGTACCCATACCCAAGACAACATTCATAACAACTCTATATCTTCCACCACTCTACTGTACCCATACCCATGACAACATTGATAACAACTCTATAACTCCACCTCTCTACTGTACCCAAACCCAAGACAACATTGATAACAACTCTATATCTTCCACCTCTCTACTGTACCCATACCCAAGACAACATTGATAACAACTCTATACCTTCCACCTCTCTACTGTACCCATACCCAAGACAACATTGATAACAACTCTATACCTTCCACCACTCTACTGTACCCATACCCAAGACAACATTGATAACAACTCTATACCTTCCACCACTCTACTGTACCCATACCCAAGACAACATTGATAACAACTCTATATCTTCCACCTCTCTACTGTACCCATACCCAAGACAACATTGATAACAACTCTATACCTTCCACCTCTCTACTGTACCCATACCCAAGACAACATTGATAACAACTCTATACCTTCCACCACTCTACTGTACCCATACCCAAGACAACATTGATAACAACTCTATACCTTCCACCTCTCTACTGTACCCAAACCCAAGACAACATTGATAACAACTCTATATCTTCCACCTCTCTACTGTACCCATACCCAAGACAACATTGATAACAACTCTATACCTTCCACCACTCTACTGTACCCATACCCAAGACAACATTCATAACTACTCTATATCTTCCACCTCTCTACTGTACCCATACCCAAGACAACATTGATAACAACTCTATACCTTCCACCTCTCTACTGTACCCATACCCAAGACAACATTGATAACAACTCTATACCTTCCACCACTCTACTGTAACCATACCCAAGACAACATTGATAACAACTCTATACCTTCCACCACTCTACTGTACCCATACCCAAGACAACATTGATAACAACTCTATATCTTCCACCTCTTTACTGTACCCATACCCAAGACAACATTGATAACAACTCTATACCTTCCACCACTCTACTGTACCCATACCCAAGACAACATTGATAACAACTCTATACCTTCCACCACTCTACTGTACCCATACCCAAGACAACATTGATAACAACTCTATATCTTCCACCTCTCTACTGTACCCATACCCAAGACAACATTGATAACAACTCTATACCTTCCACCACTCTACTGTACCCATACCCAAGACAACATTCATAACTACTCTATATCTTCCACCTCTCTACTGTACCCATACCCAAGACAACATTGATAACAACTCTATACCTTCCACCACTCTACTGTACCCATACCCAAGACAACATTGATAACAACTCTATATCTTCCACCTCTCTACTGTACCCATACCCAAGACAACATTGATAACAACTCTATATCTTCCACCACTCTACTGTACCCATACCCAAGACAACAATGATAACAACTCTATATCTTCCACCTCTTTACAGTACCCATACCCAAGACAACGTCGATAACAACTCTATACCTTCCACCACTCTACTGTGCCCATACCCAAGACAACGTTGATAACAACACTACACCTTCCACCACTCTTCTGTACTCATATCCAAGACAATGTTGATAACAACTCTATATCTTCCCCCACTCTACTGTACTCATATCCATGACAACATTGATAACAACTCTATATCTTCCACGTCTCTACTGTACCCATACACAAGACAATGTTGATAACAACACTGCACCTTCCTCCACTCTACTGTACCCATATCCAAGACAACATTGATAACTACGCTATATCTTCCACTTCTCTACCGTACCCATATCCAAGACAACGTTGATAACAGCTCTATATCTTCCACCACTCTACTGTACCCATACCCAAGACTACATTGATAACAACTCTATACCTTCCTCCACTCTACTGTACCCATACCCAAGACAACATTGATAACAACTCTATATCTTCCACCACTCTACTGTACCCATACCCAAGACAACATTGATAACAACTCTATATCTTCCACCACTCTACTGTACCCATATCCAAGACAACATTGATAACAACTCTATACCTTCCACCACTCTACTGTACCCATACCCAAGACAACATTGATAACAACTCTATATCTTCCACCACTCTACTGTACCCATACCCAAGACTACATTGATAACAACTCTATATCTTCTACCACTCTACTGTACCCATATCCAAGACAACATTGATAACAACTCTATATCTTCCCCCTCTCTATCGTACCCATATCCTAGACAACGTTGATAACAACTCTATATCTTCCACCACTCTACTGTACCCATATCCAAGACTACATTGATAACAACTCTATATCTTCTACCACTCTATTGTACCCATACCCAAGACAACATTGATAACAACTCTATATCTTCCCCCTCTCTATCGTACCCATATCCTAGACAACGTTGATAACAACTCTATACCTTCCACCACTCTACTGTACCCATACCCAAGCCTACATTGATAACAACTCTATATCTTCTACCACTCTACTGTACCCATACCCAAGACAACATTGATAACAACTCTATATCTTCCCCCTCTCTATCGTACCCATATCCTAGACAATGTTGATAACAACTCTATACCTTCCACCACTCTACTGTACCCATACCCAAGACAACATTGATAACAACTCTATATCTTCCACCACTCTACTGTACCCATATCCAAGACAACATTGATAACAACTCTATACCTTCCACCACTCTACTGTACCCATTCCCAAGACAACATTGATAACAACTCTATATCTTCCACCTCTCTACTGTACCCATACCCAAGACAACATTGATAACAACTCTATATCTTCCACCTCTCTACTGTACCCATACCCAAGACTACATTGATAACAACTCTATATCTTCTACCACTCTACTGTACCAATACCCAAGACAACATTGATAACAACTCTATATCTTCCCCCTCTCTATCGTACCCATATCCTAGACAACGTTGATAACAACTCTATACCTTCCACCACTCTACTGTACCCATACCCAAGACAACATTGATAACAACTCTATATCTTCCACCACTCTACTGTACCCATATCCAAGACAACATTGATAACAACTCTATACCTTCCACCACTCTACTGTACCCATACCCAAGACTACATTGATAACAACTCTATATCTTCTACCACTCTACTGTACCCATATCCAAGACAACATTGATAACAACTCTATATCTTCCCCCTCTCTATCGTACCCATATCCTAGACAACGTTGATAACAACTCTATACCTTCCACCACTCTACTGTACCCATACCCAAGACAACATTGATAACAACTCTATATCTTCCACCACTCTACTGTACCCATACCCAAGACTACATTGATAACAACTCTATACCTTCCACCTCTCTACTGTACCCATACCCAAGACAACATTGATAACAACTCTATATCTTCCACCTCTCTACTGTACCCATACCCAAGACAACATTGATAACAACTCTATATCTTCCACCTCTCTACTGTACCCATACCCAAGACAACATTCATAACTACTCTATATCTTCCACCTCTCTACTGTACCCATACCCAAGACAACATTGATAACAACTCTATACCTTCCACCACTCTACTGTACCCATACCCAAGACAACATTGATAACAACTCTATATCTTCCACCTCTCTACTGTACCCATACCCAAGTCAACATTGATAACAACTCTATATCTTCCACCACTCTACTGTACCCATACCCAAGACAACTTTGATAACAACTCTATATCTTCCACCACTCTACTGTACCCATACCCAAGACAACATTGATAACAACTCTATATCTTCCACCACTCTACTGTACCCATACCCAAGACAACATTGGTAACAACAATATATCTTCCTCCACTCTACTGTACCCATACCCATGACAACATTGATAACAACTCTATAACTCCACCTCTCTACTGTACCCAAAGCCAAGACAACATTGATAACAACTCTATATCTTCCACCTCTCTACTGTACCCATACCCAAGACAACATTGATAACAACTCTATACCTTCCACCTCTCTACTGTACCCATACCCAAGACAACATTGATAACACTCTATACCTTCCACCACTCTACTGTACCCATACCCAAGACAACATTGATAACAACTCTATATCTTCCACCACTCTACTATACCCATACCCAAGACTATATTGATAACCACCCTATACCTTCTACATCTCAACTGTACCCATACCAAGCCAATGTTGATAACAACTCTATATCTTCCTCCACTCTACTGTACCCATACCCAAGACAACATTGATAACAACTCTATATCTTCCACCACTCTACTGTACCCATACCCAAGACAACATTGATAACAACTCTATATCTTCCACCAATCTACTGTACCCATACCCAAGACTACATTGATAACAACTCTATATCTTCCCCCTCTCTATCGTATCCGTATCCTAGACAACGTTGATAACAACTCTATGCCTTCCACCACTCTACTGTACCCATACCCAAGACTACATTGATAACAACTCTATATCTTCTACCACTCTACTGTACCCATATCCAAGGCAACATTGATAACAACTCTATACCTTCCACCACTCTACTGTACCCATACCCAAGACTACATTGATAACAACTCTATATCTTCTACCACTCTACTGTACCGATATCCAAGACAACATTGATAACAACTCTATATCTTCCCCCTCCCTATCGTACCCATATCCTAGACAACGTTGATAACAACTCTATACCTTCCACCACTCTACTGTACCCATACCCAAGACAACATTGACAAAAACTCTATATCTTCCACCACTCTACTGTACCCATACCCAAGACTACATTGATAACAACTCTATACCTTCCACCTCTCTACTGTACCCATACCCAAGACAACATTGATAACAACTCTATATCTTCCACCTCTCTACTGTACCCATACCCAAGACAACATTGATAACAACTCTATATCTTCCACCTCTCTACTGTACCCATACCCAAGACAACATTCATAACTACTCTATATCTTCCACCTCTCTACTGTACCCATACCCAAGACAACATTGATAACAACTCTATACCTTCCACCACTCTACTGTACCCATACCCAAGACAACATTGATAACAACTCTATATCTTCCACCTCTCTACTGTACCCATACCCAAGACAACATTGATACCAACTCTATATCTTCCACCACTCTACTGTACCCATACCCAAGACAACTTTGATAACAACTCTATATCTTCCACCACTCTACTGTACCCATACCCAAGACAACATTGATAACAACTCTATATCTTCCACCACTCTACTGTACCCATACCCAAGACAACATTGATAACAACTCTATATCTTCCACCACTCTACTGTACCCATACCCATGACAACATTGATAACAACTCTATAACTCCACCTATCTACTGTACCCAAACCCAAGACAACATTGATAACAACTCTATATCTTCCACCTCTCTACTGTACCCATACCCAAGACAACATTGATAACAACTCTATACCTTCCACCACTCTACTGTACCCATACCCAAGACAACATTGATAACAACTCTATATCTTCCACCACTCTACTATACCCATTCCCAAGACTATATTGATAACCACCCTATACCTTCTACATCTCAACTGTACCCATACACAAGCCAATGTTGATAACAACTCTATATCTTCCACCACTCTACCGTACCCATACCCAAGACAACATTGATAACAACTCTATATCTTCCACCACTCTACTGTACCCATACCCAAGACAACATTGATAACAACTCTATATCTTCCACCACTCTACTGTACCCATACCCATGACAACATTGATAACAACTCTATAACTCCACCTCTCTACTGTACCCAAACCCAAGACAACATTGATAACAACTCTATATCTTCCACCTCTCTACTGTACCCATACCCAAGACAACATTGATAACAACTCTATACCTTCCACCTCTCTACTGTACCCATACCCAAGACAACATTGATAACAACTCTATACCTTCCACCACTCTACTGTACCCATACCCAAGACAACATTGATAACAACTCTATATCTTCCACCTCTCTACTGTACCAATACCCAAGACAACATTGATAACAACTCTATATCTTCCACCACTCTACTGTACCCATACCCAAGACAACATTCATAACAACTCTATATCTTCCACCTCTCTACTGTACCCATACCCAAGACAACATTGATAACAACTCTATACCTTCCACCACTCTACTGTACCCATACCCAAGACAACATTGATAACAACTCTATACCTTCCACCACTCTACTGTACCCATACCCAAGACAACTTTGATAACAACTCTATATCTTCCACCTCTCTACTGTACCCATACCCAAGACAACATTGATAACAACTCTATACCTTCCACCACTCTACTGTACCCAAACCCAAGACAACTTTGATAACAACTCTATATCTTCCACCACTCTACTGTACCCATACCCAAGACAACATTCATAACTACTCTATATCTTCCACCTCTCTACTGTACCCATACCCAAGACAACGTCGATAACAACTCTATACCATCCACCACTCTACTGCGCCCATACCCAAGACAACAATGATAACAACTCTATATCTTCCACCTCTTTACTGTACCCATACCCAAGACAACATTGATAACAACTCTATACCTTCCACCACTCTACTGTACCCATACCCAAGACAACATTGATAACAACTCTATACCTTCCACCACTCTACTGTACCCATACCCAAGACAACATTGATAACAACTCTATATCTTCCACCTCTCTACTGTACCCATACCCAAGACAAGATTCATAACTACTCTATATCTTCCACCTCTCTACTGTACCCATACCCAAGACAACAATGATAACAACTCTATATCTTCCACCTCTTTACTGTACCCATACCCAAGACAACGTCGATAACAACTCTATACCTTCCACCACTCTACTGCGCCCATACCCAAGGCAACAATGATAACAACTCTATATCTTCCACCTCTTTACTGTACCCATACCCAAGACAACATTGATAACAACTCTATACCTTCCACCACTCTACTGTACCCATACCCAAGACAACATTGATAACAACTCTATACCTTCCACCACTCTACTGTACCCATACCCAAGACAACATTCATAACTACTCTATATCTTCCACCTCTCTACTGTACCCATACCCAAGACAACATTGATAACAACTCTATACCTTCCACCACTCTACTGTACCCATACCCAAGACAACATTGATAACTACTCTATATCTTCCACCTCTCTACTGTTCCCATACCCAAGACAACATTGATACCAACTCTATATCTTCCACCACTCTACTGTACCCATACCCAAGACAACATTGATAACAACTCTATACCTTCCACCTCTCTACTGTACCCATACCCAAGACAACATTGATAACAACTCTATACCTTCCACCTCTCTACTGTACCCATACCCAAGACAACATTGATAACAACTCTATACCTTCCACCACTCTACTGTAACCATACCCAAGACAACATTGATAACAACTCTATACCTTCCACCACTCTACTGTACCCATACCCAAGACAACATTGATAACAACTCTATATCTTCCACCTCTTTACTGTACCCATACCCAAGACAACATTGATAACAACTCTATACCTTCCACCACTCTACTGTACCCATACCCAAGACAACATTGATAACAACTCTATACCTTCCACCACTCTACTGTACCCATACCCAAGACAACATTGATAACAACTCTATATCTTCCACCTCTCTACTGTACCCATACCCAAGACAACATTGATAACAACTCTATACCTTCCACCACTCTACTGTAACTATACCCAAGACAACATTGATAACAACTCTATACCTTCCACCACTCTACTGTACCCATACCCAAGACAACATTGATAACAACTCTATATCTTCCACCTCTTTACTGTACCCATACCCAAGACAACATTGATAACACCTCTATACCTTCCACCACTCTACTGTACCCATACCCAAGACAACATTGATAACAACTCTATACCTTCCACCACTCTACTGTACCCATACCCAAGACAACATTGATAACAACTCTATATCTTCCACCTCTCTACTGTACCCATACCCAAGACAACATTGATAACAACTCTATACCTTCCACCACTCTACTGTACCCATACCCAAGACAACATTCATAACTACTCTATATCTTCCACCTCTCTACTGTACCCATACCCAAGACAACATTGATAACAACTCTATACCTTCCACCACTCTACTGTACCCATACCCAAGACAACATTGATAACAACTCTATATCTTCCACCTCTCTACTGTACCCATACCCAAGACAACATTGATAACAACTCTATATCTTCCACCACTCTACTGTACCCATACCCAAGACAACAATGATAACAACTCTATATCTTCCACCTCTTTACAGTACCCATACCCAAGACAACGTCGATAACAACTCTATACCTTCCACCACTCTACTGTGCCCATACCCAAGACAACGTTGATAACAACACTACACCTTCCACCACTCTTCTGTACTCATATCCAAGACAATGTTGATAACAACTCTATATCTTCCCCCACTCTACTGTACTCATATCCATGACAACATTGATAACAACTCTATATCTTCCACGTCTCTACTGTACCCATACACAAGACAATGTTGATAACAACACTGCACCTTCCTCCACTCTACTGTACCCATATCCAAGACAACATTGATAACTACGCTATATCTTCCACTTCTCTACCGTACCCATATCCAAGACAACGTTGATAACAGCTCTATATCTTCCACCACTCTACTGTACCCATACCCAAGACTACATTGATAACAACTCTATACCTTCCTCCACTCTACTGTACCCATACCCAAGACAACATTGATAACAACTCTATATCTTCCACCACTCTACTGTACCCATACCCAAGACAACATTGATAACAACTCTATATCTTCCACCACTCTACTGTACCCATATCCAAGACAACATTGATAACAACTCTATACCTTCCACCACTCTACTGTACCCATACCCAAGACAACATTGATAACAACTCTATATCTTCCACCACTCTACTGTACCCATACCCAAGACTACATTGATAACAACTCTATATCTTCTACCACTCTACTGTACCCATATCCAAGACAACATTGATAACAACTCTATATCTTCCCCCTCTCTATCGTACCCATATCCTAGACAACGTTGATAACAACTCTATATCTTCCACCACTCTACTGTACCCATACCCAAGACTACATTGATAACAACTCTATATCTTCTACCACTCTATTGTACCCATACCCAAGACAACATTGATAACAACTCTATATCTTCCCCCTCTCTATCGTACCCATATCCTAGACAACGTTGATAACAACTCTATACCTTCCACCACTCTACTGTACCCATACCCAAGCCTACATTGATAACAACTCTATATCTTCTACCACTCTACTGTACCCATACCCAAGACAACATTGATAACAACTCTATATCTTCCCCCTCTCTATCGTACCCATATCCTAGACAATGTTGATAACAACTCTATACCTTCCACCACTCTACTGTACCCATACCCAAGACAACATTGATAACAACTCTATATCTTCCACCACTCTACTGTACCCATATCCAAGACAACATTGATAACAACTCTATACCTTCCACCACTCTACTGTACCCATACCCAAGACAACATTGATAACAACTCTATATCTTCCACCTCTCTACTGTACCCATACCCAAGACAACATTGATAACAACTCTATATCTTCCACCTCTCTACTGTACCCATACCCAAGACTACATTGATAACAACTCTATATCTTCTACCACTCTACTGTACCCATACCCAAGACAACATTGATAACAACTCTATATCTTCCACCTCTCCACCGTACCCATATCCTAGACAACGTTGATAACAACTCTATACCTTCCACCACTCTACTGTACCCATACCCAAGACAACATTGATAACAACTCTATATCTTCCACCACTCTACTGTACCCATACCCAAGACTACATTGATAACAACTCTATATCTTCTACCACTCTATTGTACCCATACCCAAGACAACATTGATAACAACTCTATATCTTCCACCTCTCTACCGTACCCATATCCTAGACAACGTTGAAAACAACTCTATGCCTTCCACCACTCTATTGTTCCCATACCCAAGACAACATTCATAACAACTCTATATCTTCCACCTCTCTACTGTACCCATACCCAAGACAACATTGATAACAACTCTATACCTTCCACCTCTCTACTGTACCCATACCCAAGACAACATTGATAACAACTCTATATCTTCCACCTCTCTACCGTACACATATCCTAGACAACGTTGATAACAACTCTATACCTTCCACCACTCTATTGTTCCCATACCCAAGACAACATTGATAACAACTCTATGTCTTCCACCTCTCTACTGTACCCATACCCAAGACAACATTCATAACTACTCTATATCTTCCACCTCTCTACTGTACCCATACCCAAGACAACATTGATAACAACTCTATACCTTCCACCACTCTACTGTACCCATACCCAAGACAACATTGATAACAACTCTATATCTTCCACCACTCTACTGTACCCATACCCAAGACAACTTTGATAACAACTCTATATCTTCCACCACTCTACTGTACCCATACCCAAGACAACATTGATAACAACTCTATATCTTCCACCACTCTACTGTACCCATATCCAAGACAACATTGATAACAACTCTATATCATCCACCACCCTACTGTACCCATACCCATGACAACATTGATAACAACTCTATAACTCCACCTCTCTACTGTACCCAAACCCAAGACAACATTGATAACAACTCTATATCTTCCACCTCTCTACTGTACCCATACCCAAGACAACATTGATAACAACTCTATACATTCCACCTCTCTACTGTACCCATACCCAAGACAACATTGATAACAACTCTATACCTTCCACCACTCTACTGTACCCATTCCCAGGACAACATTGATAACAACTCTATATCTTCCACCACTCTACTATACCCATACCCACGACTATATTGATAACCACCCTATACCTTCTACATCTCAACTGTACCCATACCCAAGCCAATGTTGATAACAACTCTATATCTTCCACCACTCTACTGTACCCATACCCAAGACAACATTGATAACAACTCTATATCTTCCACCACTCTACTGTACCCATACCCAAGACAACATTGATAACAACTCTATATCTTCCACCACTCTACTGTACCCATACCCAAGACTACATTGATAACAATTCTATATCTTCCCCCTCTCTATCGTACCCATATCCTAGACAACGTTGATAACAACTCTATACCTTCCACCACTCTACTGTACCCATACCTAAGACAACATTGATAACAACTCTATATCTTCCACCACTCTACTGTACCCATATCCAAGACAACATTGATAACAACTCTATACCTTCCACCACTCTACTGTACCCATACCCAAGACTACATTGATAACAACTCTATATCTTCTACCACTCTACTGTACCCATAACCAAGACAACATTGATAACAACTCTATATCTTCCCCCTCTCTATCGTACCCATATCCTAGACAACGTTGATAACAACTCTATACCTTCCACCACTCTACTGTACCCATACCCAAGACAACATTGATAACAACTCTATATCTTCCACCACTCTACTGTACCCATACCCAAGACTACATTCATAACAACTCTATACCTTCCACCTCTCTACTGTACCCATACCCAAGACAACATTGATAACAACTCTATATCTTCCACCTCTCTACTGTACCCATACCCTAGACAACATTGATAACAACTCTATATCTTCCACCTCTCTACTGTACCCATTCCCAAGACAACATTCATAACTACTCTATATCTTCCACCTCTATACTGTACCCATACCCAAGACAACATTGATAACAACTCTATACCTTCCACCACTCTACTGTACCCATACCCAAGACAACATTGATAACAACTCTATATCTTCCACCTCTCTACTGTACCCATACCCAGGACAACATTGATAACAACTCTATATCTTCCACCACTCTACTGTACCCATACCCAAGACAACTTTGATAACAACTCTATATCTTCCACCACTCTACTGTACCCATACCCAAGACAACATTGATAACAACTCTATATCTTCCACCACTCTACTGTACCCATACCCAAGACAACATTGATAACAACTCTATATCTTCCACCACTCTACTGTACCCATACCCATGACAACATTGATAACAACTCTATAACTCCACCTCTCTACTGTACCCAAACCCAAGACAACATTGATAACAACTCTATATCTTCCACCTCTCTACTGTACCCATACCCAAGACAACATTAATAACAACTCTATACCTTCCACCTCTCTACTGTACCCATATCCAAGACAACATTGATAACAACTCTATATCATCCACCACTCTACTATACCCATACCCGAGACTATATTGATAACCACCCTATACCTTCTACATCTCAACTGTACCCATACCCAAGCCAATGTTGATAACAACTCTATATCTTCCACCACTCTACTGTACCCATACCCAAGACAACATTGATAACAACTCTATATCTTCCACCACTCTACTGTACCCATACCAAAGACAACATTGATAACAACTCTATATCTTCCACCACTCTACTGTACCCATACCCATGACAACATTGATAACAACTCTATAACTCCACCTCTCTACTGTACCCAAACCCAAGACAACATTGATAACAACTCTATATCTTCCACCTCTCTACTGTACCCATACCCAAGACAACATTGATAACAACTCTATACCTTCCACCTCTCTACTGTACCCATACCCAAGACAACATTGATAACAACTCTATACCTTCCACCACTCTACTGTACCCATACCCATGACAACATTGATAACAACTCTATATCTTCCACCTCTCTACTGTACCAATACCCAAGACAACATTGATAACAACTCTATATCTTCCACCACTCTACTGTACCCATACCCAAGACAACATTGATAACAACTCTATATCTTCCACCACTCTATTGTACCCATACCCAAGACAACATTGATAACAACTCTATATCTTCCACCACTCTATTGTACCCATACCCAAGGCAACGTTGATAACAACTCTATATCTTCCACCACTCTACTGTACCCGTACCCAAGACAATGTTGATAACAACTCTATATCTTCCACCACTCTATTGTACCCATACCCAAGACAACATTGATAACGACTCTATATCTTCCACCACTCTATTGTACCCATACCCAAGACAACATTGATAACAACTCTATATCTTCCACCACTCTACTGTACCCATTCCCAAGACAACATTCATAACAACTCTATATCTTCCACCTCTCTACTATACCCATACCCAAGACAACATTGATAAGAACTCTATATCTTCCACCTCTCTACTGTACCCATACCCATGACAACATTGATAACAACTCTATATCTTCCACCACTCTACTGTACCCATACCCAAGACAACATTGGTAACAACTCTATATCTTCCACCTCTCTACTGTACCCATACCCAAGACAACATTGATAACAACTCTATATCTTCAACCTCTCTACTGTTCCCATACCCAAGACAATATTGATAACAACTCTATATCTTCCACCTCTCTACTGTACCCATACCCAAAACAACAGTGATAACAACTCTATATCTTCCACCTCTCTACTGTACCCATACCCAAGATAACATTGATAACAACTCTATATCTTCCACCTCTCTACTGTACCCATACCCAAGACAACATTGATAACAACTCTATATCTTCTATCTCTCTACTGTACCCATACCCAAGACAACATTGATAACAACTCTATTCCTTCCACCTCTCAACTGTACCCATACCCAAGACAACATTGTTAACAACTCTATATATTCCACCTCTCTACTGTACCCATACCCAAGACAACATTGATAACAACTCTATATCTTCCACCTCTCTACTGTACCCATACCCAAGGCAACATTGATAACAACTCTATATCTTCCACCACTCTATTGTACCCATACCCAAGGCAACATTGACAACAACTCTATATCTTTCACCACTCTATTGTACCCATACCCAAGGCAACATTGATAACAACTCTATATCTTCCACCACTCTATTGTACCCATACCCAAGACAACATTGATAACAACTCTATATCTTCCACCTCTCTACTGTACCCATACCCAAGGCAACATTGATAACAACTCTATATCTTCCACCACTCTATTGTACCCATACCCAAGACAACATTGATAACAACTCTATATCTTCCACCTCTCTACTGTACCCATACCCAAGACAACATTGATAACAACTCTGTATCTTCCACCTCTCTACTGTACCCATACCCAAGACAACATTGATAACAACTCTATATCTTCCACCACTCTATTGTACCCATACCCAAGGCAAGATTGATAACAACTCTATATCTTCCACCACTCTATTGTACCCATACCCAAGACAACATTGATAACAACTCTATATCTTCCACCTCTCTACTGTACCCATACCCAAGGCAACATTGATAACAACTCTATATCTTCCACCACTCTATTGTACCCATACCCAAGACAACATTGATAACAACTCTATATCTTCCACCTCTCTACTGTACCCATACCCAAGACAACATTGATAACAACTCTATATCTTCCACCTCTCTACTGTACCCATACCCAAGACAACATTGATAACAACTCTATATCTTCCACCTCTCTACTGTACCCATACCCAAGGCAACATTGATAACAACTCTATATCTTCCACCACTCTATTGTACCCATACCCAAGACAACATTGATAACAACTCTATATCTTCCACCTCTCTACTGTACCCATACCCAAGGCAACGTTGATGACTACTCTATATATTCTACCTTTAGAGTGTACACATATCCAAGACGACATTGATAATGTTCCCATTCCATGAGCAATACCTGACGCATGTGATTGCCACATTGATCACAACCACACTACACAGCAACCATTCTCCATGATCGATATACTACTACTAATCTCCTGCAATCTTCCAGGTGACTAACCATTGCCGTTATCAAGACTTTTGCGTGCTATATGACCAGTCGACCCACATCCACACAACAATGATTAGATTGTAAATCCGTCCAACAAATCGTAATGTTGTAATGTGTTAACATCCCATGGACTATTTCTGTGCCTGAGGGTAACAATGCCTTTGCTATTTTATCATGCTTACTAGTCTTTTAAAAAACCCTTGGTAGGAAGGGGTGGACTGGGAATCTGTCAGCACAAAAAATGTTCGGATTTACTCAGATGTCGTTGTCTGAAGTTTTACTGGAGAATATTTTTGATGCCGAAGCCAGAGGATTCTTTCCATTCATTAATGGATTTAAATTGGATAAAAGGCCACCCACCCACGCATCCCCCCAAAAATGTGTGCAAATCGAGATTTGAAAAAAATTGAATTTTTTGAAGTTGAAAAAGTAACATAACTCTAGCAAAAAATATCACACCAAACCCTGATTTGAACTTGACCTGTATGTTGTGGTGACACACCTGCATATCAAATTTTATTTGAATCGGTCATCAGCAGCTACAGTTGTTATCATCAGGAAATAAAAAAAAAGAAATTTGCAATTTGGTCTGATACTTGGGTGTGTGTCACACACATAGTCGGCCTGTTACTTTGATGCGTGTCACACATATAGTCAACCTGATACTTAGACGTGTGTCACACGCATAGATGGCCTGATACTTGGTTGTGTGTCACACATAGTTGGTCTGATACTTGGACGTTTCTCGCGCGTATAGTCTGTCTGATACTTGGGTGAGTGTCACACACATAGTCGGCCTGATACATTGACGTGTGTCACACACATAGTCGGGCTGATACTTGGACGAATGTCACATGCATAGTTGGTCTGATACTTGAACGTGTATCACACACATAATCGTCCTTATACATGGACGAGTGTCTCACACATAGTCGGCCTGATACTTGGACGAGTGTCACACGCATAGTTGATTTGATACTTGGACGTGTGTCACACACATAGTCGGTCTGATACTTGGACGTGTTTCACACACATAGTCGTCTGATACTTGGATCTGTGTCACACACATAGTCGGTCTGTTACTTGGACGTGTATCACACATATAGTCAGCCTGATACCTGGACATGTGTCACACGTATTGTCGCCTTGATACTTGGACGTGTGTCACACACGTTGTCGGTCTGATACTTGGGCATATGTCACATGTATAGTCTGTCTGATACTGTCTGACATGTGTCACATACATAGTTTTCATTTTACTTGGATGAGTATCGCACACATAGTCAGTCTGATACTTTGGACGTGTGTCACAAACATAGTCAGCCTGTTACTTGGATGCGTGTCACACAACACACATAGTCAGTCTGATACTTTGGCCGTGTGTCACAAACATAGTCAGCCTGTTACTTGGATGCGTGTCACACAACACACATAGTCAGTCTGATACTTTGGCCGTGTGTCACAAACATAGTCAGCCTGTTACTTGGATGCGTGTCACACGACACACATAGTCAGTCTGATACTTTGGACGTGTGTCACAAACATAGTCAGCCTGTTACTTGGATGCGTGTAACACAACACACATAGTCAGTCTGATACTTTGGACGTGTGTCACAAACATAGTCAGCCTGTTACTTGGATGTGTGTCACACAACACACATAGTCAGTCTGATACTTTGGCCGTGTGTCACAAACATAGTCAGCCTGTTACTTGGATGCGTGTCACACAACACACATAGTCAGTCTGATACTTTGGACATGTGTCACAAACATAGTCAGCCTGTTACTTGGATGCGTGTCACACAACACACATAGTCAGTCTGATACTTTGGACGTGTGTCACAAACATAGTCAGCCTGTTACTTGGATGCGTGTCACACAACACACATAGTCGGTCTGATACTTGGACGTCTGTCACACACATAGTCGGCCTGATACTTGGACGTGTGTCACAAACATAGTCTGTCTGATACTTGGACGTGTGTCACACATGTAGTCTGTCTGATACTTGTCACACGCATAGTCGGTCATATGAATAGAGATTTGTAGTACCCGATTCGACCAGGTGCCAATACTATAAAACCTTTGCAATTGTATTTTCTAGAATTGTATTTTCTTCCTATTAATATAACTGACTAAAATGAATTATTGGCATTTTAAAAGATATGGCAATTTGTCAGCTGGCAAATTGCCAGATCTTCGAAAATGCTAAGGGTTCATTTTAATCCATTTAAAGTCATAACTAGAAAATAGTATTGGACCTAACATGGTCAATTTGGAGTGTCGGTACTTGTTGATTTAATAAGTTGTGTCATGATTATTGCATGTTATATTGTATTTATTCACTAATAAATTTCCAAGAATTCTAGATTTTTTAATTGTGAAGGTAAGATTGCTGACAAACCTGTAATTTTTCAGGCTAAATTAAAGGTTTGAGTTATTGATCAAAGTCGTCACAATTACACTCTTCAAGATCCCAGAAGAAAATGAAATGTTGATAATCTTAGTTATCAGTGATGCCATGATAATGCAGTGCTCTTTGATTATGTGTGATGGAATGGAATCAAGAGCATATGCCGTATGCTTATTATCTTAAATACCGCTTCTATATCAACAGCAGAGAAAATATTGAGAGAAAGGACATTCGTTGTAGGAGGTACAATTGGGGCGGGATAAATTACATCGTCACGAATAGATCTTTCTATTATTTGCTGTCATTTCCACAGTCACAAATTATTTCTTGTACTTGAGCCAGTGCCTGTCTGTCATAGGAGTCTCAGTTTTCAAATGATGAGTCTGTGGTATAAACCAAAGAACAGGTATGTGCTATTGGCCCTGCTAATTGATGGAGATCAACTAATTACATGCGTGTATCGACATAATTACACATATTCACCTCAAATACTTTTCTGTCGATGGTTTGACTTCGCAAAATTCCATTTTTTTTTCAAGAAGTGGTCGCGACATGTAGAGAGTTCAGTTGTAGCAACCAATACCACGATATGGAAATTGCGCGCAATTCCTACGCGCAATTAAGCCTAGATAAGCGCACAGTTCGTGACAGAACTTTTAGTTTTAACTGCAGGTGCTGCATGTAGAAATTGATAATCATTTGACAACTTGGAGACGTCGGTCATAAAAATGAGGTACTGTTTGAGGAATGAAATCGCCAGAGTCGTGATGCATGCATCACTCTCCGTAATGCACTACACCTCAGGTCTTTCCGTGACATGTCTTCGGGATGTCTTTTCCTGAGCGGAAACATTGCAAACAATGTTGACCGTAATGTTCCAAGGGAATACTTTGTGGAAAATTAACATAGTGTCTTAGAGTGAAGTATAACAACACAAGTTATGTTCACACATAATTTATTCATAAAAATCAGAAACATGCGAAAATAAAGTTGTCAAAAATGACTTTGGCACTTAGTGTTTCAGACTTGAAACTAATGTCACGATAAGAGAAGATAACGTTTCTAAGGAATTATTTATCGTGATCTACAATTGAAACTAATGTCACGATAAGAGAAGATAAAGTTTCTAAGGAATTATTTATCGTGATCTACAATTCATTAGTTCTGAAGTTTATAATAATCTCTTTTTTAACTCTTTGAATTCGGCAGGTCGTTTTCCGACCCATAAATATGATAATTCATTATTTCCACAAGTTGGATGGTTAAAAAGTGAATGTGTGGTGAAGCCCAATCAATATATCCAAAGGCTGTAAGTTGAAAATATTAATTGTTCTACCCCAAATAACGCACATGAACTCTTCCAAATTCTGCCAATGAACTGCCTTGGAAGATACGATCCGAGTTCAAGGGGTTAAAGTAAAAACAAGATGGTTTCCATAGATATATCTTTAACTTCGCCATGGTAACTGCTGAACACAATAAATTATGATTAACGACAACTAATTACTTCGAAAAAGATGTTCAATAAATATTTGTTCATAACCGTCTTTATAAACTAGCGTTCTGACCACTTGAGAGAATTATATACTTCCGATAATATTATTTTTACAATGAATCAATTTGTTTTCTCACCAATACTAACTGGTTTCGCATTTTTGAAAGCCAGAAACTCTCATACACAGGTTAGAATACAGTAAATCATTCATTCCCAGACTGGCCATACGTCAAGCTTAGCGAAATAGGTTGAAAATTGTGTGTGGGGGATAACTTGTATTTTGAGTTACTGGCGAAGAGGCAGTCGCGAACACCGGGGATGTATGGCGCTAAGAAGTATTTGGTACAGTTGGAATATTGAGAGTGGAAATCATCGAGTGCGTGTGAGGGGTTAATGTATATATGGTACAAATGGAGAAGTACAGACCACCGATGGTGACCTGAGGGTAGACCTTACTAAAATATGAGCACAATGGGGAACGACAGTTATCTTTCCCTCAGTTAGTGGTGTTTAGGGTCACTTTCGGAAATATCTTTCCCTCAACCGAAGGAAGGAGAGCCAAAATATTATTAGGCCGCTGCAGACAGGGGAAATATATTTTTAAACTGGCGTTCGGAACGCATTGTGAAACCATTATTTGGAATATGCATCACATGTCGAACTGAACACTATTATACTGCACCTGTTCATTCGGTTTGCCGATCACACCCCGCCACACACACACACACAAGGTTTCGCGCACCACTAGAAAAATCTATCCACATAACTCACCCAACCATGAGGCGCCGAGCATACGACATATACACACTTAACTACACGTCTGGAATAGGAATGTGGTTCTGTAAGCAAACGCTAAGTTTGATATGCTTTGAATACAATGTGAACGGTTTTCAACTGAAAAGGAAAATAATGCAGGACACAAACAAACACCTTGCAGAACACCTGTAATATTGTTTAATTGAGCACATTAACAGTGTCAACAAGTATTGCACATAAATTATATGAGTTCCTCTCCACAAATAAATATCTCATCTTTCATGACATCTTCTCTAGAGTCGATATTACTATTAGACACCAACAAATTCATGTATACAACATGTTTGTTGATATTATAACAGAATGTCAGTTATAGACATGATAGGTCAGATTGAGCATGTGTTCTAATATTGAACTGTGTTAGAGAGTACTATTTTTATGACAGAGTTTACAGTACAGAGGGCATCTTATGAAGATTTTCATATATTTCGTGACTAGAACTACAAATAAATAAAATTCATCTACACATTAAAAGCAAGTAGCAAGGGGGGATAACTTAAATAGCAATATATAAACATCATCTAAAATTTCGCTAAATATATAAACACAAACTAATACAGATAAAACTGTGTCGGGAGAATAAAGTTCTGTAACAAACTTATAGACATCGGGATGAACAACAGTGTTATATGAAATTACAAATCAAATGTCGACAAACATGATTACCTCTTATCCGGAGCCAGTTTAGCACAAATCCTTGTGTTATGTAGTTTACGATTGTGTTGTCATCGCATGAAATGGTAAAAATTACCTTTTCTAAATCTTTAAGCAAATGAACATAGTTTTCATCGTCTTTTTTTCAAATTCGAGCAAATGTTCAAACAGGCTCCGTTACTCAGACAATGTTCTGAATCAACAGACTAGTGTATATATAATACAGTCGCCATGGACTGGTGTTAATACACGCGTGGGCAGTGATGCTCACGCATGCGTCTGCCAGGTAATAAAAACCATTACCAGCAAAATTTTAATTAATGAATCACCGGAATGTACTCAGTGCTTCCTTAATTAAATTATAATTACTTTTCCTTTAATTAGAGTTTGATATCTAATATTATTGCGTCTGTGGAAAATATTGTCCACCCGTGGAAAGTGACCAATCCACGACAGCCGTACTGTATACTTTGATTATAATACAAAGACTAACAGTTATAAACGTCACGTTATGAAACAGATCAGATCCAACGTAAAGACTGATTCTCTAGTTATACCGTACGTAATATGTAGACTATTTCGGACACGAGCCCCTCACCAGACCATTTCGTAAAAATAATTATAGCCAATCACAAAGTTACTTGAAAGTAAACGCGTGCTTCTATAACAAAGCCCTATTGTTCTCCATTTCTTTGCTAGGCATCCAATTAATCGGCTCTCTAATGAGTGAAGCTGAAATCAGAAACAATGTTTTGGCAAGTTTTTAATTTCGCGAAAAAGTCATTTCAATGGAGTGTCCAAAAAATTATCCAAACACGTTGCATTGTGTTATGTTTTCAATGCAGGGACGTCGATAGCTTACAAATTTGATAACACATCTCTCTTTTTCAGCCCTCTTAACCCTTTACCCAACGTAACGGCAAAAACCGGCCAGCGCTATTCACAAAAATCGCTAATTAATTTTCATCATTTTTTTTATTTTGTGTTTCAAAAACATTGGTTATGACCCCTCTTTGGAACGAGCTCGTCGAGCTCGTTCCAATGAGGGGTCATAACCTATGTTTTGAGACAAAAAATGAAAAAAATTAGTTATTCAAGAATTTTGTTTGCAAAGTGTCGTCTGCTTTTCATTTTAGGTAAAGGGTTAACGTTATTATAATGAGAACAGAGAACCAGTCAAACCCCTAGATCAATCCAAAACATTATGTGATGTTACCAAGCAACTTAATCTTTGTGATCGTCCATATATATAATATTTTATTACGCTAACCCCCGAAATGATTAGCCATAGTTGCCGTATTCAGACCGAAGATAAGTTTTCATATACAGATAAAACATTCTTAGTTACAATATTTTGTGACAAAACACGTGGTTTACAATATCTCCTTATCCACCATGTGGTTTCTGTTCCAAGAAATATACATATGATTCCTGCTAAAAGCACTTTACCGAGAAAATACATATATATACAAAAAGCCATGTTATCTGAGGTGCAAAATTATGCAGAACAAATCTCTCTTCAGACTCGTGCAGAAATTTACATAATATTATCTTATTACGTCATCGAATATCCTTGGAAATCTTTGTGGTCCTTCTTCAATGATGAAATTAATGAATGAAATAGCATAAATGAGCATGCGTATAATGATTCTGTTACGTCATTTCCTGTAAGTGTGTTGATACGTTGGTTACACAAGACACGTCGCATTCCCGTTTCTCCTTGCCTTGTTGTATTATGATCAAATGGACCTTATTTATCGAAAGTCTACTTGATTATCATAATCATACCCACATAGACAAAATTGTTACTCAGTGCCGCACGTTGAAAATATTAATTGGTCTACCCAGAAATTTGGGATACAGGCACTTCCAATTAATGCAACTAGATGGTACAGAGGGGTGCAAATTGTTAATAATAATACCGGGTACATAATTTATACCCAACGTGACGGCCAAAACCGGCGAGCGCTGTTAACAAAAATTATCTTTCAATTTTCATTATTTTTCATGTCAACACAGCTTACGACCCCCCATTGGAACAAGCACTAGTATAGCACTAATGAGAATGAGACAATATGTGATAATGTTACTTCACGGATAGATTGGTGTCTTGTGTAACTAACTTCATATTCACTTGAACATAATCAGTTGTCTTGTTACTGTAAACATCTCCACATGCCTGATACACTGACGGATCAGTTTTATAACCGAAAACATTAATTGCGACAAAGAAATATTCAAGTATTCATTGACAGCGGATGGGGTCCAGGACTTAAAATTCGCCTCGAATTGCAGGAATCAGTTTTGATTTTCGTGAACTCCTGTTGAGGGAATCGATTTTCAGTTTAGAATTTGAGAGTTATGTCCCTTGTCCCTGTGTTTGCAACCAGTTCAGTTGTAAAAATAAACCTTACAGCAGAGTTATAACTCTTAACGCTTAACCCTTTACCCAACGCAGACGATATCAAAATTTATTATTTTAAATATAATTTTTTCAAATTTTTCAAAAAAAATTCAACAAAACCATATCATGTGACCCCTCGTTGGAACGAGCTCGACGAGCTCGTTCCAACGAGGGGTCACATGCTATGGTTTTGTTGAAATTTTTTGAAAAATAATATTTTTTCAACTGCTGAATTTGTATATTACGCGGGCGGATGCGGCCGATTCGTTGGGTAAAGGATTAAGGCCCTAGAGATGTTTATATATTTTGTTACACTTTGATAGTTTACATCTTGTGGCTTTGTTGCTGTTTGTTTTGTTGTTTTGTTTTTGTTTTTGTTTTTTTTGTTTTGTTTTGTTTTGTTTTTTTGGTAAGTCTTGGCTGCCTAAAAGCAACTACAACAGTACTTTGAATGTGAGTTGTGAGTTGGTCCAAAGACATGTAGGGGCACCTGTTCTGTTTGAATGAAGCCCTTAAGGGGTAAGGACCTAGTTCCAATTTTGGTAAGTTTCTAGTCTTACGTGTACATATAGAAAAAGTGTTCCAACATACAGGCTTTTGGTTGTCTTGGTTACAGTACCATGGCAATGTTATCTAGTGAAGTCTTGTCTGCCTGTACAGACCTCACTGCTAACTCCGAGTAGTACCTTATTATTACGGAGAAATAAAAATCAGAAGAATTTTTCAGGCCTTTGAGACATTTTCTGACTCATTGACGAGAATCAAATGAACATTTTGTGAGAAACAAAATTGATTTTCAATGTTTTCCTTGCGAAAATGATTCCCGCATGAATTTGAAGCCCTGCTATCCATTAATCACACTTCTTGACATGCTCCTTACGTCTCTTGTTTGAATGTATTGGTGTGGGTAGGCAGTATATTATATTTCTTGGGTCGCTATTCCCACTGACATGAAACTCGGAATACAAACTGAAGCCACATGTGATAATTTTATCGTCATTTAAAAGATCCGAAATGGCGTTTATTACGTTTTCTTTATTTACTTTATGAATTTACAGCGTCCCAATCTCTGAATTCCCATTTGCTGCCATTCCAAAAATTATATCAGAAAATGTTTTTATAGCGAGCGTAAAGTTGCTATCAAACTTTTTTGTTGATCCGAAACAAATTTACTTAAAATCCTCATTAATATAAACAGTATTTCTGATACGTACAGTACGTGGAGAGAGTATTATCACTAAATCACCTGCAGGGTGGAAATTCCACCCAAGCAATAATTGCAAATTTGTTGCAAAGCATAACCAGTACAAGCAAAGTTTCAGCCAATGGACCTCCGGGTTAAACCCGGAGGTCCATTGGATGAAACATTGCTTGTGTTTTTGTCAATATGTACAAAATTTGAAAGTTATAGCTTAGGTGATAACTCCACTCTGCGGATGATTTAGTTACAATCCACTCTCCACGTACTGTAAGTAACGAAGCAACCTTGTTCTTGACGTCACTCACTTCAGTTGGTAACCATGGATGTTTGTTTACAGTGATAAGACAACCGATAAATCTCTAACATTTAAACAATACATATGAATTTGGAATCATTACAATTCGATACTTTTTCGTTTTTTTATTTCAGTTCGTTTATATCGTTTGCCTGCTTTCAGTGTTTTGGGTATTCCGTGTAATGTAACTTTCTTTGTCTGTCGAAATCTACCATCAAACAGCGCGTTGATATGATAGGAAATAGTTCCCAGCGAAAGTCTACATAGAGGTTGTGAAGCTTAATTCATGCGCCTACAGTAGTATCCAAGAGTTTTACATTTTTCACACAGATGCTGGGGGTGAACTTTACTTTGATCAGACACGTCCAGACCATCCGGCTTTTCCAGTGGGCGCTGTAAAATAAAAAACATTAATTAAGTTACATATAAAATTATATAATAAATAGTGCGACACGAGGCGTGTTCGATTATCCACATACGATTACCAATGTGAAATTTTCGCACGGTTGGATGTCGTCAGTCTTTTCCAAAGGTCAATCTTACAAGAAATTGCGGACAGAATCCGTCTATGTGGAGATCCTATCCCCGATTCTGGTCTATGGATATACCAAACGATAACCAAAGTCGATTATCCACTGTCAAGGTGAAATGTTTGTACGGTCAGATGGACTCACTGTTTTTCTAGGGGCCACAACTCTGGCAAGACACTGCGGACAGAATCTTTTTCTAAGTGAAGGTCTTTTTCCACTTGCCGGTCTATCAACATATCAAATAACAACGAAATTTGACTATCTACACACGAGGTAAAATATTCCTACGGACTGACAGCATCATTATTTTCCAAGTCGTTGTGGAGTCATATCTCTGTAAGAAAGTACGGGAAGTATCTGTACTACATAAAGATCCTATCGGCAATCAAATTCTAGCTCGAGGGAAAATGTTCGCAGGGATGGACAATCGGACAGCTTAACACATAGATGAACGGACACATGGACGCAGTGGCGGCGCTACGGGGGGCATGGGGGAGGGGGGATTCCCCCCCCCCCCCAAACGAAGGCTTTGCCCCCCCCCCCCCCTAGTTCCCCCCTCCCAACCATCTCGCATGCATTTCCACCCACCCTCACACACAAACACATTCAGTCACTCTCTCTCACACACACACACACCCCTCTCTTTTTTTCTTCCCAATAATTTCCAATACACACTTAGCCCAAAGCCTCAGGCTAGCTGATGAACACATCCAGACAGTAGAGATTTAAAGACTCGGATGCAGATACTTATAAGTTATAATTAAGTTATGAGCCAGCAAAGGCAATTCTATCCATATCCCTTGTCTAAAAAAATTCATGGATTTCGCATTATGACAGACGGGCATTATCTCCCTTGCACTGTTCAATTATTTGAACTCTCTCTCTCTCTCTCTCTCTCTCTCTCTCTCTCTCTCTCTCTCTCTCTCTCTCTCTCTCTCTCACGCACAGACCCACCAGACGCGGATCCAGGATTTTTTGAAAGGAGGACCGCTAATTACCATTACATTTAGTCGAAACTTGGACCCAAAGTCCGTAATATAATTTTTTGGTTTGGTACGTCTGGCGCCGCCACTGCATGGACGGAAGAGAATACGCGGACTTTCAATGATATTCATTTATCACCTCTAGACGGATCTCAATATACTTTATAATGACACAAAGGTTGCGTGCCAAAAGTTTATTTTGTTCCAGGCTTTGAACCATCCAGAGAGAATTAACCTGCTTTTCAACAGTTGCGAAACAGACATAATGCAAACTGTCGGGGAGTACATATCAAATATCATTTAAAATAGACATAGATAGTTAGTTAGGAACGGTTCTAACTAGAATATCAGACAGGCTGAAAAGCAGTGTGGGCACTATGTGAGGCCAGTTGTGGGTATCAATTGAACCGTGTCTCCACGATTCAGTAGCGCTTATATATATATATATATGTTAGTATGTGTGTTGCAAGCATGCGCGCATATAAACGTAGATAATATGCATATGCATCTAAATGTATATGTGGGTGATGGACAAGTGCGTGCGAGTGGACATAACATGACTGGTTGTGTCATGGCACTTATGTTAGAATGCTAACATTGTTATATTCTCTCATGTACTTCTGTTGTTTCTTGTATATACAAGTGTATTGTGTGCCATACCCATGTTTCGTGGTAGTGCAATACAAATTATCTCATCTTGTCTAATGACAATAGTTATCAAAGAAATTGTGTTATCTGAAGCAATATTAGAAAGCCCCTCCCCCCCCCTCCCCACACACACACACACACACCACCTTTTCCAAGAGTGTATACATCACACTACAGAGTTTCAGCAAATAAAAGTCCCACAATAAACGCCGGTAAGGACATCACTATTACTAGGCTCTTGTATTGCTTACAATCAGTAAAGTTCCTACTTCAAGAATCTGAGGTAACCATTTTGAGATTGCCATAATTTATAATTTGTACAAGCCTCACCTCGGTTCCGACTGGGCCTCGACAAGGCCCCTAAAAGACCTCAAAACGTTTCTATAAATCACTCGATCGACGGACAAGTGCATGATAAAAAGGGTTGCCTGATTTGTATATGTAACGTTCTGTCCAGCCAAGGTATTGTATGTAAAGTGTTCAAAGGTTATAGCACAAGAACAGTTGATTACAACTAAAGTACCAGTGGAGATTAGTTTCCATTTGGTAATAACTCCTTTTATTATACGCCTGTAAGGTTATAACACAAGAGGAGTTGATTACAACTAAAGTATCAGTGGAGAGGAGTTTCCTATTACACGCCTGTAAGGTTATAACACAAGAGGAGTTGATTACAACTAAAGTACCAGTGGAGAGGAGTTTCCTATTACACGCCTGTAAGGTTATAACACAAGAGGAGTTGATTACAACTAAAGTACCAGTGGAGAGGAGTTTCCTATTACACGCCTGTAAGGTTATAACACAAGAGGAGTTGATTACAACTAAAGTACCAGTGGAGAGGAGTTTCCTATTACACGCCTGTAAGGTTATAACACAAGAGGAGTTGATTACAACTAAAGTACCAGTGGAGAGGAGTTTCCTATTACACGCCTGTAAGGTTATAACACAAGAGGAGTTGATTACAACTAAAGTACCAGTGGAGAGGAGTTTCCTATTACACGCCTGTAAGGTTATAACACAAGAGGAGTTGATTACAACTAAAGTACCAGTGGAGAGGAGTTTCCTATTACACGCCTGTAAGGTTATAACACAAGAGGAGTTGATTACAACTAAAGTACCAGTGGAGAGGAGTTTCCTATTACACGCCTGTAAGGTTATAGCACAAGAGGAGTTGATTACAACTAAAGTACCAGTGGAGAGGAGTTTCCTATTACACGCCTGTAAGGTTATAACACAAGAGGAGTTGATTACAACTAAAGTACCAGTGGAGAGGAGTTTAGTTTCCTATTACACGCCTGTAAGGTTATAGCACAAGAGGAGTTGATTACAACTAAAGTACCAGTGGAGAGGAGTTTCCTATTACACGCCTGTAAGGTTATAACACAAGAGGAGTTGATTACAACTAAAGTACCAGTGGAGAGGAGTTTCCTATTACACGCCTGTAAGGTTATAACACAAGAGGAGTTGATTACAACTAAAGTACCAGTGGAGAGGAGTTTCCTATTACACGCCTGTAAGGTTATAACACAAGAGGAGTTGATTACAACTAAAGTACCAGTGGAGAGGAGTTTCCTATTACACGCCTGTAAGGTTATAACACAAGAGGAGTTGATTACAACTAAAGTACCAGTGGAGAGGAGTTTCCTATTACACGCCTGTAAGGTTATAACACAAGAGGAGTTGATTACAACTAAAGTATCAGTGGAGAGGAGTTTCCTATTACACGCCTGAAAGGTTATAACACAAGAGGAGTTGATTACAACTAAAGTATCAGTGGAGAGGAGTTTCCTATTACACGCCTGTAAGGTTATAACACAAGAGGAGTTGATTACAACTAAAGTACCAGTGGAGAGGAGTTTCCTATTACACGCCTGTAAGGTTATAACACAAGAGGAGTTGATTACAACTAAAGTACCAGTGGAGAGGAGTTTTCTATTACACGCCTGTAAGGTTATAACACAAGAGGAGTTGATTACAACTAAAGTACCAGTGGAGAGGAGTTTCCTATTACACGCCTGTAAGGTTATAACACAAGAGGAGTTGATTACAACTAAAGTACCAGTGGAGAGGAGTTTCCTATTACACGCCTGTAAGGTTATAGCACAAGAGGAGTTGATTACAACTAAAGTACCAGTGGAGAGGAGTTTCCTATTACACGCCTGTAAGGTTATAACACAAGAGGAGTTGATTACAACTAAAGTACCAGTGGAGAGGAGTTTCCTATTACACGCCTGTAAGGTTATAACACAAGAGGAGTTGATTACAACTAAAGTACCAGTGGAGAGGAGTTTCCTATTACACGCCTGTAAGGTTATAACACAAGAGGAGTTGATTACAACTAAAGTACCAGTGGAGAGGAGTTTCCTATTACACGCCTGTAAGGTTATAACACAAGAGGAGTTGATTACAACTAAAGTACCAGTGGAGAGGAGTTTCCTATTACACGCCTGTAAGGTTATAACACAAGAGGAGTTGATTACAACTAAAGTACCAGTGGAGAGGAGTTTCCTATTACACGCCTGTAAGGTTATAACACAAGAGGAGTTGATTACAACTAAAGTACCAGTGGAGAGGAGTTTCCTATTACACGCCTGTAAGGTTATAGCACAAGAGGAGTTGATTACAACTAAAGTACCAGTGGAGAGGAGTTTCCTATTACACGCCTGTAAGGTTATAACACAAGAGGAGTTGATTACAACTAAAGTACCAGTGGAGAGGAGTTTCCTATTACACGCCTGTAAGGTTATAGCACAAGAGGAGTTGATTACAACTAAAGTACCAGTGGAGAGGAGTTTCCTATTACACGCCTGTAAGGTTATAACACAAGAGGAGTTGATTACAACTAAAGTACCAGTGGAGAGGAGTTTCCTATTACACGCCTGTAAGGTTATAACACAAGAGGAGTTGATTACAACTAAAGTACCAGTGGAGAGGAGTTTCCTATTACACGCCTGTAAGGTTATAGCACAAGAGGAGTTGATTACAACTAAAGTACCAGTGGAGAGGAGTTTCCTATTACACGCCTGTAAGGTTATAGCACAAGAGGAGTTGATTACAACTAAAGTACCAGTGGAGAGGAGTTTCCTATTACACGCCTGTAAGGTTATAACACAAGAGGAGTTGATTACAACTAAAGTACCAGTGGAGAGGAGTTTCCTATTACACGCCTGTAAGGTTATAGCACAAGAGGAGTTGATTACAACTAAAGTACCAGTGGAGAGGAGTTTCCTATTACACGCCTGTAAGGTTATAACACAAGAGGAGTTGATTACAACTAAAGTACCAGTGGAGAGGAGTTTCCTATTACACGCCTGTAAGGTTATAGCACAAGAGGAGTTGATTACAACTAAAGTACCAGTGGAGAGGAGTTTCCTATTACACGCCTGTAAGGTTATAACACAAGAGGAGTTGATTACAACTAAAGTACCAGTGGAGAGGAGTTTCCTATTACACGCCTGTAAGGTTATAACACAAGAGGAGTTGATTACAACTAAAGTATCAGTGGAGAGGAGTTTCCTATTACACGCCTGTAAGGTTATAACACAAGAGGAGTTGATTACAACTAAAGTACCAGTGGAGAGGAGTTTTCTATTACACGCCTGTAAGGTTATAACACAAGAGGAGTTGATTACAACTAAAGTACCAGTGGAGAGGAGTTTCCTATTACACGCCTGTAAGGTTATAACACAAGAGGAGTTGATTACAACTAAAGTACCAGTGGAGAGGAGTTTCCTATTACACGCCTGTAAGGTTATAACACAAGAGGAGTTCATTACAACTAAAGTACCAGTGGAGAGGAGTTTCCTATTACACGCCTGTAAGGTTATAACACAAGAGGAGTTGATTACAACTAAAGTACCAGTGGAGAGGAGTTTCCTATTACACGCCTGTAAGGTTATAACACAAGAGGAGTTGATTACAACTAAAGTACCAGTGGAGAGGAGTTTCCTATTACACGCCTGTAAGGTTATAGCACAAGAGGAGTTGATTACAACTAAAGTACCAGTGGAGAGGAGTTTCCTATTACACGCCTGTAAGGTTATAACACAAGAGGAGTTGATTACAACTAAAGTACCAGTGGAGAGGAGTTTCCTATTACACGCCTGTAAGGTTATAACACAAGAGGAGTTGATTACAACTAAAGTACCAGTGGAGAGGAGTTTCCTATTACACGCCTGTAAGGTTATAACACAAGAGGAGTTGATTACAACTAAAGTACCAGTGGAGAGGAGTTTCCTATTACACGCCTGTAAGGTTATAACACAAGAGGAGTTGATTACAACTAAAGTACCAGTGGAGAGGAGTTTCCTATTACACGCCTGTAAGGTTATAACACAAGAGGAGTTGATTACAACTAAAGTACCAGTGGAGAGGAGTTTCCTATTACACGCCTGTAAGGTTATAACACAAGAGGAGTTGATTACAACTAAAGTACCAGTGGAGAGGAGTTTCCTATTACACGCCTGTAAGGTTATAACACAAGAGGAGTTGATTACAACTAAAGTACCAGTGGAGAGGAGTTTCCTATTACACGCCTGTAAGGTTATAACACAAGAGGAGTTGATTACAACTAAAGTACCAGTGGAGAGGAGCTTCCTATTACACGCCTGTAAGGTTATAACACAAGAGGAGTTGATTACAACTAAAGTACCAGTGGAGAGGAGTTTCCTATTACACGCCTGTAAGGTTATAACACAAGAGGAGTTGATTACAACTAAAGTACCAGTGGAGAGGAGTTTCCTATTACACGCCTGTAAGGTTATAACACAAGAGGAGTTGATTACAACTAAAGTACCAGTGGAGAGGAGTTTCCTATTACACGCCTGTAAGGTTATAACACAAGAGGAGTTGATTACAACTAAAGTACCAGTGGAGAGGAGTTTCCTATTACACGCCTGTAAGGTTATAACACAAGAGGAGTTGATTACAACTAAAGTACCAGTGGAGAGGAGTTTCCTATTACACGCCTGTAAGGTTATAGCACAAGAGGAGTTGATTACAACTAAAGTACCAGTGGAGAGGAGTTTCCTATTACACGCCTGTAAGGTTATAACACAAGAGGAGTTGATTACAACTAAAGTACCAGTGGAGAGGAGTTTCCTATTACACGCCTGTAAGGTTATAACACAAGAGGAGTTGATTACAACTAAAGTACCAGTGGAGAGGAGTTTCCTATTACACGCCTGTAAGGTTATAGCACAAGAGGAGTTGATTACAACTAAAGTACCAGTGGAGAGGAGTTTCCTATTACACGCCTGTAAGGTTATAACACAAGAGGAGTTGATTACAACTAAAGTACCAGTGGAGAGGAGTTTCCTATTACACGCCTGTAAGGTTATAACACAAGAGGAGTTGATTACAACTAAAGTACCAGTGGAGAGGAGTTTCCTATTACACGCCTGTAAGGTTATAGCACAAGAGGAGTTGATTACAACTAAAGTACCAGTGGAGCGGAGTTTCCTATTACACGCCTGTAAGGTTATAACACAAGAGGAGTTGATTACAACTAAAGTACCAGTGGAGAGGAGTTTCCTATTACACGCCTGTAAGGTTATAACACAAGAGGAGTTGATTACAACTAAAGAACCAGTGGAGAGGAGTTTTCTATTACACGCCTGTAAGGTTATAACACAAGAGGAGTTGATTACAACTAAAGTACCAGTGGAGAGGAGTTTCCTATTACACGCCTGTAAGGTTATAGCACAAGAGGAGTTGATTACAACTAAAGTACCAGTGAAGAGGAGTTTCCTATTACACGCCTGTAAGGTTATAACACAAGAGGAGTTGATTACAACTAAAGTATCAGTGGAGAGGAGTTTTCTATTACACGCCTGTAAGGTTATAACACAAGAGGAGTTGATTACAACTAAAGTACCAGTGGAGAGGAGTTTCCTATTACACGCCTGTAAGGTTATAACACAAGAGGAGTTGATTACAACTAAAGTACCAGTGGAGAGGAGTTTCCTATTACACGCCTGTAAGGTTATAACACAAGAGGAGTTGATTACAACTAAAGTATCAGTGGAGAGGAGTTTTCTATTACACGCCTGTAAGGTTATAACACAAGAGGAGTTGATTACAACTAAAGTACCAGTGGAGAGGAGTTTCCTATTACACGCCTGTAAGGTTATAACACAAGAGGAGTTGATTACAACTAAAGAACCAGTGGAGAGGAGTTTCCTATTACACGCCTGTAAGGTTATAACACAAGAGGAGTTGATTACAACTAAAGTACCAGTGGAGAGGAGTTTCCTATTACACGCCTGTAAGGTTATAACACAAGAGGAGTTGATTACAACTAAAGTACCAGTGGAGAGGAGTTTCCTATTACACGCCTGTAAGGTTATAACACAAGAGGAGTTGATTACAACTAAAGTACCAGTGGAGAGGAGTTTCCTATTACACGCCTGTAAGGTTATAACACAAGAGGAGTTGATTACAACTAAAGAACCAGTGGAGAGGAGTTTCCTATTACACGCCTGTAAGGTTATAACACAAGAGGAGTTGATTACAACTAAAGTACCAGTGGAGAGGAGTTTCCTATTACACGCCTGTAAGGTTATAACACAAGAGGAGTTGATTACAACTAAAGTACCAGTGGAGAGGAGTTTCCTATTACACGCCTGTAAGGTTATAACACAAGAGGAGTTGATTACAACTAAAGTATCAGTGGAGAGGAGTTTCCTATTACACGCCTGTAAGGTTATAACACAAGAGGAGTTGATTACAACTAAAGTACCAGTGGAGAGGAGTTTTCTATTACACGCCTGTAAGGTTATAACACAAGAGGAGTTGATTACAACTAAAGTACCAGTGGAGAGGAGTTTCCTATTACACGCCTGTAAGGTTATAACACAAGAGGAGTTGATTACAACTAAAGTACCAGTGGAGAGGAGTTTCCTATTACACGCCTGTAAGGTTATAACACAAGAGGAGTTGATTACAACTAAAGTACCAGTGGAGAGGAGTTTCCTATTACACGCCTGTAAGGTTATAACACAAGAGGAGTTGATTACAACTAAAGTACCAGTGGAGAGGAGTTTCCTATTACACGCCTGTAAGGTTATAACACAAGAGGAATTGATTACAACTAAAGTACCAGTGGAGAGGAGTTTCCTATTACACGCCTGTAAGGTTATAACACAAGAGGAGTTGATTACAACTAAAGTACCAGTGGAGAGGAGTTTCCTATTACACGCCTGTAAGGTTATAACACAAGAGGAGTTGATTACAACTAAAGTACCAGTGGAGAGGAGTTTCCTATTACACGCCTGTAAGGTTATAACACAAGAGGAGTTGATTACAACTAAAGTACCAGTGGAGAGGAGTTTCCTATTACACGCCTGTAAGGTTATAACACAAGAGGAGTTGATTACAACTAAAGTACCAGTGGAGAGGAGTTTCCTATTACACGCCTGTAAGGTTATAACACAAGAGGAGTTGATTACAACTAAAGTACCAGTGGAGAGGAGTTTCCTATTACACGCCTGTAAGGTTATAACACAAGAGGAGTTGATTACAACTAAAGTACCAGTGGAGAGGAGTTTCCTATTACACGCCTGTAAGGTTATAACACAAGAGGAGTTGATTACAACTAAAGTACCAGTGGAGAGGAGTTTCCTATTACACGCCTGTAAGGTTATAACACAAGAGGAGTTGATTACAACTAAAGTACCAGTGGAGAGGAGTTTCCTATTACACGCCTGTAAGGTTATAACACAAGAGGAGTTGATTACAACTAAAGTACCAGTGGAGAGGAGTTTCCTATTACACGCCTGTAAGGTTATAACACAAGAGGAGTTGATTACAACTAAAGTACCAGTGGAGAGGAGTTTCCTATTACACGCCTGTAAGGTTATAGCACAAGAGGAGTTGATTACAACTAAAGTACCAGTGGAGAGGAGTTTCCTATTACACGCCTGTAAGGTTATAACACAAGAGGAGTTGATTACAACTAAAGTACCAGTGGAGAGGAGTTTCCTATTACACGCCTGTAAGGTTATAACACAAGAGGAGTTGATTACAACTAAAGTATCAGTGGAGAGGAGTTTACTATTACACGCCTGTAAGGTTATAACACAAGAGGAGTTGATTACAACTAAAGTACCAGTGGAGAGGAGTTTCCTATTACACGCCTGTAAGGTTATAACACAAGAGGAGTTGATTACAACTAAAGTACCAGTGGAGAGGAGTTTCCTATTACACGCCTGTAAGGTTATAACACAAGAGGAGTTGATTACAACTAAAGTACCAGTGGAGAGGAGTTTCCTATTACACGCCTGTAAGGTTATAACACAAGAGGAGTTGATTACAACTAAAGTACCAGTGGAGAGGAGTTTCCTATTACACGCCTGTAAGGTTATAACACAAGAGGAGTTGATTACAACTAAAGTACCAGTGGAGAGGAGTTTCCTATTACACGCCTGTAAGGTTATAACACAAGAGGAGTTGATTACAACTAAAGTACCAGTGGAGAGGAGTTTCCTATTACACGCCTGTAAGGTTATAACACAAGAGGAGTTGATTACAACTAAAGTATCAGTGGAGAGGAGTTTTCTATTACACGCCTGTAAGGTTATAACACAAGAGGAGTTGATTACAACTAAAGTACCAGTGGAGAGGAGTTTCCTATTACACGCCTGTAAGGTTATAACACAAGAGGAGTTGATTACAACTAAAGTACCAGTGGAGAGGAGTTTCCTATTACACGCCTGTAAGGTTATAACACACGAGGAGTTGATTACAACTAAAGTACCAGTGGAGAGGAGTTTCCTATTACACGCCTGTAAGGTTATAACACAAGAGGAGTTGATTACAACTAAAGTACCAGTGGAGAGGAGTTTCCTATTACACGCCTGTAAGGTTATAACACAAGAGGAGTTGATTACAACTAAAGTACCAGTGGAGAGGAGTTTCCTATTACACGCCTGTAAGGTTATAACACAAGAGGAGTTGATTACAACTAAAGTACCAGTGGAGAGGAGTTTCCTATTACACGCCTGTAAGGTTATAACACAAGAGGAGTTGATTACAACTAAAGTACCAGTGGAGAGGAGTTTCCTATTACACGCCTGTAAGGTTATAACACAAGAGGAGTTGATTACAACTAAAGTACCAGTGGAGAGGAGTTTCCTATTACACGCCTGTAAGGTTATAACACAAGAGGAGTTGATTACAACTAAAGTACCAGTGGAGAGGAGTTTCCTATTACACGCCTGTAAGGTTATAACACAAGAGGAGTTGATTACAACTAAAGTACCAGTGGAGAGGAGTTTCCTATTACACGCCTGTAAGGTTATAACACAAGAGGAGTTGATTACAACTAAAGTACCAGTGGAGAGGAGTTTCCTATTACACGCCTGTAAGGTTATAGCACAAGAGGAGTTGATTACAACTAAAGTACCAGTGGAGAGGAGTTTCCTATTACACGCCTGTAAGGTTATAACACAAGAGGAGTTGATTACAACTAAAGTACCAGTGGAGAGGAGTTTCCTATTACACGCCTGTAAGGTTATAACACAAGAGGAGTTGATTACAACTAAAGTACCAGTGGAGAGGAGTTTCCTATTACACGCCTGTAAGGTTATAGCACAAGAGGAGTTGATTACAACTAAAGTACCAGTGGAGAGGAGTTTCCTATTACACGCCTGTAAGGTTATAACACAAGAGGAGTTGATTACAACTAAAGTACCAGTGGAGAGGAGTTTCCTATTACACGCCTGTAAGGTTATAACACAAGAGGAGTTGATTACAACTAAAGAACCAGTGGAGAGGAGTTTTCTATTACACGCCTGTAAGGTTATAACACAAGAGGAGTTGATTACAACTAAAGTACCAGTGGAGAGGAGTTTCCTATTACACGCCTGTAAGGTTATAGCACAAGAGGAGTTGATTACAACTAAAGTACCAGTGGAGAGGAGTTTCCTATTACACGCCTGTAAGGTTATAACACAAGAGGAGTTGATTACAACTAAAGTATCAGTGGAGAGGAGTTTTCTATTACACGCCTGTAAGGTTATAACACAAGAGGAGTTGATTACAACTAAAGTACCAGTGGAGAGGAGTTTCCTATTACACGCCTGTAAGGTTATAACACAAGAGGAGTTGATTACAACTAAAGTACCAGTGGAGAGGAGTTTCCTATTACACGCCTGTAAGGTTATAACACAAGAGGAGTTGATTACAACTAAAGTATCAGTGGAGAGGAGTTTTCTATTACACGCCTGTAAGGTTATAACACAAGAGGAGTTGATTACAACTAAAGTACCAGTGGAGAGGAGTTTCCTATTACACGCCTGTAAGGTTATAACACAAGAGGAGTTGATTACAACTAAAGAACCAGTGGAGAGGAGTTTCCTATTACACGCCTGTAAGGTTATAACACAAGAGGAGTTGATTACAACTAAAGTACCAGTGGAGAGGAGTTTCCTATTACACGCCTGTAAGGTTATAACACAAGAGGAGTTGATTACAACTAAAGTACCAGTGGAGAGGAGTTTCCTATTACACGCCTGTAAGGTTATAACACAAGAGGAGTTGATTACAACTAAAGTACCAGTGGAGAGGAGTTTCCTATTACACGCCTGTAAGGTTATAACACAAGAGGAGTTGATTACAACTAAAGAACCAGTGGAGAGGAGTTTCCTATTACACGCCTGTAAGGTTATAACACAAGAGGAGTTGATTACAACTAAAGTACCAGTGGAGAGGAGTTTCCTATTACACGCCTGTAAGGTTATAACACAAGAGGAGTTGATTACAACTAAAGTACCAGTGGAGAGGAGTTTCCTATTACACGCCTGTAAGGTTATAGCACAAGAGGAGTTGATTACAACTAAAGTACCAGTGGAGAGGAGTTTCCTATTACACGCCTGTAAGGTTATAGCACAAGAGGAGTTGATTACAACTAAAGTACCAGTGGAGAGGAGTTTCCTATTACACGCCTGTAAGGTTATAACACAAGAGGAGTTGATTACAACTAAAGTACCAGTGGAGAGGAGTTTCCTATTACACGCCTGTAAGGTTATAACACAAGAGGAGTTGATTACAACTAAAGTACCAGTGGAGAGGAGTTTCCTATTACACGCCTGTAAGGTTATAACACAAGAGGAGTTGATTACAACTAAAGTACCAGTGGAGAGGAGTTTCCTATTACACGCCTGTAAGGTTATAACACAAGAGGAGTTGATTACAACTAAAGTATCAGTGGAGAGGAGTTTTCTATTACACGCCTGTAAGGTTATAACACAAGAGGAGTTGATTACAACTAAAGTACCAGTGGAGAGGAGTTTCCTATTACACGCCTGTAAGGTTATAACACAAGAGGAGTTGATTACAACTAAAGAACCAGTGGAGAGGAGTTTCCTATTACACGCCTGTAGGGTTATAACACAAGAGGAGTTGATTACAACTAAAGTACCAGTGGAGAGGAGTTTCCTATTACACGCCTGTAAGGTTATAACACAAGAGGAGTTGATTACAACTAAAGTACCAGTGGAGAGAAGTTTCCTATTACACGCCTGTAAGGTTATAACACAAGAGGAGTTGATTACAACTAAAGTACCAGTGGAGAGGAGTTTCCTATTACACGCCTGTAAGGTTATAACACAAGAGGAGTTGATTACAACTAAAGAACCAGTGGAGAGGAGTTTCCTATTACACGCCTGTAAGGTTATAACACAAGAGGAGTTGATTACAACTAAAGTACCAGTGGAGAGGAGTTTCCTATTACACGCCTGTAAGGTTATAACACAAGAGGAGTTGATTACAACTAAAGTACCAGTGGAGAGGAGTTTCCTATTACACGCCTGTAAGGTTATAGCACAAGAGGAGTTGATTACAACTAAAGTACCAGTGGAGAGGAGTTTCCTATTACACGCCTGTAAGGTTATAGCACAAGAGGAGTTGATTACAACTAAAGTACCAGTGGAGAGGAGTTTCCTATTACACGCCTGTAAGGTTATAACACAAGAGGAGTTGATTACAACTAAAGTACCAGTGGAGAGGAGTTTCCTATTACACGCCTGTAAGGTTATAACACAAGAGGAGTTGATTACAACTAAAGTACCAGTGGAGAGGAGTTTCCTATTACACGCCTGTAAGGTTATAACACAAGAGGAGTTGATTACAACTAAAGTACCAGTGGAGAGGAGTTTCCTATTACACGCCTGTTCTATGTCATCCCCATCTACAGCAACACGAAACCATACGGAAAATGAAAATCTCTTTAACACATATATGTGGAACGGAAATCGTTGACGGACTATTTTTTAAATAGAAGAGACATTTCACTGGAATTTTCTACAAATCGTGCGACGCAATTACAATTTGAATTGCTAGCGATAGTAGAAAATCTTCCAGTAGGCGCATAGAACACATTGGAACTCAGGGGACGAAATAGTAACACAAGTTTCCCTCACAAATTTGGTTGACAACAAAATGTGTTGTTTCTGTTGATAGTTGTCAAATGAATTGCGGTGTGTCCTGCTTGGCGTTCTTATGTATTATGAGAGGAATAAAAAAATGTCACCCTATCTCATACCCATACTATGAAAACCATGTATATCTTAATATACTATTGTATGTAGTAGTAGTTTTTATTGCAATTAACTCCTCCTGTGAGGCAGATTACAAAATTAAATACAGTACAGTATGCATACAATACAATATAACCATCCACATATTTAACACGGAGTAAATATAACATCCTTGTGTATTACATGCAACATACGTCAATATTAAAATATTATAAAAATGATTTTGTCAACTTTGACGCTCTTAATTGGAAGAATTGACAGATCAAATTGCAGCTGGCCCTGCATATACCGGGTTGATTATTTTTGCACAATAAGAGATGGAATTGCTAGAGGTTATCCATCCTTGGGAAGTTTGCGTTTACATTCGCATTCAAAGTAAATAATTCCTTCCTCAAGGATGAAAAACGCCGAGCAATCCACAATGAAATGAATTTCATTTTCTATCTCGTCAGATTGACTGACGTCACACACCCATTCTTCAGCTGGAATAGGTGGCTGAGCATCTCGCCCTCTCTCAATGAAAAGATTATGATTACTGAGGCGGAGCTTTGTGAAGTACGTCCGCGCCCCCAACACTATGCTGTGGATTAGGTATGTCTCGAGTTCATAACTGTTTTTAAACAATCGATAGGTCCTTAGCTTGTTTCTCCCACGACGTTTACAATCCCAATATTACTATCGTATCAAATATACGATGGGTCAGTTGGGTAGAGTGGTATAGCTACGTGGAATGGGAGAAGCTGTCCCCCAGCCAGCTTTCCTGAAAAATGTGTACTTATATACATATATGCCTGAAATACCAAACTGGTTCATCCCGATACTTCTTGGATCGTGTTGTTGACGTTAAACTATTTTTGTTCTGTCACTGAAATGAGTTAACAACATATTTTACTTGGCAGCAGATAAATATTTTGTCCCCGACCTGTTTAGACTTGCTACGTTCATGATTGGGTACGCTTATACGATGAATTAATAACAATAGGCTCTTAACAGCCTGTAATCGCTCACCTTACACGATGAATTAATAACAAGAGGCTCTAAACAGCCTGCAGTCGCTCACCTTATACGATGGATTAATAACAATAGGCTCTAAACAGCCTGTAATAGCTCACCTTATACGACGAATTAATAACCAGAGGCTCTAAACAGCCTGTAGTCGCTCACCTTATACGATGAATTAATAACAAGAGGCTCTAAAGAGCCTGTAATCGCTCACCTTATACGATGAATTAATAACAATAGGCTCTAAACAGCCTGTAATCGCTCACCTTATACGATGAATTAATAACAAGAGGCTCTAAACAGCCTGCAGTCGCTCACCTTATACGATGAATTAATAACAATAGGCTCTAAACAGCCTGTAATCGCTCACCTTATACGACGAATTGATAACAATAGGCTCTAAACAGCCTGCAGTCGCTCACCTTAAACGATGAATTAATAACAAGAGGCTCTAAACAGCCTGTAATCGCTCACCTTATACGATGAATTAATAACAAGAGGCTCTAAACAGCCTGTAATCGCTCACCTTATACGATGAATTAATAACAAGAGGCTCTAAACAGCCTGTAATCGCTCACCTTATACGATGAATTAATAACAAGAGGCTCTAAACAGCCTGTAATAGCTCACCTTATACGATGAATTAATAACAATAGGCTCTAAACAGTCTGTAATCGCTCACCTTATACGACGAATTAATAACACTAGGCTCTAAACAGCCTGCAGTCGCTCACCTTATACGGCGAATTAATAACAATAGGCTCTAAACAGCCTGCAATAGCTCACCTGGAAGAACTACATATCCTTCCTCAAAATCAAAGAATGTAGCTGGCTGTCATGCTCCTTAATCTGAACGAAATCAAAGAATGCAGCTGGTTGCCATGCTCCTTAATTTGATCGAAATCAAAGAATGCAGCTGGCTGCCATGCTCCTTATTCTGAACGAAATCAAAGAATGCAGCTGGCTGCCATGCTCCTTAATCTGATCGAAATCAAAGAATGTAGCTGGCTGCCATGCTCCTTAATCTGAACGAAATCAAAGAATGTAGCTGGCTGCCATGCTCCTTAATCTGAACGAAATCAAAGAATGCAGCTGGCTGCCATGCTCCTTAATCTGAACGAAACAAAATCAAAGTATGTAACGAAATCAAAGAATGTAGCTGGCTGCCACGCTCCTTAATCTGAACGAAATCAAAGAATGTAGCTGGCTGCCATGCTCCTTAATCTGAACGAAATCAAAGAATGCAGCTGGCTGCCATGCCTCTTAATCTGAACGAAATCAAAGAATGCAGCTGGCTGCCATGCTCCTTAATCTGAACGAAACAAAATCAAAGTATGTAACGAAATCAAAGAATGTAGCTGGCTGCCACGCTCCTTAATCTGAACGAAATCAAAGAATGTAGCTGGCTGCCATGCTCCTTAATCTGAACGAAATCAAAGAATGCAGCTGGCTGCCATGCCTCTTAATCTGAACGAAATCAAAGAATGTAGCTGGCTGCCATGCTCCTTAATCTGAACGAAATCAAAGAATGCAGCTGGCTGCCATGCCTCTTAATCTGAACGAAATCAAAGAATGTAGCTGGCTGCCATGCTCCTTAATCTGAACGAAATCAAAGAATGTAGCTGGCTGCCATGCTCCTTAATCTGATCGAAATCAAAGAATGTAGCTGGCTGCCATGCTCCTTAATCTGAACGAAACAAAATCAAAGTATGTAACGAAATCAAAGAATGCAGCTGGCTGCCATGCTCCTTATTCTGAACGAAATCAAAGAATGCAGCTGGCTGCCATGCTCCTTAATCTGATCGAAATCAAAGAATGTAGCTGGCTGCCATGCTCCTTAATCTGAACGAAATCAAAGAATGTAGCTGGCTGCCATGCTCCTTAATCTGAACGAAATCAAAGAATGCAGCTGGCTGCCATGCTCCTTAATCTGAACGAAACAAAATCAAAGTATGTAACGAAATCAAAGAATGTAGCTGGCTGCCACGCTCCTTAATCTGAACGAAATCAAAGAATGTAGCTGGCTGCCATGCTCCTTAATCTGAACGAAATCAAAGAATGCAGCTGGCTGCCATGCCTCTTAATCTGAACGAAATCAAAGAATGTAGCTGGCTGCCATGCTCCTTAATCTGAACGAAATCAAAGAATGCAGCTGGCTGCCATGCTCCTTAATTTGAACGAAACAAAATGATGATTGTTTTCAGAGGACTTTCCATGCATTATTTGTGACAATCACACTGGCCCAGTAGTTTCAGATAGGATGAAAATGTGATTTTCCATAGGGTTTCCATGGTAACTAACGCAATTGCGGTCATGTTTGTAACGCGATCAACATTAAATGAGGACCGTTGTTAGAGGGTGTACCAGTCATCAATCATCTGAAATTTCAAAATATTTGGCGTTGAAATGTAATTTCAGAGAAGAATTTTGAAAAGCACCAATCAGAATCACAGAATGCCTCTGAAACGTTTTTCAGCCGACGGAAACAAACTGACGACTCAAATAAAAGGAATATACCACAGGAGGTGTGCGCACGCCGGACAGCAACTATCCACTCAAACAAAAGGAACATACCACAGGAGGTGAGTGCACTCCGTGGAGGAATTATCCACTCAAACAAAAGGAACATACCACAGGAGGTGAGTGCACTACGTGGAGGAACTATCCACACAAACAAAAGGAACATACCACAGGAGGTGAGTGCACTCCGGGGACAAACTATCCACTCAAACAAACGGAACATACCACAGGAGGTGAGTGCACTCCGGGGAGAAACTATCCACTCAAACAAAAGGAACATACCACAGGAGATGAGTGCACTCCGGGGAGGAACCATCCACTCAAACAAAAGGAACATACCACAGGAGGTGAGCGCACTCCGTGGAGGAACTATCCACTCAAACAAAAGGAACATACCACAGGAGGTGAGCGCACTCCGGGGAGGAACTATCCACTCAAACAAAAGGAACATACCACAGGAGATGAGTGCACTCCGGGGAGAAACTATCCACTCAAACAAAAGGAACATACCACACGAGGTGAGCGCACTACGGGGAGGAACTATCCACTCAAACAAAAGGAACATACCACAGGAGGTGAGCGCACTCCGTGGAGGAACTATCCACTCAAACAAAAGGAACATACCACAGGAGGTGAGTGCACTCCGGGGAGAAACTATCCACTCAAACAAAAGGAACATTCCATAGGAGGTGAGCGCACTCCGGGGAGGAACTATCCACTCAAACAAAAGGAACATACCATAGGAGGTGAGTGCACACTGTGGAGGAACTATCCACTCAAACAAAAGGAACATACCACAGGAGATGAGTGCACTCCGGGGAGAAACTATCCACTCAAACAAAAGGAACATACCACAGGAGATGAGTGCACTCCGGGGAGGAACTATCCACTCAAACAAAAGGAACATACCACAGGAGGTGAGTGCACTCCGGGGAGAAACTATCCACTCAAACAAAAGGAACATACCACAGGAGGTGAGCGCACGCAGGACTGGAACTATCCACTCAAACAAAAGGAACATACAACAGGAGTTGAGTGCACCCCGGGGAGGAACTATCCACAGGAGGTGAGTGCACTACGGGGAGGAACTATCCCCTCAAACAAAAGAAACATACCACAGGAGGTGAGCGCACTCCAGAGAGGAACTATCCACTCAAACAAAAGGAACACACCACAGGAGGTGAGCGCACTCCGTGGAGGAACTATCCACTCCAACAAAAGGAACATACAACAGGAGGTGAGCGCACTCGGGGGAGGAATTATCCGCTCAAACAAAAGGAACATACCACAGGAGATGAGCGCACCCCGGGGAGGAACATACCACAGGAGATGAGCGCACCCCGGGGAGGAACTATCCACAGGAGGTGAGTGCACTCCGGGGAGGAACTATCCACTCAAACAAAAGGAACATACCACTGGAGGTGAGCGCACTCCGGGGAGGAACTATACACTCAAATAAAAGGAACATACCACTGGAGGTGAGCGCACCCTGGGGAGGAACTATCCACAGGAGGTGAGCGCACTCCGGGGAGGAACTATACACTCAAATAAAAGGAACATACCACAGAAGGTGAGCGCACTCCGGGGAGGAACTATACACTCAAATGAAAGGAACATACCACTGGAGGTGAGTGCACCCTGGGGAGGAACTATCCACAGGAGGTGAGTGCACTCCGGGGAGGAACTATGCACTCAAACAAAAGGAACATACAACAGGACGTGAGTGCAGTCGGGGGAGGAATTATCCACTCAAACAAAAGGAACATACCACAGGAGGTGAGCGCACTCCGGGGAGGAACTATACACTCAAATAAAAGGAACATACCACAGGAGGTGAGTGCACTCCGGGGAGGAACTATCCACTCAAACGAAATGCAGAAGAGGCGGTGCCTCTCAACATGCAGGGGTGCATGCTGCAAGCCGAGAGGTCCTCGGTTCGAATCTCACCTTGCGCGATGATTACATCCGTCTACTCGGGCTTCCTTCACCCGTTAAATTGTCATGGTCATGATTAGCCATTGTGCAGAAATATGTTACCGTAAGCACCAATAAATAAACAAATAGCAGAAGATACATACCGCAGGAGGTGAGCGCTCTCGTCGAGTGAATTGAAGGGAATGTGCTGAACAGTGAACATATTCGAAATCAATGGAAGGGAGTTAACTCTTCTATTAATTGTCGAAAACCAAATCTGCGTGACTTGTTTTTATTAAACTCGTTTAATTTTGCGCCCAGCTGTAATGTTTCGAGAAATGTTTCAGCTTAACATGTTGAGTGATTAGTTGAATTTCTCATAAAGTCAAGTCATGACTGCCGTAAAGCTGCCAAGACTTAATTTAATGTTGTATTATTGATATGAATTTGGTGAGACCAAGAAGAGAACGCAGCCACAAAGGACTCTGTTGTATTGTATTTATTTATTTATTTATTGGTGTTTAAGGTCATATACTTATGCACAATGGCTAATCATGACCGTGACAGTTTTACGGGAGGAGGAAGCCGGAGTACCTGGAGAGAACCACTGAGAAAGACGAGCAGCTGCCAGCTCCCCAACATCGTAACTCCGCACTGCAGCACAGGCAGGGTTAGATTGGTTGAAGACACGCGTACCATCGACGTGCAGTACGCCTTAGTACACGGCGTCATCTTGCTCCCATGTGGACAATCGGGGTTAAGTGCCTTGCCCAAGGACACAACGCGGTTGCCTATTGTATCGTAAAATTGAAAGAAAATGATTCTTGCTACCGCCCGATTAGTTTTGTCAACTTTTGATACTGTATTACTGGCAGTAAACCAAAAGAGAAAAGATTCGTGGTCAAAAAGTAGGATTTTTAAAATTTTAAAGTAACAAAAATCAATTTAATACTGAATTCTAGTAAGCCAGTGTTACAAGTTAAAAAAATAATAACGTCATTTATTCACAAAGATTGACGCGACCAACACACTGTCCAATGTCTTGTTTTTGTTGCTTTTTTATTTTCAACTATCCCAGAATTCAAAATCGAACGAAAAAATGGCCGCCCCAATGGGCAAACCGGAAGAAACAATTTTCAGTTTGTCAGATTTAATGTTTCATTGGAAATTGCGTGTTTGTCTACATAGGCATGTGTGTTACCTATAGAGATCACTGCCTACTCTATTATTATTATTATTATTATTATTATTATTATTATTATTATTATTATTATTATTATTATTATTATTATTATTATTATTATCGGTAATTTTTTATTATTATTATTATTATTATTTATTATACCAACAAATCAGTAGGGTTACAAATTAACCCTATTCAATTGGGTTGAGTAAATAATTGGGTTTATATTCACTATTATTTTTATTATTTATTACACCCCAAGATCAGTTGGGTTACAAATTAGCCCTAATCAACTGAGTTGAGTGAACATGAATCTATCTTAATCTAGTTGATTTGGGTTGATTTTTAACCCTTTACCCAACGAATCGCTCGCATCCGCCCGCGTAACATGCAAATTCAGCAGTTGAAAAAATATTATTTTTCAAAAACTTTCAACAAAACCATATCATGTGACCCCTCGTTGGAACGAGCACGTCGGGCTCGTTCCAACGAGGGGTCACATGATATGGTTTTGTTGAAAGTTTTTGAAAAAAATTAAAAAATGATATTTAAAATGATAAATTTTGATATCGTCTGCGTTGGGTAAAGGGTTAACCCGACTGGTTTTAGAATGTATTATTATTATTATTATTAATTATTATTATTATTATTATTATTATTATTATTATTATTATTATTATTATTATTATTATTATTGTTATTATTATCATTATTATTATTAGGGTTTAGCGACACTCTCAACAGCCAGGGTCATATCTATCGGACAGTTTTATGGGTGTTTCAAGAAGGAGTTCTAGGAAATAACCACCTAGCAACGGCGAACAACTGCCATATTACCGTTTTTATCTCTACACAAGCAGGGTAGTACGCATGCGCGAATACTTGAAACAGTTCATGGGGAATATAATTAAATTTGAGATTGAGAAACGCAATGTGATTATTTATTTATCATCCGAACATCAATTCGTGAAGTGTGTGACAAATTTGTTCCTCTTACTTTGTGAAGCTTCAAAACATTTGGCCTAGCTTGAAGTTTCAGAAAACATTTTTCAAAATTGACCAATGAGAATTAGAGAATGCTTCTGGCGGCCATGTTTTCCAACGGACAGGAACAAAAATAGGATTGTTTGTAGGGAACCTTCCATAGACCATTTATGCCAACTTTGGTTTAGTAGTTCCAGAGAAGAAGATGAAAATGTGATTCCCCATAGGGTTTCTATAGTAACTATAATCCGCATTTGCAGCCATGTTTGCAACCCGATCAGCATTAAATGCGGATCGTTGGTAGAGGAAATCCCAGTCATCAACATCGAAAAGATTCAATGCATCAGGCCCTGTGGTTTCAGAGAAGAAGATTTTTCAAAATCCACCAATCAGAATTAGAGAATGACTCTGGCGGCCACGTTTTCCAACCCACGGGAACAAAATAAGGTATGTTTATAGAGGACCTCCTATAGACCATTCCAGCCATCAGCTCCGTAGTTCCAGAGAAGAAGATGAAAATGTTATTTCCCATAGTGGTTCTATAGTAATTGTAAGCCGCAATTGTGGACATGTTTGCAACACGATCAACATTATATGAGGCATCGTTGGTAGAGGGTGTCCCAAGCATCAAGTTCCAAAACATTTGGCATTGTGGTTTCAGAGGAGAAGATTTTTGAAATTCCACCAACCAAATTCAAGAGAATGCCTCTGGCGGTTATGATTTTCATCCGACGGGAACGTAATGAGGATCGTTTGTAAAGAACCTCCCATAGACCATTCCTACCAAGTTTGGTTCATCCCGGCTCATCGGTTCCAGAGAAGAAGATGAAAAGTTCAAGGACGATGGATGACGGACGACGCCGGACGCTTAGTGATTACAAAAGCTCACGTGGCCTTTTAGGCGAAGTGAACTGATAACCTGATAATTCTATCATAAATGTGTTGGCATTTCATCACTTACTAGAATCAGTTTTTGCCCATTTTCATGGCTTCATTTTCTAAATTTTTCTCGGTAGTGAATTTCCAACTAGGTGGAGGGACCGGGAGGGGGCTTCCCCCTCCCGGTCCCTCTCCCTAGTTGTAAATTCACTCCCCTACACCCGACAATCGGAAATCTCTAGCCACGTCCCTGCACCTCGATCCCAATTAAATACGCCGTTAGCGGGGTAACGGTTCAATGTCATTCAAGCAGGAGATAGAGACTCGGTTTGAAGTCTTCCTTTAAGTCTGCCTATGAAGTTGATCTATTTCTATTTATTTCTATTTATCGTCGAAAATTATATGAAACCACCGGACGTGACAAAGCATTTTCCAGTTTCGATCTAAAAATCTCAACAATTATGCTTAGTTCCAGTGACATTGCAAACATCCTATTAAATTCTATCAGTTGCGAGGTGGACGCGGTGGCTCAGTAGGTAGAGGTGTAGGCTACAAGCCGGGAGGTCCTCGGTTCGATTCCCACCTGCGGCAACCGCGTTGTGTCCTTGGGCAAGACGCCTCACCCCCATTGCCCACACGGGGGCACGGTGACGTTGTGTACTAAGGCGTACTGCACGTCGATGGTGCACCCGTCTTCAGCTAATGCTAACCCTGCTTTTGTGATGTTAGTATGTTGAGGAGCTGGCAGTAGCTCAATGGTTCTGGGTATCCCTGCTTCCTCCACCCGTAAAACTGTCGCGGTCATGATTAGCCAGAGTACAGAAATATATGAACTTAAAACACCAAGAAATAAATCAGTGGGGAGTGCACGAATTTCCATACTGTCACGACAGGAGCGATGGACGGGTAGGAAGATGATTGAATTAGATAAATAGAACCAGCTGGTCGACAATGGAATGTAATTAAATATGCTTACATTCGCAGATAACATGTTTGTATATTAACCACCGACCTAAACATAACTGGGTAACTGGCTCATCAACGAAAAACCTAGTAACTTTAGCCTCCATTAGATGGTGTCAAATTCATTACCGCGATAACTCTTCCCATTCGATGGCGTGAAAGATGTTACGTCATGACTGTGTCAACCACCGCCATCTTGCATTCCAGACAATCCAGCAATACAGTTGTAAAACAAGATGTGTTAATATCACTGATATCAACACATCATGTATAAGATTTTGTATATTAACACATCTTGGCATTAACACTTTTTGTATATTAACATATTTGTATATTAACACTTTTTGAATATTAATACATGTTGTATATTAACATATTTGTATATTAACACTTTTTGAATATTAATACATGTTGTATATTAACACATTTTGTATTTGACATCTTTTGAATAATCACATTTTGTATATTAACCCTTTACCCAACGAATCGGCCGCATCCGCCCGCGTAATATGCAAATATAGCAGTTGAAAATATTTTTTTTATTTTTCAAAGAATTTCAACAAAACCATATCATGTGACCCCTCGTTGGAACGAGCTCGTCGAGCTCGTTCCAACCAGGGGTCACATGATATAGTTTTGATATCGTCTGCGTTGGGCAAAGGGTTAACACATTTTGACATTAACAGTTGTGTATGTTAACACATTTCGTATATTAACACATTTTGTGTATTAAGACATTTTGTACATAAACACATTTTGTACATTAGCACATTTTGTCACTTTTGCACATTCGCTTGCATGCTAGGAGCGCGGTGTCTCAGTGGTTATGCTTGCATGCTGGGAGCACAGTGTCTCGGAGGTTACGCTTGCATGCTGGGAGGGTGGTGTCTCAGTGGTTACGCTTCCATGCTGGGAGTGTGGTGTCGCAGTGGTTACACTTGCCTGCTGGGAGCACAGTGTCTCAGTGGTTGCGCTTGCATGCTGGGAGTGCGGTGTCTCAGTGGTTATGCTTGCATGCTGGGAGCGCAGTGTCTTAGTGGTTACACTTGCATGCTGGGAGCACGGTGTCTCAGTGGTTACATTTGCATGCTTGGAGTGCGCTGTCTCAGTGGTTATGCTTGCATGCTGGGAGTGCAGTGTCTCAGTGGTTATGCTTGCATGCTGGGAGCACGGTGTCTCAGTGGTTATGCTTGCATGCTGGGAGTGCAGTGTCTCAGTGGTTATGCTTGCATGCTGGGAGCACAGTGTCTCAGTGGTTACGCTTGCATGCTGGGAGTGCGGTGTCTCAGTGGTTATGCTTGCATGCTGGGAGCGCGGTGTCTTACTGGTTACACTTGCATGCTGGGAGTGCGGTGTCTCAGTGGTTACACTTGCATGCTGGGAGCTCGGTGTCTCAGTGGTTATGCTTGCATGCTGGGAGCGCGGCGTCTCAGTGGTTATGCTTGCATGCTGGGAGCGTGGCGTCTCAGTGGTTACACTTGCATGCTGGGAGTGCAGTGTCTCGGTGGTTACGCTTGCATGCTGGGAGCGCGGTGTCTCAGTGGTTATGCTTGCACGCTGGGAGCACAGTGTCTCAGTGGTTACACTTGCATGCTGGGAGAGCGGTGTCTCAGTGGTTACCTTGCATGCTGGGAGTGTGGTTTCTCAGTGGTTATGCTTGCATGCTGGGAGTGCGGTGTCTCAGTGGTTACACTTGCATGCTGGGAGTGCGGTGCCTCAGTGATTATGCTTGCATGCTGGAAGTGCGGTGTCTCAGTGTTTACGCTTGCATGCTGGGAGTGCAGTGTCTCAGTGGTTATGCTTGCATGCTGGGTGTGTGGTGTCTCAGTGGTTACGCTTGCATGCTGGGAGTGCGGTGTCTCAGTGGTTATGCTTGCTTGCTGGGAGCGCGGTGTCCCAGTGGTTATGCTTGCATGCTTGGAGTGCAGTGTCTCAGTGGTTACGCTTGCATGCTGGGAGCATGGTGTCTCAGTGGTTATGCTTGCATGCTGGGAGTGCAGTGTCTCAGTGGTTACGCTTGCATGCTGGGAGCGTCTCAGTGGTTACGGCAATGAGCTTCAAACGGAAAGATCCACGGTTCGATCCCCTGCGTTGTGTCATTTTGCAAGACACTTCATTCTGTTTGCCCACACGGGGCGCTGTGTACTAAGGTATTTCATCGAGGTGCACCTGTCATCAGCCAATGCTAACCCTGCTTGCGCGGACTTAGTTCGTTGGGGGTTCTCTCCGTTGATACTCTCTTCCTCAACCCGTAAAACTGTTCGAGGTGACCCTGGCTGTCGAAAGTGTCGTTAAATCACAATAAATAAATCTTTTGCATGTCCTTAAATTATAGCCGGGCGCTTCTATTTGTTTATTTTGTATATTGTTTTTCGGGGGTGGGTGGGGGGTGTTGTCTTATGGACTGATTTCAGTTTTTATGGCAAACCAAAAACCAAAACCGTAAGCTCCAGCAAAAACCAGGCGAATGTTTTCACTGTATTTGTGCCAAAACTGAACAAACTATCTTACTGGGATAGAATTGGCTTAGTAGCCACTGTGGTTTGTCGTCACTTTCGTCACTTATTAGCCTATCCGGCAAATAGACGAATGCTTTCGTTGTCACATTTTCTCCCTTATTGACCTGTCCACTGTGACAATATAAACAAAACACAGGTTGTCACTCGTTATCTCCCTTATTGACCTGTCCACTGTGACAATATAAACAAAACGTAGATTGTCACTCGTTATCTCCCTTATTGACCTGTCCACTGTGACAATATAAACAAAACGTAGATTGTCACGCGTTATCTCCCTTATTGACCTGGCCACTGTGACAATATAAACAAAACATAGATTGTCACTCGTTATCTCCCTTATTGACTTGTCCACTGTGACAATATAAACAAAACGTAGATTGTCACGCGTTATCTCCCTTATTGACCTGTCCACTGTGACAATATAAACAAAACGTAGATTGTCACGCGTTATCTCCCTTATTGACCTGTCCACTGTGACAATCTAAACAAAACGTAGATTGTCACGCGTTATCTCCCTTATTGACCTGGCCACTGTGACAATATAAACAAAACATAGATTTCACTCGTTATCTCCCTTATTGACCTGTCCACTGTGACAATATAAACAAAACATAGATTGTCACTCGTTATCTCCCTTATTGACCTGTCCACTGTGACAATATAAACAAAACGTAGATTGTCACGCGTTATCTCCCTTATTGACCTGTCCACTGTAACAATATCAACAAAACGTAGATTGTCACGCGTTATCTCCCTTATTGACTTGTCCACTGTGACATTATAAACAAAACATAGATTGTCACTCGTTATCTCCCTTATTGACCTGTCCACTGTGACAATAGAAACAAAACGTAGATTGTCACGCGTTATCTCCCTTATTGACCTATCCACTGTGAAAATAGAAACAAAACATAGATTGTCACTCGTTATCTCCCTTATTGACCTGTCCACTGTGACAATATAAACAAAACTTAGATTGTCACGCGTTATCTCCCTTATTGACCTGTCCACTGTGACAATATAAACAAAACGTAGATTGTCACACGTTATCTCCCTTATTGACCTGTCCACCGTGACAATATAAACAAAACGTAGATTGTCACGCGTTATCTCCCTTATTGTCCTGTCAACTGTGACAATAGAAACAAAACATAGATTGTCACTCGTTATCTCCCTTATTGACCTGTCCACTGTGACAATATAAACAAAATGTAGATTGTCATGCGCTACCTCCCTTATTGTCCTATCCACTGTGACAATGGAAACAAAACATAGATTGTCATGCGTTATCTCCCTTATTGACCTGTCCAAAATGACAATGGAAACAAAACATAGATTAGTTCGACTTTATTCATTTCTTACTCTAATTCATGTGTTTCTGACTCAGACTCAAATGATCACCTAGGACCCCTAACAATGATCTCCTAGAACCCCTAGAAATGATCACCTAGGACCCCTAACAATGATCATCTAGGAGACCTAACAATGATCACCTAGGGCCCCTAACAATGATCATTTAGGACCCCTGACAATGATCACCAAGGACCCCTAACAATGATCACCTAGAACCCCTAGAAATGATCACCTAGGACCTCTAACAATGTTCACCTAGGACCCCTAACAATGATCACCTAGGACCCTAACAATGATCATCTAGGAGACCTAACAATGATCACCTAGGACCCCTAACAATGACCACCTAGGACCCCTGACAATGATCATCTAGGACCCCTAACAATGATCATCTAAAACCCCTAGAAATGGTCACCTAGGACCCCTAACAATGATCACCTAGGACCCCTAACAATGATCATCTAGGACCCCTACCAATGATCATCTAGGAGACCTAACAATGATCACCTAGGGCCCCTAACAATGATCATCTAGGACCCCTGACAATAATCATCTAGGACCCCTAACAATGATCACCTAGAACCCCTATAAATGATCACCTAGGACCTCTAACAATGATCACAAAGAACCCCTAGAAATGATCACCTACGACCTCTAACAATGATCACCTAGGACCCCTAACAATGATCACCTAGGACCCCTAACAATAATCACCTAGGACCCCTAACAATGATCACTTAGGACCCCTAACAATGATCATCTAGGAGACCTAACAATGATCACCTAGGACCCCTAACAATGACCACCTAGGACCCCTGACAATGATCATCTAGGACCCCTAAAAATGATCACCTAGAACCCCTAGGAATGATCACCTAGGACCCCTAACAATGATCACCTAGGACCCCTAACAATGATCATCTAGGACCAATAACAATGATCATCTAGGAGACCTAACAATGATCACCTAGGACCCCTAACAATAACCACCTAGGACCCCTGACAATGATCATCTAGGACCCCTAACAATGATCACCTAGAACCCCTAGAAATGATCACCTAGGACCCCTAACAATGATCACCTAGGACCCCTAACAATGATCATCTAGGACCCCTGACAATGATCATCTAGGACCCCTAACAATGATCACCTAGAACCCCTAGAAATGATCACCTAGGACCCCTAACAATGATCACCTAGAACCCCTAGAAATGATCACCTAGGACCTCTAACAATGATCACCTAGGACCCCTAACAATGATCACCTAGGACCCCTAACAATAATCACCTAGGACCCCTAACAATGATCACCTAGAACCCCTAACAATGATCATCTAGGAGACCTAACAATGATCACCTAGAACCCCTAACAATGACCACCTAGGACCCCTGACAATGATCATCTAGGACCCCTAACAATGATCACCTAGAACCCCTAGAAATGATCACCTTGGACCCCTAACAATAATCACCTAGGACCCCTAATAATGATCATCTAGGAGACCTAACAATGATCACCTAGGGCCCCTAACAATAATCATCTAGGACCCGTGACAATGATCATCTAGGACCCCTAACAATGATCACCTAGAACCCCTAGAAATAATCACCTAGGACCCCTAACAATGATCATCGAGGACCCCTAACAATGAACACCTTGGACCCCTAACAATGATCATCAAGGACCCCTAACAATGATCACCTAGGACCCCTAACAATGATCACCTAGGACCCCAACAATGATCATCTAGGACCCCTAACAATGACCACCTAGGACTCCTAACAATAATCATCTAGGACCCTAACAATGATCATCTAGGACCCCTGACAATGATCACCTAGGACCCCTAACAATGATCACCTAGGACCCTAAAATGATCACCTAGGACCTCTAACAATGATCGCCTAGGACCCTAACAATGATCGCCTAGGACCCTAACAATGATCATCTAGGACCCTTAACAATGATCACCTTGGACCCTAAAAATGATTACCTAGGACCCTAACAATGATCACCTAGGACCCCTAACAATGATCACCTAGGACCTATAACAATGTTCACCTAGGACCCCTAACAATGACCACCTAGGACTCCTAACAATGATTACCTAGGACCCTAACAATGATCACCTAGGACACCTAACAATGATCATCAAGGACCCCTAACAATGATCACCTAGGATCCCTAACAATGATCACCTAGGACCCCTAACAATGATCACCTAGGACCCTAACAATGATTACCTAGGACCCTAATAATGATCACCTAGGACCCCTAACAATGATCATCTAGGACCCCTAACAATGATCACCTAGGACCCCTAACAATGATCACCTAGGACCCCTAACAATGATCACCTAGGACTCTAACAATAATTACCTAGGACCCCTAACAATGATCACCTAGGACCCCTAACAATGATCACCTTGGACCCTTAACAATGATCGCCTAGGACCCCTAACAATGATCACCTTGGACCCCTAACAATGATCGCCTAGGACCCCTAACAATGATCGCCTAGGACCCCTAACAATGGTCATCTAGGACCCCTAACAATGATCACCTAGGACCCCTAACAATGATCACCTAGGACCTCTAACAATGATTACCTAGGACTGCTAGCAATGATCACCTAGGACCCCTAACAATGATCACCTTGGACCCCTAACAATGATCACCTAGGACCCCTGACAATGATCACCTAGGACCCCTGACAATGATCACCTAGGACCCCTAACAATGATCATCTAGGACCCCTAACAATGATCATCTAGGACCCCTAGCAATGATCATCTAGGACCCCTAGCAATGATCACCTAGGACCCCTAAAATGATCATCTAGGACCCCTAGCAATGATCATCTAGGACCTCTAACCCGGAGGTCCATTGGCTGAAACTTTGCTTGTGCCGGTTATGCTTTGCCACAAATTTGTAATTATTCCTTGGGTGGAATCTCCACTCTGCGTGTGATTTAGTGATAATACACTCTCCACGTACTGTACTGTTAAGTCAGACTGGTGGATCATGACAATATAAGGCCAGCCTGGTGGATCATGCTAATATAAGGTCAGCCTGGTGGATCACGATAATATAAGGCCAGCCTGGTGGATCATGATAATATAAGGCCAGTCTGGTGGATCATGATAATATAAGGCCAGCATGGTGGATCACGATAATATAAGGCCAGCCTGGTGGATCATGGGTCACTATCTTGTCCGTTCATTCTACTTCAACCATCTTCCAATCCGAAGGCCAGCCTGGTGGATCATGATAATATAAGGCGAGCCTGGTGGATCATGATAATATAAGGCGAGCCTGGTGGATCATGATAATATAAGGCGAGCCTGGTGGATCATGATAATATAAGGCCAGCCTGGTGGATCATGATAATATAAGGCCAGCCTGGTGGATCATGATAATATAAGGCCAGCCTGGTGGATCACGATAATATAAGTCCAGCCTGGTGGATCACGATAATATAAGGCCAGCCTGGTGGATCATGATAATATAAGGCAAGCCTGGTGGATCACGATAATATAAGGCCAGCCTGGTGGATCATGGGTCACTATCTTGTCCGTTCATTCTACTTCAACCATCTTCCAATCCGAAGGCCAGCCTGGTGGATCATGATAATATAAGGCGAGCCTGGTGGATCATGATAATATAAGGCCAGCCTGGTGGATCATGATAATATAAGGCAAGCCTGGTGGATCACGATAATATAAGGCCAGCCTGGTGGATCATGATAATATAAGGCCAGCCTGGTGGATCATGATAATATAAGGCCAGCCTGGTGGATCACGATAATATAAAGCCAGCCTTCAGATTGGAAGGTAGTTGAAAAGTAGAAGAAACGGATCGAAGCCACTTCAAGTAGGATTCTTTGGCTACATATTCTATGGATTTACAAATAATGTTACAAACTCTCCGATATTGACACGTTTACATGTGACCATTTTACTCATTGTGTAACTGTGAAACATATCTGTGGAAAAAGTAGTGCCCTCTGTGCAGCCACCCCCACCCCCTCCTCCCCCATGGCTTCGCCGCATCTGATGCGTGTATTAACATCATGCCCTACAGAAAAACAAATTACAATGATTCAAGTGCAACTGTACTTGAAACAAGAGGCCCCACGGGGCCTGAAGCGCTCATCTTGGACAGAACACAATTAAACAGAGTCCAAGAATGAGTCTACATTAAGCAAACCATCTCCATAGGCTACACTGTCAATCCTAGAGTCCCTCAGGAGTGACAAAAATAATCTGGGCATCATGCCTTTTCTTCAGTTCATCATAAGTAAAATGTAGAACTCCCCTGTGAAGCCCCTTGATACAACCTATGTGGATTAATCTTAGTACCTCTACAGGGTACTGAATACAAAATTTTTAATTCTTCAGCAAAATGGCCAATTCCGGCGCCCATAGAGAGCCCGAATATTAAACCAGGCTCTTGATTTGAACACAGTTAAATCTGACTTCCCAAGAGATGTTGTGTACCGAATATGAAAGCATTCTGACTGTTGGATCTGAAGAAGAGAAATTGTAAAGAAATGTCTTCGAATTGCACTAAGTTCAAATTTGGGCTACCATAGCGAGCCCAAATATTAACCTATGGATCCGATTTGAACAAACTTAAATCTGACCCCCCTAGAGATGTTGTACATCAAATGTGAAAGCATTCTGACAAGTGAATCTGAAGCAGAAGATTTTTGAAGAAATTCCCTCATACTGTACTAAGTTAAATTTCATGTTCCCATATGGAGCCCAAATATTAACCTAGTCACTTGAATTGAACAACCTGGAATCTGACCCCCCTAGAGATGTTGTATACCAAATATAAAAGCATTCCGACTGGTGGATCTGAAGAAGATTTTTAAAGAAATTTCCTCATATTGCACTAAGTAAACATTTGGGCTACCATAGTGAGCCCAAATATATACCTAGGGATCTGATTTGAACAAACTTGGATCTGACCCCCATAGAGATGTTGCATACCAAATATCAAAGCATTCTGACTGATGGATCTGAAGAAGAAGATTTTTTAAATTACCCTCCATATTAAACAAAGATAAAATTTGGGCTTCCGTAGGAAGCCCAAATATTAACCAAGGGACTTGGTTTGAACAATCTAGAATCTGACCCTCATAACAATGATGTATACCAAACATTAAAAGATTCTGACTGGTGGTTCTGAAGAAGATGATTTTTAAAGAATATTCCCCATATTAACCTATGTTAAAACTTCGGGCTCCTGTAGAGAGCCCAAATATGAACCAATGAGCTTTATTTCAACAAACTTTTATCTGACCCCCTATGAATGCTGTATACCAAATATCAAAAGATTCTGATGATTGGTTCTGGAGAAAAGATTTTTTAAAATTTTTGCAAATATGCTGACTCAGCATTTTTTCGATGCCCATTACAGAACACCCTAAGACATAACCGTAGACAATTTTCTACCATTCAATTCTACTGGTCCTAAGGATGCTTCATACCAAATAACAGCTCTCTGTCCCGTGTGGTTTGGGAAATATCGGCGTTTGAAAATATTTCCATTTTAGCTCCCAGGGAACAATGGGGATGCGGGAATTATTTTTTTCCATGGGTCAAGTACTTATGACCCAGTAATACCACAAACCAAATTTGGTTCATACTGGACCATCGGTTCAGAAAATAGAAATTTTCTGCGGGGCCTAAAATTTTACCCCCCCCCCCCCCCCCCCCTATTATAAAAGCCAAATATTACTTCACGAACTTCGTTTGAACAAACTTGATTCTACACCTCATATGGAAGCTCCATAGCAAATATCAAGTCATTGTACACACTGGTTCTTGAGAAGAAGATTTTAAAAATATTTTGGAGCATTTTCCACCACTCCCTCCCTATGAGGCTGAGCATGTTGAGTTGAACAAAAACGAAATGCCGCTTTGGGACCATCACTCACACAAACTTTCACTTCAATTGGCCCAGTGGCTTTGTAGGGGAAGTCCAAAACATGGTGTTGACGGACGACCGACGGCGGACGACAGGCGACGGACGACGGACGAAGAGCGATGAGATTAGCTCAGCTTGACTTTGTCAAGATGAGCTAAAAATCGTTTGCAAATTATTTGGTTTATTACATATTTTTCGAAGTAAAACAACATATTCATAAGCAACAAAATAACAAAATAAATTTAATTTCAAGATATATATCAGTAAGAAATAATAAGCATTAACCTATTTGTTCATGTTGTTGTTAACCCTTTACCTAACGAATCGCCCGCATCCGCCCGCGTAATATACAAATTCAGCAGCTGAAAAAAATATTATTTTTCGAAAAATTTCAACAAAACCATATCATGTGACCCCTCTTTGGAACGAGCTCGTCGAGCTCGTTCCAAAGAGGGGTCACATGATATGGTTTTGTTGAAATTTTTTGAAAAAAATTAAAAAAGTATATTTAAAATAATAAATTTTGAAATCGTCTGCGTTGGGTAAAGGATTAATTGTTACAGTTCCTAAAAATATGGAACAGGAAAATTAAAAGAAGGGGCAAGTTGGAAATTCCATGTCTATTTTTATCGCAAACAGATATTTGGAATCATTATCAACCTATCTGCGCTATTTATAGACAACTATGACAGAGGGGCGAAATGTCGACTTGATTTTGATAAAAATAGAATAGATCAGCAATACTGGAATATATTAACACTTCTGACGAGCGTTTTAGCCAATTAAATTACCATATTTTTCCAGTCATATAATGAAGTAAAATATTATTTCTATGTATTTAGTTAACTTCAGTCTTAAACGTGTGATCAAATCAATGAATGAAATGAATATAACTTGATATTTCATTACCGTGACATACTAATAGTTTATCCAACGCACAGTATATCAAAATTTGTTATTTTAATTAATTTGTTTCTACATTTTTCAAAAACTTGCACCCAAAACCATTTCACTACTGCAGTCGCAGTGTAGTAGCTTTCACACTACTGCAGTCACAGCGTTGTAGCTTTCACGTTATCAAATATCACCAGTAGGAGTTAACCCTTTACCCAACGCAGACAATTTCAAAATTAATTATTTTAAATATCATTTTTTTAAATTTTTAAAAAAAAAATCAACAAAACCATATCATGTGACCCCTCTTTGGAACAAGCTCGACGAAATTTTTCGAAGAATAATATTTTTTCAGCAGCTGTATTTGCATATTACGCGGGCGGATGCGGGTGATTCGTTGGGTAAAGGGTTAATGTATTGATTCATTTGACGTTATCTGATTGGTGAAAAGATTGAGTTGCGATTTTTTTTTCGCTGACGTTCCAGCAATATGCAGTACGGCCATCGCGGACTGGTCACTTTCCACGTGTGGAAGGTATTTCCACGGACGCAATAATATTAGATTTCAAATACTAATTACAACAATGATCATTAGAAATTTAATTGATGATATAACCCAGTGCTTCATTAATTAAAATTTTGCTGATGGTGATTTTTATTACCTGGTAAGCGTATGCGCCGACATCACTGCCCACGCGTGGATTCCGACCAGTCCACGGCGACTGTACTTGTAGCTGATAGGGACGTGTCTAGAGGTTTCCGATTGGGGGGAGTAGGGTAGCGAATGTTCCAACTAGAGGGAGGGACCGGGAGGGGGAATCCTTCCGGTCCCTCCCACTAGTTAGAAATTCACTACCGAGAAAGATTTTGAAAATGAAGCCATGAAAGGGGGCATACAATTGATTCCAGTAACTGAAATGCCAACACATTTATGATAGAATTATCAGGTTATTATTATTTGGTATTATTCTAGGAAGTGAATATGTGCTAAACAAATGCTCAAGCTCAATCATGATGTGATTTTCAAGAAATGCATTTCGAGTATTTTTTTTATTACGATGAATAAACATACTATAAAAATCTAATACCGATTGACATCATGCATACTTATGAAGTTCGATATTGCGTACACTGCAGTTGTAAATAGTAACAGTTGGAATTTTGGACAATTTGAAATCGAGTTGGAATTATGGGAATAAAGCTCTAAAATCCAGATAGGTGGAAGTTGCCCTCCGACTTGCTAACTATAGGAAATATTTGCCAGGAATACGGGGGGGGGGGGGGGGGGTCATCACGTCCGTGGTAGTTGTATAGAGATCCATGGTTGGGAGTATGAATTTGTGCATTGTGTTATGATAAATGAGTGACAGAAGTAGTAATATAACAACTAAACTTGTTAGTAATCAAGCTATGTAGATGATGAGATGAACTAATGATGACATGAGGTTAGTACAGGAGCTGGCTCTAACCAAGAACCAATCGAATTCTCATTTTAACTGCACGTTATCACGTGATTCGTTTTTCCGTTACGTCACATTATACATAACGTTTAGGAGGTGGTACGTCATAGAACATGTCATCATCTAATAACTACGCCGTGTTACGATGATAGACTGGCTCACTATACGCTGACTTCGGAGTACAACAGGGAGCCATTCTATCGTTTACAACAAAAACTTTTTCTTATCAGATGCCTAGAGAATTCCCTTCTACTTCATATAAAATCGGGATATTGTCTGTCTTCTGATATAAAAAGTACCACAGATATATAGCGGGAAACAATGAGACAATTTCATGCTGTAACGTCCATTAAAAACGTGATTGTGTTACTATACTTAATCATTGGTGCTTATATAACAGGTCCTCAGTTCATATATAGAGGATTTCTAACGGGTCCTCAGTTCATATATAGAGGATTTCTAACGGGTCCTCAGTTCTTATATAGAGGATTTCTAACGGGTCCTCAGTTCTTATATAGAGAGTTTCTAACGGGTCCTCATTTCATATATAGAGAGTTTCTAACGGGTCCTCAGTTCATATATAGATGATTTCTAACGGGTCCTCAGTTCTTATATAGAGAGTTTCTAATGGGTCCTCAGTTCATATATAGAAAGTTTCTAACGGGTCCTCAGTTCATATATAGATGATTTCTAACGGGTCCTCGGTTCTTATATAGAGAGTTTCTAACGGGTCCTCAGTTCATATATAGAGGATTTCTAACGGGTCCTCAGTTCTTATATAGAGCAGTTCTAATGGGTCCTCAGTTCTTATATAGAGGAGTTCTAACGGGTCCTCAGTTAGGCAGCCAAGACTTGATCAGAAACCACAGTGAAGATTAATGCTTGGTCAATAAGACTTGAAGCATTAACGTGAGCACTCTACAACAATGATAAATGATAATCATATATATAATACATGTAAGAGTATCTCTCTCGATTATCCATCGAAAGAATATCAAAATATGATCTGAGAAGTTACGCGCCAACTGAGAAGTCGGAAGATTGAAAAAGACCATAACTCTGGGAAAATTTATAGGACAGAACCCGTTTGTTGTGCATATCCATCCCCCAATGTGGGTCTATCAGCATACAGTTAAAACTAGAAGACCTGTCAGGAAATGTGCACAAATAGCACGGTGATCTGCGCGTTAATCTACGCGTTATGAGCATAGTAAGGCTATCAAATTATGTACGTATGGCCTGTGCACAAGCAATGTGTCAACCAATGGACCTCCGGGTAACCTGGAGGTCCATTGGCAGAAACATTGCCTGTGTGTACTATGGGTAACCAGGAGAACCTGCCGTGCTTTGGATGCCATTCGATATAGCAATTGCGCGTAGTTAACCCTAGATAAGCGCACAGTTCGTGACAGGATTTCTAATTTTTAACTGTACAACAGGAGATCCAAATCCGACTGATGGCTTTGAAATTAAAATCCAAAATATTTGTGAGGATAGAGAAATGGACGAACGGACGGACGGACAAAGGTCTCACTATATACCCCGAATCCTCCTTTGTTGATCGGGGCATAATTAATGAGATCAACATACATAACAATATGTGTATAGTACACACGTAAAGGATGTGGAAAGCGTGTTTTGGTCATACTCTATTTATGAAAGGAGTCTAGGAATTTTTCGTTTTGCCGAGCCTCTGGTGAGGCACAACAGGAAATTCGTGGACGAGTTTCATAAAAAGGGAATGACTAAACACGAATTTCATATTCTGTTTATCATATGACACCACAGTTACCAAAACACATCTTTTAGATAGAAAAGAAGGGTTAAAGAATGGAATTTCACCTTGAACGTCACGAATTTGACTGTGACGCGTCACAGCTGCAAGCAGTCATACGTCATAATCGCGACAAATTACAGTTCCACATTTCGGCGTTATAAATATTATTTTTTTAAGTATTTATACATTTCTTATGATTGGGATTTTAGTGAATGTTTATAACAAATAATATCAGGTATCGTGGGTTTTTATTGATGTTTTGAAATAGTTTTATTTATACACGTATTAATTGGACACAGATCTTTTCGGTGATAACCATTCAGAATGCGTTCTTTTGAAATTGACCAATCAAATCAACTGAAGGTGTTATGAAGCACTAATTAATATTTATTGCAAATATGGAATGGTAATAAGTCGAGAAGACGGAGAAGTCATTTGATAAACTTTGTATACGTTACATTCTACGTGCTGTGTACTGCTTAACTTTTTATAACCTTTACTTGGAGTAACATTTTCTGCCTCGTTTTAGTTCATTCAGTCTTGCTCTGTGTGACAGACATCCATTTAATTGCACACAATATTAAAGATAGATACACGACCAAATCTTGTACACTTTATATTTGAATCTGTTTACAGAAGGAAAATTCTAAGGCTACTGAGAAGCACTGATAGTTTACCGCGTTATCGCATTTCTGGACATTCAACAGAAATTGTCTTCATTGGTTCGTTGTGCTAGAAAACTGTGATTTGAAGGTACTCACCACCCAATCGCCGTGTATTCTGTTCGTGCCAGATTTCAGCCAAAGTTTTAATTCCATCTAGATGAACATTCAAGAAAAATTAATAAAATTATCAAACATGTCTTAGGTGCAATAAAATGAGAAATAATCATCAAATGGATGAGATGAAAAATATGATATGGATATGTTTTTCTCCCCCCACTGCATGTGTAACATACGTCTGTCCAGGATGAGATAGCAGGGAGAGACAGATGTATCCCAACCCACCCTCGTGACGTTATACATTTATAACGTTATTATGACGCGATGCATAGTATTTGGCTACCAACTAATTCATATTGACGTCATCAGAATACCGTGTGTTCAAAGTTTGATGCTCTAAAACTCTTTAAACCCCAAGATGCCACCGTTCCTAATTGATTTCGTGGTATATACCTTTGGTATATACATAACAATTGCATGCTCTTTCCGATGGTGTCATTAGTTTTTCAAAACAACGAATACCAAATGAGTTGATTATATCAGCAGGTGACCGCCGATTACCTCTGGCTAACGTAACCGCTGTATGGTGGGGGATGAAAAAAAATCCCTGATGGGTACGGGTGTGGGATGGGAAAATCTCACCTCGGGACAAGATATTTGGTCCAGACACTCGGCAAGCCTCGTGTCTGGCCCAAATATCTTGCCCTCGGGTGAGATTTTCCCATACCACACCCGTACCCATCAGGGATTATAATAGTACCGGAAAGCCGCGTGTCTGGCCCAAATATCTTGTCCCTCGGGTGAGATTTTCCCATACCACACCCGTACCCATCAGGGATTATAATAGTACACGAAAGCCTCGTGTCTGGCCCAAATATCTTGCCCTCGGGTGAGATTTACCCATCCCACACCCGTACCCATCAGGGATTATAATAGTACACGAAAGCCTCGTGTCTGGCCCAAATATCTTGCCCTCGGGTGAGATTTTCCCATCCCACGCCCGTACCCATCAGGGATTATAATAGTACACGAAAGCCTCGTGTCAGGACCAAATATCTTGCCCTCGGGTGAGATTTTCCCATCCCACACCCGAACCCATCAGGGATTATAATAGTACTCGGCAAGCCTCGTGTCTGGACCAAATATCTTGTCCCTCGGGTGAGATTTTCCCATACCACACCCGTACCCATCAGGGATCATAATAGTACTCGGCGAGCCTCGTGTCAGGACCAAATATCTTGTCCCTCGGGTGAGATTTTCCCATACCACACCCGTACCCATCAGGGATTATAATAGTACACGAAGGAAAGAAAAATACTGAAAATATTCGCAAATCATGAAATAAACAAAAACAGCTCTTTTTATAAAACATTTTGAATAATTTCCCACGACAGTGTCCACAATTATTTTCATTATTTATGGTGTTTGTATAAAGACAAGTTACCAATCATAACTCCGAACAATAATACCTGATCCCTATACTTATTCTTGAGAATCTCTTTCAGATAACCCTAACCTCGCCCAGAGAACCGTAACTCTAATCTCTCTCAGATAACCCCAACTCCAATCTCCCAGATAATGCTAACCTCGCCCAGAGAACCGTAACTCTAATCTCTCTCAGATAACTCTAACTCCAATCTCCCAGATAATGCTAACCTCGCCCAGACAAACAAAACTATAATCTCTCTCAGAGAACCCTAACTCCAATCTCCCAGATAATGCTAACCTCGCCCAGAGAAACGTAACTCTAATCTCTCTCAGATAACCCTAACTCCAATCTCCCAGATAGCCCATACCTCGCCCAGAGAACCGTAACTCTAATCTCTCTCAGATAACCCTAACTCCAATCTCCCAGATAATCCTAACCTCGCCCAGAGAACCGTAAGTCTAATCTCTCTCAGATAACCCTAACTCCAATCTTCCAGATAACCCTAACCTCGCCCAGAGAACCGTAACTCTAATCTCTCTCAGATAACCCTAACTTCAATCTCCCAGATAATCCTAACCTCGCTCAGAAGACCGTAACTCTAATCTCTCTCAGATAACCCTAACTCCAATCTCCCAGATAATCCTAACCTCGCCCAGAGAACCGTAACTCTAATCTCTCTCAGATAATCCTAACTCCAATCTCCCAGATAACCCTAACCTCGCCCAGAGAACCGTAACTCTAATCTCTCTCAGATAACCCTAACTCCAATCTCCCAAATAACCCTAACCTCGCCCAGAGAACCGTAACTCTAATCTCTCTTAGATAACCCTAACTCCAATCCCCCAGATAATGCTAACCTCGCCCAGAGAAACGTAACTCTAATCTCTCTCAGATAACCCTAACTCCAATCTCCCAGATAATGCTAACCTCGCCCAGAGAAACGTAACTCTAATCTCTCTCAGATAACCCTAACTCCAATCTCCCAGAAAATCCTAACCTCGCCCAGAGAACCGTAACTCTAATCTCTCTCAGATAACCTTAACTCCAATCTCCCAGATAACCCTAACCTCGCCCACAGAACCGTAACTCTAATCTCCCTCAGATAACCCTAACTCCAATCTCCCAGATAATACTAACCTCGCCCAGAGAACCGTAACTTTAATCTCTCTCAGATAACCCTAACTCCAATCTCCCAGATAATGCTAACCTCACCCAGAGAACCGTAACTCCAATCTCTCTCAGATAACCCTAACTCCAATCTCCCAGATAATTCTAACCTCGACCAGAGAAATGTAACTCTAGTCTCTCTCAGATAACCCTAACTCCAATCTCCCAGATAATGCTAACCTCGCCCAGAGAAACGTAACTCTAATCTCTCTCAGAAAACCCTAACTCCAATCTCCCAGATAATGCTAACCTCGCCCAGAGAAACGTAACTCTAATCTCTCTCAGATAACCCTAACCTCGCCCAGAGAACCGTAACTCTAATCTCTCTCAGATAACCCTCACTCCAATCTCCCAGATAATCCTAACCTCGCCCAGAGAACCGTAACTCTAATCTCTCTCAGATAATCCTAACTCCAATCTCCCAGATCATCCTAACCTCGCCCAGAGAACTGTAACCCCAGTCTCTCTCAGATAACCCTAACTCCAATCTCCCAGATAAATGCTACCTTCGCCCAGAGAACCGTAAACTCTAATCTCTCTCAGATAACCCTAACACCAATTTCCCAGATAATCCTAACCTCGCCCAGAGAACCGTAACTCTAATCTCTCTCAAAGAACCCTAACTCCAATCCCCCGGATAATGCTAACCTCGCCCAGAGAAACGTAACTCTAATCTCTCTCAGATAACACTAACTCCAATCTCCCAGATAATGCTAACCTCGCCCAGAGAAACGTAACTCTATTCTCTCTCAGATAACTCTAACTCCAGTCTCCCAGATAATGCTAACCTCGCCCAGAGAAACGTAACTCTAATCTCTCTCAAAGAACCCTAACTCCAATCTCCCAGATAACCCTAACCTCGCCCAGAGAACCGTAACTCTAATCTCTCTCAGATAACTCTAACTCCAATCTCCCAGACAACCCTAACCTCGCCCAGAGAACCGTAACTCTAATCTCTCTCAGATAACACCAACTCCAATCTCCCAGATAATGCTAACCTCGCCCAGAGAACCGTAACTCTAATCTCTCTCAGATAACCCCAACTCCAATCTCCCAGATAACCCTAACCTCACCCAGAGAACCGTAACTCTAATCTCTCTCAGATAACCCTAACTCCAATTTCCCAGATAACCCTAACTTCGCCTAGAGAAACGTAACTCTAATCTCTCTCAGATAACCCTAACTCCAATCTCCCAGATAATCCTAACCTCGCCCAGAGAACCGTAACTCTAATCTCTCTCAGATAACCCTAACTCCAATCTCCCAGATAATGCTGACCTCGCCCAGAGAAACGTAATTCTAATCTCTCTCAGATAACCCTAACTCCAATCTCCAAGATAATGCTAACCTCGCCCAGAGAACCGTAACTCTAATCTCTCTCAGATAACCCTAACTCCAATCTCCCAGATAATCCTAACCTCGCCCAGAGAAACGTAACTACTCCAACCTCGCCCAGAGAAACGTAACTCTAATCTCTCTCAAAGAACCCTAACTCCAATCTCCCAGATAATCCTAACCTCGCCAGAGAAACGTAACTACTCCAACCTCACCCAGAGAAGCGAAACTCTAATCTCTCTCAAAGAACCCTAACTCCAATCTCCCAGATAATCCTAAAATCGCCCAGAGAAACGTAACTACTCCAACCTCGCCCAGAGAAACGTAACTCTAATCTCTCTCAAAGAACCCTAACTCCAATCTCCCAGATAATCCTATCCTCGCCCAGAGAAGCGTAACTCTAATCTCTCTCAGATAACCCCAACCCCAATCTCCCAGATAATCCTAACCTCGCCCAGGGAAACGTAACTCTAATCTCTCTCAAAGAACCCTAACTCCAATCTCCCGGATGATCCTAACCTCGCCCAGAGAAACGTAACTACTCCAACCTCGCCTAGAGAAACGTAACTACTCCAACCACGCCCAGAGAACCGTAACTCTAGTCTCTCTCAGATAACTCCAACTCCAATCTCCCAGATAATCCTAACCTCGCCCAGGGAAACGTAACTCTAATCTCTCTCAAAGAACCCTAACTCCAATCTCCCAGATAATCCTAACCTCGCCCAGAGAAACGTAACTACTCCAACCTCGCTCAGAGAAACGTAACTCTAATCTCTCTCAAAGAACCCTAACTCCAATCTTCCAGATAATCCTAACCTTGCCAGAGAAACGTAACTACTCCAACCTCGCCCAGAGAAATGTAACTACTCCAACCTCACCCAGAGAAACGTAACTACTCCAATCTCGCTCAGAGAAACGTAACTACTCCAACCTCACCCAGAGAAACGTAACTACTCCAACTTCGCCCACAGAAACCTAACTACTCCAACCTCGCCTAGAGAAATGTAACTACTCCAACCTCGCCCAAAGAAGCGTAACTACTCCAACCTCGCCCAGAGAAACGTAACTCTAATCTTTCTCAAAGAACTCAATGCTAATCTCCCAGATACCCTAACCTCACCCAGAGAAACGTAACTACTCCAACTTCGCTCAGAGAAACGTAACTACTCCAACCTCGCCCAGAGAACAATGACTCTAATCTTTCTCAAAGAACCCTAACTACAATCTCCCAGATAACTCCTAACCTCGCCCAGAGGAACGTAACTACTCCAACCTCGCCCAGAGAACCGTAACTACTCCAACCTCGCCCAGAGAAACATAACTACTCCAACCTCGCTCAGAGAACAATAACTCTAATCTTTTTCAAAGAACCGTAACTCCAATCTCCCAGATAGTCCTAACGCTCAGAGCACAATAACTCTAATCTTTTTCAAAGAACCCTAACCATAACCTCTCTCAGAGAACCCTAACCATAACCTCTCTCAGAGAACCTCAACCATAATCTCTCTCAGAAAACCCTAACCATAACCTCTCTCAGAGAACCCCAACCATAATCTCTCTCAGAAAACCCTAACCATAACCTCTCTCAGAGAACCCTAACCATAACCTCTCTCAGAAAACCCTAACCATAACCTCTCTCAGAGAGCCCAAACCATAACTTCTCTCATAAAACCCTAACCATAACCTCTCTCAGAGAACCCCAACCATAATCTCTCTCAGAAAATCCTAACCATAACCTCTCTCAGAGAACCCCAACCATAATCTCTCTCAGAAAACCCTAACCATAACCTCTCTCAGAGAACCCTAACCATAACCTCTCTCAGAAAACCCTAACCATAACCTCTCTCAGAGAGCCCAAACCATAACTTCTCTCATAAAACCCTAACCATAACCTCTCTCAGAGAACCCCAACCATAATCTCTCTCAGAAAATCCTAACCATAACCTCTCTCAGAGAATCCCAACCATAATCTCTCTCGTAGAACCCTAGATTTTTAACCCTTTACCCAACGTAACGGCCAAAACCGGCCAGCGCTATTCTCAAAAATCGCCAATTAATTTTCATTATTTTTTTCATTTTTTGTCTCAAAAACATAGGTTATGACCCCTCGTTGGAACGAGCTCGTCGAGCTCGTTCCAACGAGGGGTCATAACCTATGTTTTTGAGACAAAAAATGAAAAAATTTAATTATTCAAGAATTTTTTTTGCAAGTGTCGTCTGCTTTTCATGTTAGGTAAAGGGTTAAACATTTTTGCTTGATTTTTGAGAGTCTATATCCTGTTACTTGTTCTGTATTGGCAGCCCAGACTTACCAAGAAACAGCACTTGAAAATTTACCCAACGGCTACAGGTAAGACACCTGCTTGTGTGATGAAGAATGCAATTAAATCCAGAATTGACCTTCGATGGCTAAACATCAAGCCACGTGCTCTCAATGAATAATAAAGTAATCGAACACACCGCATCCTATTATAATTCCACACTTCATAACTAATATTCTGAAATCCCATGACTTCAACTTAAGTTAAAATTAAGTTGAAAGTCATGTGATTTCAGAATATCAAATATGAAGTGTGGAATTATAATAGAATGGGGTGTGTTCGATTGCTTTTTCCAGGTTTTCATAGTCTGGGTTTTAAAAATGACAATTCCATGTCTTTCCGTGTTTTCCTTGACCAGCATGAACCCTGTAAAACATGGAAATACTACACTTTAAACAAAATCAGTCAAACATAATTTACCTTTCACCTTACGAATTCCCTGTGGAAACCCCGGGGAGTGAAGCAGTGCTTGTGTATTGTGGTAAACATGCTCTGTTTTACTGGTAAAACAATGCTTGGGGAAAGTCCTCTAAAATCGGCAACATGGGTATAAAACGATTGACTAAACTTTATTTATCTCCTTGTTGTGGTCAAGATGAACCATTGTGCAGAAAAAATGTGACCTTTAAACATCAATAAATAATTAAAGATGCATTAATTTACGGAGCTAATTGTCTGTATACGTGCACATAATTTAATTTAAAACAATTTCATCCAAATCAGATCATGTAACCCCTCATTGGAACGAGCTTGTCAAGCTCGTTCCAATGAGGGGTCACATGATATAGTTTTATTAAAATTTTTTTAAAACATTTGAAAAACCAGAGGCTCAAGTGAGCCTAAAACGCTCACCTGGCTCAAGTTGTCAAAAGAGATGAGTATATCAGTAAATGTATCAGCAGCAAGAGCAATTTTTTGATTAGCTATGACACAACCAAAAGAAACTGTTTTGGCCATTTATTTCTGCTGGTCCTAGGGAAGCTTTCTAGCAAGCTTTGTTCTGTAAATTTGTGTTTTACTTTCAACTACTATGGTTCTCTCTACCCCCCCCCCCCCCCACCCCCCCCCCCCCCCCAAAAAAAAAAGAATCAACAAGAGGCCCCAGGGGGGTCTGAGGGCGCTCACATGACATGGTGGTCGAAATATAAAACCAGGGACTTGATTTGAATAAGCTGCATACGCCCCTCCTAAGAAAAGCATATGCCAACTAGATGAAGCAGTTGCGTCCACACAATAAACAGGAGTTTCCTTCTATTTTCAGTTCCTGCACTTTTCCGTCCCAAAATTGAGATAAATGCATGAAAAGCAGATTATTTTTATTTTTGTTCGGAAATTTTCGAAGTCCCAAACAAAATATTTTCAGCCTAAATTTTTTTTCTTCCTAAAATTGACCAAAACCCATAAAAAACCCAAAAACTAATATCCGGATTTTGATCCAAAGTCCCACCCGGCCCCCAAATTTTCAGTGTTTTTTGGTCTTAAAATTGCCCGGAACGTATAAAAAAAAAAAAAACATTATACGGATTTTGGTCCAAAATTGACCCAACCAAATTGTAAGTGTAAAAAAAAAATTATCTTAAAATTGATCAAAAGGCATAAAAAAACAAAACACTAATTTCAGGATTTTGGTCCAAAATTTTCAAAGTCCACCCGGCCCCCAAATTTTCAGTTTAAAAACAAATTTTTTTTTTTGCCTTAAAATTGACCAAAACGCATAAGAAACAAACAAAAAAATTCCGGATTTTTTGTCTCGACCCCCAAATTTTCAGCATAAAAAACGTCTTTTTTGTCTTAAAATTGACCGAAATGCATAAAAAATACGAAAAAAAATTTCGGATTTTGGTCCAAAATTTCTAAGTCCAGAACAGGACCCCAAATTTTCAGCCCAAATATGAACCTAGGGACTTGGCTTGAACAAACTTGAATCTCACCCCACTAAAGATTCTTATTGGTAGATCTGAAGAAGATTTTTAAAGAATATTTCTCATACTGCACTAATTTAAACATTTGGGCTCCCATAGAGAGCCCAAAATGTGGACCCAGGGAATTGATTTCAATGAACATGTGAAATAATCTTCCAAAGATGTTATATGTGAAATATGAAAGCTTTTGGAGCAATGGCTTGGGAGAAAAGTAGTCTTATGTGTTTTCCCATTACCCACAGTGTTAAAAAATGCTGACTCAGCACTTTTTCTAAGTCCCAGAAAAGTACCCTATGATAAAACCGATAGGAATTTTATTTTATCATTCCATTCTGTTGGTCCTAAGGAGGTTCACACCAAATAAGAATTCTCAGTGCCATGTAGTTTTGGAGATATGCGCGTTTTAATTTTTTTATTTTTAGCTCCTGCAGTTCCTATGGGGCGACGGAAAAAGATTTTTTTGCATAAATTAAGTACTTATGACCCAATAAGCCCTCATATCAAAGTTGGTCCAAATCTGCCTCTCGGTTTGGAAAATAGAGATTTTGGGAGGGGCAAATATTCTTGCCCCTCCCATAAAGACCGCAAGTATAGCCCCACAAACTTCTCTTGAACAAATCTAAGTTTACACCTCAAAAAGAAGCTGCACACCGAATATCAAGTCTCTGCTACTGCTGGTTCATGAGAAGAAGATTTTTTAAGATTTCAGCACACTTTTTGGGTGTGGCCCTACCAAGGGGCGAGGCAACTTGATTTGAACAAAATCAAATTGTAATGTCATAACAAACTATTATCTCAAATATCAATTAAATTGGTTCAGCGGTTTGGAGGAGAAGACGCAAACACCATTTTCATGGACGATGGATGGCGGACAGTGAGTGATCACTATAGCTCTCCTGACTGAAAGTCAGGTGAGCTAAAAACAAATTCTAGCATAAATGAAATGCTTATGACCCAGTTATATACTACATGACAAATATGGTTCACATCTGCCCATTGAATCTGAAAATAGAAATATTGAGTGTAGCCCAAATTTTGGGGGCCCAAATTTCGACTTAGTTTCTTTGAAAAAAAGTGAATCTGCATCATTAAAGTAAGTTCCAAACAAGAAATCTAAGCATTATTTGCAAGTGGCTTATAAAAAGAGAATTTTAAAAGAATATTAGGCTTATGGAGGCTTATGGAGCATTAATCCCATCCTAAGGGAATTAGTAATTTGGAGGGTAAAATCAGAATAGTAAATTCCACCAGTCTGAAGATGGCAGCAGCTTCATTTGAATAAAGGAGAAAATGTTTACTCCAAAGATGGTCTGTGTCATAAAGGAACGAATTTGGCCCAGTGGATTTAAAGAATAAGAAAGATTTCAAACTAGAGAAATGGAATACTACTACCACCAGTAAATTCAAGTCTGTGTGAAAATGGTTAAAGCATCAAGAATAAACAAAACAGACAGAGAATTTATGGAGGCTTATTTTGGGGGTGAACTATTTTTAAAGAAATTAGAAATAGGTTTTCAGTAGGTTTAACAGTATTACATGACATAAAATCTTTGGAACTCACATTGAAGCCTTGAGAGGGTTAAATTAAAGTTATTCATACAGGAATTAGAGAATGTTTTCCAAGAAACCAGAAAAAAACATATATGTGTGCAGCATTGAAAAGGTTTGATCAAGGCATCAATAAAATCTTTGGAAAACACACTGCCATGAGATGGTTAAATTAAAATTGTCATACAGAAATCAGATAAATGTTTCCAAGAAACCAGAAAAAACATATATGTGCACAGCAGTGAAAGAGTTCAGCATGAAATAAAATCTTTGGAAAAACACACAGAACTGATGAGAGGGTTAAATTAAAGATATTCGTACAGGAATCAGATCAATTTTTATTTCAAGAAACCAGAAAAAACATAAACAGCATTGAAAAGGTTTGTTTATTCATGGCAACAATAAAATCTTTGGAACCCCCATTGCAGACTTGAGAGGGTTAAATTAAAGACATGAATACATGTGTCAGATAAATGTTTCCAGCATTGAAAGGGTTCAGCATGATATAAAATATTTGGAAAACAAACTGAAGTCACAAATTTTCTGGACAATTTTCTGATTAAAATAACAAGATTTGAATGTTCTTAACAGCAATTTTGTTGTTACAAGAACAATATGTCAATCCAGGATCTGAGTGAAAGAACATTTTTCTCCAGGATAAACTACTGCAAAAATGCTGACTCATAATTTCTTCAATAGGACCGGTGACAATTTTTGTTAACCAATCCATTCTACTGTCCCTAGGGATGCTTCATATCAAATAACAGTTCTCTGTTCCATGTGGTTTGGGAGATATGAGCTTTTGATTTTTTCTGCTTTTAGCCCCGGGGTTGTCATGGGGTTGTGAAAAAAAAAATTCCGGGCATCAATCAATTACTTAGGACCCACTGATATAACATGCCAAATTTGGTTGAAATTGGCCCACCGGTTTTTGAAATAAAAATTTTTGGTGGTGCCCAAAATTGATATGCCCCCACGGAGAGCTCAAACATTGATCTACCAACTTTCCTTGAACAAACTTTAATTTTCCGTACCAAAGAATGTTCCACACCAACTATCAAGGCAGTTCGTGAGAAGAAGATATTTTTTTTTAAATTCTGCTTTTGGGGCATTAACCAGAGTCCGAATATGACAGCTGCTTCATTCAAACAAAATAGAGAGGATATACTCCATAGATGGTCTGTGCAATATATATTTGAATTTGGCCTATTGGTTGTGAAGAAGAAGTCAAGTTTCCAAAAGTTAATGGACGGACGGACACCAAATGATGGCAACAGCTCCGACGGTCGACAGACGACGGACGCCAAGTGATGACAATAGTACCCACTGAATTGCAGTCAAGTGGGCTAAAAACAAAAAAACAAGGATGAATATTATAAATTTTGATAGATTGTGTTGGGTAAAGGATTAATTAAATATATTTCTTCAAGGTGCTAGTTATACCTTCAACCTTTTGTGATACCCGGCATCCACAGTGTACATCTGGTGCTAGTTATACCTTCAACCTTTAGTGATACCCGTCATCCACAGTGTACATCTGGTGCTAGTTATACCTTCAACCTTTAGTGATACCCGGCATCCACAGTGTACATCTGGTGCTAGTTATACCTTCAACCTTTAGTGATACCCGGCATCCACAGTGTACATCTGGTGCTAGTTATACCTTCAACCTTTAGTGATACCCGGCATCCACAGTGTACATCTGGTGCTAGTTATACCTTCAACCTTTAGTGATACCCGGCATCCACAGTGTACATCTGGTGCCCGCGTGATACCCGGAATCCACAGTGTACATCTGGTGCTAGTTATACCTTCAACCTTTAGTGATACCCAGCATCCACAGTGTACATCTGGTGCTAGTTATACCTTCAACCTTTAGTGATACCCGGCATCCACAGTGTACATCTGGTGCTAATTATACCTTCAACTTTTAGTGATACCCGGCATCCACAGTGTACATCTGGTGCTAGTTATACCTTCAACCTTTAGTGATACCCGGCATCCACAGTGTACATCTGGTGCCCGCGTGATACCCGGAATCCACAGTGTACATCTGGTGCTAGTTATACCTTCAACCTTTAGTGATACCCGGAATCCATAGTGTACATCTGGTGCTAGTTATACCTTCAACCTTTAGTGATACCCGGCATCCACAGTGTACCTCTGGTGCTAGTTATACCTTCAACCTTTAGTGATACCCGGCATCCACAGTGTACATCTGGTGCCCACGTGATACCCAGCATCCACAGTGTACATCTGGTGCTAGTTATACCTTCAACCTTTAGTGATACCCGGCATCCACAGTGTACATCTGGTGCTAGTTATACCTTCAACCTTTAGTGATACCCGGCATCCACAGTGTACCTCTGGTGCTAGTTATACCTTCAACCTTTAGTGATACCCGGCATCCACAGTGTACATCTGGTGCCCACGTGATACCCAGCATCCACAGTGTACATCTGGTGCTAGTTATACCTTCAACCTTTAGTGATACCCGGCATCCACAGTGTACATCTGATGCTCACGTGATACCCGGCATCCACAGTGTACATCTGGTGCTAGTTATACCTTCAACCTTTAGTGATACCCGGAATCCATAGTGTACATCTGGTGCTAGTTATACCTTCAACCTTTAGTGATACCCAGCATCCACAGTGTACATCTGGTGCTAGTTATACCTTCAACCTTTAGTGATACCCGGCATCCACAGTGTACATCTGGTGCTAGTTATACCTGCAACCTTCAGTGATACCCGGCATCCACAGTGTACATCTGGTGCTAGTTATACCTTCAACCTTTAGGATGACAGTTGAGTCAGAACAAATGCAAATGCCTGGAAATACCAGGAATACCAAGAGGTATTATGGACCAGCCACAAAGTAAATCTGAGATATTATTTGATTCCCAATTGCAAGTGGCCGAACAGTTCATAAGCGCCAGAAGAACCCATGGACCATCCACAGTGTACATCTGGTGTCTACGTGACACCCGGCATCCACAGTGTACATCTGGTGCCTACGTGATACCCGGCATCCACAGTGTACATCTGGTGCCTACGTGATACCCGGCATCCACAGTGTACATCTGGTGCCTACGTGATACCCGGCATCCACAGTGTACATCTGGTACCTACGTGATACCCGGCATCCACAGTGTACATCTGGTGCCTACGTGATACCCGGCATCCACAGTGTACATCTGGTGCCCGCATGATACCCGGCATCCACAGCGTACATCTGGTGCCCACGTGATACCCAGCATCCACAGTGTACATCTGGTGCTCACATGATACCCGGCATCCACAGTGTACATCTGGTGCCTACATGATACCCGGCATCCACAGTGTACATCTGGTGCCTACGTGATACCCGGCATCCACAGTGTACATCTGGTGCCTACGTGATACCCGGCATCCACAGTATACATCTGGTGCCTACGTGATAACCGGCATCCACAGTGTACATCTGGTACCTACGTGATACCCGGCATCCACAGTGTACATCTGGTGCCCGCGTGATACCCGGCATCCACAGTGTACATCTGGTGCCTATGTGATACCCGGCATCCACAGTGTACATCTGGTACCTACGTGATACCCGGCATCCACAGTGTACATCTGGTACCTACGTGATACCCGGCATCCACAGTGTACATCTGGTGCCCACGTGATACCCGGCATCCACAGCGTACATCTGGTGCTCACATGATACCCGGCATCCACAGTGTACATCTGGTGCTCACATGATACCCGGCATCCACAGTGTACATCTGGTGCTCACATGATACCCGGCATCCACAGTGTACATCTGGTGCTCACATGATACCCGGCATGCACAGTGTACATCTGGTGCTCACATGATACCCGGCATCCACAGTGTACATCTGGTGCTCACGTCATACCCGACACCCACAGTGTACATCTGGTGCCCACGTGATACTGGCATGCACAGCGTACATCTGGTGCCCATGAGATACCCGGCATCCACAGTGTATGTCTGGTGCCCATGTGATACCCGGCATCCACAGTGTATATCTGGTGCTCACGTGATACCTGGCATCCACAGTGTACATCTGGTGCCCACATGATACCCGACATCCACAGTGTACATCTGGTGCCCACGTGACACCCGGCATCCATGGTGTACATCTGGTGCTCACGTGATACCCGGCATCCACAGTGTACATCTGGTGCTCACGTGATACCCGGCATCCACAGTGTATGTCTGGTGTCCACGTGATACCCAGCATTCACACTATACAGCTGGTGCCTATGTGATACCTGGCATCCGCAGTGTACATCTGGTGCCCACGTGACACCCGGCACCCACAGTGTACATCTGGTGCTTAGTGATACCTGGCATCCACAGTGTACATCTGGTGCTTAGTGATACCCGGCATCCACAGTGTACATCTAGTGTCCATGTCATACCCGGCATCCACAGTGTACATCTGGTGCTCACGTGATACCCGGCATCCACAGCGTACATCTGGTACCCACGTGATACCCGGCATCCACAGTGTACATCTGGTGCCCACGTGACACCCGGCATCCACAGTGTACATCTGGTGCTTAGTGATACCCAGCACCCAGTGTACATCTGGTGCCCACGTGATACCCGGCATCCACAGTGTACATCTGGTGCCCACGTGATACCTGGCATCCACAGTGTACATCTGGTGCCCACGTGATACCCGGCACCCACAGTGTACATCTGGTGCCCATGTGATACCCGGCATCCACAGTGTACTTCTGGTGCCCACGTGACACCCGGCATCCACAGTGTACATCTGGTGCTTAGTGATACCCAGCACCCAGTGTACATCTGGTGCCCACGTGATACCCGGCATCCACAGTGTACATCTGGTGCCCACGTGATACCTGGCATCCACAGTGTACATCTGGTGCCCACGTGATACCCGGCACCCACAGTGTACATCTGGTGCCCACGTGATACCCGGCATCCACAGTGTACATCTGGTGTCCACGTGATACCCGGAATCCACAGTATACATCTGGTGCCCACGTGATACCCGGTATCAATGGTATCGGAAGTACACAGTGTACATCTGGTGCCCACATGATACCCGGCATCAATGGTATTGGAAGTACACAGTGTACATCTGGTGCCCACATAATACCCGGCATCAGTGGTATCGGAAGTACACAGTGTACATCTGGTGCCCACGTGATACCCAGCATCAATGGTATCGGAAGTACACAGTGTACATCTGGAGCCCACGTGATACCCAGCATCAACGGCATCGGAAGTACACAAGTGCTAGGAGAACCCGTGGTCACCCTAGTTGTAAATCTGAGGGTCCATGTAATAATCGTCTGCAATGACATTGGAAACAGAAAATCCAAGATTACTACAGTGTAAATATGAGGGCCATGTGGTGCCCAACTGTAATGGCCCGGAAAGCCCAGGAATGGCAGGAGAACCCGTGGATCACCACAATGTAAATCTGCGTTTCATGTGATACCCGACTGGAGTGATTAGAAACTCCAAGAGAGTGTTTAGACAACACGAGAAAGTAAATCTATGGTCCACGTGATGGCCAACTGCAAGGGTTTGAAACCTGAAAGCCTAATAGTACCACGAAAGTCCACGATGTCGTAGAGATCCGTTGACCACCCATAAATAGAATCTGTGAATCACGTGATACCGGTTAAACAAACCGAGGGAATCGGTGGACCACATTACTTATTCCTGTGATGCCCAAATGTAATGGCAGAGAAAGCCCAAGAGTACCAAAATAATATTTGGATAACCCATAATGTAAATCTAAAGGCATATGTAATATCTGGTTCACAGTTTAGAAAGATGTTGGATGCAATTTGACCATTGCGATAATGCAATAACTATTTATATTCTATATTCTGATTTTCAAAATAGTAAAAAAAAAATAGAGATTAATGTCCAGATTAAATAGAGCTTTGTTGAATAACACAACTAAGTCCCATGTCCAAATTAAATAGAGCTCTGTTGAAGAGCTCAACCCCGCGTCCAAATTAAATAGAGCTTTGCTGCAGATCTCAACTAAGTCCCACGTCCAAATTAAATAGAACTTTGTTGATTAACACAACTAAGTCCTGTGTCCAAATTAAATAGAGCTTTGCTGCAGATCTCAACTAAGTCCCATGTCCAAATTAAATAGAGCTTTGTTGAATAACACAACTAAGTCCCACGTCCAAATTAAATAGAGCTTTGTTGAATAACACAACTAAGTCCCACGTCCAAATTAAATAGAACTTTGTTGAATAACACAACTAAGTCCCACGTCCAAATTAAATAGAGCTTTGTTGAATAACACAACTAAGGCCCACGTCCAAATTAAATAGAGCTTTGTTGAAGAGCTCAACCCCACGTCCAAATTAAATAGAGCTTTGCTGCAGATCTCAACTAAGTCCCACGTCCAAATTAAATAGAACTTTGTTGAATAACACAACCAAGTGCCACGTCCAAATTAAATAGAACTTTGTTGAATAACACAACTAGGTCCCACGTCCAAATTAAATAGAGCTTTGTTGAAGAGCTCAACCCCGCGTCCAAATTAAATAGAGCTTTGCTGCAGATCTCAACTAAGTCCCACGTCCAAATTAAATAGAACTTTGTTGAATAACACAACTAAGTCCCACGTCCAAATTAAAAGGAGCTTTGTTGAATAACACAACTAAGTCCCACGTCCAAATTAAAAGGAGCGAGCGTTGTTGAATAACACAACTACGTCCCACGTCCAAATTAAATAGAACTTTGCTGCAGATCTCAACTAAGTCCCACGTCCAAATTAAATAGAGCTTTGTTGAATAACACAACTAAGTCCCACGTCCAAATTAAATAGACCTCTGTTGAAGAGCTCAACCCCGCGTCCAAATTAAATAGAGCTTTGCTGCAGATCTCAACTAAGTCCCACATCCAAATTAAATAGAACGTTGTTGAATAACACAACTAAGTCCCACGTCCAAATTAAATAGAACTTTGTTGAATAACACAACTAAGTCCCACGTCCAAATTAAATAGAGCTTTGTTGAATAACACAATAAGTCCCACGTCCCAATTAAAAGGAGCTTTGTTGAATAACACAACTAAGTCCCACGTCCAAAGTAAATATAGCTTTCTTGAATAACACAACTAAGTCCCACGTCCAAATTAAATAGAGCTTTGTTGAATAGCACAACTAAGTTCCACGTCCAAATTAAATAGAGCTTTGTTGAATAACACAACTAAGGCCCACGTCCAAATTAAAAGGAGCTTTGTTGAATAACACAACTAAGTCCCACGTCCAAATTAAATAGAGCTTTGTTGAATAGCACAACTAAGTTCCACGTCCAAATTAAATAGAGCTTTGTTGAAGAGCTCAACCCCGCGTCCAAACTAAATAGAGCTTTGCTGCAGATCTCAACTAAGTCCCGCGTCCAAATTAAATAAAGCTTTGTTGAAGAGCTCAACCCCGTGTCCAAATTAAATAGAGCTTTTCTGCAGATCTCAACTAAGTCCCGCGTCCAAATTAAACAGAACTTTGTTAAAGAGTTCAACTACGTCCCCCATCCAAAGTAAATAGAGCTTTGCTGCAGATCTCAACTAAGTCCCGCGTCCAAATTAAATAGAGCTTTGCTGCAGATCTCAACTAAGTCCCGCGTCCAAATTAAATAGAACTTTGTTAAAGAGTTCAACTACGTCCCATATCCAAATTAAATAGACCTCTGTTGAAGAGCTCAACCCTGCGTCCAAATTAAATAGAGCTTTGCTGCAGATCTCAACTAAGTCCCACGTCCAAATTAAATAGAGCTTTGCTGCAGATCTCAACTAAGTCCCGCGTCCAAATTAAATAGAGCTTTGCTGCAGATCTCAACTAAGTCCCGCGTCCAAATTAAATAGAGCTTTGCTGCAGATCTCAACTAAGTCCCTCGTCCAAATTAAATAGAGCTTTGTTAAAGAGTTCAACTAGGTCCTACATCCAAATTAAATAGAGCTTTGCTGCAGATCTCAACTAAGTCCCTCGTCCAAATTAAATAGAGCTTTGTTAAAGAGTTCAACTAGGTCCTACATCCAAATTAAATAGAGCTTTGCTGCAGATCTCAACTAAGTCCCGCGTCCAAATTAAATAGAGCTTTGCTGCAGATCTCAACTAAGTCCCGCGTCCAAATTAAATAGAACTTTGTTAAAGAGTTCAACTACGTCCCATATCCAAATTAAATAGACCTCTGTTGAAGAGCTCAACCCTGCGTCCAAATTAAATAGAGCTTTGCTGCAGATCTCAACTAAGTCCCACGTCCAAATTAAATAGAGCTTTGCTGCAGATCTCAACTAAGTCCCGCGTCCAAATTAAATAGAGCTTTGCTGCAGATCTCAACTAAGTCCCGCGTCCAAATTAAATAGAGCTTTGCTGCAGATCTCAACTAAGTCCCTCGTCCAAATTAAATAGAGCTTTGCTGCAGATCTCAACTAAGTCCCGCGTCCAAATTAAATAGAGCTTTGCTGCAGATCTCAACTAAGTCCCGCGTCCAAATTAAATAGAGCTTTGCTGCAGATCTCAACTAAGTCCCTCGTCCAAATTAAATAGAGCTTTGTTAAAGAGTTCAACTAGGTCCTACATCCAAATTAAACAGAGCTTTGTTGAAGAGCCCAACTAAGTCCCACGTCCAAATTAAATAGAGCTTTGCTGCAGATCTCAACTAAGTCCCTCGTCCAAATTAAATAGAGCTTTGTTAAAGAGTTCAACTAGGTCCTACATCCAAATTAAACAGAGCTTTGTTGAAGAGCCCAACTAAGTCCCTCGTCCAAATTAAATAGAGCTTTGCTGCAGATCTCAACTAAGTCCCGCGTCCAAATTAAATAGAGCTTTGCTGCAGATCTCAACTAAGTCCCGCGTCCAAATTAAATAGAGCTTTGCTGCAGATCTCAACTAAGTCCCGCGTCCAAATTAAATAGAGCTTTGCTGCAGATCTCAACTAAGTCCCTCGTCCAAATTAAATAGAGCTTTGTTAAAGAGTTCAACTAGGTCCTACATCCAAATTAAATAGAGCTTTGTTAAAGAGCCCAACTAGGTCCTACGTCCAAATTAAATAGAGCTTTGTTGAAGAGCCCAACTAAGTCCGCGTCCAAATTAAATAGAGCTGTGTTATAAAGCTCAACTAAATCCAATGTCTGAATTAAATAGATCTTTGTTGAAGAGCTCACCTTTGACCAATGTCCAAATTAAATAGATCTTTGTTGAAGAGCTCACCTTTGACCAATGACCAAATTAAATAGAGCTTTGTTGAAGAGCTCACCTTTGACCAATGTCCAAATTAAATAGAGCTTTAATGTAGAGCCCAGCTTGGTCCATTGTCTAAATTACACAGAGAACTGTTGTTAATTGCAACTAAATCGAGTTGAACCCAAACATTCATTATGTCACCAATACTTTTGTTCCACTTTTGCACATTGATTGGTTTCAATGTAATCGATATTTTTATCTTTGTTTTACAGCAAGACTTGAATTGATTATGTCACACAATATCTAATTTAATATGTAACAGTTGACCAAAACAGCGAAGTTAGAACATCTTCCATATGACGATCTTATCGCGCCATATTCTATAATTTCCGTAACTGGGAATAATAGAATTAATAATATACAAGTTCATGTAGAAGGTGTCATATTGTTTTCAAAAAGTCGTCCTTTTGGAATAGGAATTTACATAGCACACGACAACGTTCATACAAATTCCCTGAGAAAATGCAAATTACTTTATACAAAACGTGAATGTCATTCTCAAATGATTCAAACATTAGAATTTCATATGTCTTTGTAAAAAATATTTGTGATTCAAAATAATATTCCGAAGCATTACGTTTAGCAAAAGAAATCATTCAAAAGACATTTATTCCATTTAAGCTGACAGTTACTTGTCATTTTAGACAGTATTTTATTTAGAAAGGTGTCTGGCTGAGAAATATTAGAAAGATAACATTTTTGCTGACAGTGTACCCCTTTGAATACCTTTGTACAAGCACTTTACAGGCTTTACTTCCTGTAGAACATGGAAAGTGGATTATTTTATTGGCTAGACGTTTTGGAGCTGGTGGATCGGCCTCTTCCCATTCTATAGCAGTGACGTAGCCAGGGTCTGTGGGGACATTAGTCCCCTAAATCATCTCCACCGCACATTCCCACCACACCCCACCCCAACCCCCCCCCCCCCAAAAAAAAGCATTGGCCAAATGCAACTTTCACTTGAAAAATAGCCCTAAAATGATCTCCAATATAGGCTTAGAAACGCTTTAAAAGAGTAAGATGCGCTCTTATAGCACAAAAATGGTCTCCAATATAGTGTTACAGACTCTATAAATGAGTAAGATTCTCTCTTATAGCACTAAAATGGTCTCCAACATAGGCTTACAGACTCTATAAATGAGTAAGATTCCCTCTTATAGCACTAAAATGGTCTCCAATATAGGCTTACACTCTATAAATGAGTAAGATTCGCTCTTGTAGCACTAAAATGGTCTCCAATATAGGCTTATTCCCCCGGGTATTGTGGATTCCAGAAAGGACAGTGATTATTTCTCTATTCCCCCGTGTGTTGTGGATTCCAGATAGGACAGTAATTATTTCTCTATTCCACCGGATGTTATGGAGTCCAGAAAGGACAGTGATTATTTCTCTATTCCCCGAGTGTTGTGGATTCCAGAAAGGACAGTGATTATTTCTCTATTCCCCCGGGTGTTGTGGATTCCAGAAAGGACAGTGATTATTTCTCTATTCCCCCAGGTGTTGTGGATTCCAGAAAGGACAGTGATTATTTCTCTATTCCCCCGGGTGTTGTGGAGTCCAGAAAGGACAGTGATTATTTCTCTATTCCCCAGGTTTTGTGGATTCCAGAAAGGACAGTGATTATTTCTCTATTCCCCCAGGTGTTGTGGATTCCAGAAAGGATAGTGATTATTTCTCTATTCCCCCAAGTGTTGTGGATTCCAGATAGGACAGTGATTATTTCTTTATTCCCCCAGGTGTTGTGGATTCCAGAAAGGACAGTGATTATTTCTCTATTCCCCCAAGTGTTGTGGATTCCAGATAGGACAGTCATTATTTCTCTATTCCCCCAGGTGTTGTGGATTCCAGAAAGGACAGTGATTATTTCTCTATTCCCCCAAGTGTTGTGGATTCCAGATAGGACAGTGATTATTTCTTTATTCCCCCAGGTGTTGTGGATTCCAGAAAGGACAGTGGTTATTTCTCTATTCACCCGGGTGTTGTGGATACCAGAAAGGACAGTGATTATTTCTCTATTCCCCCGGGTGTTGTGGATTCCAGAAAGGACAGTGATTATTTCTCTATTCCCCCGGGTGTTGTGGATTCCAGAAAGGACAGTGATTATTTCTCTATTCCCCCGGGTGTTGTGGAGTCCAGAAAGGATAGTGATTACTTCTCTATTCCCCCGGGTGTTGTGCTCTCCAGAAAGGACAGTGATTATTTCTCTATTCCCCCGGGTGTTGTGGATTCCAGAAAGGACAGTGATTATTTCTCTATTCCCCCGGGTGTTGTGGATTCCAGAAAGGACAGTGATTATTTCTCTATTCCCCCAGGTGTTGTGGATTCCAGAAAGGATAGTGATTATTTCTCTATTCCCCTGGGTGATGTGGATTCCAGAAAGGACAGTGATTATTTCTGTATTCCCCTGGGTGTTGTGGAGTCCAGAAAGGATAGTGATTATTTCTCTATTCCCCCGGGTGTTGTGGAGTCCAGAATGGACAGTGGTTATTTCTCTATTCCCCCGGGTCTTGTGGATTCCAGAAAGGACAGTGATTATTTCTCTATTCTGCTGGGTGTTGTGGATTCCAGAAAGGACAGTGATTATTTCCCGGGTTTTGTGGAACCCAGAAAGGTCAGTGATTATTTCTCTATTCCCCCGGGTGTTGTGGATTCCAGAAAGGACAGTGATTATTTCTCTATTCCCCCGGGTGTTGTGGATTCCAGAAAGGACAGTGATTATTTCTCTATTCCCCCGGGTGTTGTGGATTCCAGAAAGGACAGTGATTATTTCTCTATTCCCCCAGGTGTTGTGGAGTCCAGAAAGGACAGTGATTATTTCTCTATTCCCCCGGGTGTTGTGGATTCCAGAAAGGATAGTGATTATTTCTCTATTCCCCCAGGTGTTGTGGATTCCAGAAAGGACAGTGATTATTTCTCTATTCCCCCGGGTGTTGTGGATTCCAGAAAGGACAGTGATTATTTCTCTATTCCCCCGGGTGTTGTGGATTCCAGAAAGGACAGTGATTATTTCTCTATTCCCCTGGGTGCTGTGGAGTCCAGAAAGGACAGTGATTATTTCTCTATTCCCCCAGGTGTTGTGGATTCCAGAAAGGACAGTGATTATTTCTCTATTCCCCCGGGTGTTGTGGATTCCAGAAAGGACAGTGATTATTTCTCTATTCCCCCAGGTGTTGTGGATTCCAGAAAGGACAGTGATTATTTCTCTATTCCCCCGGTGTTGTGGATTCCAGAAAGGACAGTGATTATTTCTCTATTCCCCCGGGTGTTGTGGATTCCAGAAAGGACAGTGATTATTTCTCTATTCCCCTGGGTGCTGTGGAGTCCAGAAAGGGCAGTGATTATTTCTCTATTCCCCCAGGTGTTGTGGATTCCAGAAAGGACAGTGATTATTTCTCTATTCCCCGAGTGTTGTGGATTCCAGAAAGGACAGTGATTATTTCTCTATTCCCCCGGGTGTTGTGGATTCCAGAAAGGACAGTGATTATTTCTCTATTCCCCTGGGTGCTGTGGAGTCCAGAAAGGGCAGTGATTATTTCTCTATTCCCCCAGGTGTTGTGGATTCCAGAAAGGACAGTGATTATTTCTCTATTCCCCGAGTGTTGTGGATTCCAGAAAGGACAGTGATTATTTCTCTATTCCCCCGGGTGTTGTGGATTCCAGAAAGGACAGTGATTATTTCTCTATTCCCCCGTGTGTTGTGGATTCCAGATAGGACAGTAATTAATTCTCTATTCCCCCGGATGTTGTGGAGTCCAGAAAGGACAGTGATTATTTCTCTATTCCCCCGGGTGTTGTGGAGTCCAGAAAGGACAGTGATTATTTCTCTATTCCCCCGGGTATTGTGGATTCCAGAAAGGACAGTGAATATTTCTCTATTCCCCCAGGTGTTGTGGATTCCAGAAAGGACAGTGATTATTTCTCTATTCCCCCAGGTGTTGTGGATTCCAGAAAGGACAGTGATTATTTCTCTATTCCCCCAGGTGTTGTGGATTCCAGAAAGGACAGTGGTTATTTCTCTATTCACCCGGGTGTTGTGGATACCAGAAAGGACAGTGATTATTTCTCTATTCCCCCGGGTGTTGTGGATTCCAGAAAGGACAGTGATTATTTCTCTATTCCCCCGGGTGTTGTGGATTCCAGAAAGGACAGTGGTTATTTCTCTATTCCCCCGGGTGTTGTGGATTCCAGAAAGGAGAGTGATTATTTCTCTATTCCCCCGGGTGTTGTGGATTCCAGAAAGGACAGTGATTATTTCTATATTCCCCAGCTGTTGTGGATTCCAGAAAGGACAGTGATTATTTCTCTATTCCCCCGGGTGTTGTGGAGTCCAGAAAGGATAGTGATTACTTCTCTATTCCCCCGGGTGTTGTGCAGTCCAGAAAGGACAGTGATTATTTCTCTATTCCCCCGGGTGTTGCGGATTCCAGAAAGGACAGTGGTTATTTCTCTATTCCCCCGGGTGTTGTGGATTCCAGAAAGGACAGTGATTATTTCTCTATTTCCCCGGCTGTTGTGGATTCCAGAATGGACAGTGATTATTTCTCTATTCCCCCGGGTGTTGTGGATTCCAGAAAGGACAGTGATTATTTCTCTATTCCTCCGGGTGTTGTGGATTCCAGATAGGACAGTAATTATTTCTCTATTCCCCCGGGTGTTGTGGAGTCCAGAAAGGATAGTGATTATTTCTCTATTCCACCGGGGGTTGTGGATTCCAGAAAGGACAGTGATTATTTCTCTATTCCCCCGGGTGTTGTGGAGTCCAGAAAGGACAGTGATTATTTCTCTATTCCCCCAGGTGTTGTGGATTCCAGAAAGGACAGTGATTATTTCTCTATTCCCCCAGGTGTTGTGGATTCCAGAAAGGATAGTGATTATTTCTCTATTCCCCCAGGTGTTGTGGATTCCAGAAAGGACAGTGATTATTTCTCTATTCCCCCAGGTGTTGTGGAGTCCAGAAAGGACAGTGATTATTTCTCTATTCCCCCAGGTGTTGTGGATTCCAGAAAGGACAGTGATTATTTCTCTATTCCCCCAGGTGTTGTGGAGTCCAGAAAGGATAGTGATTATTTCTCCATTCCCCCGGGTGTTGTGGATTCCAGAAAGGATAGTGATTATTTCTCTATTCCCCCAGGTGTTGTGGATTCCAGAAAGGACAGTGATTATTTCTCTATTCCTCCGGGTGTTGTGGATTCCAGATAGGACAGTAATTATTTCTCCATTCCCCCGGGTGTTGTGGATTCCAGAAAGGATAGTGATTATTTCTCTATTCCCCCGGGTGTTGTGGATTCCAGAAAGGACAGTGATTATTTCTCTATTCCTCCGGGTGTTGTGGATTCCAGATAGGACAGTAATTATTTCTCTATTCCCCCGGGTGTTGTGGATTCCAGAAAGGACAGTGATTATTTCTATATTCCCCCGGGTGTTGTGGATTCCAGAAAGGACAGTTATTATTTCTCTATTCCCCCGTGTGTTGTGGATTCCTGAAAGGACAGTGATTATTTCTCTATCCCCCCCCCCCCCGGGTGTTGTGGAGTCCAGTCAATATGACGACTATTTCACAGATCTCCCGGAGTTTGTGGAGTCAAGCAAAGATGCTGAATATTTCACAGATCTCCCGGAGGTTGTGGAGTCAAGCAAAGGACAGTGGTTATTTCACAAATCATCCGGGCCTTGTGAAGTCCAGTGAGGACGGAGGTTACTTCAAAAATCTCTCTCGTGTTTTGGAGTCCAGTAAGGATGATGATTATTTCAGAACTATCCCGTGTGTAGTGGAGTACAGAAAGTACAGTTGTTATTTCACAAATCTCCTGGGTATTGTAGGGTCCAGTGAGGATAACAGTTACTTCACAAATCTCCCGGGTGTTGTAGGGTCCAGTGAGGATGGCAGTTATTTCACAAATCTCCCGGGTGTTGTAGAGTCCAGAGAGGATGGCGATATTTCACAAATCTCCCGGGTGTTGTAGAGTCCAGTGAGGATGGCAGTTATTTCACAAATCTCCCTGGTGTTGTAGGGTCCAGTGAGGATGGCAGTTATTTTACAAATCTCCCGGGTGTTGTAGGGTCCAGTGAGGATGGCAGTTATTTCACAAACCTCCCGGGTGTTGTAGGGTCCAGTGGGGATGGCAGTTATTTCACAAATCTCCCAAGTGTTGTAGGGTCCAGTGAGAATGCCTGTTATTTCACAAATCTCCCGGGTGTTGTAGGGTCCAGTGAGGATGCCAGTCATTTCACAAATCTCCCGGGTGTTGTAGGGTCCAGTGAGGATTCCAGTTATTTCACAAATCTCCTGGGTATTGTAGGGTCCAGTGAGGATGGCAGTTATTTCATAAATGTCCTGGGTGTTGTAGGTCCAGTGAGAATGAAAGTTATTTCACAAATCTCCTGGGCGTTGTGGAGTCCAGTGAGGATGCTTGTTATTTCACAAATCTCCCGGGTGTTGTAGAGTCCAGACAGGATGGCCGTCGTTTCACAAATCTCCCGGGTGTTGTAGGGTTCAGAGAGGGTGGTAGTTATTTCACAAATCTCCCGGGTGTTTTGAGTCCAGTGAGGGTGGCAGTTATTTCACAAATCTCCCGGGTGTTGTCGAGTCCAGACAGGATGGTAGTTATTTCACAATTCTCCCGGGTGTTTAGAGTCCACTGGGGTGGCAGTTATTTCACAAATCTCCCGGGTGTTCTAGGGTCCAGTGCGGATGCCAGTTATTTCACAAATCTCCCGGGTGTTGTAGAGTCCAGTGCGGATGGCAATTATTTCACAAATCTCCCGGGTGTTGTAGAGTCCAGTGAGGATGGCAGTTATTTCACAAATCTCCCGGGTGTTCTAGGGTCCAGTGAGGATGGCAGTTATTTCACAAATCTCCCGGGTGTTCTAGAGTCCAGTGAGGATGCCTGTTATTTCACAAATCTCCTGGGTGTTGTAGAGTCCAGTGAGGATGACAGTTATTTCACAAATATCCCGGGTGTTGTAGGGTCCAGTGAGGATGGCAGTTATTTCACAAATCTCCCGGGTGTTGTAGAGTCCATTGAGGATGGCAGCTATTTCACAAATCTCCCGGGTGTTGTAGGGTCCAGTGAGGATGGCTGTTATTTCGATGGCAGTTATTTCACAAATCTCCCGGGTGTTGTAGGGTCCAGTGAGGATGGCAGTTATTTCACAAATCTCGCGGGTGTTGTAGGGTCCAGTGAGGATGGCAGTTATTTCACATATCTCTCGGGTGTCGTAGGGTCCAGTGAGGGTGCCAGTTATTTCACAAATCTCCCGAGTGTTGTAGGGTCCAGTGAGGATGCCTGTTATTTCACAAATCTCCCGGGTGTTGTAGGGTTCAGTGAGGATGGCAGTTATTTACAAATCTCCCAGGTGTTGTAGGGTCCAGTGAAAATGGCAGTTATTTCACAAATCTCCCGGGTGTTGTAGAGTCCAGTGAGGATGGCAGTTATTTTACAAATCTCCCGGGTGTTGTAGGGTCCAGTGAGGAAGGCAGTTATTTCACAGATCTCCCGGGTGTTGTAGGGTCCAGAGAGGATGACAGTTATTCACAAATCTCCCGGGTGTTGTAGAGTCCAGAGAGGATGGCGATATTTCACAAATCTCCCGGGTGTTGTAGGGTCCAGTGAGGATGGCTGTTATTTCGATGGCAGTTATTTCACAAATCTCCCGGGTGTTGTAGGGTTCAGTGAGGATGGCAGTTATTTACAAATCTCCCAGGTGTTGTAGGGTCCAGTGAAAATGGCAGTTATTTCACAAATCTCCCGGGTGTTGTAGAGTCCAGTGAGGATGGCAGTTATTTTACAAATCTCCCGGGTGTTGTAGGGTCCAGTGAGGATAACAGTTACTTCACAAATCTCCCGGGTGTTGTAGGGTCCAGTGAGGATGGCAGTTATTTCACAAATCTCCTGGGTGTTGTAGAGTCCAGAGAGGATGGCGATATTTCACAAATCTCCCGGGTGTTGTAGAGTCCAGTGAGGATGGCAGTTATTTCACAAATCTCCCTGGCGTTGTAGGGTCCAGTGAGGATGGCAGTTATTTTACAAATCTCCCGGGTGTTGTAGGGTCCAGTGAGGATGGCAGTTATTTCACAAACCTCCCGGGTGTTGTAGGGTCCAGTGGGGATGGCAGTTATTTCACAAATCTCCCAAGTGTTGTAGGGTCCAGTGAGAATGCCTGTTATTTCACAAATCTCCCGGGTGTTGTAGGGTCCAGTGAGGATGCCAGTCATTTCACAAATCTCCCGGGTGTTGTAGGGTCCAATGAGGATTCCAGTTATTTCACAAATCTCCTGGGTATTGTAGGGTCCAGTGAGGATGGCAGTTATTTCATAAATGTCCTGGGTGTTGTAGGTCCAGAGAGAATGAAAGTTATTTCACAAATCTCCTGGGCGTTGTGGAGTCCAGTGAGGATGCTTGTTATTTCACAAATCTCCCGGGTGTTGTAGAGTCCAGACAGGATGGCCGTCGTTTCACAAATCTCCCGGGTGTTGTAGGGTTCAGAGAGGGTGGTAGTTATTTCACAAATCTCCCGGGTGTTTTGAGTCCAGTGAGGGTGGCAGTTATTTCACAAATCTCCCGGGTGTTGTCGAGTCCAGACAGGATGGTAGTTATTTCACAATTCTCCCGGGTGTTTAGAGTCCACTGGGGTGCAGTTATTTCACAAATCTCCCGGGTGTTCTAGGGTCCAGTGCGGATGCCAGTTATTTCACAAATCTCCCGGGTGTTGTAGAGTCCAGTGAGGATGGCAATTATTTCACAAATCTCCCGGGTGTTGTAGAGTCCAGTGAGGATGGCAGTTATTTCACAAATCTCCCGGGTGTTCTAGGGTCCAGTGAGGATGGCAGTTATTTCACAAATCTCCCGGGTGTTCTAGAGTCCAGTGAGGATGCCTGTTATTTCACAAATCTCCTGGGTGTTGTAGAGTCCAGTGAGGATGACAGTTATTTCACAAATATCCCGGGTGTTGTAGGGTCCAGTGAGGATGGCAGTTATTTCACAAATCTCCCGGGTGTTGTAGAGTCCATTGAGGATGGCAGTTATTTCACAAATCTCCCGGGTGTTGTAGGGTCCAGTGAGGATGGCTGTTATTTCGATGGCAGTTATTTCACAAATCTCCCGGGTGTTGTAGGGTCCAGTGAGGATGGCAGTTATTTCACAAATCTCGCGGGTGTTGTAGGGTCCAGTGAGGATGGCAGTTATTTCACATATCTCTCGGGTGTCGTAGGGTCCAGTGAGGGTGCCAGTTATTTCACAAATCTCCCGAGTGTTGTAGGGTCCAGTGAGGATGCCTGTTATTTCACAAATCTCCCGGGTGTTGTAGGGTTCAGTGAGGATGGCAGTTATTTACAAATCTCCCAGGTGTTGTAGGGTCCAGTGAAAATGGCAGTTATTTCACAAATCTCCCGGGTGTTGTAGAGTCCAGTGAGGATGGCAGTTATTTTACAAATCTCCCGGGTGTTGTAGGGTCCAGTGAGGAAGGCAGTTATTTCACAGATCTCCCGGGTGTTGTAGGGTCCAGAGAGGATGACAGTTATTCACAAATCTCCCGAGTGTTGTAGAGTCCAGACAGGATGGCAGTTATTTCACAAATATCCCGGGTGTTGCAAGGTCCAGAGAGGATAACAGTTATTTCACAAATTTCCCCTGTATTGTACAGTCGAGAGCGGATGGCAGTTATTTCACAAACCTCCTGGGTGTTGTAGGGTCCAGTGAGGATGCCAGTTATTTCACAAATCTCCCGGGTGTTGTGGAGTTCAGTGGGGATGGCGGTTATTCTACAAACATCCCCGAGTGATGTGGAGTCCAGTAAGGTCGGCGATTATTCACAAATATCCCGGATGATGTGGAGCCCAGTAAGGACGGCGATTATTTCACACATCTCCCCGGGTGATGTGGAGTTCAGTAAGGACGGCGATTTTTCACAAATCTCCCGGGTGATGTGGAGTCCAGTGAGGACGACGATTATTTCGCAAATCTCTCCGGATGATGTGGAGTCCAGTAAGGACGACGATTATTTCACAAATCTCCCCGGGTGATGTGAAGTTCAGTAAGGACGATGATTATTTCACAAATCTCTCAGGTGTTGTGGAGTTCTCTAAGGATAATAATTAGTTAACAGACCTCCCGGATGATGTGGAGTCCAGTAAGGACGACGATTATTTCACAAATCTCCCTGGTGATGTGGAGTCCAGTAAGGACGACAATTATTTCACAAATCTCCCTGGTGATGTGGAGTCCAGTAAGGATGGCGATTATTTCACAAATCTCCCCGGGTGATGTGGAGTCCTGTAAGGATGGCGATTATTTCACAAATCTCCCGGGTGTTATAGAATCCAGTAAGGACGGCGATTATTTCACAAATCTCCACGGGCGATGTAGAGTCCAGTAAGGACGCCGATTACTTCACAAATCTACCATGTGTTATAGAATCCAGTAAGGACGGCGATTATTTCACAAATCTCTCCGCGAGATGTGGAGTCTTGTTAGGACGGCGATTATTTTTCAAATCCCCCGTGTGTTGTAGAGCCCAGTAAGGACGGCGATTATTTCGAAAATCTCCCGTATTTAGTACAGTCCAGTAAGGACGGCGATTACTTCACAAATCTCCCAGGTGTTGTGGAGTTCATTAATGATGACGATTATCTCACAAACATCCCGGATGTTTTGAAGTCCAGAAAGGATGGTGACTTTTTCACTAATCTCCTTCTGTTGTAGATTCCAGTAAGGACAGCGATTATGTTTAAAATCTCGCGGGTGTGTTAAAGTCCAGTAAAGACGGTGATTACTTTACAAATCCCCGGATGTTGAAGAGCTCAGTAAGGACAACAATTAATTCACAAATCCCCGGATGTTACAGAGTTCAGTAAGGCGATGATTATTTCTTAAATATTCTGTGTGTTTGGTCGTCTAGTAAGAGTGATAATTATTTCACATATCATTCAGGGGGATGGGGGTACAGTTAAAACTAGAAATCCTGTCACGAACTGTGCGCTTACCTAGGCTTAATTGTGCGTATGAATTGCGCGCAATTGCCATATCGAATGGCATCCAAAGCACGGTAGGTTCTCCTGATTACTCATAGCAACCACAGGCCGTGTTTCTGCCAATGGACCTCCGGGTAACCCGGAGGTCCACTGGCTGACACATTGCTTGAGAACAGGCCATATGTACAGAATTTGATAGCCTTACTATGGTCATAACGTATAGATTAACGCGCAGATCGACGTGCTATTTTTGCTAATTTTATGACAGGATTTCTCGTTTTAACTGTAGACTCCATTAAGGACGACGATTATTTCACAAATCATCCTAGAGTTGAAGGGTATTGTAAGGGCGAAGATTAAGCTACCTTCAAGACATTGGTTTCAATGCGTGTACCGAGACATATCTAAGCAGAAACTCTAAAATGCTCAGACGTATCCAAGAACCATTTCTATAAGGCATCCCACATGTTTTCATCACAAAGATGTTGTTCTGATTCTAAACCAGAGCCAGTTGATTCTTTAGTGATTGTTGATTACATCCTGGAAAGGAACATTAAATTTTGATTTCGTCTCTCATCTCTCTTACCCCCCTTTGTTCACTGGAATTCAACAACATTTCAGCACTTTGAGGCAGAGTTATCATTAGAGTTAAGTTTTCATTCACAAATTTAAACGATGAAAAACGCAAGCAGAATTACAGGAAATGTATCTAGAGGCTCAACACAGTGATTATTTTGCGGAAACTATTTGTCTTGTGTTTTCTCAACCTTTTTAGATTTAATGTCCAGGTTGAAAAACCACTTCGTACGTTTTAGTGGTAATCAATTTACTATAGTTTCATTCTAATCTTCTAAACTTCAAGCAGTTGTCAAAATTATGGATTAGTCCAAATCCAAATCTGTTAATTCCACATTCGGAAATCACGATTGAGGTCTCTCGAGTGTCTATAACGTCCATTAAAGTATAGTTAGAAAGTTATAGTCAGATTCAGGTCTCTCGAGTGTCAATAACGTCCATTAAAATATAGTTAGACAGATATAGCCAGATTGAGGTCTCTCGAGTTTCTATAACGTCCATTAAAATATAGTTAGAAAGTTATAGTCAGATTGAGGTCTGTCGAGTTTCTATAACGTCCATTAAAATATAGTTAGAAAGATATAACCAGATGGAGTTCTCTCGAGTTTCTATAACGTCCATTAAAATATAGTTAGACAGATATAGCCAGATTGAGGTGTCTCGAGTTTCCATAACGTCCATTAAAATATAGTTAGAAAGATATAACCAGATTGAGGTCTGTCGAGTGTCTATAACGTCCATTAAAATATAGTTAGAAAGATTAGCCACACTGAGGTCTCTCGAGTATCTAAACATCCATTAAAATATAGTTAGAAAGATATAACCAGATTGAGGTCTCTTGAGTGTCTATAACGTCCATTAAAATATAGTTAGAAAGATATAGCCAGATTGAGGTCTCTCGAGTGAGTGTCTATAACGTCCATTTAAATATAGTTAGAAAGATATAGCCAGATTCATGTCTCTCAAGCGCCTTTAACGTCCATTAAAATATAGTTAGAAATATATAGTCAGACTGAAGTCTCTCGAGTGTCTATCGGGTCCATTAAAATATAGTTAGAAAGATATAGCCAGATTGAGGTCTGTCGAGTTTCTATAACGTCCACTCAAATATAGTTAGAAAGATATAGCCAGATTGAGGTCTCTCGAGAGTCTATAGCGTCCATTAAAATATAGTTAGAAAGATTAGCCAGATTGAGGTCTCTCGAGTGTCTATAACGTCCATTAAAATATAGTTAGAAAGATATAGCCAGATTTTGAGGTCTCTTGAGTATCTATAACGTCCATTAAATATAGTTAGAAAGATATAGCCAGATTGAGGTCTCTCGAGTGAGTGTCTATAACGTCCACTTAAATATAGTTAGAAAGATATATCCAGACTGAGGTCTCTTGAGTGTTTGTAACGTCCATTAAAATATAGTTAGAAAGATATATCCATACTGAGGTCTCTTGAGTGTTTGTAACGTCCATTAAAATATAGTTAGAAAGATATAACCAGATTGAGGTCTCTCGAGTGTCTATAACGTCCATTAAAATATGGTTAGAAAGATATAACCAGATTGAGGTCTCTCGAGTGTCTATCACGTCCATTAAAATATAGTTAGAAAGAGTGAACCAGATTGATGTCTCTCGAGTGTCTATCACGTCCATTGAAATATTGTTAGAAAGGGAGAACCAGATTGAGGTCTCTCGAGTGTCTATCACGTCCATTAAAATATAGTTAGAAAGAGTGAACCCGATGGAGGTCTCTCGAGTGTCTGTCACGTCCATTAAAATATAGTTAGAAAGATATAGCCAGATTGAGGTCTCTCGAGTGTCTATAACGTCCATTAAAATATAGTTAGAAAGATGTAGCCATACTGAAGTCTCTCGAGTGTCTATCACGTCCATTAAAATATAGTTAGAAAGATATTTCCAGATTGAGGTCTCTCGAGTGTCTATAACGTCCATTAAAATATAGTTAGAAAGATATAGCCAGGTTGAGGTCTCTCGAGTGTCTATAACGTACATTGAAATATAGTTAGAAAGATATAGCCAGACTGAGATCTCTCCAGCGTCTATCACGTCCATTAAAATATAGTTAGAAACAGAGAACCAGATTGAGGTCTCTCGCGTGTCTATTACGTCCATTAAAATATAGATAGAAAGGGTGAACCCGATTGAGTTCTCTCAAGAGACTATTGCGTCCATTAAAATATAGTCAGAAAAGAGAAAACCAGATTGAGGTCTCTCAGGTGACTATAACGTCCATTTAAATATAGTTAGAAAGATATAGCCAGATTGAGGTCTCCCGGGTGAATATAACGTCCATTAAAATGTAGTTAGAAAGATATAACCAGATTGAAATCTCTCGAGTGTCTATCACGTCCATTAAAATATAGTTAGAAAGAGTGAAACAGATTGAGGTCTCTCGACTGTATATATCGTCCATTAAAATATAGTTAGAAAGATATAGCCAGACTGAGATCTCTCCAGTGTCTATCACGTCCATTAAAATATAGTTAGAAAGATATAGCCAGACTGAGATCTCTCCAGTGTCTATCACGCCCATTAAAATATAGTTAGAAAGATGTAGCCATACTGAAGTCTCTCGAGTGTCTATCACGTCCATTAAAATATAGTTAGAAAGATGTAGCCATACTGAAGTCTCTCGAGTGTCTATCACGTCCATTAAAATATAGTTAGAAAGATATTGCCAGATTGAGGTCTCTCGAGTGTCTATAACGTCCATTAAAATATAGTTAGAAAGATATAGCCAGATTGAGGTCTCTCGAGTGTCTATAACGTCCATTAAAATATAGTTAGAAAGATATTGCCAGATTGAGGTCTCTCGAGTGTCTATAACGTCCATTAAAATATAGTTAGAAAGATATAGCCAGACTAAGGTCTCTCGAGTGTCTATCACGTCCATTAAAATATAGTTAGAAAGATATAGCCAGATTGAGGTCTCTCGAGTGTCTATAACGTCCATTAAAATATAGTTAGAAAGATATTGCCAGATTGAGTTCTCTCGAGTGTCTATAACGTCCATTAAAATGTAGTTAGAAAGATATAACCAGATTGAGGTCTCTCGACTGTCTGCCACGTCCATTGAAATATAGTAAGAAAGAGTGAAACAGATTGAGGTCTCTCGGCTTTCTATAACGTCCATTAAAATATAGTTAGAAAGATATAGCCAGACTGAGGTCTCTCGAGTGTCTATCACGTCCATTAAAATATAGTTAGAAAGAGTGAAACAGATTGAGGTCTCTCGAGTGTCTATAACGTCAGATAAAATATAGTTAGAAAGATATAGCCAGATTGAGGTCTCTCAAGTGTCTATAACGTCCATTAAAATGTAGTTAGAAAGATATAACCAGATTGAAATCTCTCGAGTGTCTAAAGATATAGCCAGACTGAGGTCTCTCGAGTGTCTATCACGTCCATTAAAATATAGTTAGAAAGATATAGCCAGATTGAGGTCTCTCGAGTGTCTATAACGTCAGTTAAAATATAGTTAGAAAGATATAGCCAGATTGAGGTCCCTCGAGTGTCTATAACGTCCATTAAAATGTAGTTAGAAAGATATAGCCAGATTGAGGTCTCTCGACTGTCTGCCACGTCCATTAAAATATAGTAAGAAAGAGTGAAACAGATTGAGGTCTCTCGACTTTCTATAACGTCCATTAAAATATAGTTAGAAAGATATAGCCAGATTGAGGTCTCTCGAGTGTCTATAACGTCCATTAAAATGTAGTTAGAAAGATATAACCAGATTGAGGTCTCTCGACTGTCTGCCACGTCCATTAAAATATAGTAAGAAAGAGTGAAACAGATTGAGGTCTCTCGAGTGTCTATTACGTCCATTAAAATATAGATAGAAAGATATAGCCAGATTGAGGTCTCTCGGGAGTCTATCACGTCCATTAAAATATAGATACAAAGGGTGAACCCGACTGAGATCTCTCAAGAGTCTATTGCGTCCATTAAAATATAGTCAGAAAAGAGAAAACCAGATTGAGGTCTCTCAGGTGACTATAACGTCCATTTAAATATAGTTAGAAAGATATAGCCAGATTGAGGTCACCCGGGTGACTATAACGTCCATTAAAATGTAGTTAGAAAGATATAACCAGATTGAGGTCTCTCGACTGTCTGCCACGTCCATTAAAATATAGTAAGAAAGAGTGAAACAGATTGAGGTCTCTCGACTTTCTATAACGTCCATTAAAATATAGTTAGAAAGATATAGCCAGATTGAGGTCTCTCGAGTGTCTATAACGTCCATTAAAATGTAGTTAGAAAGATATAACCAGATTGAGGTCTCTCGACTGTCTGCCACGTCCATTAAAATATAGTAAGAAAGAGTGAAACAGATTGAGGTCTCTCGACTTTCTATAACGTCCATTAAAATATAGTTAGAAAGATATAGCCAGATTGAGGTCTCTCGAGTGTCTATAACGTCCATTAAAATGTAGTTAGAAAGATATAACCAGATTGAGGTCTCTCGACTGTCTGCCACGTCCATTAAAATATAGTAAGAAAGAGTGAAACAGATTGAGGTCTCTCGAGTGTCTATTACGTCCATTAAAATATAGATAGAAAGATATAGCCAGATTGAGGTCTCTCGAGTGTCTATCGCGTCCATTAAAATATAGATAGAAAGGGTGAACCCGATTGAGATCTCTCAAGAGTCTATTGCGTCCATTAAAATATAGTCAGAAAAGAGAAAACCAGATTGAGGTCTCTCTGGTGACTATAACGTCCATTTAAATATAGTTAGAAAGATATAGCCAGATTGAGGTCACCCGGGTGACTATAACGTCCATTAAAATGTAGTTAGAAAGATATAACCAGATTGAGGTCTCTCGACTGTCTGCCACGTCCATTAAAATATAGTAAGAAAGAGTGAAACAGATTGAGGTCTCTCGAGTGTCTATTACGTCCATTAAAATATAGATAGAAAGATATAGCCAGATTGAGGTCTCTCGAGTGTCTATCGCGTCCATTAAAATATAGATAGAAAGGGTGAACCCGATTGAGCTCTCTCAAGAGTCCATTGCGTCCATTAAAATATAGTCAGAAAAGAGAAAACCAGATTGAGGTCTCTCTGGTGACTATAACGTCCATTTAAATATAGTTAGAAAGATATAGCCAGATTGAGGTCACCCGGGTGACTATAACGTCCATTAAAATGTAGTTAGAAAGATATAACCAGATTGAGGTCTCTCGACTGTCTGCCACGTCCATTAAAATATAGTAAGAAAGAGTGAAACAGATTGAGGTCTCTCGAGTGTCTATTACGTCCATTAAAATATAGATAGAAAGATATAGCCAGATTGAGGTCTCTCGAGTGTCTATCGCGTCCATTAAAATATAGATAGAAAGGGTGAACCCGATTGAGCTCTCTCAAGAGTCTATTGCGTCCATTAAAATATAGTCAGAAAAGAGAAAACCAGATTGAGGTCTCTCAGGTGACTATAACGTCCATTTAAATATAGTTAGAACGATATAGGCAGATTGAGGTCTCCCGGGTGACTATAACGTCCATTAAAATGTAGTTAGAAAGATATAACTAGATTGAGGTATCTCGAGTGTCTATAATGTCCATTCAAATATAATTAGAAAAATATAGCCAGATTGAGGTCTCTCGACTGTCTATAACGTCCATTAAAATATCGTTAGACAGATATAACCAGACTGAAATCTCTCGAGTGTCTATCACGTCCATTAAAAAATAATTAGAAGGGGGGGGGGGGGAGAACAGATTGAGGTCTCTCGAGTGTCTATCACGTCCATTTAAATGTAGTTGGAAAGAGTGAACCAGATTGAGGTCTCTCGACTGTCTGCCACGTCCATTAAAATATAGTTAGAAAGAGTGAAACAGATTGAGGTCTCTCGAGTGTCTATAACGTCCATTAAAATATAGTTAGAAAGATATAGCCAGATTGAGGTCTCTCGAGTGTCTGTAACGTCCATTGAAATATAGTTAGAAAGATATAGCCAGATTGAGGTCTCTCGAGTGTCTATAACGTCCATTAAAATATAGTTAGAAAGATATAGCCAGATTGAGGTCTCTCGAGTGTCTATAACGTCCATTAAAATATAGTTAGAAAGATATAGCCAGATTGAGGTCTCCCGGGTGACTATAACGTCCATTGAAATGTAGTTAGAAAGATATAACCAGATTGAAATCTTTCGAGTGTCTATCACGTCCATTAAAATATAGTTAGAAAGAGTGAAACAGATTGAGGTCTCTCGACTGTCTATAACGTCCATTAAAATATAGTTAGAAAGATATAGCCAGACTGAGATCTCTCCAGTGTCTATCACGTCCATTAAAATATAGTTAGAAAGATATAGCCGGACTGAGATCTCTCCCGTGTCTATCACGCCCATTAAAATACAGTTAGAAACAGAGAACCAGATTGATGTCTCTCGCGTGTCTATTACGTCCATTAAAATATAGATAGAAAGGGTGAAGACCTCAATCTGGCTATATCTTTCTAACTATATTTTAATGCGTCCATTAAAATATAGTTAGAAAGATATAGCCAGATTGAGGTCTCTCGAGTGACTATAGCGTCCATTTAAATATAGTTAGAACGATATAGGCAGATTGAGGTATCTCGAGTGTCTATAATGTCCATTAAAATATAGTTAGAAAAATATAGCCAGATTGAGGTCTCTCGACTGTCTATAACGTCCATTAAAAAATCGTTAGACAGATATAACCAGACTGAAATCTCTCGAGTGTCTATCACATCCATTAAAATATAGTTAGAAAGAGTGAACCAGATTGATGTCTCTCGGGTGTCTATCACGTCCATTAAAATATAGTTAGAAAGGGAGAACCAGACTGAGGTCTCTCGAGTGTCTTTCACGTCCATTGAAATGTAGTTAGAAAGAGTGAACCAGATTGAGGTCTGTCGATTGTCTGCCACGTCCATTAAAATATAGTTAGAAAGAGTGAAACAGATTGAGGTCTCTCGAGTGTCTATCACGTCCATTAAAATATAGTTATGAAGAGTGAACCAGATTGATGTCTCTCGGGTGTCTATCACGTCCATTAAAATATAGTTAGAAAGAGTGAACCAGATTGAGGTCTCTCGACTGTCTGCCACGTCCATTAAAATATAGTTAGAAAGATATAGCCAGACTGAGGTCTCTCGAGCGTCTATCACGTCCATTAAATATAGTTAGAAAGGGAGAACCAGATTGAGGTCTCTCGAGTGTCTATCACGTCCATTTAAATATAGTTAGAAAGAGTGAACCAGATGGAGGTCTCTCGAGTGTCTGTCTCGTCCATTAAAATATAGTTAGAAAGAAATAGCCAGACTGAAGTCTCTCGAGTGTCTATCACGTCCATTAAAATATAGTTAGAAAGATATAGCCAGACTGAGGTCTCTCGAGTGTCTATCACATCCATTAAAATAGAGTTAGAAAGATATAGCCAGACTGAGATCTCTCGAGTGTCTATCACGTCCATTAAAATATAGTTAGAAACAGAGAACCAGGTTGAGGTATCTCGAGTGTCTATCACGTCCATTAAAATATAGTTAGAAAGTATAGCCAGACTGAAGTCTCTCGAGTGTCTATCACGTCCATTAGAATATAGTTAGAAAGATATATCCAAACTGAGATGTCTCCAGTGTCTCTCATGTCCATTAAAATATAATTAGAAACAGAGAACCAGATTGAGGTCTCTCGCGTGTCTATTACGTCCATTAAAATATAGATAGAAAGGGTGAACCCGATTGAGCTCTCTCAAGAGTCTATCGCGTCCATTAAAATATAGTCAGAAAAGAGAAAACCAGATTGAGGTCTCTCAGGTGACTATAACGTCCATTTAAATATAGTTAGAAAGATATAGCCAGACTGAGGTCTCTCGACTGTCTATCACGTCCATTAAAATATAGTTAGAAAGATATATCCAGACTGAGGTCTCTCGAGTGTCTATCACGTCCATTAAAATATAGTTAGAGGGATATAGCCAGATTGAGGTCTCTCGAGTGTCTATAACGTCAGTTAAAATATAGTTAGAAAGATATAGCCAGATTGAGGTCTCTCGAGTGTCTATCACGTCCATTAAAATATAGTTAGAAAGATATAGCCATATTGAGGTCTCTCGAGTGTCTATAACGTCAGTTAAAATAGTCAGAAAGATATATCCAGATTGAGGTCTCTCGAGTGTCTATCACGTCCATTAAAATATAGTTAGAAAGATATTTCCAGATTGAGGTCTCTCGAGTATCTATAACGTCCATAAAAATATAGTTAGAAAGTGATAACCAGATTGAGGTCTCTCGAGTGACTATCACGTCCATTGAAATACAGTTAGAAAGACAGAACCAGATTGAGGTCTCTCCAGTGTCTATCACGTCCATTAAAATATAGTTCGAAAGAGATAACCAGACTGAGGTCTCTCGAGTGTCTATCACGTCCATTAAAATATAGTTAGAAAGAGATAACCAGACTGAGGTCTCTCGAGTGTCTGTCACGTCCATTAAAATTTAGTTAGAAAGAGAAAACCAGATTGAGGTTTCTCGAGTGTCTATCACGTCCATTAAAATATAATTAGAAAGAGAAAACCAGATTGAGGTCTCTAGAAAGAGAGAACCAGACAGAGGTCTCTAGAAAGTGAGAACCAGATTGAGGTCTCTAGAAAGAGAGAACGAGATTGAGGTCTCCAGAGAGAGAGAACCAGATTGAGGTCTCTGGAAAGAGAGAACCGGATTGAGGTCTCTAGAGAGAGAGAACCAGACAGAGGTCTCTAGAAAGCGAGAACCAGATTGAGGTCTCTAGAAAGAGAGAACGAGATTGAGGTCTCTAGAGAGAGAGAACCAGATTGAGGTCTCTAGAAAGAGAGAACCAGATTGAGGTCTCTAGAGAGAGAGAACCAGATTGAGGTCTCTAGAGAGAGAGAACCAGATTGAGGTCTCTAGAGAGAGAGACAGATTGAGGTCTCTAGAAAGAGAGAACCAGATTGAGGTCTCTAGAGAGAGAGAACCAGATTGAGGTCTCTAGAGAGAGAGAACCAGATTGAGGTCTCTAGAAAGAGAGAACCAGATTGAGGTCTCTAGAGAGAGAGGGTCTCTAGAGAGAGAGAACCAGACTGGGGTCTCTAGAAAGAGAGGACCAGATTGAGGTCTCTAGAGAGAGAGAACCAGATTGAGGTCTCTAGAAAGAGAGAACCAGATTGAGGTCTCTAGAGAGAGAGAATCAGACTGAGGTCTCTAGAAAGAGAGAACCAGATTGAGGTCTCTACAAAGAGAGAAAGAGATTAAGGTCTCTAGAGAGAGAGAACTAGATTGAGGTCTCTACAAAGAGAGAATGAGATTGAGGTATCCAGAGAGAGAGAACCAGACTGAGGTCTCTAGAAAGAGAGAACCAGATTGAGGTCTCTAGAAAGAGAGAACCAGATTGAGGTCTCTAGAAAGAGAGAACGAGATTGAGGTCTCTAGAGAGAGAGAACCAGATTGAGGTCTCTAGAGAGAGAGAACCAGATTGAGGTCTCTAGAAAGTGAGAACGAGATTGAGGTCTCTAGAGAGAGAGAACCAGATTGAGGTCTCTAGAGAGAGAGAACCAGATTGAGGTCTCTAGAAAGAGAGTACCAGATTGAGATCTCTAGAAAGAGAGAACCAGATTGAGGTCTCTAGGAAGAGAGAACCAGATTGAGGTCTCTAGAGAGAGAGAACCAGATTGAGGTCTCTAGAGTGTCTATCTCTCTACCGTTTACTCTACTGACCTAAGGCATTGACATTAATATGGCATTTGATACATTCTTGGCCCATAATGGTGCAACTCTTTCCACCCATCTACTAATCTTTTTATGAAGATGTATATCAGTATATCACTTGATACATTCTTGGCCCATAATCACCCAACTATTACCACTCATCCATTAGATCTACTAATCTGTTTATTAAGATGTATATCAATATGGCACTTGCTACATTCTTGGTCCATAATGGCCCAACTATTTCCACTTATCCGTTTAATCTACTAATCGGTTTATGATGACAGACATCAATATGGCACTTGCTACATTCTTGGTCCACAATGGCCCAACTATTTCCACTTATCCTTTTAATCTACTAATCGGTTTATGATGACAGACATCAAAATGGCACTTGATACATTCTTGGTAATAATGGCCCAACTATTTCCACCCATCCATTTAATCTACTAATCTGTTTTAAACAGTTTATGATGATGGACATTAGTATGGCACGTGATACTTTCCTGGCCCATAATGGACCAACTATTTCCACTCCTCCATTTAAACTACTGACCTGTTTATGAGGATAGACATTAATATGGCACTTGATACATTCTTGGCCCATATTGGCCCAACTATTTCCACTCATCCATTTGCGTTTACACTTTGGGCATCTGTATTCACCGAAACATCGCTTTTTGCCTTGATATGGCGTAAGACCTTCCCCTTTAGGACGAGCCTGAAATGTGAAAGACAAGCAATAATAAATCAATGTGTTTAATTATAATATTTTTCTGTGAGCCTTTGAACCCTGGAGGTATCTTCCATGTTAGTTCAATGTTAGCAATTTGAAGACTATACATTCATTATTTCGGGGTAGTCCAATAACATTTTCAACGTGCAGCCCTAAGGCTCCAGCCCCAAGACTCCAGCCCCAAGGCTCTAGCCCCAAGGCTCCAACCCCAAGGCTGAACGTTGAAAATATTAATTGATCTACACCGCACAATCGCTTAGTAACCATAATACTTAATAAAGTTATGACGTAACATGTTCCTGGGTTTGAAAAGCGGCCTTTCCGGTTAAATGGGCTAAATGTTTCAAAATTTGATATTTTTATCATTGGAATTCGTGTACACAGAACGATGCTTACTATTAGCAATTTCAGAAAAATATTTTCGACGCATAATGAGAAATAGACCTCGATGTATTTCTTTCCAATGGCCCAACACAAAAGCTAAGGATCTCAGAGGTAAGTGTCATTAAAATTATCGATATATACACCTGGAAAAACGTATCGCAACCAGGGGTGGCGCCAGGGATTTCTCGACAGGGGTACTGACCTCTCCGACAGGGGGGCTATAACATTTGACCTCCCAAACGAAGGAAAATGAGTGAAAACTGGTAAATTGGAGAACCAAAATAGAAGCAAATTTAGTATGTCTGTTGATTATTTAACCCTTTACCTAACCTGAAAAGCAGACGACACTTGCAAAAATAATTCTTGATTGACTTATTTTTTTCATTTTTTGTCTCACAAACATAGGTTATGACCCCTCGTTGGAACGAGCTCGTTCCAACGAGGGGTCATAACCTATGTTTTTGAGACAAAAAATAAAAAAAATAATGAAAATTAATTGGCGATTTTTGAGAATAGCGCTGGCCGGTTTTGACCGTTACCTTAGGTAAAGGGTTAAAGTAAACCTATTATAATAAGGTCGGTTAATATTTCATCTATAACGCCAGTTTGACGAACGACATTAAGGAATTTCGTGAGAATCATTCTCTATCAAAGTTCCAGTGCTGCACGGGTTCGAGACTGACAAGACGATATATCTACATTTGATTGTCGGAAATTTTTCGTGAAGTCGGATTTACGAGACTCTCCGACGGACTGACTAAAAATCTCTGACAGGGGGGGGGGGGCTGGATCCCCCCCCCCCCGCTCCCCTTGGCGCCACCACTGATCGCAACACCCCAATACATTCACACCCCATTTATCCATTTTCTCTGGTAAAAGAATTTTACGTATTTGAGTGATAATTGTGACCCTATTGGCGCACGACACACTCAGTTCAGGTTTGCACGAGCTGTAGTAAAAGACATTAATCTCATGCACTACATATACCCGTCACGTGGCCAAACGGCAGATTCAACAAATCATCCGGAAATTTTGATAACATGAATAATCGGTTGAGTTAATTGTTTGTAATCAAATATGGGACCTCCTTAATTGTCAACTGTTAAACGAATGCAAATTATTGGCATGAGATATGCTGGTATGTCATTGAGAGCAAAAGCAAGAGATGTTGGTCATCATCCGTCAACCATCAGCCGTTTGATAAGGAAGCAGCAGCAAACCCATGATGTTAAAGATCGTCAATGTTCAGGAAGACCACGTGTGACAAAATTAATGTCAGAGATGATGCAGGTCTTTTTAGAATCGCCAGACGCAGTCCATTCCTGACAAAAGGTGTATTAAAACGTGAGTCTTTCAGAACGGTCCGTTATCGACTCAGGTAAGCTGGCTATAGAACCAGACAACTTATCAGCTGTCCCCTGTTAACTCAGGTTCATAATACAGGAAGACTGGCTTGATGCCAGACACGACATGATTGGAATTTGGCATCATGGCGAAAGGTCCACTAGTCAGACGAAAGTCGATTTCTTTTGTCTATGTCTCATGGCAGAGCTCGCGTGTGGCGACGAAGAAACACAGCATATGCTTAAAGGAATATTATAGAACAAGTTCCATTTCGTGGTGGTTCAGTTGTGGTATGGGGATGCATGTCACATGACTACAAACCCGACCGTGTCACTGTAAGATAGAATCTGACTTTGCAACGGTACATCACCGAAATTTTAGAAAGGGTTGCTGTACCTCATTTCGACAATCATCCTTTGAACACATGACCAGTTTTCATGGATGACAACGCTAAGCCACACCGTGCACGTGCAGTTGTCGCATTTTTACGTCAAGAGGCAATAACAACTCAACCATGGCCAGTCAGGAGTCCGGATCTCAATCCGATTGAATATGTTTGGGATATGATGGGTCGGAAAATACGCCAGCGTAATCCTCCAGTACGAAATCTGACAGAAGGAACAAGCCCATCATCAGGAATGGAATGTTATACCTCAACGTCACTTTCAAAGTCTTATTCACTTGATGAGGGGGTGATGGGGAGGAAGGTTCGAGATGTTATTGACGTTAGTGGGGGATTACATCAGATACTGACATTGTGTTTCGTTATGGAAACTAGACAGTTAACCCTTTACCTAACATGAAAAGCAGACGACACATGCAAAAAAAATCTCGAATAACTATTTTTTTTCATTTTTTGTCTCAAAAACATAGGTTATGACCCCTCATTGGAACGAGCTCAACGAGCTCGTTCCAATGAGGGGTCATAATCTATGTTTTTGAGACAAAAATGAAAAAAATAATGAAAATTAATTGGCGATTTTTGAGAATAACGCTGGCCGGTTTTGGCCGTTACGTTGGGTAAAGGGTTAACCCTTGGTTATTAGAAGGCAGTAACTGAACAGTAACTACACGGGTGTACCTTACAGGGTCATATTTGTTAGCACCTTCTGAAAGGTCATTTCGTGGTACTTGTTTTATCCTCTGAAAAAAACTGGTTAATTTGCTTCTGTCTGAGTTGCATTCATCTTTTAATTACTCCCAGATGTATCATGTTTGCAAATATTGCATTCGTTTCATGTTTATAGACACACATTGGTTACACCCAGTAAAGACATGATGTTAACATTGACAGTATGGGGTGTTGCGATACTTTTTCCAAGTGTAAATTTGTCTGGAAATATGATAAGAGCTAACGAGCTCAGAAGTAAGTGCCATTGAGATTAGCATATAGAAATCTATCAACAAACTCTTAACTGCGTACCGAGAGGATTTGGGGTGTTAACTGGAAAATTGAAGAAAACACTTGGATTTCAAATGTGGCAGTCGGTAAGTAGAATAGCATGTACCCGAACGAAAGATTGGTCAGGTCCAGGCGCGGACTCGGGAAGTCATAGTCACGTGATCCAGTTACGTTATGTTTGGTTGTCATGGTAGCCAGCGTGAGCGTCCATCTTGTGATGTAATCCCCATTGTGATACGTAGTCTTAGTGCACTTTCCAGCGCGACTTGCTAGGGGGACACGTGTTTCTGTCGTACATTGTGTATGAAGTAAGCCGCCATCTTGGTTTCTATAGTAGAACGTGTTTGCCATGTGATCCAAAGCCCTGCCAAAAGACTGGGGAATGTTCACAGAGTGCATTCGATTGCATAGGCGTAAATCTATTTACCCAAATGTGACTCAACAACCATAGTAAATCACCAAAAACATCCCAAACTATCGAAATGGGTACGAAATCATCCAGAATCCTCTTTTTTCAATAATAGGCTTGTTCCTTTGTATAAGAGTCAATCTAATTACCACATGCAGCCCGACACCTATTTATCTAATTCGGATTCTTTCAAAATCCTCTGCTTCTAACTATTCTAGCCACTTTCACCTCAACATTCCTGGACCTGTACTACCTATGCAACGGCTTCTATCGTCTTTACCCTACTCGATTGTTTCGTAGCCTACCCCAGTAGCGTAGAGGAGTCCATCCGTTTGAACAGTTTTAGCCTATTGTTATTATTTTTAGCTTTCCTGATCTGTTCTGACCAGATCTAAACAATATTACACTTCTGGTCTATAGTGTTTTACCATCTTTATAGCTTTGTATTATTACTGTGGATTGTGACGTCACTGTATCACGGTGTCACAGTATCCATAATTACGCTACTATTTCTCTATCAAACTCCCTCCCCCAATAGTGACATTATTTGTGTGGTCACTGTGATTATCAGTACCCATAATTGCGCTACTATTTCTCTATCAAACTCTTTCGCCACGTCACTGTTTTTATCAGTATCCATAATTACGCTACTATTTCTCTATCAAACTCCCTCCCCCAATAGTGACATTATTTGTGAGGTCACTGTGATTATCTGTACCCATAATTGCGCTACTATTTCTCTATCAAACTCTTTCGCCACGTCACTGTTTTTATCAGTATCCATAATTACGCTACTATTTCTCCATCAAACTCCCTTTCCCAATAATGACACTATTTGTGACGTCACTGTGATTATCAGTTCCCAGCATTACGCTACTATTTCTCCATCAACCTCCCTCGCCCAATAATGACACTATTTGTGACGTCACTGTGATTATCAGTTCCCAGCATTACGCTATTATTTCTCCATCAAACTCCCTCGCCCAATAATGACACTATTTGTGACGTCACTGTGATTATCAGTTCCCAGCATTACGCTACTATTTCTCCATCAAACTTCCTTTCCCAATAATGACACTATTTGTGACGTCACTGTGATTATCAGTTCCCAGCATTACGCTACTATTTCTCCATCAAACTCCCTTTCCCAATAATGACACTATTTGTGACGTCACTGTGATTATCAGTTCCCAGCATTACGCTATTATTTCTCTATCAAACTCCCTCGCCGAATAATGACACTATTTGTGACGTCACTGTGATTATCAGTTCCCAGCATTACGCTACTATTTCTCCATCAAACTTCCTTTCCCAATAATGACACTATTTGTGACGTCACTGTGATTATCAGTTCCCAGCATTACGCTACTATTTCTCCATCAAACTCCCTTTCCCAATAATGACACTATTTGTGACGTCACTGTGATTATCAGTTCCCAGCATTACGCTACTATTTCTCTATGAAACTCCCTCGCCCAATAATGACACTATTTGTGACGTCACTGTGATTATCAGTTCCCAGCATTACGCTACTATTTCTCCATCAAACTTCCTTTCCCAATAATGACACTATTTGTGACGTCACTGTGATTATCAGTTCCCAGCATTACGCTACTATTTCTCCATCAAACTCCCTTTCCCAATAATGACACTATTTGTGACGTCACTGTGGTTATCAGTTCCCAGCATTACGCTACTATTTCTCCATCAAACCCCCTCGCCCAATAATGACCTTATTTGTGACGTCACTGTGCTTATCAGTTCCCAGCATTACGCTGCTATTTCTCCATGAAACTCCCTCGCCCAATAATGACACTATTTGTGACGTCACTGTGATTATCAGTTCCCAGCATTACGCTACTATTTCTCCATCAAACTCCCTTTCCCAATAATGACACTATTTGTGACGTAACTGTGATTATCAGTTCCCAGCATTACGCTATTATTTCTCTATCAAACTCCCTCGCCCAATAATGACACTATTTGTGACGTCACTGTGATTATCAGTTCCCAGCATTACGCTACTATTTCTCTATGAAACTCCCTCGCCCAATAATGACACTATTTGTGACGTCACTGTGATTATCAGTTCCCAGCATTACGCTACTATTTCTCCATCAAACTCCCTCGCTCAATAATGACACTATTTGTGACGTCACTGTGATTATCAGTTCCCAGCATTACGCTACTATTTCTCCATCAAACGTCCTTTCCCAATAATGACACTATTTGTGACGTCACTGTGATTATCAGTTCCCAGCATTACGCTATTATTTCTCTATCAAACTCCCTCGCCCAATAATGACACTATTTGTGACGTCACTGTGATTATCAGTTCCCAGCATTACGCTACTATTTCTCCATCAAACCCCCTCGCCCAATAATGACCTTATTTGTGACGTCACTGTGATTATCAGTTCCCAGCATTACGCTACTATTTCTCCATGAAACTCCCTCGCCCAATAATGACACTATTTGTGAGGTCACTGTGATTATCAGTTCCCAGCATTACGCTATTATTTCTCTATCAAACTCCCTCGCCCAATAAGGACACTATTTGTGACGTCACTGTGATTATCAGTTCCCAGCATTACGCTACTATTTCTCTATGAATCTCCCTTTCCCAATAATGACACTATTTGTGACGTCACTGTGATTATCAGTTCCCAGCATTACGCTACTATTTCTCCATCAAACTTCCTTTCCCAATAATGACACTATTTGTGACGTCACTGTGATTATCAGTTCCCAGCATTACGCTATTATTTCTCTATCAAACTCCCTCGCCCAATAATGACACTATTTGTGACGTCACTGTGATTATCAGTTCCCAGCATTACGCTACTATTTCTCTATGAAACTCCCTCGCCCAATAATGACCTTATTTGTGACGTCACTGTGATTATCAGTTCCCAGCATTACGCTACTATTTCTCTATGAAGCTCCCTTTCCCAATAATGACACTATTTGTGACGTCACTGTGATTATCAGTTCCCAGCATTACGCTACTATTTCTCCATCAAACTTCCTTTCCCAATGATGACACTATTTGTGACGTCACTGTGATTATCCGTTCCCAGCATTACGCTACTATTTCTCCATCAAACCTCCTTTCCCAATAATGACACTATTTGTGACGTCACTGTGATTATCAGTTCCCAGCATTACGCTACTATTTCTCTATGAAACTCCCTCGCCCAATAATGACACTATTTGTGACGGCACTGTGATTATCAGTTCGCAGCATTACGCTACTATTTCTCTATGAAACTCCCTCGCCCAATAGTGACACTATTTTCATAAATATACCAAAATAGTATAGCATGTACCCGGACGGCACAGCGTCCCCTCAGTTCTAGTGTGTTCCATGTGCCAGTAGGCACATAGAACGCATTGGAACTCAGGGAACGACAGATTGGCCGGACCCCGATTTGACTCCATTTAACACTCGAGGGTATTCCCCTTTCCCATTCAATGAAAAATAATTGCGTTCAAAATTTTATTGAGTTCAAGAGGCGTTAATGTAGTTCTGTAAAGACTGGTTGCACTAACATATGTTCGTTTAAGTTTTTCTTTAATTATTCTAATGTTCATCGGGTGGTATCAACCCCTTTCATGCACGCGAGTGTTTAAGTCAAATCGCGAAATCCCTAGTTTTAACAAGATAAGCCTAAGAGTCGTTCGTGGAGTCACTCGGTTGAGAAATTGCTCTATACATCTCATTTGCTAGATAAGATTCGAGCCGTTCGAACAATGTCTTTTCCAGTCACTGCTCGATGGTTCAATTGATTAACCGGGAAGAATTTGCGACCGTCATCTGCTTGCCGATTAGTTGAGCACACAATCTGCCAATTGTGATTGCCGATGTCAGATAGCAACAACCAAAAGAAGTATTATGTTTAAGAATGGATAGAACAGGGTTAATTTTACAGTACAGTCAGGTTGATTGGTTATTACTGACAAAACATTTAACTTGTGATCTCCTGAACACAATAGTAATATCTGACGTCAGTAGTGCATTGCCGTCCATTAATACAGACAAGTAGCCAATGAGTGGTTATCAAAATGAGGCACGAAAACCGGATTGAGAATGTCCCGGATGTACTGATGACCATCGAGATTACCACGTACAACCCCCATGCATATTAAGTTTACAATCATGAGAGAGGCATCCCCAGAACATTACTGATCATTCGCCATAAGGAACAGTAGGTCTGATGTTCCTGGGCACTTGAGCAATATTTCTATGCCTCCACACTCTCATGCGACCATCTGTGACGTGAAGCCGGAACCTGCTTTCGTCTGACCAATGGACTCTCCTCAACGTCCCAAGATTCCAATGCCGTCGTGCCCTACACCACTCTGATCGGACAGAGCTAGACGCTTGATGACCCTTCTGGACCTCATACCAGTCCTTTGAGACGGTTTCGGTCAGTTCTATTCTGCAAACGCCTGTTGTGGAGAAAAGGCGTTTCAAAACCCCACTTGAAGCAAAGGGTTTACGCCTGATTAGGAGTGTCAGAATATAGGCGTGTCAGACCCCGATTCCCGAGAAGAGGTCTTTTTGGGGTTATCCAGGCCCTAACATCGATGGTTTGTTGATGTTTTCGGATAAGTCTGATGATGACAGAATGACTTTTGCCATGTTGTCTTCCAATACCTTTGAATGACATGCCTGTTGTACATGTATGCATGCCAACGATTTGTCGTCTGAGTGCCTCTGGCAGTCTCCTAATCACCATGTCAATATTAATTTTATTTATAAAAGAAGTTGTTTTATACCCAGATATTGAATGTGGATGATAATGTTTTCTGTGACATTCGTGGGAAGCAATCTTCACGTGGAGGAGGGGGTGTGTTTGGGGTATACTGTCAACCAGAAATATTATGTTTCACTTGATGAAATGTACTGCAAGACATAGCAATAATCAGGAACAGCCTGTTCTATTTTTATGTGCGAAAAGGCTATAGATTTGTAAATCGTAAATGTAAATATACATGTTATGTTTACCTACATAAAAAACAAATAACAAAAACCCTGTTTAATGACATACCGTACACCATTGCTCCCAATCTCTCTAAGTATAATATCTCAAACATTATACTCCCAGTAAATATTGCTGTTAGACTGGTATTTTGGACATTATACTCCCAGAAAATCTTGCTGGTAGACTGGTATTTTGGAAATTATACTCCCAGTAAATCTTGCTGTTAGACTGGTATTTTGGACATTATACTCCCAGTAAATCTTGCTGTTAGACTGGTATTTTGGACATTATACTCCCAGTAAATCTTGCTGTTAGACTGGTATTGTGGACATTATACTCCCAGTCAATCTTGCTGGTAGACTGGTATTTTGGACATTATACTCCCAGTCAATCTTGCTGTTAGACTGGTATTTTGGACATTATACTCCCAGTCAATCTTGCTGTTAGACTGGTATTTTGGACATTATACTCCCAGTCAATCTTGCTGTTAGACTGGTATTTTGGACATTATACTCCCAGTCAATCTTGCTGTTAGACTGGTATTTTGGACATTATACTCCCAGTAAATCTTGCAGTTAGACTGGTATTTTAGACATTATACTCCCAGTAAATCTTGCTGTTAGACTGGTATTTTGGACGTTATACTCCCAGTAAATCTTGCTGTTAGACTGGTATTTTGGACATTATACTCCCAGTCAATCTTGCTGTTAGACTGGTATTTTGGACATTATACTCTCAGTAAATCTTGCTGTTAGACTGGTATTTTGAACATTATATTCCCAGTCAATCTTGCTGTTAGACTGGTATTTTGGACATTATACTCCCAGTCAATCTTGCTGTTAGACTGGTATTTTGGACATTATACTCCCAGTAAATCTTGCTGTTAGACTGGTATTGTGCACCTTATACTCCCAGTAAATCTTGCTGTTAGACTGGTATTGTGCACCTTATACTCCCAGTCAATCTTGCTGTTAGACTGGTATTTTGAACATTATACTCCCAGTAAATCTTGCTGTTAGACTGGTTTTTGGACATTCTAATTGAAAGTAGTCCAGGGTATCCACTCTGCCAACACTGCGCATTTGGCACTCATTTTCACTATCTTTCCCAACTTTTCCGTCAGCTCCAGTGATCTCGATCTCAGCATCAAAGGCAGCGCCTGCCCCCCCCCCCCCTCCCACCACCAAGGTGCCATCAGGACACTCTTAGAATGTCGCATCTCTTCACCCTACATGCCACCCAGCACCTGTTTGCTTTAACACCCCTCCCTCTCAGTTCCCAATTCCGGTTACAACCCTCCATGACTCTTTCTCTGACGCATTTTCCCCTGGGTTTTCCCCACGGATTTTTCCCCTGGGTTAACCCCATTTCTAAGTCAGAGATATCCCCTGAATAGTTCTTTATCAAATTCTCCTACTTGCTCAATCCATCTATCCGGTCTTTGTATTTGAACATTAGTTTGCACTATCGGCTGTCGGGAAATTAATCATATTTAAGTAAAAAGTCATGAGTGAAAACAGTGTTGAAAATGCAGTAGACATTCCACGTGTATGTCTGCTGTATCGCAGAGAAGGGTCTAATCTTCTTAACCCTCTACCTAACATGGAAAGCAGACGACACTAATTTTTTTTCATTTTTTGTCTCAAAAACATAGGTTATGAGACCCCTCGTTGGAACGAGCTCGTTCCAACGAGGGGTCATAGCCTTTGTTTTCGAGACAAAAAATGAAATAAATAATGAAAATTAATTGGTGATTTTTGAGAATAGCGCTGGCCGGTTTGGGCCGTTACGTTGGGTAAAGGGATTAAGAACTTTCCCTGTATCCATGCATGTAACAAGAAATCTATATTGGAGAGGGGGTGTATCCATGCATGTAACAAGAAATCTATATTGGGGAGGGAGTGTATCCATGCTTGTAACAAGAAATCTATATTGGGGAGAGGGTGTATCCATGCCTGTAACAAGAAATCTATATTGGGGAGGGGGTGTATCCATGCCTGTAACAAGAAATCTATATTGGGGAGGGGGTGTATCCATGCCTGTAACCAGTAATTTATATTGGAGAGGGGGTGTATCCATGCCTGTAACAAGAAATCTATATTGGGGAGGGGGAATATACATGCCTGTAACAAGAAATCTATATTGGGGAGGGGGTGTATCCATGCCTGTAACAAGAAATCTATATTGGGGAGGGGGTGTATCCATGCCTGTAACAAGAAATCTATATTGGGGAGGGGGTGTATCCATGCCTGTAACAAGAAATCTATATTGGGGAGGGGGTGTATCCATGCCTGTAACAAGAAATCTATATTGGGGATGGGGTGTATCCATGCCTGTAACAAGAAATCTATATTGGGGAGGGGGTGTATCCATGCCTGTAACAAGAAATCTATATTGGGGAGGGGGTGTATCCATGCCTGTAACAAGAAATCTATATTGGGGAGGGGGTGTATCCATGCCTGTAACAAGAAATCTATATTGGGGAGGGGGTGTATCCATGCCTGTAACAAGAAATCTATATTGGAGAGGGGGTGTATCCATGCCTGTAACAAGAAATCTTTATTGGGGAGGGGATGTATCCATGCCTGTAACAAGAAATCTATATTGGGGAGGGGGTGTATCCATGCCTGTAACAAGAAATCTATATTGGGGAGGGGGTGTATCCATGCCTGTAACAAGAAATCTATATTGGGGAGGGGGTGTATCCATGCCTGTAACCAGTAATTTATATTGGGGAGGGGGTGTATCCAAGTCTGTAACAAGAAATCTATATTGGGGAGGGGGTGTATCCAAGCCTGTAACAAGAAATCTATATTGGGGAGGGGGTGTATCCATGCCTGTAACAAGAAATCTATATTGGGGAGGGGGTGTATCCATGCCTGTAACAAGAAATCTATATTGGGGAGGGGGTGTATCCATGCCTGTAACAAGAAATCTATATTGGGGAGGGGGTGTATCCATGCCTGTAACCAGTAATTTATATTGGAGAGGGGGTGTATCCATGCCTGTAACAAGAAATCTATATTGGGGAGGGGGAATATACATGCCTGTAACAAGAAATCTATATTGGGGAGGGGGTGTATCCATGCCTGTAACAAGAAATCTATATTGGGGAGGGGGTGTATCCATGCCTGTAACAAGAAATCTATATTGGGGAGGGGGTGTATCCATGCCTGTAACAAGAAATCTATATTGGGGAGGGGGTGTATCCATGCCTGTAACAAGAAATCTATATTGGGGAGGGGGTGTATCCATGCCTGTAACAAGAAATCTATATTGGGGATGGGGTGTATCCATGCCTGTAACAAGAAATCTATATTGGGGAGGGGGTGTATCCATGCCTCTAACAAGAAATCTATATTGGGGAGGGGGTGTATCCATGCCTGTAACAAGAAATCTATATTGGGGAGGGGGTGTATCCATGCCTGTAACAAGAAATCTATATTGGGGAGGGGGTGTATCCATGCCTGTAACAAGAAATCTATATTGGAGAGGGGGTGTATCCATGCCTGTAACAAGAAATCTTTATTGGGGAGGGGATGTATCCATGCCTGTAACAAGAAATCTATATTGGGGAGAGGGTGTATCCATGCCTGTAACAAGAAATCTATATTGGGGAGGGGGTGTATCCATGCCTGTAACAAGAAATCTATATTGGGGAGGGGGTGTATCCATGCCTGTAACCAGTAATTTATATTGGGGAGGGGGTGTATCCATGCCTGTAACAAGAAACCTATATTGGGGAGGGGGTGTATCCATGCCTGTAACAAGACATCTATATTGGGGAGGGGGTGTATCCATGCCTGTAACAAGAAATCTATATTGGGGAGGGGATGTATCCATGCCTGTAACAAGAAATCTATATTGGGGAGGGGGTGTATCCATGCCTGTAACAAGAAATCTATATTGGGGAGGGGGTGTATCCATGCCTGTAACAAGAAATCTTTATGTTGGGGAGGGGGTGTATCCATGCCTGTAACAAGAAATCTATATTGGGGAGGGGGTGTATCCATGCCTGTAACAAGAAATCTATATTGGGGAGGGGGTGTATCCATGCCTGTAACAAGAAATCTATATTAGGGAGGGGGTGTATCCATGCCTGTAACAAGAAATCTATATTGGGGAGGGGGTGTATCCATGCCTGTAACAAGAAATCTATATTGGGGAGTGGGTGTATCCATGCCTGTAACCAGTAATTTATATTGGGGAGGGGGGTGTATCCATGCCTGTAACAAGAAACCTATATTGGGGAGGGGGTGTATCCATGCCTGTAACAAGAAATCTATATTGGGGAGGGGGTGTATCCATGCCTGTAACAAGAAATCTATATTTGGGAGGGGATGTATCCATGCCTGTAACAAGAAATCTATATTGGGGAGGGGGTGTATCCATGCCTGTAACAAGAAATCTATATTGGGGAGGGGGTGTATCCATGCCTGTAACAAGAAATCTATATTGGGGAGGGGGTGTATCCATGCCTGTAACAAGAAATCTATATTGGGGAGGGGGTGTATCCATGCCTGTAACAAGAAATCTATATTGGGGAGGGGGTGTATCCATGCCTGTAACAAGAAATCTATATTGGGGAGGGGGTGTATCCATGCCTGTAACAAGAAATCTATATTGGGGAGGGGGTGTATCCATGCCTGTAACAAGAAATCTATGTTGGGGAGTGGGTGTATCCATGCCTGTAACCAGTAATTTATATTGGGGAGGGGGTGTATCCATGCCTGTAGCAAGAAATCTATATTGGGGAGGGGGGGGCATCCATGCCTGTAACAAGAAATCTATATTGGGGAGGGGGTGTATCCATGCCTGTAACAAGAAATCTATATTAGGGAGGGGATGCATCCATGCCTGTAACAAGAAATCTATATTGGGGAGGGGGTGTATCCATGCCTGTAACAAGAAATCTATATTGGGGAGGGGGTGTATCCATGCCTGTAACAAGAAATCTATATTGGGGAGGGGGTGTATCCATGCCTGTAACAAGAAATCTATATTGGGGAGGGGGTGTATCCATGCCTGTAACAAGAAATCTATATTGGGGAGGGGGTGTATCCATGCCTGTAACAAGAAATCTATATTGGGGAGGGGGTGTATCCATGCCTGTAACAAGAAATCTATATTGGGGAGGGGGTGTATCCATGCCTGTAACAAGAAATCTATATTGGGGAGGGGGTGTATCCATGCCTGTAACAAGAAATCTATATTGGGGAGGGGGTGTATCCATGCCTGTAACAAGAAATCTATATTGGGGAGGGGGTGTATCCATGCCTGTAACAAGAAATCTATATTGGGGAGGGGGTGTATCCAAGTCTGTAACAAGAAATCTATATTGGGGAGGGGGTGTATCCAAGCCTGTAACAAGAAATCTATATTGGGGAGGGGGTGTATCCATGCCTGTAACCAGTAATTTATATTGGGGAGGGGGTGTATCCAAGCCTGTAACAAGAAATCTATATTGGGGAGGGGGTGTATCCAAGTCTGTAACAAGAAATCTATATTGGGGAGGGGGTGTATCCAAGCCTGTAACAAGAAATCTATATTGGGGAGGGGGTGTATCCATGCCTGTAGCCAGTAATTTATATTGGGGAGGGGGTGTATCCAAGCCTGTAACAAGAAATCTATATTGGGGAGGGGGTGTATCCAAGTCTGTAACAAGAAATCTATATTGGGGAGGGGGTGTATCCAAGCCTGTAGCAAGAAATCTATATTGGGGAGGGGGTGTATCCAAGTCTGTAACCAGTAATTTATATTGGGGAGAGGTGCATCCCAGTCTGCTAATGGTGATCTATATAGGAAAGGGGAACCGGACTGTAACCAGTAATCTATATTGGGGAGGGGAGACGGCCTGGAAAAAGTAATCTATTTTGGGGAGGTGATACATCCAGGACATAAAAACAGTCTTCTATATTGAGGAGGTAGTGCATCCAGACATGTAACTAGTAATCTATATTGGGGAGGGGTGCATCCAGGCCTGTAATCAGGAATCTATATTGGGGAGGGGATATATCCAGACATGTAACCATTAATCTTTTTTGGGAAGGGGCTGATCCAGGCATGTAACCAGTAATCTATATTGGGGAGGTGTGCATCCAGGCATGTAACCAGTAATCTATATTGGGGAGGGGCGCAGGCCTGTAACCAATGATCTATATTGGGGAGGAGGTACATCCAGTCCTGTAACCATTAATCTATATTGGGGAGGGGGTGCATCAAGGCATGTAACCATTAATCTATATTGGGGAGGGGGTGCATCAAGGCATGTAACCAATAATCTATATTGGGAGGGGGGATTGTGGCCTGTAGCCAGTAATCTATATTGGTGAGGGGTTGTATCCAGGTCTGTAACCAGTACTCTACATCGGTGAGGAGGTGCGTCCAGGCCTGTAGCCAGTAATCTATACTGGGGAGGGGGTGTATCCAGACCTATAACCAGTAATCGATATGGGTAGGTGGCGCATCCGGGCCCATAACCAACAATCTGTATTGAGGATTGTGGTCTGTAGCCAGTAATCTATATTGGTGAGGGGTTGTATCCAGGTCGGTAACCAGTATACTCTATATCGGTGGGGAGGTGCATCCAGGCCTGTAATCAGAAATCTATATTGTGGAGGTGGTGTGTCCAGGCCTGTAACCAGTAATCTATATTGGGGATGCGGTGCATCCATGCCTGTAACCAGTAATCTATAACGAGTAGGGGATGCATGCCAGTAACCAGTAATCTATATACGAGAGAGAGTGCATCCAGGCCTGAAACCAGTAATATACATTGCGAAGGGGGCACATCCAGGCCTGTAAACAGTGATCTGTATTGGGGAGGGGTGCATCCAGGTCTGTAACCAGAAATCTATAACGGGGAGGGGATGCATGCCAGTAACCAGTAATCTATATACGGGAGAGAGTGCATCCAGGCCTGAAACCAGTAATATACATTGCGAAGGGGGCACATCCAGGCCTGTAAACAGTGATCTGTATTATGGAGGGGTGCATCCAGGTCTGTAACCAGTACTCTACGTCAGTGAGGAGATGCGTCCAGTAATCTATATGGGGAGGCGGTGGATCCAAGCCCATAACCAGCAATCTATATTGAGGAGGGGTGCAGGCCTGTAACCAATAATCTATATTGGGAAGGTTGTACATTCAGGCTTCTAACCAGTAACCTATATTGAGAAGGGGATACAAGCCTATAACCAGTAGGCTATATTGAGAGGAGTGCATCCGGGCCTGTAACCAGTAATCTATATGGGGAGGCGGTGCATCCAAGCCTGCAACCAGTAATCTATATTGGGAAGGTTGTACATTCAGGCTTCTAACCAGTAACCTATATTGAGGAGGGGATACAAGCCTATAACCAGTAGTCTATATTGAGAGGAGTGCTTCCGGGCCTGTAACCAGTAATCTATATTGGGGAGGGTGTACATTCAGGCTTCTAACCAGTAACCTATATTGAGGAGGGGATACAAGCCTATAACCAGTAGTCTATATTGAGAGGAGTGCATCCGGGCCTGTAACCAGTAATCTATATGTGGAGGCGGTGCATGCAAGCCTGCAACCAGTAATCTATATTGGGAAGGGTGTACATTCAGGCTTCTAACCAGTAACCTATATTGAGGAGGGGATACAAGCCTATAACCAGTAGTCTATATTGAGAGGAGTGCATCCGGGCCTGTAACAAGTAATCTATATTGGGGAGGCGTGCATCCAAGCCTGCAACCAGTAATCTATATTGGGAAGGGGTGTATCCAGGCCTGTAAACAGTAATTTATATTGGGGATGTGGTGCATCCAGACCTGTAACAAGTAATCTATATTGAGGAATGGGCACAGGTCTGTAACCAGTAATTTATATTAGGCAGAGGATGCGTCCAGTCCTGTAAGCAGTAATCTATATTGGGGATGGGATGCATCAAGACTTGTAACCAATAGTTTATATTGGGGAGGGGGTGCATCGAGGAATGTAACCAGTAATCTATATTGGGGAGGGGTTGTATCCAGGTCTGTAACCAGCATCCTATATCAGTGAGGAGGTGCGTCCTGGCCTGTAACCAGTAATCTATACTGGAGATGGGGTGCTTCCAGGCCTGTAACCAGTAATCTATAATGGGGGAGGGGTGCATCCAGGCATGTAACCAGTAATCTATATTGGGAGGAGTGCATCCAGGCATGTAACTAGAAACCTATATTGGGAGGAGTGCATCCAGGCATGTAACTAGAAATCTATATTGGGAGGAGTGCATCCAGGCATGTAACTAGACATCTATATTGGGGATGGGGTGCATCCTGGCTCGTAACCAGAAATCTATATTGAGGAGGGGTGTATTGAGACCGAAAACCAGTAATCTATAAGGGGAGGTGGTGCATGCAGGCCCATAACCAGTAATCTATATTAGGGAGGTGGTGCATGCAGGCCCATAACCAGTAATCTATAAGGGGAGGTGGTGCATCCAGGCCTATAACCAGTAATCTATATCGGGGAGGTGGTGCACGCAGGACCATAACCAGTAATCTATAAGGGGAGGTGGTGCATGCAGGCCCATAACCAGTAATCTATATTGGGGAGGTGGTGCATGCAGGCCCATAACCAGTAATCTATAAGGGGAGGTGGTGCATCCAGGCCTATAACCAGTAATCTATATTGGGGAGGTGGTGCATGCAGGACCATAACCAGTAATCTATAAGGGAAGGTGGTACATGCAGGCCCATAACCAGTAATCTATAAGGGGAGGTGGTGCATGCAGGCATGTAACCAGTAATCTATATTGAGGAGGGAGTGCAGGCCTGCAACCAGTAATCTTTATTTGGAAGGGGGTACATTCAGACTTCTAAGCAGTAATCTATATTGGGAGGAGTGCATCCAGGCATGTAACCAGTAATCTATATTGGGGAGGGGTGCATCCAGGCATGTAACTAGAAATCTATATTGGGAGGAATGCATCCAGAACTGTAACCAGTAATCTATATTGGGGAGGTGGTGCATCCAGGCCTATAACCAGTAATCTATATTGGAAGGAGTGCATCCAGGCATGTAACTAGACATCTATATTGGGGACGGGGTGCATCCAGGCCTGTAACCAGAAATTTATATTGGGGAGGGGTGCATACAGGCCGTTAACCAGTAATCTATATTGCGAGGAGAGCATCCAGGCATGTAACTAGAAATCTATATTGGGAGGAGTGCATCCAGGCATGTAACTAGACATCTATATTGGGGATGGGGTGCATCCAGGCATGTAACCAGTAATCTATATTGGGGAGGGGTGCATCCAGGCATGTAACCAGTAATCTATATTGGGGAGGGGTGCATCCAGGCCTGTAACCAGTAATCTATATTGGGGAGGGGTGCATCCAGGCATGTAACCAGTAATCTATATTGGGAGGAGTGCATCCAGGCCTGTAACCAGTAATCTATATTGGGGAGGGGTCCACCCAGGCATGTAACCAGTAATCTATATTGGGGATGGTGTCCACCCAGGCATGTAACCAGAAATCTATATTGAGGAGGGGTCCATCCAGGCATGTAATCAGTAATCTATAACGGGGAGGGATCCATCCAGGCATGTAACCAGTAATCTATATTGGGAGGAGTGCATCCAGGCCTGTAACCAGTAATCTATAATGGGGAGGGGTCCATCCAGGCATGTAACCAGTAATCTATATTGGGAGGAGTGCATCCAGGCCTGTAACCAGTAATCTATATTGGGGAGGGGTCCACCCAGGCATGTAACCAGTAACCTATATTGGGGATGGGGTCCACCCAGGCATGTAACCAGTAATCTATATTGGGGAGGGTGTGCACCCAGGCATGTAACCAGTAATCTATATTGGGGAGAGGTCCATCCAGGCATGTAACCAGTAATATATATTGGGAGGAGTGCATCCAGGCCTGTAACCAGTCAGTAATCTGTATTGGGGATGGGGTGCATCCAGGCATGTAACCAGTAATCTATATTGAGGAGGGGTCCATCCAGACATGTAACCAGTAATCTATATTGGGGAGGGTGTGCACCCAGGCATGTAACCAGTAATCTATATTGGGGAGAGGTCCATCCAGGCATGTAACCAGTAATCTATATTGGGAGGAGTGCATCCAGGCCTGTAACCAGTAATCTATATTGGAGAGGGGTGCACCCAGGCATGTAACCAGTAATCTATATTGGGGAGAGGTCCATCCAGGCATGTAACCAGTAATCTATATTGGGAGGAGTGCATCCAGGCCTGTAACCAGTAATCTATATTGGGGAGGGGTGCACCCAGGCATGTAACCAGTAATCTATATTGGGGAGAGGTCCATCCAGGCATGTAACCAGTAATCTATATTGGGAGGGGTGCACCCAGGCATGTAACCAGTAATCTATATTGAGGAGGGGTGCATCCAGGCATGTAACCAGTAATCTATATTGGGAGGAGTGCATCCAGGCCTGTAACCAGTAATCTATATTGGGGAGGGGTCCACCCAGGCATGTAACCAGTAATCTATATTGGGGATGGGGTCCACCCAGGCATGTAACCAGTAATCTATATTGAGGAGGGGTCCATCCAGACATGTAACCAGTAATCTATATTGGGAGGAGTGCATCCAGGCCTGTAACCAGTAATCTATATTGGGGAGGGGTCCATCCAGGCATGTAACCAGTAATCTATATTGGGGATGGGGTCCACCCAGGCATGTAACCAGTAATCTATATTGGGGAGGGGTCCACCCAGGCATGTAACCAGTAATCTATATTGGGGATGGGGTCCATCCAGGCATGTAACCAGTAATCTATATTGGGAGGAGTGCATCCAGGCCTCTAACCAGTAATCTATATTGGGGAGGGGTGCATCCAGGCATGTAACCAGTAATCTATATTGGGGAGGGTGTGCATCCAGGCATGTAACTAGAAATCTATATTGGGAGGAGTGCATCAAGGCCTGTAACCAGTAATCTATATTGGGGAGGGGTGCATCCAGGCATGTAACCAGTAATCTATATTGGGGAGGGTGTGCATCCAGGCATGTAACCAGTAATCTATATTGGGAGGAGTGCATCCAGGCATGTAACTAGACATCTATATTGGGATGGGGTCCATCCAGGCCTGTAACCAGAAATCTATATTGGGGAGGGGTGCATACAGGCCGTTAACCAGTAATCTATATTGGGAGGAGTGCATCCAGGCATGTAACTAGAAATCTATATTGGGAGGAGTGCATCCAAGCATGTAACTAGACATCTATATTGGGGATGGGGTGCATCCAGGCCTGTAACCAGAAATCTATATTGGGGAGGGGTGCATCCAGGCCAGTAACCAGTAATCTATATTGGGATGAGTGCATCCAGGCATGTAACTAGAAATCTATATTGGGAGGAATGCATCCAGGCATGTAACTAGACATCTATATTGGGGATGGGGTGCATCCAGGCATGTAACCAGTAATCTATATTGAGGAGGGGTCCATCCAGGCATGTAACCAGTAATCTATAATGGGGAGGGGTCCAAGCAGGCATGTAACCAGTAATCTATATTTGGGAGGGGTGCATCCAGGCATGTAACCAGTAATCTATATTGGGGAGGGGTGCATCCAGGCATGTAACCAGTAATCTATATTGGGGAGAGGTGCATCCAGACATGTAACCAGTAATCTATAATGGGGAGAGGTGCATCCAGGCAAGTAACCAGTAATCTATATTGAGGAGGGGTGCATCCAAGCCTGTAACCAGTAATCTATAATGGGGAGGGGTGCATCCAGGCATGTAACCAGTAATCTATAATGGGGAGAGGTGCATCCAGGCAAGTAACCAGTAATCTTTATTGGGACAGGTCCATCAAGGCATGTAACTAGAAATATATATTGGGGAGGAGTGCATCCAGGCATGTAACCAGTAATCTATATTGGGGATGGGGTGCATCCAGGCATGTAACCAGTAATCTATATTGGGAGGGGTCCATCAAGGCATGTAACTAGAAATCTATATTGGGGATGGGGTGCATTCAGGCCTGTAACCAGTAATCTATATTGGGAGGAGTGCATCCAGGCATGTAACCAGTAATCTATATTGGGAGGAGTGCATCCAGGCATTTAATTAGAAATATATATTGGGAGGAGTGCATCCAGGCGTGTAACCAGTAATCTATATTGGGGAGGGTGTGCATCCAGGCATGTAACCAGTAATCTATATTGGGGAGGTGATGCATCCAGGCATGTAACCAGTAATCTATATTGGGAGGGGTCCATCAAGGCATGTAACTAGAAATATATATTGGGGAGGAGTGCATCCAGGCAAGTAACCAGTAATCTATATTGGGGAGGTGTGCATCCAGTCATGTAACCAGAAATCTATATTGGGAGGAGTGCATCCAGGCATGTAACCAGTAATCTATATTGGGGAGGGGTCCATCCAGGCATGTAACCAGTAATCTATATTGGGGATGGGGTGCATCCAGGCATGTAACCAGTAATCTATATTGGGGAGGGGTGCATCCAGGCATGTAACCAGTAATCTATATTGGGAGGAGTGCATCCAGGCATGTAACCAGTAATCTATATTGGGGAGGAGTGCATCCAGGCATGTAACCAGTAATCTATATTGTGGAGGGGTGCATCCACGCATGTAACCAGTAATCTACATTGGGGAGGTGGTGCATCCAGGCAAGTAACCAGTAATCTATATTGGAAGGAGTGCATCCAGACATGTAACCAGTAATCTATATTGGGGAGGAGTGCATCCGGGCATGTAGCCAGTAATCTATATTGGGGAGGGGTGCATCTAGGCATGTAACCAGTAATCTATATTGGGGAGGGGTGCATCCAGGCAAGTAACCAGTAATCTATATTGGGGGGAGTGCATCCAGACATGTAACCAGTAATCTATATTGGAGAGGAGTGCATCCAGGCATGTAACCAGTAATCTATATTGGGGAGGGGTGCATCCAGGCATGTAACCAGTAATCTATATTGGGGAGGGGTGCATCCAGGCATGTAACCAGTAATCTATATTGGGGAGTGGTCCATCCAGGCATGTAACCAGTAATCTATATTGAGAGGAGTGCATCCAGACATGTAACCAGTAATCTATATTGGGGAGGAGTGCATCCAGGCATGTAACCAGTAATCTATATTGGGGAGGGGTGCATCCAGGCATGTAACCAGTAATCTGTATTGGGGAGGGGTGCATCCAGGCATGTAACCAGTAATCTATATTGGGGAGGGGTGCATCCAGGCATGTAACCTGTAATCTATATTGGGGAGGGGTGCATCCAGGCATGTAACCAGTAATCTATATTGGGGAGGGGTGCATCCAGGCAAGTAACCAGTAATCTATATTGGGGAGAGGTGCATCCAGGCATGTAACCAGTAATCTATAATGGGGAAAGGTGAATCCAGGCAAGTAACCAGCAATCTATATTGGGGAGGGATGCATCCAGGCATGTAACCAGTAATCTATATTGGGGAGGGGTGCATCCAGGCATGTAACCAGTAATCTATATTGGGAGGAGTACATCCAGGCATGTAACCAGTAATCTATATTGGGGAGGAGTGCATCCAGGCATGTAACCAGTAATCTATATTGGGAGGAGTGCATCCAGGCATGTAACCAGTAATCTATATTGGGGAGGGGTGCATCCAGGCATGTAACCAGCAATCTATATTGGGAGGAGTGCATCCAGGCAAGTAACCAGTAATCTATATTGGGAGGAGTACATCCAGGCATGTACCCAGTAATCTATATTGGGAGGAGTGCATCCAGGCATGTAACCAGTAATCTATATTGGGGAGGGATGCATCCAGGCATGTAACCAGTAATCTATATTGGGGAGGGGTGCATCCAGGCATGTAACCAGTAACCTATATTGGGAGGAGTACATCCAGGCATGTAACCAGTAATCTATATTGGGAGGAGTGCATCCAGGCATGTAACCAGTAATCTATATTGGGGAGGGATGCATCCAGGCATGTAACCAGTAATCTATATTGGGGAGGGGTGCATCCAGGCATGTAACCAGTAATCTATATTGGGAGGAGTACATCCAGGCATGTAGCCAGTAATCTATATTGGGAGGAGTACATCCAGGCAAGTAACCAGTAATCTATATTGGGAGGAGTGCATCCAGGCATGTAACCAGTAATCTATATTGGGGAAGGATGCATCCAGGCATGTAACCAGTAATCTATATTGGGGAGGGGTGCATCCAGGCATGTAACCAGTAATCTATATTGGGAGGAGTACATCCAGGCATGTAACCAGTAATCTATATTGGGGAGGAGTGCATCCAGGCATGTAACCAGTAATCTATATTGGGAGGAGTGCATCCAGGCATGTAACCAGTAATCTATATTGGGGAGGAGTGCATCCAGGCATGTAACCAGTAATCTATATTGGGAGGAGTGCTTCCAGGCATGTAACCAGTAATCTATAACGGGGAGAGGTGCATCCAGGCATGTAACCAGTAATCTATATTGGGAGGAGTGCATCCAGGCAAGTAACCAGTAATCTATATTGGGGAGGGGTGCATCCAGGCATGTAACCAGTAATCTATATTGGGAGGAGTGCATCCAGGCAAGTAACCAGTAATCTATACTGGGAGGAGTGCATCCAGGCAAGTAACCAGTAATCTATTTTGGGGAGGGGTGCATCCATGCATGTAACCAGTAATCTATATTGGGGAGGAGTGCATCCAGGCAAGTAACCAGTAATCTATACTGGGAGGAGTGCATCCAGGCATGTAACTAGACATCTATATTGGGAGGAGTTCATCCAGGCATGTAACCAGTAATCTTTATTGGGAGGAGTGCATCCAGGCATGTAGCCAGTAATCTATATTGGGGAGGGGTGCGTCCAGGCATGTAACCAATAATCTATAATGGGGAGGGATCCATCCAGGCATGTAACCAGTAATCTATATTGAGGAGGGGTGCATCCAGGCATGTAACCAGTAATCTATATTGGGGAGGGGTCCATCCAGGCATGTAACCAGTAATCTATAATGGGGAGGGGTGCATCCAGGCATGTAACCAGTAATCTATATTGGGAGGAGTGCATCCAGGCATGTAACTAGACATCTATATTGGGAGGAGTGCATCCAGGCATGTAACTAGACATCTATATTGGGTATGGGGTGCATCCAGGCATGTAACCAGTAATCTATATTGGGGAGGAGTGCATCCAGGCATGTAACCAGTAATCTATGTTGGGGAGGGGTCCACCCAGGCATGTAACCAGTAATCTATATTGAGGAGGGGTGAATCCAGGCATGTAAACAGTAATCTATATTGGGGAGGGGTCCATCCAGGCATGTAACCAGTAATCTATAATGGAGTGGGGTGCATCCAGGCATGTAACCAGTAATCTATATTGGGGAAGGAGTGCATCCAGACATGTAACTAGACATCTATATTGGGGATGGGGTGCATCCAGGCATGTAACCAGTAATCTATATTGGAGAGGGATGCATCCAGGCAAGTAGCCAGTAATCTATAACGGGGAGCCTCCAAGGCTGCGTGCTAGCTAGAGGTTTAACTGCTTTCATGCTGTCAAGGCAGTGTGCTAGCTGTAGGTTTAACTGCTTTCATGCTGCCAAGGCTGTGTGCTAGCAGGAGATTTAACTGCTTTCATGCTGCCAAGTCTGCGTGCTAGCAGGAGGTTTAACTGCTTTAATGCTACCAAGACTGCGTGCTAGCTGGAGGTTTAACTGCTTTCATGCTGCCAAGGCTGTGTGCTAGCTGGATGTTTAACTGCTTTCATGCCTCCAAGGCTGTGTGCTAGCTGGAGGTTTAACTGTTTTCATGCTGCCAAGGCTGCGTGCTAACTGGAGGTTTAACTCTTTTCATGCTGTCAAGGCTGTGTGCGGTCCAAGCATTTCTCACGGGCAGACTTGGCCAAAAAATTGTTGCCGGGAAACGTACCAAGGGTGCTCCGGACTCAGACAAAATTTTGATTTTTCGAACTAAAAGAACGCCGCTTCCTTGCATCCAGGCTTGTGTCCAGTCATCTAAATTGGGGAGGGGGTGCATGCCTGTTGCCAGAAATCAATATTTGGGAGGGTGTTCACATGGATCTTTTTCTGAGGTCCTGTCAGGCTTCCCAAATGTACTAACTCAACATATGCAAGGTTAGCATTGGTTGAAGAGAGGTACAACATAAACGTGCCGTACGCTTTTGTACACAATGCCACCGTGCCACCGAGTGGGCAATTGAGATTATGTGTCTTGCAAAACTCAGTTCCCGCAGGTGAGATTCGAACCGAGGACCTCTCGGCTTGCCCAGGGACCGACCTGGGCATGCGCCAGTGCGTATTTGGTTCTGAAACATCAGGACCTGGCTCTTAAATCTCAGAAATAGGCTTCTCAGTTGGCGCGTAACTTCTCAGATCATATTTTGATATTCTTTCGATGGATAATCGAGAGAGACACTCTTACATGTATTATATATATGATTATCATTTATCATTATTGCAGAGTGCTTAAGTTAATACTTCAAGTCTTAATTACCAAGCATTAATCTTCACTGTGGTTTCTGATCAAGTCTTGGCTGCCTAAATAGGCAGCCAAGACTTGATCAGAAACCACAGTGAAGATTAATGTTTGCTGCAGTGTACTAAATGAAAATGATGAGAGCTATTACATACTTGCAGTGTGTGTTTCAAACAGCAGTGTGACTCCGTAAATTGAAATCTGGCGCATGAATTGAAAAAATAGGCTCCGAGGCTAGAGCGTATTTTAAATAGTCCTGATCGGTCCCTGATTGCCGCCTGCATCTCTACCTACTGAGCCTTCCTAAAAATTCGTATAAATCCAAATCAAGGGTGACAAATATCCATTTAATTTACAGGAAAGGAAGTAGGTCAACGGTGCTCATATTTACAGGAACGGAAGTTGGTCAACGTGCCCATATTTACATATTTCGGTGGCAAGATATTTCGTGTTCTAGACAGGAATATCTGCCAGCAGCATAAAAGCTGTTAAAGCTCCAGCCTGCCCGCAGCCTTGGCAGCATGAAAAGAGTAAAACCTCCAGCTAGCACGCAGCCTTGGCAGCATGAAAACAGTTAAACCACCAGCTAGCATGCAGCCTTGGCAGCATGAAACCAGTTGAACCTCCAGCTAGCACACAGCCTTGGCAGCATGAAAACAGTTAAACCCCCAGCTAGCACACAGCCTTGGGGGCATGAAAGCAGTTAAACCTCCAGCTAGCACGCAGTCTTGGTAGAATGAAAGCAGTTAAACCTCCTGCTAGCACGCAGACTTGACAGCACCAAACAGTTAAACCTCCAACTATCACGCAGCCTTGGCAGCATCAAAACAGTTAAACCTCCATCTAGCACACAGCCTTGACAGCATGAAAACAGTTAAACCTCTAGCTAGCACGTAGCCTTGGCAGCATGAAAACAGTTAAACCCCCAGCTAGCACACAGCCTTGGGGGCATGAAAGCAGTTAAACATCCAGCTAGCACCGAGCCTTGGCAGCATGGAAGCAGTTAAACCTCCAGCTAGCACGCAGTCTTGGTAGAATGAAAGCAGTTAAACCTCCTGCTAGCACGCAGACTTGGCAGCATGAAAGCAGTTAAACCTCCTGCTAGCACACAGCCTTGGCAGCATGAAATCAGTTAAACCTACAGCTAGCACACTGCCTTGACAGCATGAAAGCAGTTAAACCTCTAGCTAGCACGCAGCCTTGGAGGCATGAAAGCAGTTAAACATCCAGCTAGCACACAGCCTTGACAGCATGAAAGCAGTTAAACCTCTGGCTAGCATGCAGCTTTGGCAGCATCAAAACAGTTGAACCACCAGCTGGCACGCAGCCTTGGCAGCATGAAACCAGTTAAACCTCCAGCTAGCACACAGCCTTGGCAGCATGAAAACAGTTAAACCTCCAACTAGCACGCAGCCTTGGCAGCATGAGAACAGTTAAATCTCCAGCTAGCACGCAGCCTTGGCAGCATCAAAACAGTTAAACTTCCAGCTAGCACACAGCCTTGGCAGCATGAAAACAGTTAAACCTGCAGAAGCATGCAGCCTTGACAGCATGAAAGCAGTTAAACCTTCTGCTAGTACACGGCCTTGGCAGCATGAAAGCAGTTAAACCTCCAGCTAGCACACTGCCTTGACAGCATGAAAGCAGTTAAACCTCTAGCTAGCACGCAGCCTTGGAGGCATGGGAGCAGTTAAACATCCAGCTAGCACACAGACTTGACAGCATGAAAGCAGTTAAACCTCTAGCTAGCACGCAGCCTTGGCAGCATCAAAACAGTTAAACCACCAGCTGGCACGCAGCTTTGGCAGCATGAAACCAGTTAAACCTTCAGCTAGCACACAGCCTTAGCAGCATGAAAACAGTTAAACCTCCAGCTAGCACGTAGCCTTGGCAGCATTAAAACAGTTAAATCTCCAGCTAGCACGCAGCCTTGGCAGCATCAAAACAGTTAAATCTCCAGCTAGCACGCAGCCTTGGCAGCAGGAAAACAGTTAAACCTCCAGCTAGCACGTAGCCTTGGCAGCATTAAAACAGTTAAATCTCCAGCTAGCACGCAGCCTTGGCAGCAGGAAAACAGTTAAACCTCCAGCTAGCACGTAGCCTTGGCAGCATTAAAACAGTTAAATCTCCAGCTAGCACGCAGCCTTGGCAGCAGGAAAACAGGTGAACCTCCAGCTAGTACGCAGCCTTGGCAGCAGGAAAACAGTTAAACCTCCAACTAGCACGCAGCCTTGGCAGCATGAAAACATTTAAATCTCCAGCTAGAACGCAGCCTTGGCAGCATCAAAACAGTTAAACCTCCAGCTAGCACACAGCCTTGGCAGCATGAAAACAGTTAAACCCCCAGCTAGCACGTAGCCTTGACAGCATGAAAACAGTTAAACCTCCAGCTAGCACACAGCTTTGACAGCAGGAAAACAGTTAAACCTCCAGCTAGCACACAGCCTTGACAGCAGGAAAACAGTTAAACCTCCAGCTAGCACACAGCCTTGACAGCATGAAAAGAGTTAAACCTCCAGTTAGCACGCAGCCTTGGAAGCATGAAAACAGTTAAACCTCCAGCTAGCTCACAACCTTGGAGGTATGAAAGCAGTTAAACATCCAGCTAGCACACAGCCTTGGCAGCATAAAAGCAGTTAAACCTCCAGCTAGCACGCATCCTTGGTAGCATGAAAGCAGTTAAACCTCTTGCTAGCACGCAGCCTTGGCAGCACAAAAGCAGTTAAACCTCCTGCTAGCACACAGCCTTGACAGCATGAAAGCAGTTAAACCTACAGCTAGCACGCAGCCTTGGGGGCATGAAAACAGTTAAACATCCAGCTAGCACACAGCCTTGTCAGCATGAAAGCAGTTAAACCTCTAGCTAGCACGCAGCCTTGACAGCATGAAAGCAGTTAAACCTCCAGCTAGTACGCAGCCTTGGCAGCATGAAAGCAGTTAAACCTCCAGCTAGCACAATGACTTGACAGCATGAAAGCAGTAAAACCTCTAGCTTGCACGCAGCCTTGGTGCGGCTTTTTGGTCTGCCAGCAGCATGGAAAAAATTAAACTTCCAGCTAGCACGCAGCCTTGACGCGGCTTTTTGGTCTGCCAGCAGCATGAAAGCAATTAAACCTCCAGCTAGCACGCAGCCTTGACGCGGCTTTTTGGTTGCATTACGGCTCCCAAATGCTGTTTTAGTAATGTTACGGTAACGAAGTTTGTGATTTTTGGTGCCGTCTCGGCGTTGCGTCAAGGATGTGTGCATCGAGGGATCTACGTTGTGCCCAAAGTGGCGCAACTGTAATTGATTCTTGATAATCCCGTTAACAAGCAAATGACATACAGAGTGCGCTCGAACCTAAGTCAGTATTATAGAACGTTTACAATTGTATTTTAAGGATTGTATTTGCTACCTATAAATACAACAAACTAAAATAATTTCTTGGCATTTTAAAAGATATGGCAAATTGGCACATCTTTGAAAATGCGAATGGTTAATTTCAACCCATATGAAGTCACGAATGGTTAATTTCAACCCATATGAAGTCATAACTAGAAAATACAGTTCTAGACTAAAGGCCCAAAAGAGCCTGTAATCGCTCACTTGGAACTACATATAAAAATGTGATTTCCCATAGGCTTTCCATGGTAACTATGAGTAGCAATTGTGCCCATGTTTGCAACAGTACATCAACATTACACGAGGATCATTGGTAGAAGGTGTCCCAGTCCTCAATCACGTGAAGTTTCAAAACCTTTGACTTTGTACTTTCAGGGGGAAGTTTCTTGCAAACTTCATTAATCAGAATCATAGAATGTCTCTGGTGGCCATATTTTGCAACCAACGGGAACAAAAAGAGGATCGTTTGTAAAGGTCTTCTTATAGACCTTTCCTGCGAAGTTTGGTTCACGTCGGCTCAGTAGTTCGAGAGAAGAAGTTGAAAATATGATTTCCCATAGGGTTTCTATAGTAAATATAAGCCGCAATTGTGGCCAAGATTGCAATACGATCAATATTAAATGAGGGCCGTTGGTAGAGGGTGCCCCAGCCCAGTCATCAACCATGCAAAGTTCCAAAACATTTGGCCCTGTTGTTTCAGAGGAGAAGATTTTTCAAAATCCACCAATCAGAATCAAAGAATGCCTCTGGCCCCCACGAGGGCCCTCTATAGACTATCCCTGTCAGGTTTGGGTTACGTCGGCTAAGTAGTTCTAGAGAAGAAGATGAAAATGTGATTTCGCATAGGGTTTCTATAGTAACTGTAAGCCGCAGTTGCGGCCGTATTTGTAACTCGTTCAAAATTAAATTAGGATCGTTGGTAGAGGGGGTCCCAGTCATCATTTATGTGAAGTTTCAAAAGATTTGGCCAGACGGTTTCAGGGAAGAAGATTTTGAAAATCCACCAACCAGAATCAAAGAATGCCTTTGGAATCTATGGTTTTCATCCGACGGAAACCAAATGAGGATCTCCCATAGACCATTTCTGCCAAGTTTGGTTCATATCGGCTCAGCGGTTACAGAGGAGAAAATAAAAATGTGAAAAGTTTACGGGCGACGAACGACGACGGACGCCAAGTGATGTGAAAAGCTCACATGACCTTTCAGGCCAGGCGAGCTAACAATACAGTTGTAAACGTTTTATAAAATGGCTCATGGAGCCAAGATTATATAACTTTTATAACTGTATTTTCTAGAATTGTATTTTCTACCTATTAATATAACTGAATAAAATGAATCATTGGCATTTTAAAAGATATGGAAATTTGTCAACTGGCAAATTGGCAGACCTTTGAAAATGCTAATGATTCATTTTAACCCATTTAAAGTATTAATTAGAAAGTACAATTGTAAAAAGTTTTATAGTGTTCCTATTGAAACGCTTTGTAGCCCAAGAACATTAGGTTTCACTAGGGAAAAAAATCGGAGAAAGCTGATTTTTTCAGGGAATGTCGAGTACATGTCACTGAACGATTAGACAAAAGTCCCCTAAAATCCCAGTTGAGCTTTTTTTTCTACAGCCTTTTTTCGAAAACGCGTTTGAAAAAAATAAAAAAAAAATCGCACGAACTTTGTAACCTCGAATTGATCCAACTGTATTTTTTGTTTACGCGTATTTCGAGCTACATAATGTCTAATATACATTTACCTAGAGGAAAATGTGTATTCTGTGACAATTTCTGCGAAAAATTATTGAAAATTCACAAAAAAGTATCGGATTTACGCAAAAAATGACGATTTTCCTAACGGATTTGCCCAAAGGGTCGTAGTACAGAACGGGATGTTAGTTGGACAGACGATAAAAAATCCACCACCATTTGAAGACTTTTATCATTGCTTACAAAATAGACATTATGGAAGACCCCCTCTGCTTCTGGCCGAGTTCCCCTTTTGGCATAAAATTCGTCAGCATGAGAACTCAACTATTTTCGGGCTTGGGACCGAACAGACACGTCTGTGTCTGGAAGCATTAGATCAATAAATAATATTTACAGAATGTACAAAAATCAATAAATAATATTTACAGAATGTACAAATCAATCAACATGGATTAAGTTACATTGACTATTATCAACGCTATATACAGAAATGACATGACCTATATACATATTATTCATCGAACTCAGAAATTTCCGACAGGACAGTGTTTCTGTGGTTGTTGTCTGCCTTCTTACACCCACACCTTTTTGTACAAGCACTCTTGCAACCACAACTGATCGGATTCAGTAGGTTATCGGGGGCACATGGCTTTGTGGCTGCAGTCGGTACAAGAAGTCCATTGTCTAGCGACCACCCCCAATCCGTCGGAGGAAGCGAAGTGCCCAGCCATTGTTGGACCTGGAGATAACATCTGTAGACATGTTGTTGTGCAGCATCGCTGCTTGGTGGGAGTGAGGCTAGGTCGATGGGTTTATTCAGTTTAGATTTTGCTACATAACGCTTGTAAGTGACATATCTATATTGGTCGAGAGAGGAAACAGTTTTACTCCCGTATAAGATCAGGAGAAGTTGTTCCCCGGCAGCGGCTACTGCACTTGGTGTACTGTCATCCGCCAAAATTGTGTTGACATACTGTTGTGAGTCGCTAGTAACATCGGAGACAATTGTACTGAATACTTTCTTCTTACCAACTCGAAAGAGTGCAGAAGTAGTGTCACAACCACTTATAGAATGTGCTACAAGGAGGTTGCTTCTATGGTCACCCATTTTGGTTGCTATTTCACTAACTGAAACTAGTAAGTTTGGGGTAATGGAATACATCATGTGAATATTACATCCCGGTTGAACTCGAGAGGTAAGAATGACTAACAAGTCTGTGTCTGTTCCCACAACGACAACATTGTTGTCATCTTGAGCGATGTCAAGTGCAGTTTCGGCTATCAGTACATCAGCATCAGCCTCGGCCTGCTTGGACTGAATATTGATAGCAGATAGCTCCTGCATTAGAAGATCGATCAGTTGGGTTTTGTTCTTGACATTTGCAAGGAAATCGGATTGGGGTGTGGTGGCTGGTAACTCGGGTGAGATATTGATATCAATGGAATACCTGTCTTTAGATCTACGGGCTTGTTCCATGCCCTTTGTCGACATTGTACAAGCATAACCATCAAAAACAACCACGACGTTCGCCCCAAAATGTCTCACTAGATAATTGGAATATGATGTACATATGTCCTTATATGACGACTGTTTAGGCCATACAACTGCCCTCAATAAAAATCCACCATCTACAACAAACAGAGAATGTTCTGGGATTTTAGTTTGCTCGGAACCGTATGTTTTGAGGATCTTACCGAGCGTGCTTTTCTGTGTCTTCCTCATTCCAGCAGAATCAAACAATGCTGGTGGTTTCGGGGCGAGTTCATATTTGAGATACTCTTCCATCTCTGCTTGTGACTGAATAACACATGTGATGCGGTTGAACAGAATTGTGGGGTCAATCACTACCTTACTTCCACGGACTTTGATGCTATTTGCCATCGATGCGAAAGACTTCACAGTGTCAACACGTCGTAGTTTGATGCTGTTGAACGTTTTGCTTACAACATTCGATACGCAACATTCACCAATTTTGCGAACTTGGTCACAGTTCACAGTTTCGTCGGCCACAACCCCGGTCGCTATAGAGACTAATTGTAGTGGATCTCTATTCTGAAAGGGGGAATGCACTCTGAGCCAGTTCAATAATTTGGTGATATCATTGGCATCAGTCAATTGTGAACTTTGACGGAGATCCCGATGTTGTTCGCCATGACCAGTGTGAACGTGAACAAAATTTTCGAGAGCATTACATATCGGAAGGCAAAGAGGTAGTCCATGTACCCATTTCGCAACAGTGCTATCAGTTATTCCCCTGCCATGTGTGAGACCATCAGGGAGCTTGAACATTCTCATTAAACACTGCTCTATGGTCTGATCAGAATATATCCCGTCCCAGAATTTATCTGAGCGCCTTATGGTAAAGTAACCTTTCTCAGTGAACAACTTCAAATCATCCTGTTGCATTATTTCTGTTAGCTCATTCATCTGCTGCAAATAGAGATGAGAACTTTTTGCGTATGCAAAATGACCACCTGCGTGAAATACTGGAATCATATTGCGAACACAATATGTGTGGAGTTCCCAGTCGCCTGTGCGCTCTGCTCTCAAGAACAACTGGAGAAGACCTATTTGCTCGTAGTATTGTACCCAAAGCTTTCCTGTGCGTCCTACGGACGCATTCTGGAGCAGTTCGTGTAATTTTGACAGTAGATGGTTGACAATTTCTTGATTGACAGCGTCAGCTGTTGTACAGTCACCTCTGGCAAGTCCACAGAATATTTCATTGACTTCTGTGCAGTCTATGTTATCTAGTGTTCGGCTTTCTTCAAACACAAGTTTTGTAATGGCAATTTGTGTTAGCAAATGGGCACGAACTGCTCTTGAATATGCATGACCACTGATCAAATGATGGATTGACCCACCAGCATAAACAGTCCCCCAAAGTTCATCCAAGACGCTACCAGCCATGATCGAACCAATTGCCCCTAAATATGACATAATCATATGGAAGCCGCCGAGTCTAACGAAAAATTTTGTCAACTTATCTGACGAAGACACAATCTCCACTGCTTTGATATAAAGTGGTTGGTCAAACGTCACTGGACAAACGTTCAGTCCCTGTTTCTCACATTCAGTTTGTGCAAACATGAGAGCAGTGTAAATTGTGCTCGGGTTGGATGGATCAAAATTAATAAAGGGAAGTATCTCGACATCACTCGTTTCATAATCATCTGATGATGTGACAATGTGCATATATCCAGCCCAAGATGGGCAAGGTACTCTCAGTACATGCGTCAAAGACCAAAGACTGTCGACTGTTTTTGCGAGTTTCAAATTTTTCGGATCAGATTCACCCAAAGTTGATAAATCCTTCATCACAATTTCGTCAAGACCCGATTTGCTTGGTTTACTGTAACCTTTCAAAGGGATGTACCCGAATTCACCAGAGCCAATATTCGAATGATCACCAGTTAGTCGTTTTATCGGAGACTCTTCTGTGTGATCTCTGCTTGGAGTTATACAGGCGATGAGTTTAGGGGGTATGGTTAATATTTCACACGAATCACCAGTTCATTATGGAATAAATGACTATTGTTATATATCATTATAAAGCCACTGCTTTTCTGCAATTTTTGATATATAATTTAACTCCCAAAGTAGTCGTAGATTTGATTTAATGGACGTTGTGTATCGTTGTGTGTATGAAAACAATAAAAAAAATTTCGTAATTTTGTACATTTTCGTGAATATTTCACCATTGAGTGTGAGGATTGGTACAAAGTTGGCATTTTCTGTTGGGGATATGTATTCTCAATATAATTCAGCACGATATTTATGATTCTCACCCTACTAAGGCGAATAAGAATGAGAAATATGGAGCTGGGTCGAATTTTTTTTTATTTTTTTTTTTTCATCAAAAAAACGCTATAACTAAAAAAGCTCAACTCGGATTCGCGGGAACTTTTCACACTTTATCCGCAATGTGTGTCCCGGAAACATATAAAAAAAATCAGCTTTCTCCGATTTTTTTTCTTACTTTCTCATTTTTATGTCTAATGTGCCTGGACTATTGTGTTCAAGTTGTTTTTCCCTTCACGTTTATTGCTCCTCGCCCTCATGTTTCTTCGACCTTTTCTCTCATCTCCATGTTAATGTTTAAACCATGTTACTTGCAGCGTATGACCAAATCTTTCAAATACAGAAATACTTTATTTAGGGAGAAGGCTCAAAATAAACTCTTAGCTTCTTGCTGAATGTTGTCTATATATCTATAGTTTCATTCATTTATCTTGATAATATTACATACTTGTTATTCTGTATAACATACACTTATTTTGCTTCTGTAATCGAACTTACATTGCATTAAGTATAATATAATTCTTGCTGAATAAAATATTGTTTAAACTAACAAACTGCCATTACGTTGTGTAATAACGGGGATTATTATAATCCCTGATGGGTACGGGTGTGGGATGGGAAAATCTCACCCGAGGGCAAGATATTTGGGCCAGACACGAGGCTTGCCGAGTGTCTGGACCAAATATCTTGTCCCGAGGGTGAGATTTCCCCATCCCACACCCGTACCCATCAGGGATTATTTTTCGCCCCCCACCATACAGCGGTTACGTTAGCCAGAGGTACTCGGCGGTCACGTGCTGATATAATCAACTCATTTGGTATTCGTTGTTTTGAAAAACTAATGACACCATCGGAAAGAGCATGCAAAAGTTGTGTATATACCAAATACCACGAAATCAATTAGGAACAGTGGCATCTTGGGGTCTAAAGAGTTTTAGAGCATCAAACTTTGATCACACGGCATTCTGATGACGTTAATATGAATTAGTTGGTAGCAAGAAACTGATACGATAGGAATAACGTCATAATAACGTTATAAATGTATAACGTCACGTGGGTGGGGTGGGATACATCTGTCTCTCCCTGCTATCTCACCCTGGGCAGACGTATGTTACACATGCAGTGGGGGGGGGGGGGAGAAAAAGGTAGGCGCGTAGCCAGGATGCTATAATAGGGGGTGCCTCAGCCATTTTATTTTTTTTTGGGGGGGGGGGGGGGGAGAGCCGATGATGTTTGAAAGGCCGTTGTGTGGATTTTCAAGGACCATGGGCGCAGATCATGGGGGGGACAGGGGGGACGTGCCCCCCCCCCCAGATCTCATCAAGGGGGGGACATGGTATGCCATGTCCCCCCCCCCCCACCACTGGGGGGACATGGTATGACATGTCCCCCACTATGCTGAATTTCACGGGAAGGAAGTACCAGCATCTTTAAAAATTTCCAACATGCTGTTAAAAAATCGACCTTTTCTATTGAAGAAAATAACAAGAGGCCCCACGGGGCCTGAGGGCGCTCACCTGATACTGGCCGAGTCATATCACCAAAATAGCAAGGGATTCTGCCTTGTGGTTATTATCAGTTTTTCAACATAAAAGTGTTTTCTCTACTTAGTAACCCAGAGTGTTCATATGTTAGATCCCCATATTGGGTACTCAATAATTTATCTATTTATTTATTGGAATTTAAGGTCACTTTCTAAGGCTACATCATTACAGAGGCATAATTATAATATCAGGTTTGGTCAATCGTTTATGCCTATTACTGCCCACTTTACAGGGCTTTCAACGCAGGAATTGGTTACTGGGCCCAATTTTATCAATAAAGCAGAACTTGAACAAACTTCAATTTGCCACTTCTAAGAAAATCAAAAATCAAATATCAAAAGATTCTGACAGGAGTAACAGAAAAAAAAGATTTTTTAAGAATATTTCTCATACTGAATTAAGTTATACATTGGGCTCCCATAGGGAACCCAAAAATAAAAGCTTCTGAAGCAGTGTTTTGGGAGAAGAAGATTCTTCAACGTTATTCCCATTAGCTACACTGTTAAAAAATGATGACTCGGCACTTTTAGTCCTAGAAAAGAACCTTATGATAAAATTTTTACCATTTTTTTCTTCCGGTCCTAAGGAAGCTTCACACCATATAAAAATTCTCAGTGCCATGTAGTTCTGGAGATATGGGCATTTAAAAAGAAAAAATTTTTTTAGCTCCTGCAGTTCCCGTGGGGGACAGGAAAACAATTTTCGGCATAAATTAGGTACTTATGACCCAATAAGCCCTCATATCAAATTTGGTTCAAATCGACTTTTTGGTTTGGAAAATAAAAATTTTGGTATAATTTGGGCTCCCACAGTGAGCCCAAATATGAACCCAGGTACTTGGCTTTACCAAACTTCACTCTCAGCCCCTAAGAATGCTGTACATCAAATATCAAAACATTTTGACTGGTGGATCTGAAAAAAAAAATTTTTTTAAAGAATATTCCTCATATTGAACTAAGTTATAATTTGGGCTCCCACAGGGAGACCAAATATGAGCCGAAGGACTTGACTTGAACAAACTTGAATCTCACCTCCCTAAGCATACTGTATACCAAATATCAAAAGATTCTGACCGGTGGATGCGAAGAAGAAGATTTTAAAAGAATATACCTCGTATTGCACTAAGTTACAATTTGGGTTCCCAAAGGGAGTCCAAATATGAACTCAGGGACTTGGCTTGAACAAACATCAATCTCACCCCCCTAAGGATGATGCATAGCAAATATCAAAAGATTCTGATTTGTGGATCCGAAGAAGAAGATTTTTAAAATATATCCCTCATATTGCACTAATTTGAACATTTGGGTTCCCATAGGGAACCCAAATATGGACCGAGGAATTTGATTTCTACAAATGTGTGAATCAATGTTCCAAAGATGTTATATGTAAAATATGAAAGCTTTTAGAGCAGTGGTTTGGAAGAAAACAATTCTTTATTTTTTTCCCATTGCCTACTGTGTTAAAAAATACTGACTCAGCACTTTTTCAGAGTCCCGAAAAAGTACCCTATGATAAAACCGATAGCAATTTTTTTTTACCAATCCTTTCTGTTGGTCCCAAGAAAGCTTCACACCAAATAAAAATTCTCACTGCCGTGCAGTTTTTGAGATATAGGCGTTTTAATTTTTTTCTATTTTTAGCTCCTGTGGTTCCCACGGGGCTACAGGAAAAAAATTTCTGCATAAATTAGGTACTTATGACCCAATAAGCCCTCACATAAAATTTGGTTCAAATTGGCCTCTCGGTTTAAAAAATAGAAATTTGGGGTGGGGGCCAAAATTTTTGCTCCTACCATAACATCGCCAAGTATAGACCTACAAACCTTCTCTTGAACAAACTTGAGTCTACACCTCAAAAGGAAGCTGCATACCAAATATCAAGTCTCTGCTATTGCTGGTTCTTGAGAAGAAGATTTTTTAAGAATTGGAGCATTTTTGCCCCACCCCTCTGCTCAATATGAGCCGAAACCTAATTTGCCCAAAAATCAAAATGCCCGCTATATAACCCCTACTCACATGAAATTTCATTAACATGCGGCCAGTGGTTTGGAAGAAAAAGACCCAAACACCACCTTCACGCCGGACGACGGACGACGGACGAAAAGTGATCAGAAAAGCTCACCCTGACTTTCAGTCAGGTGAGCTAATAAGATTTTCATCCCAAAAGCCACCAGAATGCACCATTTGATACCTCTGTTTTGAAAATTTTCTCGAAATGCCAACCCCAGCAACCCCCCCCCCCCCCCCCCCCCACCCACCTCATTCACTTCACACCTTCAGCACTCGTGTCAGATGCCTTTAAATCTGCTGCTCAGCCATATCATTCAATAATCAGAAATGTGTCCCCCAACATTCAGAAATGTGTGCCCCCCCCCCACCCCCACCCCCCCCCCCCCCCCAACATTCAAATGCTTCCTACGCCACTGATTATAGCAGAACCGCTGGCGTTTTTGTCTCAGTCGGAGTCAGTCCAGGCATTTTACAGCAATTGCATTTTAATTTTTCTTCCCACACATGCATATGTAATGTTTGGGGTTTATGATTATCGGGTTATAATATAACAATACCATGATTTTAATAAGGTGAAGGGATGTTTATATTTTTTGGCGGGCCGTTAATAAACCTCAATGGCCGACAAATTCATGTTATTAGGCCTACTGTTATTACCACTACTGTCAGTAAATACTGTAAATGACTAAACTTGAAGGTGGGCGAAAATATAAATGATAATGTTACAGTGAAAAAGTTACAATTGATAATACATCAATTTTAATAAACTTAGTAGAATGTCAATGCGAGATTCACTTCTGATACACGCTCAACTATTCCAAACTTGGACCCACAGTTCGTAATATAATTTTGGGGTTGGTACGGCCTGTACTGTAGCCGTATCAACCACAAAAATTATATTACGGACTATGTCTGTGGGTCCATGTTTGGACTGACGTAACGTTCAACGAACAGTTGTTCAACACTGCGCCTTCAAATAAGTTGTTACTCAGCCAGACACAGCTGTGGGTTGCACGAATGCATAAGCAGCATAACTATTTGATATCGGAATATCAATGTTGCAGACAGAATTCTTATGCAGAGAGAGTAATAGGCCGGTACTGAGCTCGTGAAAATGTGCAAGACAGTATCGTCTGCTTTGTTTACATTTTGAAAACGAAATTTATTGATCGAATTCATTCAATTCACGCGACTTGTTGATGACGTATGTGTCGGGCTGTTATTGGATCTGTTAATCCATTAACGGGCCCGACACATACATCGTCGCTCCATCTGTTGGGCCCTTATGCTAATCCACCGCACAGTTGAATTGTGTTAATCTAATAGGGAACGCTCGGTAAAGCGGGAACAATTATGGTTAAGCATTTTGACAAAATTACAACAGGCTGTTGAAAACATATTTTTTTTCTACTAAATAATTAAGAGAAATTATACCCCAGAGGTCACCAGAATGCACCATTTGATAGCGCAATTTAAAAATTTTCTTGGGGGAACCCCCCCAAACCCCCCTCTGCCGGCTCGTGCCTGCGGCACTCGCTGCAGATGCCTTCGGCATCTGCCCGTCCCCCCCCCCCCCCCCCCACTTTTTGGAAGAGATCTGCGCTCATGTCAAGGACCTGCCCTAATTCTAACAAGTACCCTCCGGACATTGCCCCATTCTCCCAGTATGAGGAGGGGGCGACCACCAGAGTCCAAGGTGTCCTAGTTAGTGCCCTCCACCCCCACCCTAAAAAAAGAAAACTGCAAAATTTAGAGCTCTGTGAGCGAATCTAGACATTTGTACAATGCAGTCGTCGTGGATTCGGTCGTAATCCACGCGTGGTCAGTGCTGTCTGCGCATGAGTTTACTGAGTAATAAGAATAATCATCCTAAAATTTTAATTAATGAAGCACCGGGGTTGTACCGGGGTTGTACCGGGGTTGTACCCGGTGCTTCATTAATTAATTGTTTTATGATTATTCTAAAAATTCAATTAAAATCTAATATTAAGAATTTAATATTATTGCGTCCGTGGAAATAATTAGCACCCGTGGAAAGTGATCAGTCCACGGTGACCTTACTGTACCGTGTGTAACCCCTCCCTATACTGGAGAACATGTGGGGCTCTATGTTGTGTGAAAGTTGCATTGGGCCAATGTTGTTTTTTTGTGGGGGAGGGGGGGAGTATCGAAAATTTTAGGAGCCAACGACCTCCTCACACAACCACCCACCCCCCACCCTCCGCCGTAGATACGCAATTTGACAAAGAACCCCTTTTACGATACAAGAGGAAAATCTATACGCTATCCTTTTTTAACCCTTTACCCAACGAATCGGCCGCATCCGCCCGCGTAATATGCAAATTCAGCAGTTGAAAAAAATAATATGTTTCAAAATATTTCAACAAAACCATATTATGTGACCCCTCGTTGGAACGAGCTCGTCGAGCTCGTTCCAACGAGGGGTTACATGATATGGTTTTGTTGAAATTTTTTGAAAAATTTGAAAAAATGATATTTAAAATAATACATTTTGATATTGTCTACGTTTGGTAAAGGGTTAATCGTTCATTTCATTCTAACCGTAAGTCAGAACGTTTATACATTACGAACTCTACGAGAGTACAATTCCATCGAATAGGAACTGAGTCACACAATCCCCGAAAATCATTTGATGGAAGGCTTGTTTTTATACAACCTGATTTCGTGTTGCTAAGCAACCGGTGTCAGACTTCAAGAATTGCATATCAAGCATGTAAACTAACTCTCTATCCCCGCTGTATCTCCCATTTATTGTAAACATTACCTTCCACTTTCTAGACAAGTTGACCGAATAATTTACAGATGGACCGATAAGACGGTTGTCTCTGATCGTTTATTGTACACAAACTAACCATTTATCTCAGAGCTATGTTAATATGAACCAATAAAATTAATGATGATCCATTAACGGTAGTATACACCCGTTGATACGGCACCTTTTAGTAGTGAGACACAAAATATGATGATTGAAAAATTTATACAAACCTGGGGGCAGTCTTTAATATAATGTCCCTTAGTAAAACACAAATGGCAGAGATATGTAGTTGGAGGCCGTTTGGCAGGTTTACGGTCAATAGATAATGTCAAATCACTGAAGTGGTCTGCTAAGTGGTCTGCTAAGTCATTGATGCTTCCGTATGGAGACGTTGCTTGATTTAATGTTGAAGTTTGGAAATGATTCTGAAAGAAAAAGATTCACAGTATAATGACAAGACCTTTATATATTATTTCTGTTGTTCAATGTTAACCTTTCATAGAGGCTTCCCGTAATCATAATAATAGGATACGTACAGTACGTGGAGAGTGTATTATCACTAAATCACCCGCAAAGTGGAGATTCCACCCAAGCAATAATTGGAAATTTCTTGCACAGCATAACAAGCACGAGCAAAGTTCCAGCCAATGGACCTCCGGGTTAAATCCGGAGGTCCATTGACTGAAACATTGCTTGTGTTTTTGTCCATATGTACATAATTTTAAAGTGATACTTTGGGTGATAATTCCACTCCACGGGTGATTTAGTTTACAATCCATTCCCCATGTACTGTATACTAACCGTGACAAATAATAACATTTATTATACACTAAACGATAGATTATCGTAAAAATTGCGGAAATATAGAAATCGTATCCCCGTCTGTGAAGATATAGAAATTTCCACTTTCACGGTATCAATCAAATGGCGGCTTTCAAGCATCACTTCAAGGTTAATACGAGTCAAAGTATCACTGGAAATGATCAGTTTGTTCCAAAAACGTATAATGAAGAGAACCTCTAGTGTTTTGAGTGAATACCGATCATTTCCAATAATAATTCAACACGTATTCACCTTGAATTGATCCATGAAACCTGCCAGCTGAATCAGATCGCAAGACGCTACCTGTTCCGAGTATCGATCAAATCACTTCCGCGTATCAATCAGCGCTGTTTACTTTCATGCATCAATTCAAGATTCAAACGAGTGGAATTATCGATAGGAATGATCAGATTCGTATAAAAGGCACTCGCGAAAAATAAATAATTGTCTCGGTCAACTCATGAGATAATTTTCGGTATCCACTCAAAAACACTAGATATCCTCTATTTCTTAAATGGTTGAGGGCGACATTATTTTGATGGTTTGAATTTGAAAATCAAAATTCGTTTTAGTAGAAGTTATTGGAGAGTGCCACAGACACCACTCCGCAGACACCACACCCACAGGTACCACACCCACTGGTACTCTCCAGTAATTTGTAATGAAGCAAATTTATATAAACGGGATATTATTTGCGTTTGACTGAATATAAAACATGAGCGAGGAAACTGTTGGCCTTTGCTCTGGAACCCACTTTTTTGAAAGCCCTGATATTGGCTGCTAACACTCAACCAATTAAATAACTGCACGATGTTATTTATCCTCTATTGAAATTAGGGCAACGACTTTCTCCAACGAGTGGGTGATGTTTTGAGATAAAGTTGAAGAAGTAACGAAATTTGAATGGTGATTTTTGTTTGAATGGTGATTTTTGTTTGAATGGTGATTTTTGCTTGAATGGTGATTTTTGTGGCCAGTGCTGATCGGTATGTAAAATGTTTCGTTAAATTAGCCCTTTATCTTACGAATGGGGGAGTCCGCCCGCCCTTCCATCCGTCCGTCCACCTATCCGTCGCGTAATTTACAAACTGAGCAGTTGAGAATCTTATTATTCAAACAATTGTGTCACCAAAATTATATCAAGATAACCCCCATGTATATGGTTTTGTTGGCATTATGTGAAAAATTCTTAAAAATTAATAATTCACAAATATTAAATATAACACATGTTGATATCGTGTGTGTTGGATATAGGCTGAAACTTGGTAGATCTGTAGGTCGATAGGTGTCCTGGGGTGTGGTAGAGGGCGTAGATCTGTAGGTCGATAGGTGTCCTGGGGTGTGGTAGGGGCGTAGATATGTCGGTCGATAGGTTCCTGTGTGTGGTAGGGGCGTAGATATGTCGGTCGATAGGTGTCCTGGGTGTGGTAGGGTCGTAGATTTGTCGGTCGATAGGTGTCCTGTGTGTGGTAGGGGCGTAGGTCTGTAGGGCGATAGGTGTCATGGGTGTGTTAAGGGTGCAGATCTGTAGTATTCGATGGGTGTCCTGGCTGTGGTAGGGGAATAGATCTGTAGCATTCGCTATGTGTCCGGCGGTGTGGTAGGGGCGTAGGGCTGTAGTATTCGCTAGGTGTTCTGGGTGTGGTAGGGGCGTAGGTCTGTAGTATTTGCTAGGTCCTGTGTGTGGTAGAGGCGTAGGTCTGTAGTATTCGCTAGATGTCCGGGGATGTGGTAGGGATATAGAGCTTCAGTATTTGCTAGGTGTCTGGGGCGTGGTAGGAGTGTATGGCCGAAGTATTCGCTAGGTGTTTGGAGCGTGGTAGGAGCGTATGGCTGAAGTATTCGCTAGGTGTTTGGAGCGTGATATGGGCGTAGGGGCGTGGTATTCGCTAGCTGCCTGGGAGTGGTAGGGGTGTGGGGCAGTAGAATTCGCTAGGTGTCCGGGATGTGGTCGGGCTGTAGTATCCGCTAGGTGTCTACAGAGTGGTAGAGGTGCAGGGCTATAGCATTTGCTACGTGTGATGGGCGTGGTAGGGTCGCAGGACTATGGTATTCGATAGGTGTTCGAGGACGTGGTTCGGGGTTATGACCGTAGTATTCACTATGTCAGAGGCTTGGTATGGGCTTATGGCTGGGTGTCTGTGGCGTAGTGGGTGTGTATGTCTGTACTATTCCATAAGTGTCTAAGGGTGTTGTAGGGGGGCGTAGTGCTGCAGTATTCGCTAGGTGGAGTGGTAGAGGCGTAGGCAGTAATGTTTTGTAGTATTCTCTTGGTGTCCGGGGTGTGTGGCTGTAGTGTTCGCTAGAAGTACGATGGCGTGTTAGGAATGCAGGGTTGTAGCTAATATATCCTCTGGGTGTCCTGGGCGTAGTAAAGGCAAAGGGTATTATTATTTGCTAGATGTTCAGGAGTGTAGTATGGGCGTAAGGCTGTATTATTCGCTAGGCGTCCGGGTATGGAAAGGGCCTGTACGGCTATAGTATTCGCTGGGTGTCCGGAGTGTAGAAAGGGCGTGTACGGCTGTTGTATTCGCTGGGTGTCCGGTGTGTGGTGCGGGTAGTGTTATGGGATTCGCTAAGTTCCAGAGATGTGGTAGGGGCTGTAGTATTCGCCACTAGCGCCGAGAGGGTGAGTAAGGGGGCAACTGCCGAAACTGTTTGGAGCCCTGGAGTTTTGTTTTTTTAAAAATCTGAAAATCGTGGGAAAGCTTTTTGACGCTGGGTGAGGTGGCAAGAGTAGGTGGTTGCTTTATCGACCAGGTTCCATTCATATAAAAAAAACACTTGTTCCAGTTTTCTGGATTACCGCCGGTCTTTCCTGCATCGAGGTGGTCGCGATTATCTTTAGGGAAAAAAATGGACCATACACACAGAAACACAGGTAATAAATTACCCACAATGCACCATACACACAGAAATACAGGAAATAAATTACCAAAATTATAAAGAAGTAATTGAGCAGATATTGTAAAGAAAATGCAGGAGAATATTTCTTCTTGCAATAATTTTAAAGACATTTAAGGACCAACGCCCCACCCCCACCCCACCCCACCCCGTTTATCGCTTCGCGCCTTCGGATTTGGCGTTCGTAGGGCCAGTAACGCCCGTCCTTCACATAGCCCCGGGTCCGTCCTCGCTATCGAAGGCTCTGGTATTCGCTAGGTGGTAGGGGTGTAGGGCTGTATTATTCATTAGTTCGAACGGGTGTGGTAGGGCTATATTTTTCACTAGGTGTTCGGGAGATGGTAGAGGCGCGTGGGGATATTATTCGCTGGGTGGTAGTGGTGTGGTAGGGGCATGGTAGGGACATAGAGCTGTAGTATTCGTTAGGTGGCTGGGTGTGGTAAAGGCGTAGGGTTGTGGTACTTTCTGGAGTCCGGGTGTAGGGTAGGGGAGTAGGGCTGTAGTATTCGTGTTTAATACCTTTGAGGAGTTCAGAAGCATTCTCTATCGTTGTGATTTTACGTGGTAGGCTACGACAGCGTGCGGGCACAGGTCCTATATCTAAGGTAAAATAAAGATTTCCTTCAGAAGTGTGGTTTTCACACCCCATATCAGTCGAGTGATCTTTAACTAAAGGGTTCGGTCTATACAAACGAACAAAAAGCATTTTGAGGAAACATTCACGGGGCGATCACTACCACACAACCGTCATAACATATTTTGTCAATTCACGGGGCGACCACTACCACACAATCGTTATAATATATTTTGTCAATTCACCGGGCGACCACTACCACACAATCGTCATAATATATTTTGTCAATTCACCGGGCGACCACTGCCACACAATCGTTATAATATATTTTGTCAATTCATCAGGCGACCACCACCACACAATCGTCATAATATATTTTGTCAATTCAACGGGCGACCACCACCACTCAATCGTCATAATATATTTTGTCAGTTTACCGGGCGACCACAACCACACAATCGTCATAATATATTTTGTCAATTCTCTACACAATAATGAGCGCATATCAAATTTTCAAGGAGCAAATTTCTCCCAAAGTGCAAATAGGAAAATAATCCATTTAGTTTAGGCCAAACAAAGTAGATCTTCTGTTTCTCAGGCCATTTTTGTAAAATTGCATACGGGCAGGCGATTTTTTATTTTATTTTTTATTTTTGTAATTATTATATATTTGCCATCAAAAATTCATGTTTTTCGTTTGTTTTATGTTTTAGGCCTCATAATCTACTGAATAGCATGGGTGGTGGCCTCATAATCTACTGAATAGCATGGGTGGTGGCCTCATAATCTACTGAATAGCATGGGTAGTGGCCTCATAATCTACTGAATAGCATGGGGGTAGCCTCATAATCTACTGAATAGCATGGGGGTAGCCTCATAATCTACTGAATAGCATGGGTGGTGGCCTCATAATCTACTGAATAGCATGGGTGGTGGCCTCATAATCTACTGAATATCATGGGTGGTGGCCTCATAATCTACTGAATAGCATGGGTGGTGGCCTCATAATCCACTGAATAGCATGGGTGGCCTCATAATCTACGGAATAGCATGGGCGGTGGCCTCATAATCCACTGAATACATGGGTGGTGGCCTCATAATCTACGGAATAGCATGGGTGGTGGCCTCATAATCTACTGAATAGCATGGGTGGTTGTGTATTTTGTCCCTTGAGTGCAATAAGGCTTTGCAATGCTAAAGCATTGCAAAGCCTTGTTGCACTCAAGGGACAAATTTATCAATTTTATTAACTTGGGTAAAATATCACACATAAACCATTTAATTTTATTTTTTTATGTTTGCATTGATTATAAAAAAGAGATCATGCCGTTGTCAAAAGGACCATGTGGAGGGCCTGAGAAACAGATTTTTATTGTTTTAGGCCTTAAACAATATTTTTATTTAAAGGTAAAAACATGTTATATGTTATACATCATATTGGATAAAAAAGAAGTTTCAATAATCGAAATCTGTATTAACCCCTTAGAACCAAATGGTATATTCCATGTCAGTTTAGGGCCATCAACTGGTTGAGTCTATATTAGTTACTTGGGGGAAGACCAATCAATATTTTCAACGTCCAGCCTCGGGACTTGATTGATCTACTATTACAAACTCACTGACCAACTATCTACTTTATGGACGCGCATAGTATCACGGTCCTGGGCCGGCAAAACAGTTCGAGTTCTTACTATTACACAAAATAAAAAGAACCAGAGGCTTAAATGAGCCTAAAACGCTCACCTGACTCAAGTAGTCAGGGCGAGCTTAACTGGAAAAGATGATTTTTAAAGAAATTTCCTCATATTGCACTAAGGCCACCATAGGGAGCCCAAATATAAACCTTGGGACCCGATCTGAACAAACTTGAATCTCCCCACGCCCTAGAGATATTGTATACCAAATATGAAAGCATTCTAAAGGGTGGATCTGAAGAAGAAGATTTTTTGAAGAAATTCCCTCATATTGCATTAAATTACAATTCGGACTACCAAAGGGAGCCCAAATATTAACTCAGGCACTCGATTTGGACTAACTTGAATCTCACCCCCTCCAGAGATGTTGCATACCAAATATGAAAGCATTCTGACTGGTGGATTTGAAGAAGAAGATTTTTAACTCATATTGCATTAAGTTAAAATTCGGGCTACCATGGGAAGCCCACATATCAACCCAGGCATTCGATTTAAACAAACTTGAATCTAGAGAATTTTGGGGAAATAACCAGAGCTCGAAGATGGCAGCTGCTTAATTTAAAGCAAATGGAAAGGGTGTACTCCATAGATGGTCTATGCAATATATGTTTGAATTTGGCTTAACCCTTTACATAACGTAACGGCCAAAACCGGCCAGCGCTATTCTCAAAAATCGCCAATTAATTTTCATTATTTTTTTCATTTTTTGTCTCAAAAACATAGGTTATGACCCCTCATTGGAACGAGCTCGTCGAGCTCGTTCCAACGAGGGGTCATAACCTATGTTTTTGAGACACAAAATGAAAAATATTAGTTATTCAAGAATTATTTTCGCAAGTGTCGTCTGCTTTTCAGGTAAGGTAAAGGGTTAATGGTTGTAAAGAAGAAGACATGTTTCCAAAAGTTAACGGACGACAGACGCCAAGTGATGGCAATAGCTCACACTGACTTGAGCAAAAAATTGAGTGACGAACCTGGGAAGGGCATTGTCTGCCCTCTCTCGCGCCCGCGGTCCCAAGGCGGGGGGGGGGGGGGGCATTAGCACCCTCTGCATTTGCTTCCAGCGTTCCAAGTCGTGTTCCTGGTAAGCTGATGTATTGACACATGTTAAATTGAGGCAGAGGTGCATTTTAGACATTATAAGAAATCATTTAATCTACTTTGGAGAAAATTTAGACGGCCAGGGACGTATGATGTAATACCAGTTCAGTTTGGAGGCTGGTGGATACACAATATTAAGTTGTCTGGCTCAGTGGTTACGGTATTAAACTTCAAACCGAGAGGTCCACGGTTCTATTCCAGCCAGGGGTAACTACGATGTATCTTTGGGCACGGCGCTTAATCCCAACTGCCAACGTGGGGCACGGTGGCGTTGGGTACTAAGGGGTACTGCACGTCGAAACTTTGCTAGAAAATTTGGGCGTTACCAACTGTTGGGAAGAAGACTATTACCCAAGCCCCATCCCGTCACGACCCCGTACATGTACGCCCAATCCCTACCTTTGCACCACACAGCAGACAAGGGAAGTAACCCACAAATAATCAGTCAACGAAAACGCTTCCATTGAAACACGATACGTGAACATCTGTTTTGAGTCTTACACACAGTATATCTAACATAAATATCATATGTAATTATACACAATATGTCTTCTCTACATCTATATATACAACTCTTGAATGACTGCTAAATCCATTAATCTGTTTCAAAACACAGAAATAAACAGTCACCATGACCTCTACTGTACCACTCGAAATGAAATGTTACAGTCAAAACTAGAAGTCATGTCATGAACTTTGTGCTTATCTAGGCTTAATTGCGCGTAGGAATTGTGCGCAATTGCTATATCGAATGGCATCCAAAGCACAATAGGTTCTCCTGGTTAGTCACAGCAAACACAGGCAATGTTTCTGTCAATGGACCTCCGGGTTACCCGGAGGTCCATTGGCTGAAACATTGCTTGTGCATAGGCCATATGTACATAATTTGATAGCTCTACTATGGTCATAACGCATAGATTAACGCGCAGATCGACGCGCTATTTGTGCACATTTCATGACAGGACTTCTAGTTTCAGCTGTAGCATGAACGCAAATTCACTCACGCCCCCCCCCCCCCCTCTCTCTCTCTCTCTCTCTCTCTCTCTCTCTCTCTCTCTCCCTCTCTCTCTCTCTCTCTCTCTCTCTCTCTCTCTCTCTCTCTCTCTCTCTCTCTCTCTCTCTCTCTCTCTCTCACCCGCCATAGAGGGTGTATATCATGGATGTTTAGAACCCTCATCAGGATGGAGATGATGTGGATAAGAAACCCCGAAAGAGGAATTCATTAAAGGCATTTTTGTACAATGCAAATATATTATTAAAACTTAGATGTCACATCCGCGTGGAAATCAAAGTAATCACTTACTTGCTATTCTAGTGGAAGTCTGGGGCTAAAAACATCATTTATCGTTCATGGACCACATGTAGAACATCGGGTGGAGGTTACGGACCATCGGCAGACTACTGGGTGAAGCTCATGTGCCAGCAGGCAGATGACAGGGGATAGTTCATGATGCAGCAGTAAGCTACCTGATGCCGGGTAGACGATGGATCATGAAGTTCATGGACCACTGGCAGAATACCAGCAGCCCGCCGGATGGAGTTCATGGACGAGCGGAATATTGCTGGTAGACCACGAGATGGAGTTCATGGACCACCAGGAGATTGTCGGTAGACCAGCAGATGGAATTCATGGACGAGTTGTGCACCACGAGGAGATTGTCGGTAGACCAGCAGATGGAGTTCATGGACGAGCGGAATATTGCTGGTAGACTACGGGGTGGAGTTTGTGGACCACCAGGAGATTGCCGGTAGACCAGCAGATGGAGTTCATGGACGAGCGGAATATTGCTGGTAGACTACGGTGTGGAGTTTGTGGACCACCAGGAGATTGTCGGTAGACCAGCAGATGGAGTTCATGGACGAGCGGAATATTGCTGGTAGACTACGGGGTGGAGTTTGTGGACCACCAGGAGATTGTCGGTAGACCAGCAGATGGAGTTCATGGACGAGCGGAATATTGCTAGTAGACTACGGGGTGGAGTTTGTGGACCACCAGGAGATTGCCGGTAGACCAGCAGATGGAGTTCATGGACGAGCGGAATATTGCTGGTAGACTACGGGGTGGAGTTTGTGGACCACCAGGAGATTGCCGGTAGACCAGCAGATGGAGTTCATGGACCAGCGGAATATTGCTGGTAGACTACGGGGTGGAGTTTGTGGACCACCAGGAGATTGCCGGTAGACCAGCAGATGGAGTTCATGGACGAGCGGAATATTGCTGGTAGACTACGGGGTGGAGTTTGTGGACCACCAGGAGATTGCCGGTAGACCAGCAGATGGAGTTCATGGACGAGCGGAATATTGCTGGTAGACTACGGGGTGGAGTTTGTGGACCACCAGGAGATTGTCGGTAGACCAGCAGATGGAGTTCATGGACGAGCGGAATATTGCTGGTAGACTACGGGGTGGAGTTTGTGGACCACCAGGAGATTGCCGGTAGACCAGCAGATGGAGTTCATGGACGAGCGGGTAGACAGCAGGGCGGTAAGCTACAGGGTGGAGACAGTGGACTAAAGGTAGGCCATGGAGTTCATAGACAACTGGAATTCATGGTCGCTGGAAGGTAACTGCTGGTAGACAACAAGATGGAGTTCATAGACCACTGGTAGGCCAGCGGATGGAGTTCATGGACCACTGGCTGATTACTGGTAGATGAATGGATGGAGTTCATAAATCACTGGTAGACCGACGGATGGAATGCACGGACCATTGGCAGATTACTGAGAGACCACTGGATGACGTTCTCGGGCCACGGGCAGGCCACCAAGATGAAGTTCATGGACCACTGGCAAATTGCTGTTACACCACAAGATGGAGTTCATGGACCACTGGTAGGCCATCGAATGTAGTTCATGGACCACTTGCTGAGTACTGGTAGGCCACCAGATGGAGTTCATGGGTCAGCGCATAGAAAACGTGGTGGTAAGCTACAGGGTGAAGTCCACAGACTTCCGGACTATAGGCTATCGAATGGAGTTCATAAACTACTGGTGGGCAACCGAATGGTGTTCATGGACCACTGGCCGATTATTGGTAGACCACCAGATAGAGTTCATGGACTACTGGTAGATTACTAGTAGACCACCGTATGGAGTCCATGGCCCACTGGCAGATTACTAGCAGACCAAATGATGTAGTTCATAGACCACAGGCAGAACATCGGATGCAATTCATGAACCACTGCAAGACTACTGGTAGATATCATATTGCGCACATATACCACTGGTAGACCACCAGCTGGAGCTCATGGACCACTGGTAGATTACAGGTAGACCACCAGATGGAGTTCGTGGCCCTCTGGCAGATTACTGGTAGACCATCCGATGCAGTCCACAGACCACTGGAAGTCCAGCAGATGGAGTTCATGCACCACTGCTAGCCCACTGGGTGGAGTTTATGGATCACTGGCAGATTACTGGTAGTCCACTGGATTGAGTTCATAGACCACTGGTAGGCCGACGGATGGAGTTCATGGACCACTGGTAGATTACTGGTAGACCACAACATTGAGTACATGGACCACTGGTAGGCCACCGGATGTTGTTCATAGAACACTGGCAGATTACTGGTAGACCACCGGATGTAGTTCATAGAACACTGGCAGATTACTGGCAGACCATCGGATGGAGTTCTTAGACTACTGGTATGCAGGCCATCAGATGGAGTTTATGGACCAATGGCAGATTACTTATAGACCATCGGATGGAGTTCATGGAACACTGGCAGATTACTTGTAGACCATCGGATGGAGTTCATGGAACACTGGCAGATTACTGGTAGACCATCAGATGGAGTTCATGGACCAATGGCAGATTACTGGTAGACCATCGGATGGAGTTTATTGGCCAATGGCAGATTACTGGTAGACCATGGGATGGAGTTTATGGACCAATGGCAGATTACTGGTAGACCACCGGATGTAGTTCATGGAACACTGGCTGATTACTGCTAGACCATCGGATGGAGTTCATGGAACAGTGGCGCATTACTGGTAGACCATCGGATGGAGTTCATGGAACACTGCACCTCCAATAACACTACAGAAGAGTGGGAGGAAGGTGAGAGCGATCTCTCCCACTCCCAGTAAAACTACAGTAAGTAAAGTAGAGAGGCGATCTGCATGACCCCCATTGAATCTACTGTGGATCGAGAGAAGACGGGGGCTATCTGTCTCACCTCCAATAACACAACAGAAGAGTGAGTGGAAGGTGAGAGCGATCTCTCCCACTCCCAGTAAAACTACAGAAGAGTGGGCGGAAGGTTAGAGCGATCTCTCCCACTCCCAGTAAAACTACAGAAGAGTGGGCGGAAGGTGAGAGCGATCTCTCCCACTCCCAGTAAAACTACAGAAGAGAGAGAGTAGAAGGCGATGATGATCTGCCTGCCTCATTGAAACTAGAATGGAGTGAGTAGAGGGCTAGGACGATCTATCCCACCCAATAAAATGGTAATGGAGTGAAACTATATTAAAACTACAGGGTGTGAAAGAGGGCAATGTCGATCTGACCACCCCATTAAAACTATAGTAGGAAGAGAAGAGTGTGAAGGCGATCTGCCTCCTCCCATTAAAACTACAGAGGAGTGAGTTAAGGGCGAGGGCGATCTGCCCCTCTTCGTTCCACTAAATGTACGATGGAGTGATTAGGTGATGGCGATCTGCCCGTCCATTAAAACTACAGTAGTGTGAGTAGAGTTTGAGGGCGATCCTTCCCACCCTATTAAAACTTCAGTGGAGTGAATAGATAGTGAGAGCAATCCGCCCCACCCCACGAAAACTACAGTAAAATGAGTAGAGGGCGATCTGCCCCACCCCATTAAAAACTTCAGTGGAGTGAGTAGGGTGTAAGGGCGATCTTCCCCACCCCATTAAAACTTCAGTGGAGTGAGTAGATGGCGATCTTCCCCACCCAGTAAAACTACAGTGGAGTGAGCAGAGGGTGAGAGAAATCTGCCCCACCCTACGAAAACTATTGGCGCGAGTAGAGAGAGAGGTTTGTCCACGCTCTCAAACAACAGCGGAGTTAGTAGAGGGCGATCTGCTCCATCCCATCAAAACAACAGTGGAGTGAGTAGAGTGCGATCTGCTCCACCCCACCAAAACTACAGTGGAGTGAGTAGAGGACGATTTGCCTCGCTTCCATTAAAAGTATAGTGGAGTGAGTAGAGAGAGAGGGCATTCTATCCCACCTCATCAAAACTATTGTCCTGTATATTTGTTATTAGACTCTGATCCGACATGCATCACATATGATACACTGACGTGCAAGGCACTTAACCCCGATTGCCTACATGGCGGGGGAGGGGGGGGGGGCACTAAGGCGTACTGCACGTCGATGGTGCTCATGTCTTCAACCAATCTAACCCTGCCTGTGCCGTGGTGCAGAGTTCAGAGTTAGGATGTTGGGGAGCTGACAGCTGCTCGTCGTTGCTCGGTGGTTCTCTCCGTGTACTCCGGCTTCCTCCACCCGTAATGAAATGACCCTGGCTGTTAATGTGTCGTAAAACCCTAATAAATAAGATTCACTGACGTAATTAAATATTCAAATGTGCCAACAAACCCGCATGACATCGCGTCTCACAGACACCTGCTTTCATAATATTTTATACCCAGACAGCGGCTTACTTATATAATATCAGAACAACGCGTAGATGAACAGTTAATACGCTGATGTAACGGTTGACATTGTTTTAGGACATGCTGTGAGCTTTGAAACAAAACATGTGGAATTAATCCGCCGATAACCTCCAGATGCCACTAACAAATTTAAAGACAAACAAACTCAGCCTGATAAAGATGAAACACAATAACTAGAGAATGTCGTTAATTTACAAATAATTTAGGGTAATCAGTTAATCTTTCATCAGTAACAAAATTTGTAACGCCTAATTTCACAAACAAATCTCTGATATTTCTTAAGCTGATAAAGGCAGCTATTTTGTCTTCTTCCGTGTGTTTTCTGTGGTTTGACCTTCTGGAATTGTCAGCAGCAGAGGAAACATTCAGAAAAGCGTTTCCTTGTATTTTGAAACTTATTTCCAGAGAATGTCACAAATGGGTTGAGAACTTGAGAACACTCATTCTTTGGGGCGAGCAAGTTCGTAGAATAATTCGACTTTATAGAGTTCTGCAAACTTATTTCAATCAGCAATTATCTGTTATATTTTTTTTTTTTTTATTTTATTTTATTTTTTTTTTTGGGGGGGGGGGGGAGGGAGGCTGGGGGGGGGGGGGGTCCTGTTTTATTTCATCGTGCTGTGTCGCTATAGGTTGAACTTAGAGTGGTAGGTATTTCACTTGTAATTTTTAAGAGGGCGTGGCGTTCGTTTACGAATGTTTCAGCTGATTGACTCCTGAGAATAATGCAGTGGAGTGTCTATGGACTCTGGACCTGCAGATGCTTGTCCACTTAATTCCAATGTTACAATTAAAACTAGAAGTCCTGTCAGTCACGAACTGTGCGCTTATCTAGGCTTAATTGCGCGTAGGAATTGCGCGCAATTGCCATATCCAATAACATCCACAAGGCAGGGTCTCATGGTTACTCATCGCAAACACAGACAATGTTTCTGCCAATGGACCTCCGGGTTACCCGGAGGTCCATTGAATGAAACATTGCTTGTGCACAGGCCGTACGTACAGAATTTGATAGCCTTACTATGGTCATAACGAGTAGTTTAATGCGCAGGATCGACGTGCCATTTGTGCGCATTTCATGACAGGACTTCTCATTTTAACTGTACGCACTCCTCAGAGATTTGATGTTTTCGTCAAGAAATAAACTCATTATGTTTGATAACCCCCAACCCACCTCCGCGTACTGTGAGCCAAGTTCATATCAATAATCTAGCACCGGATCGATTTGTAAAGGAGGCAGTGACAACCTGCGACCTAACAGGAAGAGATGACCGCAACTCCTGGGGCCAGACACTAAAACAGTGTCGCAAACTCGTCGCACCAAATGCATCAGACCTATGCCCAATGAAACAGTGCGGCAAACTCATCACACCAAATGAATCAGACCTGTGCCCAATGGAACAGTGCGGCAAACTCGTCTCACCAAATGCATCAGACTTATGCCCAATCAAACAGTGCGGCAAACTCGTCACACCAAATGCATCAGACCTATGCCCAATCAAACAGTGCGGCAAACTCGTCACACCAAATGCATCAGACCTATGCCCAATCAAACAGTGCGGCAAACTCGTCGCACCAAATGCATCAGACTTATGCCCAAATCGAAAGACAAATTATCAACTCCTTCTTCTTGAATTCCATCAATGCTCACTTATATGACGACAAAATACGGAATGGTTCAAATAAACTGAGGACGTACCATACGTTCAAAGAAAATTATATATTAGAACGTTAACTTGAGAAATGCGTAAACCCGGAACATCGACAAGCATTATCAAAACTCAGACTCATTTGTCATAACCTGAGGATTGAACGAGGTAGATACACTATGTACCCGAAAATCTTAGGCTATGCTGGCAATGTAAGGCGGTAGATGACGAAACACACTTTCTACTTCACAGTCGTTTACTTAATAACGAGCGAGAGACTTTGTTGAAGCACTTTGGGATGGGCGAAAGTTTCCAAAATAGCAATGATGACAAACAGAAACTCAAGCTCATTCTGAAGTGCGATGAGACAAAATCTCTGAATAATGTGGCGCATTTTGTGTACCATGGGTTATAGAAAAAGAGAGCATGACAGCCCCAAGTCGACAGCTCTGCCCAATAAATAACGATGATGTAGAACTGGGTACCAGAGATTTTCACACAAATATATATATATATTTCTAGGAAAAATATTGTAAAAGATATCAGTTTCAAACAATTCTTTATATGTCTGTATTATTCATAGTAATCCACATTTACATAGGATACAAAAAATCTTTGGTCATTTTTACACTATGTACAAAAACTTCTCAAAAAGTCTCATCAGACCGATATTTTACCAAATCGGGGAATGCATTTTAAAATATCGGTCTGATGAGACTTTAAGTGTCGAAAGTACTTACCGAAGTTTTTGTACATAGTGTAAAAATGACCAAAGATTTTTTGTATCCTATGTAAATGTGGATTACTATGAATAATACAGACATATAAAGAATTGTTTGAAACTGATATCTTTTACAATCTTTTTCCTATACAGTACGTGGAGAGTGTATTATCACTAAATCACCCGCAGAGTGGAGATTCCACCCGAGCAATAATTGCAGATTTGTTGCAAAGCATAACCATCACCAGCAAAGTTTCAGCCAATGGACCTCCGGGTTAAACCCGGAGGTCCATTGGCTGAAACATTGCTTGTGTTTTTGTCGCTATGTACAAAATTTGAAAGTTATAGCTTGGGTGATAACTCCACTTCGCGGGTGATTTAGTTACAATCCACTCTCCACGTACTGTATGTCACACTTGTGTGGACAAACTTTTGTTCTATATATAGGATAAAAGACTCTGACGCCGATGGGGATCGAACCACTGCCTTGATGAGAGTACACTTCTGCGGCACCAATCTCCTAGCGAAACTGGACCAGCGCCATAGACCACTCGACTACCGACAAGCCCCAAAAAGGCATGCTAGCAGATCGAGCGTCCATGGAACTGGCACAGTCCACACGAAATTACTCGGTATCCCCCAGAATTAGTTTTATATATATATATATATGGGGGTGTGTTTGTGTGTCTGACATACACTCAGATATTGTTGAAACCTTATTTTGTAAACAAAGATTATGTTACTGTATTATCAACTGTACACTTGACCATAATCGGGTAATCGTACAATAAAGATTGATTGATTAATTATACTGAGACGTGTAGACAAAAATGCCTTCGACGGGAGATGTCGAGAAAAAGTGTCGTACTTTCTGTCTATTTGATAAGCCTTTTTCAAAACTGCCATCTCAGAGTTTAATCAATGCAAGGTCACAGGTAACGAGGTGTGACCAGAGTGATTTTCATGTTCGTCGCGTTGAGTTTTGTGTCAGCCAAGTCAACTAGTTTTGTGAAATATCAAACTTAAATTCGTAGAACAGATGTTATCATTCGAATTAACTGAATTGACAACCCTAGACGACTGTAAACGATGGAATATCTCAGGTTTAAAGACTTCTTTTTACGGAGGTGAGGACTTGTTTTGAGTGGCAACAAGGAAACGCTCGTTGCACGGCGTTTCTCGGCTTGGGAAATCCCCGAACGTTCGCGAAACAGTGCCCACACCCACAGAGTCTTGACACAGCGTGCATTCAAACGCCTTTTAAATTGATAGGAACTCAATTTGGAAAAATGAAGGTTCTCATACAATATTGTCATTGCCTTAAACAAATGGTAACCTTGGCTAAATGTCTTTTTTTGAATTCGCAATAATGAACGAAATGGGCCCAAAGCACTTCACTTGCTCTCCCCTCCCATTGATTACACCGCGTTTTCTTGAAATGTTTACACCTCGCGAACTGTGACCTTGCATAGAATAAAAGTCAAGATGGCAGTTTCGAAAAAGGCTTTTTGAATCCGTTTTGGTTTCACGTACAGCTGCACTTGGAACGTTGTAATTGGAAAATGTCTGTGACTTGACAACTCAGCTATATGCCGTTTGATTTAGGGGAAAAAAAACATTATTTATTGGACATTTTTTGTTGAAATATGAGATTTTCAGCGAATTTAGTTGCATTTCACTCTCATCCCTGTTTTTAGATTATCCAATCAATTCATCTCTTGTATGTAGTGTGTATCCAATCAATTCATCTCTTATATGTAGTGTGTATCCAATCAATTCATCTCTTATATGTAGTGTGTATCCAATCAATTCATCTCTTATATGTAGTGTGCTTACTTCCAGTTCCCCACCAGTGAGTGATAAGAAACCATAGGGAGCTAGTCCAGCTCCCCACAAGTAAGTGACAAGAGACCATAGGGAGTTAGTTTAGTTGCACATCAGCAAGTAACAAAAGACCAGAGGGAGCTAGTCCATTTCCACATCCGTAAGTGTCAAGAGTCTATAGGGCGCTAGTCCAGTTCCCCATCACTAAGTGACAAGAGTCCATAGGGGGCTAATCCGGTTCCCCACCTGCAAGTGACAAGAGATTATACGGAGCTAGTCCAGTTCCCCACCTGTAAGTGACAAGAGACCATAGGGAGTTCCCCATCAGTAAGTGACAAGAGTCCATAGGGATCTAATCCAGTTCCCCATCGGCAAGTGACAAGAGGCCATAGGGAGCTAGTCCAGTTCCCCACCAGTCAGTGACAAGAGACCATAGGGGGCTAGTCCAGTTCCCCATCAGTAAGTGACAAGAGTCCATAGGGCGCTAGTCCAGTTCCCCACCAGTAAGTGATAAGAGACCATAGGGAGCTAGTCCAGTTCTCCACCTGTAAGTGACAAGAGTCCATAGGGTGCCAGTAAGTGACAAGAGTCCATAGGGAGTTAGTCCAGTTACACACCAGCAAGTAACAAGAGTCCATAGGGCGCTAGTCCAGTTCTTCACCTGTAAATGACAAGAGACCATAGGGAGTTTCCCATCAGTAAGTGACAAGAGTCCATGGGGATCTAATCCAGTTCCCCATCTGCAAGTGACAAGATACCATAGGGAGCTAGTCCAGTTCCCCACCAGTAAGTGACAAGAGACCATAGGGAGCTAGTCCAGTTCCCCATCAGTAAGTGACAAGAGTCCATAGGGCGCTAGCCCAGTTCCCCACCAGTAAGTGACAAGAGGCCATAGGGAGCTAGTCCAGTTCCCCACCTGCAAGTGACAAGAGTCCATAGGGCGCTAGTCCAGTTCCCCACCAGTGAGTGACACGAGTCCATATGGAGTTAGTCCAGTTCTCCGCCAGTAAGCGGCACGAGTCTGTATGGAGTTAGTCCAGTTCACAACCAGTAAGTGACAAGAGTCCATAGGGCGCCAGTAAGTGACAAGAGTCCATAGGGAGTTGGTCCAGTTCCCCACTAGCAAGTTACAAAAGACCACAGGGAGCTAGTCGAGTTCTCCACCAGTAAGTGACAAGAGACCATAGGGAGCTAGTCGAGTTCCCCATCAGTAAGTGACAAGAGTCCATAGGGAGCTAGTCCAGTTCCCCACCACTAAGTGACAAGAGACCATAGGGAGCTAGTCGAGTTCCCCACCTGCAAGTGACAAGAGTCCATAGGGCGCTAGTCCAGTACCCCACCAGTTAGTGACAAGATACCATAGAGAGTTAGCCCAGTAGCCCAACAGTGAGTGACAAGAGACCATAGGGAGTTAGTCCAGTTCCCCATCAGTAAATAACAAGAGTCCATAGGACGCTAGTCCAGTACCCCACCAGTTAGTGACAAGATACCATAGAGAGTTAGCCCAGTAGCCCAACAGTGAGTGACAAGAGACCATAGGGAGTTAGTCCAGTTCCCCATCAGTAAATAACAAGGGTCCATAGGACGCTAGTCCAGTACCCCACCAGTTAGTGACAAGATACCATAGAGAGTTAGCCCAGTAGCCCAACAGTGAGTGACAAGAGACCATAGGGAGTTAGTCCAGTTCCCCATCAGTAAATAACAAGAGTCCTTAGGGCGCTAGTAAGTGACAAGAGTACATATGGCGCTAGCCCAGTACCCCATTAGTAAGTGACAAGAGTCGTAGGGCGCCAGTAAGTGACAAGAGTACATAGGGTTCTAGCCCAGTACCCCACCAGGAAATGACAAGAGTCCGTAGGGCGCCAGTAAGTGGCAAGAGTCCATAGTCTGCTAGCCCAGTACCCCACCAGTAAGTGACAAGAGTGAGTCCGTAGGGCGCCAGTAAGTGACAAGAGTGAGTCCGTAGGGCGCCAGTAAGTGACAAGAGTACATAGTCTGCTAGCCCAGTACCCCACCAGTAAGTGACAAGAGGGCGCTAACCCAGTACCCCACCAGTAAGTGACAAGAGTCGTAGGGCGCCAGTAAGTGACAAGAGTACATAGGGTTCTAGCCCAGTAACCCACCAGGAAGTGACAAGAGTCCGTAGGGCGTCAGTAAGTGACAAGAGTCCATAGTCTGCTAGCCCAGTACCCCACCCGTAAGTGACAAGAGTGAGTCCGTAGGGCGCCAGTAAGTGACAAGAGTACGTAGGGCGCTAGCCCAGTACCCCACCAGTAAGTGACAAGAGTGAGTCCGTAGGGCGCCAGTAAGTGACAAGAGTACATAGGGCGCTAGCCCAGTACCCCACCAGTAAGTGACAAGAGTCCGAAGGGCGTCAGTAAGTGACAAGAGTCTGCTAGCCCAGTTCCCGACCAGTAAGTGACAAGAGGGCGCTAGCCCAGTACCCCACCAATAAGTGACAAGAGTCCGAAGGGCGTCAGTAAGTGACAAGAGTCTGCTAGCCCAGTTCCCGACTAGTAAGTGACAAGAGTCCGTAGGGCGCCAGTAGGTTACAAGAGTACAAAGGGCGCTAGTCCAGTACCCCACCAGTAAGTGACAAGAGTCCACCGGACGCCAGTAAGTGACAAGAGTCAATGACAGCACGACATAATGAACCCTTTGCCGATAGACAGTCCATAGGGCGCTCGCCCAGTACTCCACCAGTAAGTGACAAGAGTCCATAGGGCGCCAATAAGTAACAACAGTGCATAGGGCCCTAGTCCACTTCCCCACAAGACTGATTGATCAGTTTATCTCCTTTCATACTGCTGGCAGAAATTTCTGCCCATGACAGTAAATCTCTTGCCATTAATGTAAAATTTTAGGAGATTTAATAAAATTGTCCCCTGTAAATTTTATGGACTTCTTACCAATGATTTCTCTAAACAAATTTTCTTGCATTTTTCATCCACCAAATTTAGTCATGGCTGCTGTGAAGCAGCCGTGACTAAAGTTAATAAAAAATATTTTTATATTGCCCAGTGGGTTAAGAGTTAATTACAAAACACGGTAAAAGCATTCGGACGGTTTTCGCTAGTTCTTAAAGAACCGCAAAAAACGAAACCGAATCGGAAAACAAACAAAAGGCCCCATGACCATAGTGCCTTGAGGCGCTCGCCTGAAAATATTGTTGTTTAATTACCATCTATAGCCAGTTAAAAACAGGAAGTAATTTTTTCTCTAGTACTGGGTTGATATCACAGAAATAATGCCTCGATTTCCAGTAATGCAAAATTTGGGTGTCCAAATATCAATCTAGGAACTTAACTTGTGCCCTTCCCTTCCACCACCAGGATGTTGTATACCAAATGCGAAACCAGTCTGACTGAGGGATCAGAAGGAAAAGATTTTTAAAGAAATTTCCTCATATTGCTCTAAGTTAAAATTTGGACTACCATAGAAGGCCCAAATATTAACCTACGGACCAGATTTGAACCAACTTGAATCCCCCCTCCCCCTCCCCCCTAGAGATGTTGTATACCAAATATGAAAGCATCCTGAATGCTGGATTTGAAGAACACTTTTAAAGAAATTCCCTCATATTGTACTAGTTGAACTTTGGACTACCAAAGAGAGCCCAAATATTAAATCAGGCACTCGATTTGAGAAAACCTGAATCTCACCTCCCTAGAAATGTTGTATACTTACAGTTAAAACTATATGTCATGTCACGAATAGTGCGCTTATCTAGGCTTAATTGCGCGTTGGAATTGCGCGCAATTGCCATATCGAATGGCTTCCAAAGCACGGCAGGTTCTCCTGGTTACTCATAGCAAACACATGCAATGTTTCTGCCAATGGACCTCCGGGTTACCCGGAGGTCCATTGGCTGAAACATTGCTTGTGCATAGGCCATATGTACAGAATTTGATAGCTTTACTTGGGCCATAACGCGCACATTAACGCGCATATCATCGTGCTATTTGTGCGCATTTCATGACAGGATTTCTAGTTTTAACTGTACATGTGAAAACATTCTTACTGGTGGATTGCAAGAAGAAGATTTTTAAAGAAATTTCCTCATATTGTACTAAGTTAAAATTCGGGCTCCCATGGGAAGCTCAAATATTAACCCAGGCACTCGATGTGTACAAACTTAAATCTGACTCCCCTATAGAAGTTTCATACCAAACACGAAAGCATTCTGACTGGCTGATCTGAATATGATTTTCAAGATCATTCCCCATATTGCCTAAGTTACAAATTCGGGCTCCTGTATTGAGCCCAAATATGAACCAAGGGAATTAATTTTAACACCCTTGTATCTGACTCCTCTGTCGATGTCGTATACCAAATATCAAAAGATTCTGATCAGTGGTTGTGGAGAAAGATTTTTTTTAAACTTTTTGCAACTATTCTTACTCAGCAATTTTTCGCTGCCCCTAACCCCCCCCCCCCCCCCCCCCCCCCCCCGTAGAACGCCCTGGCACAACCGATGGCAATAGTTTTTTACCATTTCATTCTACTGGTCCTAAGGATCGTTCACACCAAATAACAGTTCTCTGTTCCGTGTGGTCTGGGACATATTGGTATTCGAAAATATTTCTATTTTTAGCTTCTAGTGTTCCCATCGGGACAGGGGAAAATGGGTGGGGGGTGCATTAATCAAGTACTTATGACTCATTAATACCACATATCAAATCGGACCATCAGTTCAGAAACGAGAAATTTCTGGATGGGTCAAACATCTTGCCTCTCCCATCACAAAGTTAAACATTGATGCACGAACTTCGTTTGAACAAATTTGATCCTTCACCTCAAAAGGAAGCTCCATAACAAATATCAAGTCATTGTGCACACTGGTTCGTGAGTAGAAGATTTTTTAAGTTGGTTGATTTTCCCCCACTCGGCTCCCTTTGAGGCTGGACAAGTTGATTGGGGAAAAAAAAATGCGATGTCAGAACAAGCAATCACCTAAAATATAACTAAAATTGGCACAGCGGTTCGGGATGGACAGGTGCAAACACCATGTTCACGGACGACCGATGGTGAGTGATCACTGTAGCTCATCCAGACTTTCAGTCAGGTGAGCTAAAAACCGGCAAGCTCTAATATTCAATAATTTTACGGAAAGAATGAAAAGAAAACCAGCTAGTCACTGCTACGTCATATATGACAGAGTTAATAGTTTCCACACAATGGGAATCAAAACAGATATACAGATCGATTACTGCTACCTAACATATACAGATATACAGATAGATTACTGCTACCTAACAAGATATACAGATCGATTACTGCTACCTAACATATACAGATATACAGATAGATTACTGCTACCTAACAAGATATACAGATCGATTACTGCTACCTAGCATATACAGATATACAGATCGATTACAGCTACCTAACATATACAGATATACAGATCGATTACTGCTACCTAACAAGATATACAGATATACAGATCGATTACTGCTACCTAACATATACAGATATACAGATCGATTACTGCTACCTAACATATACAGATATACAGATCGATTACTGCTACCTAACATATACAGATATACAGATCGATTACTGCTACCTAACATATACAGATATACAGATCGATTACTGCTACCTAACATATACAGATAAACAGATCGAATACTGCTGCCTAACAAGATATACAGATATACAGATCGATTACTGCTACCCAGCATATACAGATATACAGATCGATTACTGCTACCTAACATATACAGATATACAGACCGATTACTGCTACCTAACATATACAGATATACAGATCGATTACTGCTACCTAACATATACAGATATATAGATCGATTACTGCTACCTAGCATATACAGATATACAGACCGATTACTGCTACCTAACATATACAGATATACAGATCGATTACTGCTACCTAACATATACAGATATACAGATCGATTACAGCTACCTAACAAGATATACAGATCGATTACTGCTACCGAACATATACAGATATACAGATCGATTACTGCTACCTAACATATACAGATATACATATCGATTACTGCTACCTAACATATACAGATATACAGATCGATTACTGCTACCTAACATATACAGATATACAGATCGATTACTGCTACCTAACAAGATATACAGATCGATTACTGCTACCTAACATATACAGATATACAGATCGATTACTGCTACCTAACATATACAGATATACAGATCGATTACTGCTACCTAACATATACAGATATACAGATCGATTACTGCTACCTAACAAGATATACAGATCGATTACTGCTACCCAACATATACAGATATACAGATCGATTACTGCTACCTAACACATACAGATCGATTATTGCTACCTAGCATATACAGATATACAGATCGATTACTGCTACCTAACATATACAGATATACAGATCGATTACTGCTACCTAACATATACAGATATACAGATCGATTACTGCTACCTAACATATACAGATATACAGATCGATTACTGCTACCTAACATATACAGATGTACAGCTCGATTACTGCTACCTAACATATACAGATCGATTACTGCTACCTAACATATACAGATATACAGATCGATTACTGCTACCTAACATATACAGATATACAGATCGATTACTTCTACCTAACATATACAGATATACAGATCGATTACTGCTACCTAACATATACAGATATACAGATCGATTACTGCTACCTAACAAGATATACAGATCGATTACTGTTACCTAGCATATACAGATATACAGATCGATTACTGCTACCTAACATATACAGATATACAGACCGATTACTGCTACCTAACAAGATATACAGATCGATTACTGCTACCTAACATATACAGATATACAGATCGATTACTGCTACCTAACATATACAGATATGCAGATCGATTACTGCTACCTAACATATACAGATATACAGATCGATTACTGCTACCTAACATATACAGATATACAGATCGATTACTGCTACCTAACATATACAGATATACAGATCGATTACTGCTACCTAACATATACAGATATACAGATCGATTACTGCTACCTAACATATACAGATATACAGATCGATTACTGCTACCTAACATATACAGATATACAGATCGATTACTGCTACCTAACATATACAGATATACAGATCGATTACTGCTACCTAACATATACTGATATACAGATCGATTACTGCTACCTAACATATACAGATATACAGATCGATTACTGCTACCTAACAAGATATACAGATCGATTACTGCTACCTAGCATATACAGATATACAGATCGATTACTGCTACCTAACATATACAGATATATAGATCGATTACTGCTACCTAGCATATACAGATATACAGATCGATTACTGCTACCTAACATATACAGATATACAGATCGATTACTGCTACCTAACATATACAGATATACAGATCGATTACTGCTACCTAACATATACAGATATACAGATCGATTACTGCTACCTAACAAGATATACAGATCGATTACTGCTACCTAGCATATACAGATATACAGATCGATTACTGCTACCTAACATATACAGATATATAGATCGATTACTGCTACCTAGCATATACAGATATACAGATCGATTACTGCTACCTAGCATATACAGATATACAGATCGATTACTGCTACCTAGCATATACAGATATACAGATCGATTACTGCTACCTAACATATACAGATATACAGATCGATTACTGCTACCTAACATATACAGATATACAGATCGATTACTGCTACCTAACATATACAGATATACAGATCGATTACTGCTACCTAACATATGCAGATATACAGATCGATTACTGCTACCTAACATATACAGATATACAGATCGATTACTGCTACCTAACATATACAGATATACAGATCGATTACTGCTACCTAACAAGATATACAGATCGATTACTGTTACCTAGCATATACAGATATACAGATCGATTACTGCTACCTAACATATACAGATATACAGATCGATTACTGCTACCTAACATATACAGATATACAGATCGATTACTGCTACCTAACAAGATATACAGATCGATTACTGCTACCTAGCATATACAGATATACAGATCGATTACTGCTACCTAACATATACAGATATACAGATCGATTACTGCTCCCTAACATTCGTGTACTGCAGGGATGAGAATTCTTTTCTGCACGGTGTGAATAAAATCATTCATCCCATAAGCGGCCGATGGGTATCAGAGTCCCTTGGATTTGGGGCAGATAGGGGCACCGGACCCATCGTCCATGGTTCGGCCCAGTGTGAGAAACTTTTGCATTTTCAGTAATGAAATGCGAGAAATCCTTGATTCTAGACCTTTAGGAAGGGTTTTATCTAACAGTCGTATAGATTTTGGCATGAAAACCACGAGAAACGATACGTATCACATAAAGTGTTCCGATTCCGTATCATATAGGCGACTCATTCTGATTCCGTATCACATAGATTCAACTTCCGGTAAACACCGCGCTTTGAAAAATAATGACATTATGTGTGTTGTTATTACACATTAAAATATGAAATTCAAAATTTTGACCAATTCCAACCCAATTTAAACTGAAAAACGGAAAAACGGGCTTTATGTAACGGGATTGTTAGATAAATGTATTATCACGACCAAATGCATGTCCTGTAATTTGTATCAGATTCTCGGTCGTGTTTGCAATCGGATCACAACTCGCCCTGACGGGCTCGTTGCGATCTGATTCTAAACACGACCTCGAATCTGATACAAATTACGGGCGAGTTGTGATCTGATTGTAAACACGACCGAGAATCTGATACAAATTACGGGCGATTGTGATCTGATTGTAAACACGACCTCGAATCTGATACAAATTACAGGACATGCACATGGTCATGATAATGTATATGTATTAACCCTTTACCCAACGAAACGCTCGCATGCGTCCGCGTAATATTATTATTTTTCAAAAAATTTCAACAAAACCATATCATGTCACCCCTCGTTGGAACGAGCTCGTTCCAACGAGGGGTCACATGATATGGTTTTGTTGAAATGTTTTGGAAAATTTAAAAAAAATATATTTAAAATAATAAATTATGATATCGTCTGCGTTGGGTAAAGGGCTAAACACCAAAGTTTTTCCTCTGTTACGTTCATATTCGACGTAAATATTCAATGCTCCAACATCCTTTAAAACTCACCTGGACTCCAAGGACATCCAGATTGAGGAAAAAAATATTTTAGTGATAAAAATTGTTTTTTCTTCAAACCATACGTTTGGAACCTTCCTCCCTCCTCTTCGGGGGGCGTGGGGGGGGGGGGTTCTCCTGAGAATACTCCACCCTCTCCCCATGGCCGAGCCGCCTCACGACAATGTCACATACTACAGGGCGGGAAATTAATTATATACACAGGGTGAAGATCAATAAAAACATTCAGCCCTCATACGTTCAATAATACTCTCAGCCCTCATACGTTCAATGTTACTCTCAGCCCTCATACATTCAATGTTACACTCAGCCCTCATACGTCCGATGATACTCTCAGCCCTCATACATTCAATATTACACTCAGCCCTCATAGGTTCAATGATACTCTCAGCCCTCATACATTCAATGTTACACTCAGCCCTCATACGTTCAATGATACTCTCAGCCCTCATACATTCAATGTTACACTCAGCCCTCATACGTCCGATGTTACATTCAGCCCTCATACGTCCGATGTTACATTCAGCCCTCATACGTTCAATGATACTCTCAGCCCTCATACATTCAATGTTACACTCAGCCCTCATACGTTCAATGATACTCTCAGCCCTCATACATTCAATGTTACACTCAGCCCTCATACGTTCAATGATACTCTCAGCCCTCATACATTCAATGTTACACTCAGCCCTCATACGTTCAATGATACTCTCAGCCCTCATACATTCAATGTTACACTCAATCCTCATACGTCCGATGTTACACTCAGCCCTCATACGTCCGATGTTACATTCAGCCCTCATACGTCCGATGTTACATTCAGCCCTCATACGTTCAATGATACTCTCAGCCCTCATACATTCAATGTTACACTCAACCCTCATACGTCCGATGTTACACTCAGCCCTCATACGTCCGATGTTACATTCAGCCCTCATACGTCCGATGTTACATTCAGCCCTCATACGTTCAATGATACTCTCAGCCCTCATATGTCCGATGTTACATGCTCCGCGGGTAGATTTGAATGCAACAATGTTATCTCAAATTAAACGAAATTTCCACATTGCTATTAGAAAATTTGTAAAGTTTCAGTTCTTCACAAGATGAAAACACGAAATACACAAGAAACACTAATTGGCAGTATTTTTTATATATGTTCCCGCTACAGACCGTGGATTATCAGTAAAACACTCAGAGAGTGGGTTTTCCATCAAGTCTCTTACTTGCATTCTGTGGAAAAACAAAATTTCAACAAACAGACTCCCGAGTACAACCCCAACTTAAAAACTCATTTTCCCGGAACTTCTTTTGTTTGTTTTTTCACAACATTCAAGACGAGATACATCTTCGGGTGGAATATCCACTATGTTGATCTTTTAGTGGCAATCTCTTATCTGCATACTGTATAAGAAGTGTGCAAGATAGCATCAGGACAGCCTTCGTCAAAATTTAACCCTCTTCACACCGATGTCACAAAAGAGAATTTTTTAAGCAGAACATTTCTCCCACAAACAAGATTAAATTGATTAAATTCGTTTATAATGAATTTACAGCTTGAATGTTTAAGCTTTTGAACCCTGGTGGTATCTTCTATGTCAGTTCAATGGAAGTAACTGGAAGAGTCCATATTTATTATTTGGGGTTAGACCAATTAATATTTTCAAAGTGCAGCCTTGAGGCTGTAAATATTGATCTAATATTGGTCTACCCCACACATTAATTTAGCAGCCATCCTGCTTGATGAAACTATGACGTATCATGTTACTGGGTCAGAAAAGCGCCCTCTAGGGTTCAAAGGGAAAATTTTTAGATGTTTCGTAACACCAATCCCTGATGCGGAACGGGATCACATTTCTCACTCCGGATTTGCAAAGAAAACCGAGTCCAAGAGAAAATGGGCATTTAATCTTTTTTCAAGGGTGGATGAATAGCAGACGAAAGGTTCAAATGGTGAGAAATGACATTAGGTATTTTAGTGGGGAAATCTTATCCATGGATAATGATATATTAGACTATTGTTTGGGAGCTTTCATTTATGAAGTTCGCAAGAAGAAAGGCGACGAGTATCGTGATACACGGAATTTTGATAGCCATCCAACACAATAATCGTAAAAATGGACGAATTGTGATTATAATAGACAATTTTAACATTCCGCCATCTTACATCCGGGACTTCATTTGCCCCCACAAACTGTCTTTATTTATCAACATTGATCACATGTGTATTGAACTGCTGATCGGCATTGAAAGCTTCGGATTTTAATTGATAAAACGGAGTCGAAAAATGAAGTTCCAATGTCGATCAGCAGTTCAGTACACGTGTGATCAATGTTGATAAATAGAGCCAGTTTGTGGGAGCAAATGAAGTCCCGGATGTAAGATGGCGGAATGTAAAAATGGTCTATGGATGACAATTTATTCGAAAATACAATAAACCTGCTAGACCAAAGAACGAAAGGATTAGCGAGGGTTGGAATCGACATAGAAAAAACGACGGCTGAGTGCTAGGATGTTCTATGTCCCTAAAGGGGGAATAATACATCGTCCCTAAAGGGGAAATAATACATCGTCCCTAAAGGGGAAATAATACATCGTCCCTAAAGGGGGAATACTACATCGTCCCTAAAGGGGGAATAATACATCGTCCCTAAAGGGGAAATAATACATCGTCCCTAAAGGGGGAATAATACATCGTCCCTAAAGAGGGAATAATACATCGTCCCTAAAGGGGAAATAATACATCGTCCCTAAAGGGGGAATAATACATCGTCCCTAAAGGGGGAATAATACATCGTCCCTAAAGGGGGAATAATACATCGTCCCTGAAGGGGAAATAATACATCGTCCCTAAAGGGGGAATAATACATCGTCCCTAAAGGGAGTATGAATAATACATCGTCCCTAAAGGGAGGATAATACATCGTCCCTAAAGGGGAAATAATACATCGCCCCTAAAGGGGGAATAATACATTGTCCCTAAAGGGGAAATAATACATCGTCCCTAAAGGGTGAATAATTCATCGTCCCTAAAGGGGAAATAATACATCGTCCCTAAAGGGGGAATAATACATTGAATAATACATCGTCCCTAAAGGGGGAATAATTCATCGTCCCTAAAGGGGAAATAATACATCGTCCCTAAAGGGGGAATAATACATTGAATAATACATCGTCCCTAAAGGGGGAATAATACATCGTCCCTAAAGGGGGAATAATACATCGTCCCTAAAGGGGAAATAATACATCGTCCCTAAAGGGGGAATAATACATCGTCCCTAAAGGGGGAATAATACATCGTCCCTAAAGAGGGAATAATACATCGTCCCTAAAGGGGAAATAATACATCGTCCCTAAAGGGGGAATAATAAATCGTCCCTAAAGGGGGAATAATACATCGTCCCTAAAGGGGGAATAATACATCGTCCCTAAAGGGGGAATAATACATCGTCCCTAAAGGGGGAATAATACATCGTCCCTAAAGGGGGAATAATACATCGTCCCTAAAGGGGGAATAATACATCGTCCCTAAAGGGACATAGAACATTCTAGCACTCAGACGACAAAATAACAAGCTAATGTTATTACAACATTGGATGACGAAGAAGTGATGTGGAATTATGGGATTCTTGGATTAAACATTCCAGATAAACTAAGAAATACCGGCCTTTCAAAGGGTTGATATTCTTACATCAGTGCTAATGGGGTTCAAGGAGAAGGAATTTCAGCATTTTGATCAACAATTAGCTGAAATCAGCTAATTTGCTCAACTCTCTCACTTCACTACTTCAGTCGACTTTACAAAACACCGGCGCACGTTTGAATGAGAAAAGATCAAAGACGTTACCCACAAAAGTGACACTTGAATTCAAGTACAAAATGTGCATTACACGAAACAGTGGTATCAAATATGGGAGAATGGCAGTAGAAAAATGAGGAATGGTAACGTAATGCTTTTGATCTCGCCCGTTTGGGGTTTTTTCTAGTATGGAGAAGGTGAGCCAGGTCCTTACAGTTAAAACTAGAAGTCCTGTCACGAATAGTGCGCTTATCTAGGCTTAATTGCGCGTTGGAATTGCGCGCAATTGCCATATCAAATGGCATCCAAAGCACGGCTGATTCTCTTGGTTACTCATAGCAAACACATGCAATGTTTCTGCCAATGGATCTCCGGGTTACCCGGAGGTCCATTGGCTGAAACATTGCTTGTGCACAGGCCATACGTACAGAATTTGATAGCTTTACTTGGGCCTTAACGCGTACATTAACGCGCATATCAACGTGCTATTTGTGCGCATTTCATGACAGGACTTCTAGTTTTAACTGTATATTGCGTTATTTTGGGCCTGTCTCTTCCAGGACTTTAAATGTGCCCGAAATTACTGAAATTCTATTTTCAACTAATAGTATTGATTTTTAAACCTGAACAGAAAGACCTAAACACTCCTCCACAAAATAAATTTGAAATATTTCCAAATGACACCAAATTTAATGATGGACAATATGTTTGCGTGGTTCCTATTTTTGGTCCTGATTTTACCTCGTTGAATTTGGAGTAATTTAAAGACCTCGTGTGGGTACCAAGAAGCGGCCTAACCCGGCGAGATATTATTAGTACGGGGGTCCCTACCTACTTTCTTGAACCTGGAATGTTTTAGAAAATTTTCTTTGATGCCGTAAAATCTTAAATTTCCCGACTTAATCATGGAAATCAACCGTGATGTATCTTCTCACCCAGCCCTCACTATGTAGCATCCGCGCTATCTATCCTTGTTTGTATATAAAACAGTTGGCATCCCCGAGTCCATGACAAAATCCCCCACAATGAAATCCAATCAGACAACTCCCCCCCCCCCCCCCCCCCTCCCCCCCCCCCACTCCTCACTCCCGACAAAATTCCTTTCAACAAGTATGTCAAAACAGGACAAAATAGTGTCACTGAAAAAATATTTATTAACATTATTCTCCGATTTTAAGCGAAAAAATAATTTGTGCTGTTTAAGTTATGTATAACTGTTTTGTGTGTAATAATGCAATGCAATAATAAAAATGCAATGTTCATATCTAGAATCCGCCGCAGTACTCTCTGTATCATAGGCATACACACTCTTTCTTTATTCTATAACATTCTCTTCTCTACGCAATGGAACATATTGCCAGTGCTCCACAGACAGACACGCAAGACAAGCGACTCAACAGGTCCCCTATTTTTATACATAGGTAAGTGTGGAAAGCGTAGTACTGGTGAACATTCCCAACGTTCACAGCTGTCACGTGATACGACGTCGCAGAGCCACACACTAAAACTTCTCTTATCGCACACCATCCACTACTACGGAAAGCAACCGAATCAATCGCTGAGTTGAAGCCCATCCAATGATTAACCGGACTCGACGTTGCTTAATTTAGGTGGTTTTACGAGAACCGGTCTCGCTTCGAAATGTCCTCCTTATCGTCGCCTGAGTGCTGGAATGTTCTATGTCCCACAGGGGAGATAATACATAGTCCCACAGGGGAGATAATACATAGTCCCACAGGGGAGATAATACATAGTCCCACAGGGGACATAGAACATTCTAGCTCTCAGGCGACGTTATGCTAGTCTCCAACAGTGTTTTAATAAAATATTTAGCCCTTTAACAGAGTTTTAACAATATATTTAACCCTTTAACAGTGTTTTGACGATATATTTAAACCCTTTTTCAGGCTGATGTCGAAAATATCGATTTTTCAAGTCACCAATTTTCCCCTAATGCAACTATAGAAATTAAACCACTTCAGCCTTGTTTGACAGGGTGTTTTTCTAATAAAGCAACTAGGAATTTAACCAATTCAGTCTTGTTTGACAGTGCTCGTTGAGCTCTGTCAAACAAGAATGAATTGGCTAAATTCCTAGTTGCATAATGGGTAAAATGTGTGACTTCAAAATTTGATTTTCTTTGACGTCAGTCTGCGATAGATTAAGACTATACGTTTATCACTTTATTAATTTGTATATATATGTAAAAACAAACCATAGGCGAGCGACATTTTTCAAATAATTTGTCTATTAACTTAAAAGTGCTGGCTTTTTAGTCCCGGACTAAGTTACTTCTAGTGAGTAGATGTACTGAAAGAGGAGTTAGTAAGGGGGGAGTTGTGAGGGGATCGGGATTTGGTCCATGGAGGATTTTGTCGGGGTAGGGGGGATATGCCGGAGGGATTATGTCATGAATTGACGACATTCCGGCATCCGCCGAGCAGTAGAAATATTGACTACAACTTGGAGAACTGATGATTATTAAATCGTCCAGTCCAATACCGTTCCTAAACACACGGTACAAAGGGATCCTTTTATATCTATAGAAAATGACACAAAGATCAGTAAGTCTGTGTATTGAGTATTATTATGTCTCAAAGTTAGTTTGTCCAATCAAAATGCTGGAATACCTTCTAAAGATTCCACCGTATCGGGTTACTCACCTGATATTAATTATCACCTGATATTAATTAATATCAGGTGAGTAGCCGCCATTACTATTTTGTTTGATGCAATTCCCCTCACTTCGAATTTTCAAAATCTGAATTAAAACAAAATAAGAGAATTTAGGTTCCGAAAATATTTTCAAGATACCGTATTTTGTGATTTAAAACATTAAATATGTAAAAAGATGGGCAGAAGATAATATTTGTACCGGTAGTCTGAAAAGTTCTTTGTTTTACGACTCCTTCAGTCACTGTTTGGATCGGGTTTTTGAGGTGAATAGAAAATTTGTCCAGCTCATCAATGCCAAAGGGTGCTCCTATTTTCAGAAATTGCAAAATCGGCAACATCAACATCACTATAAATAATAAATGAACAAACTTGTTTTTGAAACATTCCGATCAAACAGAATTAACAGAAAGTCGGTGTGCGTTTCAGATTCAACTTCAAAGTTCAAGTTGCGTTATTGTTATTGTTTGTTCTACAGTAAAAAAGTGATTTTTAATGTTCAAAACTGCTTTATTAGTCCTTTTTAGGTAGTAACAACAGTAAATGTACGCAAGGAGCCTCCAGATTATGCCGAGTTGGCAAGCAGCACTGATCTCAGTGGCAAGCAGCGATTCGTTTCATTTGTAAACAAGTACGGCAATCGCCCTTCGCAAAGTGATGATTTGTTTACAATTACCATGGTTACACGTACCGGTGCCTGTTACTGTTCATGATTCTGCGCGGTGCTATCAATAGTGGTTCCTGAAAAATAAATTCCGGGCCGTTGTTTGTTTATGGAGAAAATTATTAATAGCTTGATTTACATGGACTTTCGACATAATAAATATGTTACATGGCGTGTAGCTGGCTGATACATTTCCATACAAGGCTCTGAGTGTTCATATCAGGTTCGGCTTCGCCTCACCTGATATGAACACTCATCGCCTTGTATGGAAATGTATCAGCCAGCTACACGCCATGTAACTTATAATATCCATCATCACCAAATCTCTCACGAACTACAGGTGACTAAAGAAAACTCACTACTTCGACGGCTGTCCTTCAGAAATTTTAAACCAATTCTATACGAGAGTAAATAGTTTTACGCTATTCAAAATTCGAATTTTGACATTAATGGGCAGGGGATATAATTAGCTGAAGTTATCAAATTTAAACAGATTTTTGTTGAAAATGATTAAAACAAAACACGTTTAAAATTATAATAAATACTTTGTTTCCCTTTACTCAACGTAACGGCCAAAACCATCCAGCGCCATTCACAAAAATCGCCAATATTATAATTTTCATTATTTCTTTCATAGTTTGTCTCTAAAACATAAGTTATGACCCCTCTTTGGAACGAACTCGTTCCAAAGAGGGGTCATAACCTATGTTTTTGAGACAAAAATGAAAATATAGATATTCAAGAATTTTGTTTGCAATTGTCGTCTGCGATAATATTTCTCGTCCTAGTACATTTGATGAACTTCACTTTTTCTCGTCATAAGTATCGCTCTTGTGTAATTTTTAACCCTTTGTCGAAAGCAGACGGTTGCAAAATTTATTATTTTAATTTTTATTTCTTCAAATGTTTCACAAAACTTAAGAGAAAATGAAAGTGTCAATGACACTGTAGCTCAACTTGACAAACTTGAACTTGGTAAGATATAAATGAAACGGCAAAATTGAAGATCATTAGTACCAACGTTATTTGATGAAATTTCAACATAACAACATTGTGTGTGCACAACGTCAGAGTAATCCATGCAATTTTTAAATGTAAACATTGAGACTGGCTAAAGGAAGAATGTTGATACACAAATGCAGTATGTTCAGAGGTTATTGTAAATGGCAACTTTTTTCACAGAAATGAATGCTAATCAATAGCTCTTATCTAAACGTCTTGCCTAATGAGCACACCAAGTGCAAAACAATCCTATGATAAATGTGGCCTGCAGGCCATGTCAAAGAATGTTGATACACAAATGCAATAAATTCAAAGATTGTTGCTAACAGCAACAGTTTTTGATGGAAATGAAAAGAAAACCAATACCTCCCCTATCTTTCTCACCCAGCATAAGCATACAAAGTTTCAAAACAACCTGATAATGAATGTGCCCTCTGAGGCATGCCAAAGAAAGATGTTAATGCACAAATGCACTAAGTAGAAGGTCATTGCTTGTGGCAATGTTTTGTTTTTTTTTTGGGGGGGGGGGGTTGTGGAAATTCATAAATATACCCTGCTGAGAGTTCAAAGGGGATGAGTTGATGCACAAATGCAGTAAGTTCAAAGGCTGGTGATAACGACAATAATTTTTTATGGAAATGAAAAAAAGCAATAGCTCACATCTAGAGGTCACCACGAACACACAAACCAAGTTTCAAAGTGATCCAATCATAAATGTGCCCTGAAGGGTGTGTTAAAGGGAAATATTGAGGCCTGAACAAACTAAGTTCAAAGGTCAGCGACAACATTTTTTGACAGAAATGGAAGAAAATCGACAGCTCCCATATAGATGTCACCCCACACAAGCACACCAAGTTTGCAAGAGATCCAATCATAAATGTGCCCTGCAGGGTGTGTCAAAGGGAAATATTGATGCTTAACTGCACTAAGTTTTTACTAAGTTCATCGAAGGTCATCGCAACATTTTTTGACGGAAATCGAAGAAAATCGATAGCTCCCATCTAGAGGATACCCCAAACAAGCATACACAGTTTCAAACCGATCTGATCATAAATGTGCCCTGTAGGGCATGCCAAAGGAATATATTGATACCTGTCTAAACAAAGTTCAAAGATCGTTGCCAGCGGCAACATTTTTTGACGGGCGGAAAATGAAGAAAATCGATAGCTCCCATCTAGAGGTCAACCCAAACAAGCATGCCAGGTTTCAAAGCAATCCGATCAAAAAGGTGCCCTGTAGGGTATGCGAAAGAGAAATATTGAGGTCTGACTAAACTAAGTTCTAAGAACGTTGGCCGCAGCAACATTTTTTGACGGAAATGGAAGAAAATCGATAGCTCCCATCTAGAGGTCACCCACAACAAGTATACTAAGTTTCAAAGCAATGCAATCATAAATGTGCCCTGCAGGGTGTGTCAAAGAGAAATATTGAGGTTTGACTAAACTAAGTTCTAAGAACGTTGGCCACGGCAACATTTTTTGATGGAAATTGAAGAAAATCGATAGCTCCCATCTAGAAGTCACCCCAAACAAGCATACCAAGCTTCAAAGCGATCTGATCATAAATGCGACCTGTGAGGTGTGCCAGAGGAAATTGTGGACGTACGTACTAACATACTAACGTACTAACGTACGTACGCCGATGGACGAGAAGTGATGGCAATAGCTCAGCTTGACTTTGTCAAGTTGAGCTAAAAAATCATGTGACCCCCCTCATTGGTATGAGCTCTACGAGCTCGTTCCAAAGAGGGGTCACATGATATGGTTCTATTAACATATTTTTAAAAATATTTATTTTCAATTGCACAATTTGTAAATTACGAATTATTTGCGGTGGATTCATTAAGTATAGGGTTAATCTTGTCTTTGGGTCTCCAATAAACTGTAAAAAAATAATAAACCGCAGTTTGGTAATAAAGGGCGAATTCTAATAAATTTATGCACGTAAATTCTGTAGCAGAGTTGAAGAGGTTACGACCTCCACTAGATTTATGTAGAGGGTTAAAGTTTATATTGAAATCATGTCCTCAGCCCACCACCTCCCAAGAAATTATGTTCTCCAACTGTTGAAGAATATTCGAGTTCTCTTGGAAGCATTCTGAATTGTTTATATTGTTAGAAAGATAGATACTTTATTCAGCAGCCGCATGTTTTTTTACATTGTAACAAAATTCAACTTATAAATAGCAACATATAGCATATAATGCTGGGAGGTGACATAGCCAGACTGGCTGTCTACCTGCCATCTCCCTCAGGTTGGCTGTCTATCTACCATCTCCCTCAGGTTGGCTGTCTACCTACCATCTCCCTCAGGTTGGCTGTCTACCTACCATCTCCCTCAGGTTGGCTGTCTACCTACCATCTCCCTCAGGTTGGCTGTCTACCTACCATCTCCCTCAGGTTGGCTGTCTACCTGCCATCTCCCTCAGGTTGGCTGTCTACCTACCATCTCCCTCAGGTTGTCTGTCTACCTACCATCTCCCTCGGGTTGGCTGTCTACCTGCCATCTCCCTCAGGTTGGCTGTCTACCTGCCATCTCCCTCAGGTTGGCTGTCTACCTACCATCTCCCTCAGGTTGGATGTCTACCTGCCATCTCCCTCAGGTTGTCTGTCTACCTGCCATCTCCCTCAGGTTGGATGTCTACCCGCCATCTCCCTCAGGTTGGAAGAACGTTTCAATGAATTCAGAACAGTGTATGTCAAGTGAGGAACATTATCAGTGAACGCTCTGTAATGTTGCTGATTTAATGAAGTATGCGATTGAGTGAATGTGTGACTGTGGATGGCACGTTGAAATATTCCAATAAATTTGGCTCCCCCACAGACTTGGGGTCAAATGCAAATGCATTTGCATTTAAATGCATTTAAATGCGTGATTTCAAGTATTTGCATTTGCATTTGCATTTGAAAGAAAAAGTATTTGAAATTTCAAATACTTTCCAAATACATTTCAAATACTTTCTAAATTGAACTTTGCATTTGTTACTCAATAGATTAATTATATCTAGTTTTACACAGTTGGCTGGAAAGGGAATTCCTTCTTGTTAATTAATTTGTTTGTCCAGCCTAAAGAAATCTTGAGCTTGGAAGATTTCTGTGCTGATAAAGTGTGTTCATACAAACTCTGACAAGAGGCACAGCATGGTGTAATAAATGACCATCCACTTAGTCTTTCGAATCATCTGAGGTAGCATATTTTTTTATCAGAATACAGTCTAGGAGTTGACAGGGCCTAAACTGTGTGTTATCTTGTAGGGGTTAGGCCTGGGGACCGTTCCCGCTGACACTGCCTACACTGTGTATTATGTTTCAGGGATCCGGTCTGAATGGCCGTTCTTGCTGACTCTGCCTACACTGTGTATTATGTTGTATAGGTTAGGTCTGACGCTGCCAACACTGTGTGTTATGTTGTAGGGGTTAGGTCTGAGGGCCGTTCTCGTTGACGCTGCCTACACTGTGTGTTATGTTGTAGGGGTTAGGTCTGACGGGTCGTTCTGGTTGACGCTGCCTACACTGTGTGTTATGTTGTAGGGGTTAGGTCTAAGGGACCGTTCTCGTTGACGCTGCGTACACTGTGTGTTATGTTGTAGGGGTTAGGTCTGAGGGGCCGTTCTGGTTGACGCTGCCAACACTGTGTGTTATGTTGTATGGGTTAGGTCTGAGGGGCCGTTCTCGTTGACGCTTCCTACACTGTGTGTTAAGTTGTAGGGGTTAGGTCTGACGGGTCGTTCTGGTTGACTCTGCCTACACTGTGTGTTACGTTGTAGGGGTTAGGTCTGAGGGACCGATCTCGTTGACGCTGCCTACACTGTGTTTTATGTTGTAGGGGTTAGGTCTGAGGGGCCGTTCTGGTTGACGCTGCCAACACTGTGTGTTATGTTGTAGGGGTTAGGTCTGAGGGGCCGTTCTCGTTGACGCTTCCTACACTGTGTGTTAAGTTGTAGGGGTTAGGTCTGACGGGTCGTTCTGGTTGACTCTGCCTACACTGTGTGTTACGTTGTAGGGGTTAGGTCTGAGGGACCGATCTCGTTGACGCTGCCTACACTGTGTTTTATGTTGTAGGGGTTAGGTCTGAGGGGCCGTTCTGGTTGACGCTGCCTACACTGTGTGTTATGTTGTAGGGGATAAGGTCAGCTGGGCCGTTCTCGTTGACTCTGCCTTCACTGTGTGTTATGTTGTAGGGGTTAGGTCTGTGAAATCGTTCTCGATGACGCTGCCCAGACTCTGTGTTATGTTGTAGGGGTTAGGTCTGTGAAAGCGTTCTCGTTGACGCCGCCTACACTGTGTGTTATGATGTTGTAGGGGTTAGGTCTGAGTGGTAGTTCTCGTTGACGCTGCCTACACTCCGTGTTATGTTGTAGGGGTTAGGTCTGAGGAGCCGTTCTCGTTGACACTACCTATACTGTGTGTTATGTTGTAGGGGTATGTTACTTCCCCAAAACGTAATTTAAATATTAAGAGTTGAATTTAAGTGGAGACCTGTATAAAAGCAAACTAATTAGAAAACACATCGACTTCCTTATTGCCGGAAACTCAGTTTGTCTTAATAACTAAACTTAACAGAAAGAGTTTGTGTTGAGTAGCTGTATCTGAGATATACACACTTATATACATGTTTCTATTTATGGCGATCAGTCAACCCACTTAATAAGTTGGTAAACTCTCAAGGTTTCCATCAGTTTCCTAGCAAGAGAAGAATGTGTTTTTGATGATTTAGAACAACTTTTATTAACAGCCAGAATTTTGTTATGGCGGAAAAATACTAAATGTTATCATAGGAATCATTACCTTACCAAGTGTACCAGCACATGCTCGAGCATTGAGACTTGTGGGTAGGCGGGGGGGGGGGGGGGGGGGGCAATGGGACACACTCTCCCTTCTAAAAGGGTTTTTTTTATAGATATACATGTAGCTGACAGATGTTGAGAGAGAGGGGGGAGACACACACAGAGAGAGAGGGGGGACAGAGAGAGAGGGCGAAGAGAGAGAGAGAAAAAAATCCCAAATTATTTTTACCAGTATGTTTTACCTCATAATATCACCACCTAAAAATAAAGGTGGGGTGAGAGTCTCTCTCTTCTCAGTTACAATCCCCAGAAACCTGTATTTCACCTTTCGGTGCCCGTCATTACAATCTTATTTACAATTAGAGTGAAGAGGATGTACATACTGTCCACTCTGAACCCCAATTAGAGTGACGAGGATGTACAGAACGTACACATTGGACCTTAATTAAAGTGAAGAGGATGTACAGACTGTACACTCTGAACCCTAATTAGAGTGAAGAGGATGTACAGACTGTACACTCTGAACCCTAATTAGAGTGAAGAGGATGTACAGACTGTACACTCTGAACTCTAATTAGAGTGAAGAGGATGTACAGACTGTACACTCTGAACCCTAATTAGAATGAAGAGGATGTACAGACTGTACACTCTGAACCCTAATTAGAGTGAAGAGGATGTACAGACTGTCCACTCTGGACCCTAATTAGAGTGAAGAGGATGTACAGACTGTACACTCTGAACCCTAATTAGAATGAAGAGGATGTACAGACTGCACACTCTGAACCCTAATTAGAGTGAAGAGGATGTACAGACTGCACACTCTGAACCCTAATTAGAGTGAAGAGGATGTACAGACTGTCCACTCTGAACCCTAATTAGAATGAAGAGGATGTACAGACTGTCCACTCTGGACCCTAATTAGGGTGAAGAGGATGTACAGACTGTCCACTCTGAACCCTAATTAGAATGAAGAGGATGCACATACTGTACCCTCAGAACCCTAATTAGAATGAAGAGGATGTACAGACTGTCCACTCTGAACCCTAATTAGAGTGAAGAGGATGTACAGACTGTACACTCTGAACCCTAATTAGAATGAAGAGAATGTACAGACTGTCCACTCTGGACCCTAATTAGGGTGAAGAGGATGTACAGACTGTACACTCTGAACCCTAATTAGAATGAAGAGGATGTACAGACTGTACACTCTGAACCCTAATTAGAATGAAGAGGATGTACAGACTATCCACTCTGAACCCTAATTAGAATGAAGAGGATGTACAGACTGTCCACTCTGAGCCCTAATTAGAATGAAGAGAATGTAGAGACTATACACTCTGAACCCTAATTAGAATGAAGAGGATGTACAGACTATACACTCTGAAACCTAATTAGAATGAAGAGGATGTACAGACTGTACACTCTGAACCCTAATCAGAATGAAGAGGATGTACAGACTGTCCACTCTGAGCCCTAATTAGAATGAAGAGAATGTAGAGACTATACACTCTGAACCCTAATTAGAATGAAGAGGATGTTCAGACTGTACACTCTGAACTCTAATTAGAATGAAGAGGATGTTCAGACTGTACACTCTGAACCCTAATTAGAGTGAAGAGGATGTACAGACTGTACACTCTGAACCCTAATTAGAATGAAGAGGATGCACAGACTGTCCACTCTGAACCCTTTGAACCCTAATAGTATCTACCGTGTCCGTTCAATGATATTATGATATTAATTGGGAGAGCCCATATTCATATTTTGGGGAAAGACCAATTAACATTTTCGACGTGCAGCCCCAAGTCTGGTTGATTGGTCTACTCCCACAAATTCGGTGAGTAACCATTTACATTATGTGATTGGAACACATTGTGATCCTGTCTCGGTAAAGCGGTCTTACGGGGTCAGGGCCGTATTATTTATAAGGCTGGCTAGTCTGTAGCCTAGAGACACGCAGGGACAGGGGCCCGCCATGTTTTTAATATTTTTTTTTGCTGGGGCAATGTTACTAGCGCCTTAGGGTTTCTATGCTTAAAGGTACTTTGCACTCTGATCCGCAGTGACACATGTACATATGAATTTATAATAATATGTCAAGTTGTGAGTAGAATTCTTCAGGAGACCTGCAAAATGGATACAGGACTATGTACTGCGGCATAGTTCCTACCGTACCAGGGACAGATTGTCAGCTGTAGTGAGGTGAAAGATTGGAGTTCAGGGGGGGGGGGGGGGGGGCAGAAATACCTAAAAGCCATGGGTTAATACGGCACTGCGACTGATCCAACGGGGGGGGGGGGGGGGGACTTTGCCGCAGATTCCCACACATGATCAAGCCTGAAAATGAGCAATCTGTCATTCTCAGGTGGAGGTCCCAGGGGTGAATTTGCTGATCCTATACCGCACAATGGGATAGAATCCCCCATAATATCCTCTTGTGTTCCTCTTTCTGCTTTGACCTGAGACCTTGATTCAGACCGAGGTTCACAGATGATAAATTTAGTGATGATACCCTGCTGTGCCAAATTCACCCTCTGGAGACGTCATTCTGCAGCTGGCCGTCTGTTTACTTCCAGCCGTGCTCATTATTTGTGGCTGGGCAAGTTGATTTGAAAAAAAAATGCGATCTCAGCACAAATTATCACCTCAAATATACTAGGAGTCCCGTCACGACCTGTGCGCTTATCTGGGCTTAATTGCGCGTAGGAATTGCGCGCAATTTCCATATCGAATGGCATCCAAAGCAGGGCAGGTTCTCCTGGTTACTCATAGCAAACACAGGCAATGTTTCTGCCAATGGACCTCCGGGTTACCCAGAGGTCCATTGGCTGACACATTGCTGGTGCACAGGCCATATGTACAGAATTTGATAGCCTTAATATGGTCAGAATGCGTAGATTAACGCGCAGATCAGCGTGCTATTTGTGCGCATTTCATGACAGGACTTCTAGTTTTAACTGTAACTAAAATTGGTTCAACGGATTTGGAGGGGCGGGCGCAAATACCATATTCACGAACGACGGACGGTGATCACTACAGCTCATCTCGTCTTTCAGTCGGGTGAGCTCAAATATCAGCATTACAAACGGTGTTACGGCAAATTTAATTCGGGGGTATATTGGCGGACATTTCGCCTACTACATGTATACTTTTTCTCACAATGCACGTTGTTTTGTTGGTGAAACCCCATTCTGTAAGTGTGATATAAATAACCCTCTATCCCAGAATTCTACATAGATTTCATTAATCTCAATATTAGAATGGTAAATTAGGTCATAGAATAACTCGTTAATTATATTTAATTAAGTCGTTATATATTCACTCAGTCTGATCTGCCAAGTAAACTTGTTTTAGTAAATCTATTAATTAAAAACATTATCCACATTGCAGTTAGGTTTGCCAAGTCATCTATCAGTGATACATTCACTATACATAAATATATATATATAAACCAGTTTCTTGTCAGACAGGTTATTTTTATCAGCGAGAACAGAAGAATGCTTTTTCTGGCAGATAAACAAAATCTTTTTATAGCTTTTCTTCAAACATATATAGATGAATACATTTAGGGAACTGATGGCTATCGCTTTACTGTTTCACAAAAGTGGTCTTTTTCGCAACCAGAACACGATGCCATCGCGACTAATTTTTACGTCATTTAAACGAGATTTCGTAAGTGTTTATTTATTTATTTATTTAGGTCAAACGACACTTTTAACAGCCAGGGTCGTATCGTGCCTAAAGTTTCGTAAATAAAATAAAGCGAAATGCAGACAAAAGGCAGATCTCGAAAAACAAACAAAAGTAGAGTTTTCTAAACCCTTTGAACACGAGAGACCGATTTTTCGGTCCAGGAATATCACACGTCATAATTTCATTAGGTTGGATGTCTGCTTAGTGAATGTGTGCGGTTCTGAGGCCAATTAATATTTTCAACGTGCAGCCCCAATGCTGCACGTTGAAAATATTAATTGGTATACCCCCAAATAACGAATATGGAGTCTTTCAATTGCTGCAAAGAGCTGACATGGCAGATACCAACCACCAGGGTTCAAAGGATTAAAGTTTTCGTAACTTTGTATTTCTTGTTCCGACGGGGGGAGATACAACAGTGTTGTGGGAGTAAAGCGATCAGAGAATTTCCATCGAATCGGGATTCTATCAAAATTCTAGGTTCGCTTTTGTGACGAGACTTTTTTTGGACGCGATGCAAGTGTTTCGGGCTGTAAAAGACTGCAGGCGATGTGAATGGTGAGGGATTATGCGGAAGAGATACGAGTGGTGCGGAATGTCAAATCTAGAAGTGATGCGAGTGATGCAGAATGTTAAATACCGGAAGCGATGCGAGTGTGACGAGTTGTTAATCATTGAAGCGTAACAAGTGTGACGAAATGTTAAATACCGGAAACGATTCTAGTGATGCAGGTTGTTACAAATACTGGAAGCGATGCGAATGATGCGGACTATTAAATACTGGAAGGGATGCGAATGATGCGGACTGGTAAATACTGGAAGCGACGCGAATGATGCGGACTGGTAAATACTGGAAGCGACGCGAATGATGCGGGCTGTTAAATACTGGAAGCGATGTGAATGATGCGGACTGTTAAATACTGGAAGCGATGCGAGTGATGCAGACTGGTAAATACTGGAAGCGATGTGTGTGATGAGGAATGCTGAATACCGGAAGCGATGTGAGTGATGCGGAATGTTGAATACTAGAAGCGATGCGAGTGATACGGAATGTTAAGTACTGGAAGCGATGCGAGTGATACGGACTGTTAAATACTGGAAGCGATGTGTGTGATGAGGAATGCTGAATACCGGAAGCGATGTGAGTGATGCGGAATGTTGAATACTGAAAGCGATGTGAGTGATGCGGAATGTTGAACACCGGAAGCGATGTGGAGACCTGTTGAACACTGAAGCGTAACGAGTTTGACGAGCTGTTAAATACTGGAAACGTTCGAGTGAAGCAGGTTATTAAATACTGGAAGCAATGTGAGTGTGACGAGTTGTTAAACATTGAAGAGTAACTAGTATGACGAAATGTTAAATACTGGAAACGATTCTAGTGATGCGGAATGTTAAATACTGGAAACGATTCTAGTGATGCGGAATGTTAAATATTGAAAACGATTCTAGTGATACGGAATGTTAAATACTGGAAACGATTCTAGTGATGCGGAATGTTAAATACTGGAAACGATTCTAGTGATGCAGGTTGTCACAAATACTGGAAACGATTCCAGTGATGCAGGTTGTCACAAATACTGGAAACGATTCTAGTGATGCGGAATGTTAAATACTGGAAACGATTCTAGTGATGCAGGTTGTCACAAATACTGGAAGCGATGCGAACGATGTGGAATGTGAAATACTGGAAGCGATGCGAATGATGCGGACTGTTAAAAACTGGAAACGATGCGTATGATGCAGGTTGTTACAAATACTGTAAGCTATGCAAAATGTTAAAGACTGGAAGCGATGCGAATGATGCGGAATGTTGAATACTGGAAACGATGCGAATGATGCTGGTTGTTAAATACTGGAAATGGTGCAAATGATGCGGATTGATAAATACTGGAAACGATGCGAATGATGCTGGTTGTTAAATACTGGAAATGGTGCAAATGATGCGGATTGATAAATACTGGAAGCGATGCGAATGATGCTGGTTGTTAAATACTGGAAATGGTGCAAATGATGCGGATTGATAAATACTGGAAACGATGCGAACGATGCTGGTTGTTAAATACTGGAAATGGTGGAAATGATCCGGATTGATAAATGGAAACGATGAGAATGATGCGGGTTGTTAAATACTGGAAACAAGTCGAGTGATGCAGGGTGTTAAATCTTAGAAACGACGCGAGTATGGCGAGCTGTTAAACATTGAAGTGAAGCGAGTATGACGAGTTCTTAAATACTGGGGACGATGTGAGTGATTCTGGACAATTTCAGGTTGTTAAATACTGGAAGCGATTCGAGTGTGGTGAGATGTTAAACATTGAAGTGAAGCGGGTGCGACGAGTTCTTAAATACTAGAAACAATCCAAGTGACGCAGGTTGTTAAATACTGGAAGCGACGCGGGCGTGTTTAGTTGTTAAACAACACGGAAGCGTAACGGGTGTTACAAGCTGTTAATTACCGGAAACGATTCGAGTGATGCAGGTCGTTATAAGGACTGAAAGCGACGCGATTGTGAAAAGTTGCTAACACTGAAGCGAAGCGAGCTTGACGAGCTGTTAAATATTGGAAACGATGTGAGTGAAGCAGGTTGGTATCAGGCCCGTAGGAAGGAAAATGACATTGGGGGAGGATGTGCACAGCGCCGAGTTGGGGGTTGGTTTGGAAGGTGGGTGCAAAATAGAAAATGTTTGATTTTCAATGCTGAAATGACACTCTCTCATGCATTTTGCATTAAAATGTCATCTTGTGCATGATGGCAGGAAAATGCCAGTGCTAACTCCCCTATACAGTAATAAATGATACACCAGCCTTATCTGACAGTGATAATGAAATTGCCAAAGTCTGTGAATGTGATGAAATCTGAGACCAAAGACCACCTGTTCGTCCCCTGATTTCTAATGTGTTCTATGTGTCTAGTGGCGTGCCTACTGTACTGGCGTGTCTACTGGTGTGCCTACAGTACTGACGTGCCTACTGGCACATAGAACACATTGGAACTCAGGGGACGTGTAGGCTTGTGTAAGTAGCATTGACTCATTGCAATCTATCCTGCTATATTACCAGATTTGCCCACAGTGCCTTGATCGTAGACCACATGCTAATGTTACCTCGTCAGTATAATAATATAATGTTACTGATCCCCGTTCTAATCACATATTCGTTATTTTGTGGATCTTGGGAAATTTTCTGAATTATATCCGTATATTGATCAAATAATATAAACAAATGAAAATTATTGGGGGGGGGGCTTGCACCCCCCCCCCCCCTTCTCAGTTCCTACGGGCCTGGTTGGTATCAAAATTGGAAGCGATACGAGTGAGACAGGCTATTAAATACTGGAAGCGATGCGAGTGAGGCAGGCTGTTGAATGCTGCGTGTAATGCGGGCTGTGTGGAAAATAACAGCCAACGATTTTCTTCGCAGTTTGAGATTTCGAAATAGTGTGACACGTCTAATACCTCTAATCTGAGCCTTACTGACGAACAAAGACAACAGCTAGTTGGACTTAACTCGACTAATACCTCTAATCTGAGCCTTACTGGCGAACAAAGACAACAGGTATTTGGACTTAACTCGACTAATACAGTACGTGGAGAGAGGTGTATTATCACTAAATCACCCACAGAGCGGAGATCCCATCCACGCAATAATTGCAAATTTGTTGCAAATCATAACAAGCACAAGCAAAGTTTTAGCCAATGGACCTCCGGGTTAAACCCGGAGGTCCATTGGCTGAAACATTGCTTGTGTTTTTATTCGATATACACAAAATTTGAAATTTATAGTTCGGGTGATAACTCCACTCCGCGGGTGATTTAGTTACAATCCACTCTCCACGTACTGTACCTCTAATCTGAGCCTTACTGACGAACAAAGACAACAGCAAGTTGGACTTAACTCGACTAATACCTCTAATCTCTTTGACGCATCGATTCGTTGTTTCAGCATTATAACCAGTGATTCCAAGTATGAGTTCGTGCGCTGTTACCAACACAGTTATGATTTGTGTTTGATTTACAGTTAGCGTCAGACTGAGTTGTTACGCTGAACAGAAACTCACACAAGTAAAGTTTCAGTTATGAAACATTCTCCGTGACGTTGAATTGTTTTTCTAATGCCTGCTGTGGATTTTAGACGTTAATATTGCATTATTATTGTTAATTAAACAACTTTTAGATTAATTTTGTAGATGAAAGTTTTATATTAGTGGGAGATCCAACGATAATGCTGTTTCCATTTTGCTTGTTGTATGAAAAGTTCAAAAGAGCTTGCAGATATTATGACTAAGATAAAAAAAAAAGTTTTTTCAGTTGCTTCCAAAAAATAAATAAATAAAAAGAAATATATATATATATAGATAAAATATACCACAGTAGCTGACTCATTAATCGTTTTGACAGGCGCCTTATAATAAAATACATGTAGAAGAGAAAATTTAACTGCATACACGGAATATTTCCAGCATCTGCTGTGATATATTATATGTTTTATTTGCAGTATTATGAAAACGAATACAACCTCATTCACTGAAAACATTCCTCAGTCAATATTACCCCTCCCGATTCAAGCATCAGTCCGAAAATATTACATAATTTTCCTCCTACAGTTAAACTAGAAGTCCTGTCATAAAATGCACACTAATAGCACGTTGATCTGCGCGTTAATGTATGCGTTATGGCCACAGTAAAGCTATCAAATTCTGCACATATGGCCTGTGCACAAGCAATGTTTCAGCCAATGGACCTCCGGGTAACCCGGAGGTCCATTGGCAGAAACATTGCATGTAATAGCACGTTGATCTGCGCGTTAATGTATGCGTTATGGCCACAGTAAAGCTATCAAATTCTGTACATATGGCCGGTGCACAGGCAATGTTTCAGCCAATGGACCTCCGGGTAACCCGGAGGTCCATTGGCAGAAACATTGCATGTAATAGCACGTTGATCTGCGCGTTAATGTATGCGTTATGGCCACAGTAAAGCTATCAAATTATGTACATATGGCCTGTGCACAAGCAATGTTTCAGCCAATGGACCTCCGGGTAACCCGGAGGTCCATTGGCAGAAACATTGCATGTAATAGCACGTTGATCTGCGCGTTAATGTATGCGTTATGGCCACAGTAAAGCTATCAAATTCTGCACATATGGCCTGTGCACAAGCAATGTTTCAGCCAATGGACCTCCGGGTAACCCGGAGGTCCATTGGCAGAAACATTGCATGTAATAGCACGTTGATCTGCGCGTTAATGTATGAGTTATGGCCACAGTAAAGCTATCAAATTCTGTACATATGGCCTGTGCACAAGCAATGTTTCAGCCAATGGACCTCCGGGTAACCCGGAGGTCCATTGGCAGAAACATTGCATGTAATAGCACGTTGATCTGCGCGTTAATGTATGCGTTATGGCCACAGTAAAGCGATCAAATTCTGCACATATGGCCTGTGCACAAGCAATGTTTCAGCCAATGGACCTCCGGGTAACCCGGAGGTCCATTGGCAGAAACATTGCATGTAATAGCACGTTGATCTGCGCGTTAATGTAAACGTTATGGCCACAGTAAAGCGATCAAATTCTGTACATATGGCCTGTGCACAAGCAATGTTTCAGCCAATGGACCTCCGGGTAACCCGGAGGTCCATTGGCAGAAACATTGCATGTGTTTGCTATGAGTAACCAGGAGAACCTGCCGTGATTTGGATGCCATTCGATATGGCAATTGCGCGCAATTCCAATCCGCAATTAAGCCTAGATAAGCGCACTATTCGTGACAGGACTTCTAGTTTTAACTGTACATAGAATTACATAGTGGGGGCGCGGTGTCGCAGTACTAGCGCATTGGACTTCAAACCGAAAGGCCCAGGCTTCGATCCCCACTACGGGTAACTGCGTTTTATCCTTGGGCAACACACTTAATCCTGATTTTCCACGTAGGGGACACGGTGGTGCTGTGTACTAAGGCGTACTACACGTCGATAGTGCACTTGTCTTCAACCAATGCTAACCCTGCTTGTGTGGAGTTAGCATGTCGTGTACTAAGGCCTGCTGCACGTCGATGGTGCACTTGTCTTCAGCCAATGCTAACCCTGCTTGTGAGGAGTTAGTATGTTGTGTACTAAGGCGTACTACACGTCGATAGTGCACTTGTCGTCAACCAAAACTAACCCTTCCACGTAGGGGGCACGGTGGCGCTGTGTACTAAGGCGTACTACACGTCGATAGTGCACTTGTCTTCAACCAATACTAACCTTTCCACGTAGGGGGCACGGTGGCGTTGTGTACTAAGGCGTACTACACGTCGATAGTGCACGTAGGGGGCACGGTGGCGCACTACACGTCGATAGCGCACTTGTCTTCAACCAATACTAACCCTTCCACGTAGGGGGCACGGTGGCGCTGTGTACTAAGGCGTACTACACGTCGATAGTGCACGTAGAGGGCACGGTGGTGCTGTGTACTAAGGCGTACTACACGTCGATAGTGCACTTGTCTTCAGCCAATGCTAACCCTGCTTGTGTGGAGTTAGTATGTTGTGTACTAAGGCGTACTACACGTCGATAGTGCACTTGTCTTCAACCAATACTAACCCTTCCACGTAGGGGGCACGGTGGCGCTGTGTACTAAGGCGTACTACACGTCGATAGTGCACGTAGGGGGCACGGTGGTGCTGTGTACTAAGGCGTACTACACGTCGATAGTGCACTTGTCTTCAGCCAATGCTAACCCTGCTTGTGTGGAGTTAGTATGTCGTGTACTAAGGCGTACTACACGTCGATAGTGCACTTGTCTTCAGCCAATGCTAACCCTATTGGTGTGGAGTTAGTATGTCGTGTACTAAGGCGTACTACACGTCGATAGTGCACGTAGGGGGCACGGTGGAGCTGTGTACTAAGGCGTACTACACGTCGATAGTGCACTTGTCTTCAACCAATGCTAACCCTTCTAGTACGATGGGGAGTCTGACAGTTGCTCGCAACTGTTCGGTGGTTTTCTCCGGGTACTCCGGCTTCCTCCACCCGTAAACTTGTCCGACACGAGATGACCCTGGGTGTCGAAAGTGTCGTTAAACCCCCAATAAATGAATAAATAGAATTACACAGTATTATTCAAGTATCCTTTGTATAGCGAATATAACTGATTATGGTGGGGTTTGTAAATCTGATTTGTCCCCCACTGTCATGGCTCAAATCCTGACTAAAATTCCAACTACATCATTGTCGAAGGCATTCCTGAGTGATGTAGTTGGAATATAGTCAGTTTGGTTATAGTTAAAAAACGACTCGAGACTTCTTGGATATTGATAAGTTTTACAGGTGCAGGGACCCGGGTTATCCGGCGAAAACCACTCGAGCAGCGGCTAGCAACTGTCAGGCTCCCCCAACGTGCTAACTCCACACAAGCAGGGTTAGCATTGATTGAAGACAAGTGCACCATCGACGTGCAGTAAGCCTTAGTACACAACATACTAACTCCACACAAGCAGGGTTAGCATTGGCTGAAGACAAGTGCACCATCGACGTGCAGTAAGTCTTAGTAGACGACATACTAACTCCACACAAGCAGGGTTAGCATTGGCTGAAGACAAGTGCACTATCGATGTGCTGTACGCCTTAGTACACAACATACTAACTCCACACAAGCAGGGTTAGCATTGGCTGAAGACAAGTGCACCATCGACGTGCAGTAGGCCTTAGTACACGACATGCTAACTCCACACAAGCAGGGTTAGCATTGATTGAAGACAAGTGCACCATCGACGTGCAGTAAGTCTTAGTACACGACATACTAACTCCACACAAGCAGGGTTAGCATTGGCTGAAGACAATTGCACTATCGATGTGCTGTACGCCTTAGTACACAACATACTAACTCCACACAAGCAGGGTTAGCATTGGTTGAAGACAAGTGCACTATCGACGTACAGTACGCCTTAGTACACGACATGCTAACTCCACACAAGCAGGGTTAGCATTGATTGAAGACAAGTGCACTGCCGACCTGCAGTAAGCCTTAGCACATACCGATATCTTTCCCCCGCCACCACGTGGGCAAACGGGATTAAGTGCCTTACCCAGGGATAAAATGCAGTTATCCCTGGAGAGATCGAACCGGTGGATCTGTTAGTTTGAAATTCAATTCCGTAAACACCAAGCCACCACGCCCCGAATGAATAAATAAAATATACGTCCAGTAGCCGTGACGTAACTTTACAATTTATTAATACGGTTCATAACGGTACTTGAACTTGGCCATGTTAGTCAGTCCGAACCGGGTACTGCAGAGTTCCATTTGTATGATCGGTTGTGTTCAGAATGATCGCCGTGGACTGGTCAAGGTATGATCCGTTGTGTTCAGAATGACCGCCGTGGACTGGTCAAGGTATGATCGGTTGTGTTCAGAATGACGGCCGTGGACTGGTCAAGGTATGATCGGTTGTGTTCAGAATTACCGCCGTGGACTGGTCAAGGATGGACAATATTCTGACAGACGCAACATTAGATTCCAAACACTAATTATAGGAATAATCATCAAACATTTAATCAATGAAGCACCGGGTACAACCCGCCCCGGTACAAAATGGTACAACCAGGTACAACCCGGTACAACCCGGTACAACTCGGGTACAAAACGGTACAACCCGGGTACAAAACGGTACAACCAGGTACAACCCGATACAACTCGGTACAACTCGGGTACAAAACGGTACAACCCGGGTTCAAAACGGTACAACCCGAACGGTAAAACCAGGTACAATCCGGACGGTACAACCCGGGTACAAAACGGTACAACCCGAACGGTAAAACCAGGTACAATCCGGATGGTACAACCCGGACGGTACAACCCGGGTACAAAACGGTACAACCCAGACGGTATAACCTGGACAGTACAACCCGGGTACAAAACGGTACAACCCGGATGGTACAACCCAGATGGTACAACCCTGGTACAAAACGGTACAACCCGGCGGTACAACCTGAACGGTACAACCAGGTACAAAACGGTACAACCCGGACGGTACAACCCAGACGGTACAACCCGGACGGTACAACCCGGGTACAAAATGGTACAACCCAAACGGTAAAACCAGGTACAATCCAGACGGTACAATCTGGACAGTACAACCCGGGTACAAAATGGTACAACCCGGACGGTACAACCCGGAGAGTTCAACCTGGGTACAAAACGGTACAACCCGGATGGTACAACCAGGTACAAAACGGTACAACCCGGACGGTACAACCCGGATGGTACAACCCAGGTACAAAATGGTACAACCCAGACGGTACAACCTGGATGGTACAACCCGGGTACAAAATGGTACAACCCGGACGGTACAACCCGGACGGTACAACCCAGATGGTACAACCCGGGTACAAAATGGTACAACCCAGAGGGTACAACCCAGACGGTACAACCCGGACAGTACAACCTGGACGGTACAACCCGGGTACAAAATGGTACAACCTGGATGGTACAACCCAGATGGTACAACCCGGACGGTACAACCAGGAACAAAATGGTACAACCCGGACGGTACAACCTGGATGGTACAACCTGGACGGTACAACCCAGTACAACCCAGTACAACCCAGATGGTACAACCAGATACAACCCGGATGGTACAACCGGGTGCAACCAGGTACAAAATGGTACAACCCGGATGGTACAACCCGGGCGGTATAAACCAGATGGTACGACCTGGTACAAAACTGTACAAACCCGGATGGTACAACCAGGTACAAAACAGTACAACCTGGATGGTACAACCCGGTACAAAATGGTACAACCCAGATGGTACAACCCGGACGGTACAACCAGGTACAAAATGGTACAGCCTGGACAGTATGACCTGGACGGTACAACCCAGACGGTACAACCCGGACGGTACAACCCGGTACAACCCAGATGGTACAACCGGGTACAACCATGTACAAAACGATACAACTCAGACGGTACAACACGGACGGTACAACTGGGTACAATCAGGTACAAAACGGTACAACCCGGATGGTACAACCCGGTACAACCAGGTACAAAACGATAGTACCCGGACGGTACAACCCGGACGGTACAACATGGACGGTACAACCGGGTACAACCAGGTAAAAAATGGTACAATGCGGACAGTACAACCCAGATGGTACAACCCGGTACAACCCAGACGGTACAGGCCGGTACAATCTGGACAGTACAACCTGGTACAATCCGGGCGGTACAGCTGTGTACAACCAGGTACAAATCAGTACAACCCGAACGGTACAACCTGGATGGTACAACCGGGTACAACCAGGTACAAAACAGTACAACCCAGATGGTACAATCCGGACAGTACAACTCAGACAGGACGGTACAACCTGCACGGTACAACCTGGATGGTACAACCCGGTACAACCCAGATGGTACAACCCAGATGGTACAACCCGGACGATACAACCGGGTACAACCAGGTACAAAACAGTACAACCCGAACGGTACAACCGGATACAACCAGGTACAAAATGGTACAACACCACGAACGGCACAACCCGGATGGTACAACCCACAGAGTACAGCCGGGTACAACCAGGTACAAAACGGTACAACCCGATGGTACAACTGGGTACGACCAGGTACAAAATGATACAACCCGGATGGTACAACCCAGACAGTACACAACCCGGACGGTACAACCCGGATGGTACAACTGGGTATAACCAGGTACAAAATGGTACAACCCGGATGGTACAACCTGGATGGTACAACCTGGTACAAACCGGATGGTACAATCCGGTACAACCCAGACGGTACAGCTGGGTACAACCAGGTACAAAATGGTACAACCCGGATGATACAACCTGGACGGTACAACTGGGTGCAACCAGGTACAAAATGGTACAACCCGGACAGTACAACCCGGATGGTACAACCCGGGTGGTACAACCCGGGTACAAAATGGTACAACCCAAACGGTAAAACCAGGTACAATCCGGACGGTACAACCCGGACGGTACAACCCAGGTACAAAATGGTACAACCCAGACGGTACAACCCAGAGACTACAACCCAGGTACAAAACGGTACAACCCGGACAGTACAACCAGGTACAAAACAGTACAACCCGCACGGTACAACCCAGATGGTACAACCTGGGTACAAAACGGTACAACCCGGATGGTACAACACGGATGGTACAACCCAGAGGGTACAACCCGGGTACAAAACGGTACAACCCGGATGGTACAACCCAGACAGTACAACCAGGTACAAAATGGTACAACCCAGATGGTACAACCCAGTGGTACAACCCAGATGGTACAACCCGGGTACAAAATGGTACAACCCAAACGGTAAAACCAGGTACAATCCAGATGGGACAACCCGGTCAGTACAACCCGGGTACAAAATGGTACAACCCAGACGGTACAACCTGGAGAGTACAACCCAGGTACAAAATGGTACAACCCGGACAGTACAACCAGGTACAAAATGGTACAACCTGGATGGTACAACCCGGACGGTACAACCCAGGTACAAAATGGTACAACCCAGATGGTACAACCCAGATGGTACAACCCAGGTACAAAATGGTACAACCCAGATGGTACAACCTGGATGGTACAACCCAGTACAAAATGGTACAACCCGGATGGTGCAATCTGGATGGTACAACCCGGACGGTACAACCCGGGTACAAAATGATACAACCCAGACAGTACAACCCGGACAGTACAACCCGGGTACAAAATGGTACAACCCGGACAGTACAACCCAGACGGTACAACCAGGTACAAAACGGTACAACCCGGTTGGTACAACCCGGACGGTACAACCCAGATGGTACAACTCAGGTACAAAACGGTTTAAACTGGATGGTACAACCCAGATGGTACAACCCGGACGGTATAACCAGGAACAAAATGGTACAACCCGGACGGTACAACCCGGATGGTACAACCCAGTACAAACCAGACGGTACAACCAGGTACAAGCCGGACGGTACAACTGGGTGCAACCAGGTACAAAATGGTACAACCCGGATGGTACAACCCAGACGGTACAAACCAGACGGTACGACCCGGTACAAAACTGTACAAACCCGGATGGTACAACCAGGTACAAAACAGTACAACCCGGATGGTACAACCCGGTACAAAATGGTACAACCCAGATGGTACAACCCAGACGGTACAACCAGGTACAAAATGATACAGCCCAGATGGTATGACCCGGGCGGTACAACCCAGTACAACCCGGATGGTACAACCGGGTACAACCAGGTACAAAACAATACAACCCAGATGGTACAACCCAGACGGTACAACCGGGTACAATCAGGTACAAAATGGTACAACCTGGACGGTACAACCCGGTACAATCAGGTACAAAACGATAGTACCCGGACGGTACAACACGGACGGTACAAACGGGTACAACCAGGTAAAAATGGTACAACACGGACAGTACAACCTGGATGGTACAACCCGGTACAACCCGGACGGTACAGGCTGGTACAATCCGGATGGTACAACCTGGTACAATCCGGGCAGTACAGCCGGGTACAACCAGGTACAAAATGGTACAACCCGGACGGTACAACCTGGACGGTACAACCGGGTACAACCAGGTACAAAACAGTACAACCCGGATGGTACAACCCGGACAGTACAACTTGGACAGGACGGTACAACTTGCACGGTACAACCCAGTACAACCCGGATGGTACAACCCGGTACAACCCGGATGGTACAACCCAGACGGTACAACCCGGATGATACAACCGGGTACAACCAGGTACAAAACAGTACAACCCGAACGGTACAACCGGATACAACCAGGTACAAAATGGTACAACACCACGAACGGCACAACCCAGATGGTACAACCCGATACAACCCGGAGAGTACAGCCGGGTACAACCAGGTACAAAACGGTACAACCTGATGGTACATCGCGGACGGTACAACTGGGTACCACCAGGTACAAAATGATACAACCCGGATGGTACAACCTGGACGGTACACAACCCGGACGGTACAACCTGGACGGTACAACCGGGTATAACCAGGTACAAAACGGTACAACCCGGACGGTAATACCCGGACAGTACAACCTGGTACAAACCAGACGGTACAATCCGGTACAACCTGGACGGTACAGCTGGGTACAACAGGTACAAAACGGTACAACCCGGATGATACAACCTGGACGGTACAACCGGGTGCAACCAGGTACAAAACGGTACAACCCGGACGGTACAACCCGGACAGTACAACCCGGTACAACCCGTACGATACAACCCGGACGTATAACCCGGTGCTTCGTTGATTAAAATTTTGCTGATGATGAATTTTACTACCTGGTAAAGGCATGCGTGGACATCACTACCCACGCGTGGATTTTACTACCTGGTAAAGGCATGCGTGGACATCACCACCCACGCGTGGATTTTACTACCTGGTAAAGGCATGCGTGGACATCACTACCCACGCGTGGATTTTACTACCTGGTAAAGGCATGCATGGACATCACAACCGACGCGTGGATTTTACTACCTGGTAAAGGCATGCGTGGACATCACTACCCACGCGTGGATTTTAGTACCTGATAAAGGCATGCGTGGACATCACTACCCACGCGTGGATTTTACTACCTGGTAAAGGCATGCGTAGACATCACTACCCAAACGTGGATTTTACTACCTGGTAAAGGCATGCGTGGACATCACTACCCACACGTGGATTTTACTACCTGGTAAAGGCATGCGTGGACATCACTACCCACGCCCTGTTGAAGGCAGGCGTGGACATCACTACCCACGCGTGGATTTTGACCTGTCCACGACTACTGTACTATAAAGTGTGACACATGTACAAGTATTAAATCTAGTATATTACGAAAGTATCACACCATTTCTAACACCACCCCCTCCCCCATCCCATGGGAACTCAGGGTAGTGAAGCAGTGTTTGTTTACTTAGTAAAGAGGTTCTGCTGTACTGGTGAATAGGACCCGATAACCAGTGGGTGGGGTTGAAAGACCTCTAAAATGGGTAACATGGGTACAAAAGATTAGCTGGACTTGACTCTGGACGTCACGCTTAGCCATTGTGCAAAAATAGATGACTTTAAACGCCAATAAATAAATGCACCCAGCCCCTTAGCGATACTTTAAACGCCAATAAATAAATGCACCCAGCCCCTTAGCGATTCCCCTGACTATTTCTCAACCCTTTACTAAATGCTACTCAAAAACCAGCAAGAGTAATTCAATACAATCGCCATTCATACACTATTACAGTCATAAAACCAACAAGAGTAATTCAATACAATCGCCATTCATACACTATTACAGTCATAAAACCAACAAGAGTAATTCAATACAATCGCCATTCATACACTATTACAGTCATAAAACCAACATGAGTAATTCAATACAATCGCCATTCATACACTATTACAGTCATAAAACCAACAAGAGTAATTCAATACAATCGCCATTCATACACTATTACAGTCATAAAACCAACAAGAGTAATTCAATACAATCGCCATTCATACACTATTACAGTCATAAAACCAACAGGAGTAATTCAATACAATCGCCATTCATACACTATTACAGTCATAAAACCAGCAAGAGTAATTCAATACAATCGCCATTCATACACTATTACAGTCATAAAACCAACATGAGTAATTCAATACAATCGCCATTCATACACTATTACAGTCATAAAACCAACATGAGTAATTCAATACAATCGCCATTCATACACTATTACAGTCATAAAACCAACAAGAGTAATTCAATACAATCGCCATTCATACACTATTACAGTCATAAAACCAACAAGAGTAATTCAATACAATCGCCATTCATACACTATTACAGTCATAAACCAACATGAGTAATTCAATACAATCGCCATTCATACACTATTACAGTCATAAAACCAACAAGAGTAATTCAATACAATCGCCATTCATACACTATTACAGTCATAAAACCAACAAGAGTAATTCAATACAATCGCCATTCATACACTATTACAGTCATAAAACCAACAAGAGTAATTCAATACAATCGCCATTCATACACTATTACAGTCATAAAACCAACAAGAGTAATTCAATACAATCGCCATTCATACACTATTACAGTCATAAAACCAACAAGAGTAATTCAATACAATCGCCATTCATACACTATTACAGTCATAAAACCAACATGAGTAATTCAATACAATCGCCATTCATACACTATTACAGTCATAAAACCAACAAGAGTAATTCAATACAATCGCCATTCATACACTATTACAGTCATAAAACCAACAAGAGTAATTCAATACAATCGCCATTCATACACTATTACAGTCATAAAACCAACACGAGTAATTCAATACAATCGCCATTCATACACTATTACAGTCATAAAACCAGCAAGAGTAATTCAATACAATCGCCATTCATACACTATTACAGTCATAAAACCAGCAAGAGTAATTCAATACAATCGCCATTCATACACTATTACGGTCATAAACCAACATGAGTAATTCAATACAATCGCCATTCATACACTATTACAGTCATAAAACCAGCAAGAGTAATTCAATACAATCGCCATTCATACACTATTACAGTCATAAACCAACATGAGTAATTCAATACAATCGCCATTCATACACTATTACAGTCATAAAACCAGCAAGAGTAATTCAATACAATCGCCATTCATACACTATTACAGTCATAAAACCAACATGAGTAATTCAATACAATCGCCATTCATACACTATTACAGTCATAAACCAACATGAGTAATTCAATACAATCGCCATTCATACACTATTACAGTCATAAAACCAGCAAGAGTAATTCAATACAATCGCCATTCATACACTATTACAGTCATAAAACCAGCAAGAGTAATTCAATACAATCGTCATTCATACACTATTACAGTCATAAAACCAACAAGAGTAATTCAATACAATCGCCATTCATACACTATTACAGTCATAAAACCAGCAAGAGTAATTCAATACAATCGTCATTCATACACTATTACAGTCATAAACCAACATGAGTAATTCAATACAATCGCCATTCATACACTATTACAGTCATAAAACCAGCAAGAGTAATTCAATACAATCGCCATTCATACACTATTACAGTCATAAAACCAGCAAGAGTAATTCAATACAATCGCCATTCATACACTATTACAGTCATAAAACCAACAAGAGTACTTCAATACAATCGCCATTCATACACTATTACAGTCATAAAACCAACAAGAGTAATTCAATACAATCGCCATTCATACACTATTACAGTCATAAAACCAACAAGAGTAATTCAATACAATCGCCATTCATACACTATTACAGTCATAAAACCAACAAGAGTAATTCAATACAATCGCCATTCATACACTATTACAGTCATAAAACCAGCAAGAGTAATTCAATACAATCGCCATTCATACACTATTACAGTCATAAAACCAACATGAGTAATTCAATACAATCGCCATTCATACACTATTACAGTCATAAAACCAGCAAGAGTAATTCAATACAATCGCCATTCATACACTATTACAGTCATAAAACCAACAAGAGTAATTCAATACAATCGCCATTCATACACTATTACAGTCATAAAACCAACAAGAGTAATTCAATACAATCGCCATTCATACACTATTACAGTCATAAAACCAGCAAGAGTAATTCAATACAATCGTCATTCATACACTATTACAGTCATAAAACCAACAAGAGTAATTCAATACAATCGCCATTCATACACTATTACAGTCATAAAACCAACATGAGTAATTCAATACAATCGCCATTCATACACTATTACAGTCATAAAACGAACAAGAGTAATTAAATACAATCGCCATTCATACACTATTACAGTCATAAAACCAACAAGAGTAATTCAATACAATCGCCATTCATACACTATTACAGTCATAAAACCAACAAGAGTAATTCAATACAATCGCCATTCATACACTATTACAGTCATAAAACCAACAAGAGTAATTCAATACAATCGCCATTCATACACTATTACAGTCATAAAACCAACAAGAGTAATTCAATACAATCGCCATTCATACACTATTACAGTCATAAAACCAGCAAGAGTAATTCAATACAATCGTCATTCATACACTATTACAGTCATAAAACCAACAAGAGTAATTCAATACAATCGCCATTCATACACTATTAAAGTCATAAAACCAGCAAGAGTAATTCAATACAATCGCCATTCATACACTATTACAGTCATAAACCAACATGAGTAATTCAATACAATCGCCATTCATACACTATTACAGTCATAAAACCAGCAAGAGTAATTCAATACAATCGCCATTCATACACTATTACAGTCATAAAACCAGCAAGAGTAATTCAATACAATCGTCATTCATACACCATTACAGTCATAAAACCAACAAGAGTAATTCAATACAATCGCCATTCATACACTATTACAGTCATAAAACCAGCAAGAGTAATTCAATACAATCGTCATTCATACACTATTACAGTCATAAACCAACATGAGTAATTCAATACAATCGCCATTCATACACTATTACAGTCATAAAACCAGCAAGAGTAATTCAATACAATCGCCATTCATACACTATTACAGTCATAAAACCATCAAGAGTAATTCAATACAATCGCCATTCATACACTATTACAGTCATAAAACCAGCAAGAGTAATTCAATACAATCGTCATTCATACACTATTACAGTCATAAACCAACATGAGTAATTCAATACAATCGCCATTCATACACTATTACAGTCATAAAACGAACAAGAGTAATTAAATACAATCGCCATTCATACACTATTACAGTCATAAAACCAACAAGAGTAATTCAATACAATCGCCATTCATACACTATTACAGTCATAAAACCAACAAGAGTAATTAAATACAATCGCCATTCATACACTATTACAGTCATAAAACCAACAAGAGTAATTCAATACAATCGCCATTCATACACTATTACAGTCATAAAACCAACAAGAGTAATTCAATACAATCGCCATTCATACACTATTACAGTCATAAAACCAACAAGAGTAATTCAATACAATCGCCATTCATACACTATTACAGTCATAAAACCAGCAAGAGTAATTCAATACAATCGCCATTCATACACTATTACAGTCATAAAACCATCAAGAGTAATTCAATACAATCGCCATTCATACACTATTACAGTCATAAAACCAACAAGAGTAATTCAATACAATCGCCATTCATACACTATTACAGTCATAAAACCAACAAGAGTAATTCAATACAATCGCCATTCATACACTATTACAGTCATAAAACCAACATGAGTAATTCAATACAATCGCCATTCATACACTATTACAGTCATAAAACGAACAAGAGTAATTAAATACAATCGCCATTCATACACTATTACAGTCATAAAACCAACATGAGTAATTCAATACAATCGCCATTCATACACTATTACAGTCATAAAACCAACAAGAGTAATTCAATACAATCGCCATTCATACACTATTACAGTCATAAAACCAACAAGAGTAATTCAATACAATCGCCATTCATACACTATTACAGTCATAAAACCAACAAGAGTAATTCAATACAATCGCCATTCATACACTATTACAGTCATAAAACCAACATGAGTAATTCAATACAATCGCCATTCATACACTATTACAGTCATAAAACGAACAAGAGTAATTAAATACAATCGCCATTCATACACTATTACAGTCATAAAACCAACAAGAGTAATTCAATACAATCGCCATTCATACACTATTACAGTCATAAAACCAGCAAGAGTAATTCAATACAATCGCCATTCATACACTATTACAGTCATAAAACCAACAAGAGTAATTCAATACAATCGCCATTCATACACTATTACAGTCATAAAACCAGCAAGAGTAATTCAATACAATCGCCATTCATACACTATTACAGTCATAAAACCAACAAGAGTAATTCAATACAATCGCCATTCATACACTATTACAGTCATAAAACCAACAAGAGTAATTCAATACAATCGCCATTCATACACTATTACAGTCATAAAACCAACAAGAGTAATTCAATACAATCGCCATTCATACACTATTACAGTCATAAAACCAGCAAGAGTAATTCAATACAATCGCCATTCATACACTATTACAGTCATAAAACCAACAAAAGTAATTCAATACAATCGCCATTCATACACTATTACAGTCATAAAACCAACAAAAGTAATTCAATACAATCGCCATTCATACACTATTACAGTCATAAAACCAACAAGAGTAATTCAATACAATCGCCATTCATACACTATTACAGTCATAAAACCAACAAGAGTAATTCAATACAATCGCCATTCATACACTATTACAGTCATAAAACCATCAAGAGTAATTCAATACAATCGCCATTCATACACTATTACAGTCATAAAACCAACAAGAGTAATTCAATACAATCGCCATTCATACACTATTACAGTCATAAAACCAACAAAAGTAATTCAATACAATCGCCATTCATACACTATTACAGTCATAAAACCAACAAGAGTAATTCAATACAATCGCCATTCATACACTATTACAGTCATAAAACCAACAAGAGTAATTCAATACAATCGCCATTCATACACTATTACAGTCATAAAACCATCAAGAGTAATTCAATACAATCGCCATTCATACACTATTACAGTCATAAAACCAACAAGAGTAATTCAATACAATCGCCATTCATACACTATTACAGTCATAAAACCAGCAAGAGTAATTCAATACAATCGCCATTCATACACTATTACAGTCATAAAACCAACAAGAGTAATTCAATACAATCGCCATTCATACACTATTACAGTCATAAAACCAGCAAGAGTAATTCAATACAATCGCCATTCATACACTATTACAGTCATAAAACCAACATGAGTAATTCAATACAATCGCCATTCATACACTATTACAGTCATAAAACCAACAAGAGTAATTCAATACAATCGCCATTCATACACTATTACAGTCATAAAACCAACAAGAGTAATTCAATACAATCGCCATTCATACACTATTACAGTCATAAAACCAACAAGAGTAATTCAATACAATCGCCATTCATACACTATTACAGTCATAAAACCAACAAGAGTAATTCAATACAATCGCCATTCATACACTATTACAGTCATAAAACCAGCAAGAGTAATTCAATACAATCGCCATTCATACACTATTACAGTCATAAAACCAACAAGAGTAATTCAATACAATCGCCATTCATACACTATTACAGTCATAAAACCAACAAAAGTAATTCAATACAATCGCCATTCATACACTATTACAGTCATAAAACCAACAAGAGTAATTCAATACAATCGCCATTCATACACTATTACAGTCATAAAACCAACAAAAGTAATTCAATACAATCGCCATTCATACACTATTACAGTCATAAAACCAGCAAGAGTAATTCAATACAATCGCCATTCATACACTATTACAGTCATAAAACCAGCAAGAGTAATTCAATACAATCGCCATTCATACACTATTACAGTCATAAAACCAACAAAAGTAATTCAATACAATCGCCATTCATACACTATTACAGTCATAAAACCATCAAGAGTAATTCAATACAATCGCCATTCATACACTATTACAGTCATAAAACCAACAAGAGTAATTCAATACAATCGCCATTCATACACTATTACAGCCATAAAACCAACATGAGTAATTCAATACAATCGCCATTCATACACTATTACAGCCATAAAACCAACATGAGTAATTCAATACAATCGCCATTCATACACTATTACAGTCATAAAACCATCAAGAGTAATTCAATACAATCGCCATTCATACACTATTACAGTCATAAAACCAACAAGAGTAATTCAATACAATCGCCATTCATACACTATTACAGTCATAAAACCAACAAGAGTAATTCAATACAATCGCCATTCATACACTATTACAGTCATAAAACCAACAAGAGTAATTCAATACAATCGCCATTCATACACTATTACAGTCATAAAACCAACAAGAGTAATTCAATACAATCGCCATTCATACACTATTACAGTCATAAAACCAACAAGAGTAATTCAATACAATCGCCATTCATACACTATTACAGTCATAAAACCAACAAGAGTAATTCAATACAATCGCCATTCATACACTATTACAGTCATAAAACCAACAAGAGTAATTCAATACAATCGCCATTCATACACTATTACAGTCATAAAACCAGCAAGAGTAATTCAATACAATCGCCATTCATACACTATTACAGTCATAAAACCAACAAGAGTAATTCAATACAATCGCCATTCATACACTATTACAGTCATAAAACCAACAAGAGTAATTCAATACAATCGCCATTCATACACTATTACAGTCATAAAACCAACAAGAGTAATTCAATACAATCGCCATTCATACACTATTACAGTCATAAAACCAACAAGAGTAATTCAATACAATCGCCATTCATACACTATTACAGTCATAAAACCAGCAAGAGTAATTCAATACAATCGCCATTCATACACTATTACAGTCATAAAACCAACAAGAGTAATTCAATACAATCGCCATTCATACACTATTACAGTCATAAAACCAACAAGAGTAATTCAATACAATCGCCATTCATACACTATTACAGTCATAAAACCAACAAGAGTAATTCAATACAATCGCCATTCATACACTATTACAGTCATAAAACCAGCAAGAGTAATTCAATACAATCGCCATTCATACACTATTACAGTCATAAAACCAACAAGAGTAATTCAATACAATCGCCATTCATACACTATTACAGTCATAAAACCAACAAGAGTAATTCAATACAATCGCCATTCATACAATATTACAGTCATAAAACCAACAAGAGTAATTCAATACAATCGCCATTCATACACTATTACAGTCATAAAACCAACAAGAGTAATTCAATACAATCGCCATTCATACACTATTACAGTCATAAAACCAACATTAGTAATTCAATACAATCGCCATTCATACACTATTACAGTCATAAAACCAACAAGAGTAATTCAATACAATCGCCATTCATACACTATTACAGTCATAAAACCAACAAGAGTAATTCAATACAATCGCCATTCATACACTATTACAGTCATAAAACCAACAAGAGTAATTCAATACAATCGCCATTCATACACTATTACAGTCATAAAACCAACAAGAGTAATTCAATACAATCGCCATTCATACACTATTACAGTCATAAAACCAACAAGAGTAATTCAATACAATCGCCATTCATACACTATTACAGTCATAAAACCAACAAGAGTAATTCAATACAATCGCCATTCATACACTATTACAGTCATAAAACCAACAAGAGTAATTCAATACAATCGCCATTCATACACTATTACAGTCATAAAACCAACAAGAGTAATTCAATACAATCGCCATTCATACACTATTACAGTCATAAAACCAACAAGAGTAATTCAATACAATCGCCATTCATACACTATTACAGTCATAAAACCAACTAGAGTAATTCAATACAATCGCCATTCATACACTATTACAGTCATAAAACCAACAAGAGTAATTCAATACAATCGCCATTCATACACTATTACAGTCATAAAACCAACAAGAGTAATTCAATACAATCGCCATTCATACACTATTACAGTCATAAAACCAACAAGAGTAATTCAATACAATCGCCATTCATACACTATTACAGTCATAAAACCAACAAGAGTAATTCAATACAATCGCCATTCATACACTATTACAGTCATAAAACCAACAAGAGTAATTCAATACAATCGCCATTCATACACTATTACAGTCATAAAACCAACAAGAGTAATTCAATAAAATCGCCATTCATACACTATTACAGTCATAAAACCAACAAGAGTAATTCAATACAATCGCCATTCATACACTATTACAGTCATAAAACCAACAAGAGTAATTCAATACAATCGCCATTCATACACTATTACAGTCATAAAACCAACAAGAGTAATTCAATACAATCGCCATTCATACACTATTACAGTCATAAAACCAGCAAGAGTAATTCAATACAATCGCCATTCATACACTATTACAGTCATAAAACCAACAAGAGTAATTCAATACAATCGCCATTCATACACTATTACAGTCATAAAACCAACAAGAGTAATTCAATACAATCGCCATTCATACACTATTACAGTCATAAAACCAACAAGAGTAATTCAATACAATCGCCATTCATACACTATTACAGTCATAAAACCAACAAGAGTAATTCAATACAATCGCCATTCATACACTATTACAGTCATAAAACCAGCAAGAGTAATTCAATACAATCGCCATTCATACACTATTACAGTCATAAAACCAACAAGAGTAATTCAATACAATCGCCATTCATACACTATTACAGTCATAAAACCAACAAGAGTAATTCAATACCATCGCCATTCATACACTATTACAGTCATAAAACCAACAAGAGTAATTCAATACAATCGCCATTCATACACTATTACAGTCATAAAACCAACAAGAGTAATTCAATACAATCGCCATTCATACACTATTACAGTCATAAAACCAACAAGAGTAATTCAATACAATTGCCATTCATACACTATTACAGTCATAAAACCAACAAGAGTAATTCAATACAATCGCCATTCATACACTGCTACAGTCATAAAACCAACAAGAGTAATTCAATACAATCGCCATTCATACACTATTACAGTCATAAAACCAACAAGAGTAATTCAATACAATCGCCATTCATACACTATTACAGTCATAAAACCAACAAGAGTAATTCAATACAATCGCCATTCATACACCATTACAGTCATAAAACCAACAAGAGTAATTCAATACAATCGCCATTCATACACCATTACAGTCATAAAACCAACAAGAGTAATTCAATACAATCGCCATTCATACACTATTACAGTCATAAAACCAACAAGAGTAATTCAATACAATCGCCATTCATACACTATTACAGTCATAAAACCAACAAGAGTAATTCAATACAATCGCCATTCATAATAAAACCAACAAGAGTAATTCAATACAATCGCCATTCATACACTATTACAGTCATAAAACCAACAAGAGTAATTCAATACAATCGCCATTCATACACTATTACAGTCATAAAACCAACAAGAGTAATTCGATACAATCGCCATTCATACACCATTACAGTCATAAAACCAACAAGAGTAATTCAATACAATCGCCATTCATACACTATTACAGTCATAAAACCAACAAGAGTAATTCAATACAATCGCCATTCATACACTATTACAGTCATAAAACCAACAAGAGTAATTCAATACAATCGCCATTCATACACTATTACAGTCATAAAACCAACAAGAGTAATTCAATACAATCGCCATTCATACACTATTACAGTCATAAAACCAACAAGAGTAATTCAATACAATCGCCATTCATACACTATTACAGTCATAAAACCAACAAGAGTAATTCAATACAATCGCCATTCATACACTATTATAGTCATAAAACCAACAAGAGTAATTCAATACAATCGCCATTCATACACTATTACAGTCATAAAACCAACAAGAGTAATTCAATACAATCGCCATTCATACACTATTACAGTCATAAAACCAACATTAGTAATTCAATACAATCGCCATTCATACACTATTACAGTCATAAAACCAGCAAGAGTAATTCAATACAATCGCCATTCATACACTATTACAGTCATAAAACCAACATGAGTAAGTAATTCAATACAATCGCCATTCATACACTATTACAGTCATAAAACCAACAAGAGTAATTAAATACAATCGCCATTCATACACTATTACAGTCATAAAACCAGCAAGAGTAATTCAATACAATCGCCATTCATACACTATTACAGTCATAAAACCAACATGAGTAAGTAATTCAATACAATCGCCATTCATACACTATTACAGTCATAAAACCAACAAGAGTAATTCAATACAATCGCCATTCATACACTATTACAGTCATAAAACCAACAAGAGTAATTCAATACAATCGCCATTCATACACTATTACAGTCATAAAACCAACAAGAGTAATTCAATACAATCGCCATTCATACACTATTACAGTCATAAAACCAACAAGAGTAATTCAATACAATCGCCATTCATACACTATTACAGTCATAAAACCAACAAGAGTAATTCAATACAATCGCCATTCATACACTATTACAGTCATAAAACCAACAAGAGTAATTCAATACAATCGCCATTCATACACTATTACAGTCATAAAACCAACAAGAGTAATTCAATACAATCGCCATTCATACACTATTACAGTCATAAAACCAACATGAGTAATTCAATACAATCGCCATTCATACACTATTACAGTCATAAAACCAACAAGAGTAATTCAATACAATCGCCATTCATACACTATTACAGTCATAAAACCAACAAGAGTAATTCAATACAATCGCCATTCATACACTATTACAGTCATAAAACCAACATGAGTAATTCAATACAATCGCCATTCATACACTATTACAGTCATAAAACCAACAAGAGTAATTCAATACAATCGCCTTCATACACTATTACAGTCATAAAACCAACAAGAGTAATTCAATACAATCGCCATTCATACACTATTACAGTCATAAAACCAACAAGAGTAATTCAATACAATCGCCTTCATACACTATTACAGTCATAAAACCAACAAGAGTAATTCAATACAATCGCCATTCATACTCTATTACAGTCATAAAACCAACATGAGTAATTCAATACAATCGCCATTCATACACTATTACAGTCATAAAACCAACATTAGTAATTCAATACAATCGCCATTCATACACCATTACAGTCATAAAACCAACAAGAGTAATTCAATACAATCGCCATTCATACACTATTACAGTCATAAAACCAACAAGAGTAATTCAATACAATCGCCATTCATACACTATTACAGTCATAAAACCAACAAGAGTAATTCAATACAATCGCCATTCATACACTATTACAGTCATAAAACCAACAAGAGTAATTCAATACAATCGCCATTCATACACTATTACAGTCATAAAACCAACATTAGTAATTCAATACAATCGCCATTCATACACTATTACAGTCATAAAACCAACAAGAGTAATTCAATACAATCGCCATTCATACACTATTACAGTCATAAAACCAACAAGAGTAATTCAATACAATCGCCATTCATACACTATTACAGTCATAAAACCAACAAGAGTAATTCAATACAATCGCCATTCATACACTATTACAGTCATAAAACCAACAAGAGTAATTCAATACAATCGCCATTCATACACTATTACAGTCATAAAACCAGCAAGAGTAATTCAATACAATCGCCATTCATACACTATTACAGTCATAAAACCAACAAGAGTAATTCAATACAATCGCCATTCATACACTACTACAGTCATAAAACCAAGAAGAGTAATTCAATACAATCGCCATTCATACACTATTACAGTCATAAAACCAACATGAGTAATTCAATACAATCGCCATTCATACACTATTACAGTCATAAAACCAACATTAGTAATTCAATACAATCGCCATTCATACACCATTACAGTCATAAAACCAACAAGAGTAATTCAATACAATCGCCATTCATACACTATTACAGTCATAAAACCAACAAGAGTAATTCAATACAATCGCCATTCATACACCATTACAGTCATAAAACCAACAAGAGTAATTCAATACAATCGCCATTCATACACTATTACAGTCATAAAACCAACAAGAGTAATTCAATACAATCGCCATTCATACACTATTACAGTCATAAAACCAGCAAGAGTAATTCAATACAATCGCCATTCATACACTATTACAGTCATAAAACCAACAAGAGTAATTCAATACAATCGCCATTCATACACTATTACAGTCATAAAACCAACAAGAGTAATTCAATACAATCGCCATTCATACACTATTACAGTCATAAAACCAACAAGAGTAATTCAATACAATCGCCATTCATACACTATTACAGTCATAAAACCAACAAGAGTAATTCAATACAATCGCCATTCATACACTATTACAGTCATAAAACCAGCAAGAGTAATTCAATACAATCGCCATTCATACACTATTACAGTCATAAAACCAACAAGAGTAATTCAATACAATCGCCATTCATACACTATTACAGTCATAAAACCAACAAGAGTAATTCAATACAATCGCCATTCATACACTATTACAGTCATAAAACCAACAAGAGTAATTCAATACAATCGCCATTCATACACTATTACAGTCATAAAACCAACAAGAGTAATTCAATACAATCGCCATTCATACACTATTACAGTCATAAAACCAACAAGAGTAATTCAATACAATCGCCATTCATACACTATTACAGTCATAAAACCAACAAGAGTAATTCAATACAATCGCCATTCATACACTATTACAGTCATAAAACCAACAAGAGTAATTCAATACAATCGCCATTCATACACTATTACAGTCATAAAACCAACATTAGTAATTCAATACAATCGCCATTCATACACTATTACAGTCATAAAACCAACAAGAGTAATTCAATACAATCGCCATTCATACACTATTACAGTCATAAAACCAACAAGAGTAATTCAATACAATCGCCATTCATACACTATTACAGTCATAAAACCAACAAGCGTAATTCAATACAATCGTCATTCATACACTATTACAGTCATAAAACCAACAAGAGTAATTCAATACAATCGCCATTCATACACTATTACAGTCATAAAACCAACAAGAGTAATTCAATACAATCGCCATTCATACACTATTACAGTCATAAAACCAACAAGAGTAATTCAATACAATCGCCATTCATACACTATTACAGTCATAAAACCAACAAGAGTAATTCAATACAATCGCCATTCATACACTATTACAGTCATAAAACCAACAAGAGTAATTCAATACAATCGCCATTCATACACTATTACAGTCATAAAACCAACAAGAGTAATTCAATACAATCGCCATTCATACACTATTACAGTCATAAAACCAACTAGAGTAATTCAATACAATCGCCATTCATACACTATTACAGTCATAAAACCAACAAGAGTAATTCAATACAATCGCCATTCATACACTATTACAGTCATAAAACCAACAAGAGTAATTCAATACAATCGCCATTCATACACTATTACAGTCATAAAACCAACAAGAGTAATTCAATACAATCGCCATTCATACACTATTACAGTCATAAAACCAACAAGAGTAATTCAATACAATCGCCATTCATACACTATTACAGTCATAAAACCAACAAGAGTAATTCAATACAATCGCCATTCATACACTATTACAGTCATAAAACCGACAAGAGTAATTCAATACAATCGCCATTCACACACTATTACAGTCATAAAACCAACAAGAGTAATTCAATACAATCGCCATTCATACACTATTACAGTCATAAAACCAACAAGAGTAATTCAATACAATCGCCATTCATACACTATTACAGTCATAAAACCAACAAGAGTAATTCAATACAATCGCCATTCATACACTATTACAGTCATAAAACCAACAAGAGTAATTCAATACAATCGCCATTCATACACTATTACAGTCATAAAACCAGCAAGAGTAATTCAATACAATCGCCATTCATACACTATTACAGTCATAAAACCAACAAGAGTAATTCAATACAATCGCCATTCATACACTATTACAGTCATAAAACCAACAAGAGTAATTCAATACAATCGCCATTCATACACTATTACAGTCATAAAACCAACAAGAGTAATTCAATACAATCGCCATTCATACACTATTACAGTCATAAAACCAACAAGAGTAATTCAATACAATCGCCATTCATACACTATTACAGTCATAAAACCAACAAGAGTAATTCAATACAATCGCCATTCATACACTATTACAGTCATAAAACCAACAAGAGTAATTCAATACAATCGCCATTCATACACTATTACAGTCATAAAACCAACAAGAGTAATTCAATACAATCGCCATTCATACACTATTACAGTCATAAAACCAACATGAGTAATTCAATACAATCGCCATTCATACACTATTACAGTCATAAAACCAACAAGAGTAATTCAATACAATCGCCATTCATACACTATTACAGTCATAAAACCAACAAGAGTAATTCAATACAATCGCCATTCATACACTATTACAGTCATAAAACCAACATGAGTAATTCAATACAATCGCCATTCATACACTATTACAGTCATAAAACCAACAAGAGTAATTCAATACAATCGCCATTCATACACTATTACAGTCATAAAACCAACAAGAGTAATTCAATACAATCGCCATTCATACACTACTACAGTCATAAAACCAACAAGAGTAATTCAATACAATCGCCATTCATACACTATTACAGTCATAAAACCAACAAGAGTAATTCAATACAATCGCCATTCATACACTGCTACAGTCATAAAACCAACAAGAGTAATTCAATACAATCGCCATTCATACACTATTACAGTCATAAAACCAACAAGAGTAATTCAATACAATCGCCATTCATACACTATTATAGTCATAAAACCAACAAGAGTAATTCAATACAATCGCCATTCATACACTATTACAGTCATAAAACCAACAAGAGTAATTCAATACAATCGCCATTCATACACTATTACAGTCATAAAACCAACAAGAGTAATTCAATACAATCGCCATTCATACACCATTACAGTCATAAAACCAACAAGAGTAATTCAATACAATCGCCATTCATACACTATTACAGTCATAAAACCAACAAGAGTAATTCAATACAATCGCCATTCATACACTATTACAGTCATAAAACCAACAAGAGTAATTCAATACAATCGCCATTCATACACTATTACAGTCATAAAACCAACAAGAGTAATTCAATACAATCGCCATTCATAATAAAACCAACAAGAGTAATTCAATACAATCGCCATTCATACACTATTACAGTCATAAAACCAACAAGAGTAATTCAATACAATCGCCATTCATACACTATTACAGTCATAAAACCAACAAGAGTAATTCAATACAATCGCCATTCATACACCATTACAGTCATAAAACCAACAAGAGTAATTCAATACAATCGCCATTCATACACTATTACAGTCATAAAACCAACAAGAGTAATTCAATACAATCGCCATTCATACACTATTACAGTCATAAAACCAACAAGAGTAATTCAATACAATCGCCATTCATACACTATTACAGTCATAAAACCAACAAGAGTAATTCAATACAATCGCCATTCATACACTATTACAGTCATAAAACCAACAAGAGTAATTCAATACAATCGCCATTCATACACTATTACAGTCATAAAACCAACAAGAGTAATTCAATACAATCGCCATTCATACACTATTATAGTCATAAAACCAACAAGAGTAATTCAATACAATCGCCATTCATACACTATTACAGTCATAAAACCAACAAGAGTAATTCAATACAATCGCCATTCATACACTATTACAGTCATAAAACCAACATTAGTAATTCAATACAATCGCCATTCATACACTATTACAGTCATAAAACCAGCAAGAGTAATTCAATACAATCGCCATTCATACACTATTACAGTCATAAAACCAACATGAGTAAGTAATTCAATACAATCGCCATTCATACACTATTACAGTCATAAAACCAACAAGAGTAATTAAATACAATCGCCATTCATACACTATTACAGTCATAAAACCAGCAAGAGTAATTCAATACAATCGCCATTCATACACTATTACAGTCATAAAACCAACATGAGTAAGTAATTCAATACAATCGCCATTCATACACTATTACAGTCATAAAACCAACAAGAGTAATTCAATACAATCGCCATTCATACACTATTACAGTCATAAAACCAACAAGAGTAATTCAATACAATCGCCATTCATACACTATTACAGTCATAAAACCAACAAGAGTAATTCAATACAATCGCCATTCATACACTATTACAGTCATAAAACCAACAAGAGTAATTCAATACAATCGCCATTCATACACTATTACAGTCATAAAACCAACAAGAGTAATTCAATACAATCGCCATTCATACACTATTACAGTCATAAAACCAACAAGAGTAATTCAATACAATCGCCATTCATACACTATTACAGTCATAAAACCAACAAGAGTAATTCAATACAATCGCCATTCATGCACTATTACCGTCATAAAACCAACAAGAGTAATTCAATACAATCGCCATTCATACACTATTACAGTCATAAAACCAGCAAGAGTAATTCAATACAATCGCCATTCATACACTATTACAGTCATAAAACCAGCAAGAGTAATTCAATACAATCGCCATTCATACACTATTACAGTCATAAAACCAACAAGAGTAATTCAATACAATCGCCATTCATACACTATTACAGTCATAAAACCAACATGAGTAATTCAATACAATCGCCATTCATACACTATTACAGTCATAAAACCAACAAGAGTAATTCAATACAATCGCCATTCTTACACTATTACAGTCATAAAACCAACAAGAGTAATTCAATACAATTGCCATTCATACACTATTACAGTCATAAAACCAACAAGAGTAATTCAATACAATCGCCATTCATACACTATTATAGTCATAAAACCAACAAGACTAATTCAATACAATCGCCATTCATACTCTATTACAGTCATAAAACCAACAAGAGTAATTCAATACAATCGCCATTCATACACTATTTCAGTCATAAAACCAACAAGAGTAATTCAATACAATCGCCATTCATACACTATTACAGTCATAAAACCAACAAGAGTAATTCTATACAATCGCCATTCATACACTATTACAGTCATAAAACCAACAAGAGTAATTCAATACAATCGCCATTCATACACTATTACAGTCATAAAACCAACAAGAGTAATTCAATACAATCGCCATTCATACACTATTACAGTCATAAAACCAACAAGAGTAATTCAATACAATCGCCATTCATACACTATTACAGTCATAAAACCAACAAGAGTAATTCAATACAATCGCCATTCATACACTATTACAGTCATAAAACCAACATGAGTAATTCAATACAATCGCCATTCATACACTATTACAGTCATAAAACCAACAAGAGTAATTCAATACAATCGCCATTCATACACTATTACAGTCATAAAACCAACAAGAGTAATTCAATACAATCGCCATTCATACACTATTACAGTCATAAAACCAACATGAGTAATTCAATACAATCGCCATTCATACACTATTACAGTCATAAAACCATCAAGAGTAATTCAATACAATCGCCTTCATACACTATTACAGTCATCAAACCAACAAGAGTAATTCAATACAATCGCCATTCATACACTATTACAGTCATAAAACCAACAAGAGTAATTCAATACAATCGCCATTCATACACTATTACAGTCATAAAACCAACAAGAGTAATTCAATACAATCGCCATTCATACACTATTACAGTCATAAAACCAACAAGAGTAATTCAATACAATCGCCATTCATACGCTATTACAGTCATAAAACCAACAAGTGTAATTCAATACAATCGCCTTCATACACTATTACAGTCATAAAACCAACAAGAGTAATTCAATACAATCGCCATTCATACTCTATTACAGTCATAAAACCAACATGAGTAATTCAATACAATCGCCATTCATACACTATTACAGTCATAAAACCAACATTAGTAATTCAATACAATCGCCATTCATACACCATTACAGTCATAAAACCAACAAGAGTAATTCAATACAATCGCCATTCATACACTATTACAGTCATAAAACCAACAAGAGTAATTCAATACAATCGCCATTCATACACTATTACAGTCATAAAACCAACAAGAGTAATTCAATACAATCGCCATTCATACACTATTACAGTCATAAAACCAACAAGAGTAATTCAATACAATCGCCATTCATACTCTATTACAGTCATAAAACCAACAAGAGTAATTCAATACAATCGCCATTCATACACTACTACAGTCATAAACCAACATGAGTAATTCAATACAATCGCCATTCATACACTATTACAGTCATAAAACCAACAAGCGTAATCCAATACAATCGCCATTCATACACTATTACAGTCATAAAACCAACATTAGTAATTCAATACAATCGCCATTCATACACCATTACAGTCATAAAACCAACAAGAGTAATTCAATAGAATCGCCATTCATACTCTATTACAGTCATAAAACCAACAAGAGTAATTCAATACAATCGCCATTCATACACTATTACAGTCATAAAACCAACAAGAGTAATTCAATACAATCGCCATTCATACACTATTACAGTCATAAAACCAGCAAGAGTAATCCAATACAATCGCCATTCATACACTATTACAGTCATAAAACCAACAAGAGTAATTCAATACAATCGCCATTCATACACTACTACAGTCATAAAACCAAGAAGAGTAATTCAATACAATCGCCATTCATACACTATTACAGTCATAAAACCAACAAGAGTAATTCAATACAATCGCCATTCATACACTATTACAGTCATAAAACCAACAAGAGTAATTCAATACAATCGCCATTCATACACTATTACAGTCATAAAACCAACAAGAGTAATTCAATACAATCGCCATTCATACACTATTACAGTCATAAAACCAACAAGAGTAATTCAATACAATCGCCATTCATACACTATTACAGTCATAAAACCAACAAGAGTAATTCAATACAATCGCCATTCATACACTATTACAGTCATAAAACCAACAAGAGTAATTCAATACAATCGCCATTCATACACTATTATAGTCATAAAACCAACAAGAGTAATTCAATACAATCGCCATTCATACACTATTACAGTCATAAAACCAACAAGAGTAATTCAATACAATCGCCATTCATACACTATTACAGTCATAAAACCAACAAGAGTAATTCAATACAATCGCCATTCATACACTATTACAGTCATAAAACCAACAAGAGTAATTCAATACAATCGCCATTCATGCACTATTACAGTCATAAAACCAGCAAGAGTAATTCAATACAATCGCCATTCATGCACTATTACAGTCATAAAACCAACATGAGTAATTCAATACAATCGCCATTCATACACTATTACAGTCATAAAACCAACAAGAGTAATTCAATACAATCGCCATTCATACACCATTACAGTCATAAAACCAACAAGAGTAATTCAATACAATCGCCATTCATACACTATTACAGTCATAAAACCAACAAGAGTAATTCAATACAATCGCCATTCATACACTATTACAGTCATAAAACCAACAAGAGTAATTCAATACAATCGCCATTCATACACTATTACAGTCATAAAACCAGCAAGAGTAATTCAATACAATCGCCATTCATACACTATTACAGTCATAAAACCAACATGAGTAATTCAATACAATCGCCATTCATACACTATTACAGTCATAAAACCAACAAGAGTAATTCAATACAATCGCCATTCATACACTATTACAGTCATAAAACCAACAAGAGTAATTCAATACAATCGCCATTCATACACTATTATATTCATAAAACCAACAAGAGTAATTCAATACAATCGCCATTCATACACTATTACAGTCATAAAACCAACATGAGTAATTCAATACAATCGCCATTCATACACTATTACAGTCATAAAACCAACAAGAGTAATTCAATACAATCGCCATTCATACACTATTACAGTCATAAAACCAACAAGAGTAATTCAATACAATCGCCATTCATACACTATTACAGTCATAAAACCAGCAAGAGTAATTCAATACAATCGCCATTCATACACTATTACAGTCATAAAACCAACAAGAGTAATTCAATACAATCGCCATTCATACACTATTACAGTCATAAAACCAACAAGAGTAATTCAATACAATCGCCATTCATACACTATTACAGTCATAAAACCAACAAGAGTAATTCAATACAATCGCCATTCATACACTATTATAGTCATAAAACCAACAAGAGTAATTCAATACAATCGCCATTCATACACTATTACAGTCATAAAACCAACATGAGTAATTCAATACAATCGCCATTCATACACTATTACAGTCATAAAACCAACATGAGTAAGTAATTCAATACAATCGCCATTCATACACTACTACAGTCATAAAACCAACAAGAGTAATTCAATACAATCGCCATTCATACACTATTACAGTCATAAAACCAGCAAGAGTAATTCAATACAATCGCCATTCATACACTATTACAGTCATAAAACCAACATGAGTAATTCAATACAATCGCCATTCATACACTATTACAGTCATAAAACCAACAAGAGTAATTCAATACAATCGCCATTCATACACTATTACAGTCATAAAACCAACAAGAGTAATTCAATACAATCGCCATTCATACACTATTACAGTCATAAAACCAACAAGAGTAATTCAATACAATCGCCATTCATACACTATTACAGTCATAAAACCAACAAGAGTAATTCAATACAATCGCCATTCATACACTATTACAGTCATAAAACCAACAAGAGTAATTCAATACAATCGCCATTCATACACTATTACAGTCATAAAACCAACAAGAGTAATTCAATACAATCGCCATTCATACACTATTACAGTCATAAAACCAACAAGAGTAATTCAATACAATCGCCATTCATAATAAAACCAACAAGAGTAATTCAATACAATCGCCATTCATACACTATTACAGTCATAAAACCAACAAGAGTAATTCAATACAATCGCCATTCATACACAATTACAGTCATAAAACCAACATGAGTAATTCAATACAATCGCCATTCATACACTATTACAGTCATAAAACCAACAAGAGTAATTCAATACAATCGCCATTCATACACTATTACAGTCATAAAACCAACAAGAGTAATTCAATACAATCGCCATTCATACACTATTACAGTCATAAAACCAACAAGAGTAATTCAATACAATCGCCATTCATAATAAAACCAACAAGAGTAATTCAATACAATCGCCATTCATACACTATTACAGTCATAAAACCAACAAGAGTAATTCAATACAATCGCCATTCATACACTATTACAGTCATAAAACCAACAAGAGTAATTCAATACAATCGCCATTCATACACTATTACAGTCATAAAACCAACAAGAGTAATTCAATACAATCGCCATTCATACACTATTACAGTCATAAAACCAACAAGAGTAATTCAATACAATCGCCATTCATAATAAAACCAACAAGAGTAATTCAATACAATCGCCATTCATACACTATTACAGTCATAAAACCAACAAGAGTAATTCAATACAATCGCCATTCATACACTATTACAGTCATAAAACCAACAAGAGTAATTCAATACAATCGCCATTCATACACTATTACAGTCATAAAACCAACAAGAGTAATTCAATACAATCGCCATTCATAATAAAACCAACAAGAGTAATTCAATACAATCGCCATTCATACACTATTACAGTCATAAAACCAACAAGAGTAATTCAATACAATCGCCATTCATACACTATTACAGTCATAAAACCAACAAGAGTAATTCAATACAATCGCCATTCATAATAAAACCAACAAGAGTAATTCAATACAATCGCCATTCATACACTATTACAGTCATAAAACCAACAAGAGTAATTCAATACAATCGCCATTCATACACTATTACAGTCATAAAACCAACAAGAGTAATTCAATACAATCGCCATTCATACACTATTACAGTCATAAAACCAACAAGAGTAATTCAATACAATCGCCATTCATACACTATTACAGTCATAAAACCAACAAGAGTAATTCAATACAATCGCCATTCATACACTATTACAGTCATAAAACCAACATGAGTAATTCAATACAATCGCCATTCATACACTATTACAGTCATAAAACCAACAAGAGTAATTCAATACAATCGCCATTCATACACTATTACAGTCATAAAACCAACAAGAGTAATTCAATACAATCGCCATTCATACACTATTACAGTCATAAAACCAACAAGAGTAATTCAATACAATCGCCATTCATACACTATTACAGTCATAAAACCAACAAGAGTAATTCAATACAATCGCCATTCATACACTATTACAGTCATAAAACCAACAAGAGTAATTCAATACAATCGCCATTCATACACTATTACAGTCATAAAACCAACATGAGTAATTCAATACAATCGCCATTCATACATTATTACAGTCATAAACCCAACAAGAGTAATTCAATACAATCGCCATTCATACACTATTACAGTCATAAAACCAACAAGAGTAATTCAATACAATCGCCATTCATACACTATTACAGTCATAAAACCAACAAGAGTAATTCAATACAATCGCCATTCATACACTATTACAGTCATAAAACCAACAAGAGTAATTCAATACAATCGCCATTCATACACTATTACAGTCATAAAACCAACAAGAGTAATTCAATACAATCGCCATTCATACAATATTACAGTCATAAAACCAACATGAGTAATTCAATACAATCGCCATTCATACACTATTACAGTCATAAAACCAACAAGAGTAATTCAATACAATCGCCATTCATACACTATTACAGTCATAAAACCAACAAGAGTAATTCAATACAATCGCCATTCATACACTATTACAGTCATAAAACCAACAAGAGTAATTCAATACAATCGCCATTCATACACTATTACAGTCATAAAACCAACAAGAGTAATTCAATACAATCGCCATTCATACACTATTACAGTCATAAAACCAACAAGAGTAATTCAATACAATCGCCATTCATACACTATTACAGTCATAAAACCAACAAGAGTAATTCAATACAATCGCCATTCATACACTATTACAGTCATAAAACCAACAAGAGTAATTCAATACAATCGCCATTCATACACTATTATAGTCATAAAACCAACAAGAGTAATTCAATACAATCGCCATTCATACACTATTACAGTCACAAAACCAACATGAGTAAGTAATTCAATACAATCGCCATTCATACACTATTACAGTCATAAAACCAACAAGAGTAATTCAATACAATCGCCATTCATACACTATTACAGTCATAAAACCAGCAAGAGTAATTCAATACAATCGCCATTCATACACTATTACAGTCATAAAACCAACAAGAGTAATTCAATACAATCGCCATTCATACACTATTACAGTCATAAAACCAACAAGAGTAATTCAATACAATCGCCATTCATACACTATTACAGTCATAAAACCAACATGAGTAATTCAATACAATCGCCATTCATACACTATTACAGTCATAAAACCAACAAGAGTAATTCAATACAATCGCCATTCATACACTATTACAGTCATAAAACCAACAAGAGTAATTCAATACAATCGCCATTCATACACTATTACAGTCATAAAACCAACAAGAGTAATTCAATACAATCGCCATTCATACACTATTACAGTCATAAAACCAACAAGAGTAATTCAATACAATCGCCATTCATACACTACTACAGTCATAAACCAACATGAGTAATTCAATACAATCGCCATTCATACACTATTACAGTCATAAAACCAGCAAGAGTAATTCAATACAATCGCCATTCATACACTATTACAGTCATAAAACCAACATGAGTAATTCAATACAATCGCCATTCATACACTATTACAGTCATAAAACCAGCAAGAGTAATTCAATACAGTCGCCATTCATACACTACTACAGTCATAAAACCAACCTGAGTAATTCAATACAATCGCCATTCATACACTATTACAGTCATAAAACCAGCAAGAGTAATTCAATACAATCGCCATTCATACACTATTACAGTCATAAAACCAACATGAGTAATTCAATACAATCGCCATTCATACACTATTACAGTCATAAAACCAACAAGAGTAATTCAATACAATCGCCATTCATACACTATTACAGTCATAAAACCAACAAGAGTAATTCAATACAATCGCCATTCATACACTATTACAGTCATAAACCAACATGAGTAATTCAATACAATCGCCATTCATACACTATTACAGTCATAAAACCAGCAAGAGTAATTCAATACAATCGCCATTCATACACTATTACAGTCATAAAACCAACAAGAGTAATTCAATACAATCGCCATTCATACACTATTACAGTCATAAAACCAGCAAGAGTAATTCAATACAATCGCCATTCATACACTATTACAGTCATAAAACCAACAAGAGTAATTCAATACAATCGCCATTCATACACTATTACAGTCATAAAACCAACAAGAGTAATTCAATACAATCGCCATTCATACACTATTACAGTCATAAAACCAACAAGAGTAATTCAATACAATCGCCATTCATACACTATTACAGTCATAAAACCAACACGAGTAATTCAATACAATCGCCATTCATACACTATTACAGTCATAAAACCAACAAGAGTAATTCAATACAATCGCCATTCATACACTATTACAGTCATAAAACCAACAAGAGTAATTCAATACAATCGCCATTCATACACTATTACAGTCATAAAACCAACAAGAGTAATTCAATACAATCGCCATTCATACACTATTACAGTCATAAAACCAACAAGAGTAATTCAATACAATCGCCATTCATACACTATTACAGTCATAAAACCAACAAGAGTAATTCAATACAATCGCCATTCATACACTATTACAGTCATAAAACCAACAAGAGTAATTCAATACAATCGCCATTCATACACTATTACAGTCATAAAACCAACACGAGTAATTCAATACAATCGCCATTCATACTCTATTACAGTCATAAAACCAACAAGAGTAATTCAATACAATCGCCATTCATACACTATTACAGTCATAAAACCAACAAGAGTAATTCAATACAATCGCCATTCATACACTATTACAGTCATAAAACCAACACGAGTAATTCAATACAATCGCCATTCATACACTATTACAGTCATAAAACCAACAAGAGTAATTCAATACAATCGCCATTCATACTCTATTACAGTCATAAAACCAACAAGAGTAATTCAATACAATTGCCATTCATACACTATTACAGTCATAAAACCAACAAGAGTAATTCAATACCATCGCCATTCATACACTATTACAGTCATAAAACCAGCAAGAGTAATTCAATACAATCGCCATTCATACACTATTACAGTCATAAAACCAACAAGAGTAATTCAATACAATCGCCATTCATACACTATTACAGTCATAAAACCAACAAGAGTAATTCAATACAATCGCCATTCATACACTATTACAGTCATAAAACCAACATGAGTAATTCAATACAATCGCCATTCATACACTATTACAGTCATAAAACCAGCAAGAGTAATTCAATACAATCGCCATTCATACACTATTACAGTCATAAAACCAACAAGAGTAATTCAATACAATCGCCATTCATACACTATTACAGTCATAAAACCAACAAGAGTAATTCAATACAATCGCCATTCATACACTATTACAGTCATAAAACCAACAAGAGTAATTCAATACAATCGCCATTCATACACTATTACAGTCATAAAACCAACAAGAGTAATTCAATACAATCGCCATTCATACACTATTACAGTCATAAAACCAACATTAGTAATTCAATACAATCGCCATTCATACACTATTACAGTCATAAAACCAACAAGAGTAATTCAATACAATCGCCATTCATACACTATTACAGTCATAAAACCAACAAGAGTAATTCAATACAATCGCCATTCATACACTATTACAGTCATAAAACCAACATGAGTAATTCAATACAATCGCCATTCATACACTATTACAGTCATAAAACCAACAAGAGTAATTCAATACAATCGCCATTCATACACTATTACAGTCATAAAACCAACAAGAGTAATTCAATACAATCGCCATTCATACACTATTACAGTCATAAAACCAACAAGAGTAATTCAATACAATCGCCATTCATACACTATTACAGTCATAAAACCAACAAGAGTAATTCAATACAATCGCCATTCATACACTATTACAGTCATAAAACCAACAAGAGTAATTCAATACAATCGCCATTCATACACTATTACAGTCATAAAACCAACAAGAGTAATTCAATACAATCGCCATTCATACACTATTACAGTCATAAAACCAACATGAGTAATTCAATACAATCGCCATTCATACACTATTACAGTCATAAAACCAGCAAGAGTAATTCAATACAATCGCCATTCATACACTATTACAGTCATAAAACCAACAAGAGTAATTCAATACAATCGCCATTCATACACTATTACAGTCATAAAACCAACAAGAGTAATTCAATACAATCGCCATTCATACACTATTACAGTCATAAAACCAACAAGAGTAATTCAATACAATCGCCATTCATACACTATTACAGTCATAAAACCAGCAAGAGTAATTCAATACAATCGCCATTCATACACTATTACAGTCATAAAACCAACATGAGTAATTCAATACAATCGCCATTCATACACTATTACAGTCATAAAACCAGCAAGAGTAATTCAATACAATCGCCATTCATACACTATTACAGTCATAAAACCAACAAGAGTAATTCAATACAATCGCCATTCATACACTATTACAGTCATAAAACCAACATGAGTAATTCAATACAATCGCCATTCATACACTATTACAGTCATAAAACCAGCAAGAGTAATTCAATACAATCGCCATTCATACACTATTACAGTCATAAAACCAACAAGAGTAATTCAATACAATCGCCATTCATACACTATTACAGTCATAAAACCAACAAGAGTAATTCAATACAATCGCCATTCATACACTATTACAGTCATAAAAATATCGATCATATCTCGATTGGAACGTCATACACTTTTCACCAGGTTTCATAAAATACAGTACTGAGAAATCAAGACCGTATTAGGAAAAACTAACAAAACGTCTCTTGAGTTCCAATGTGTTCTATGTGCCTACTGGTGTGCCTACTGGCAGCCTACTGGCCCATAGAACACATTGGAACTCAGGGGTCGAAAAATCGCATCTTACATTCAATGTTTTCGCATTTCGTTTTCGGAAGGTGAGATTGTATAGGGTTGTGATGAGAAACGTGAAAAGATTAATTCGATCGGATCTAGATCCAGTCCCGATAAATTTGATGAGTAAATGAAAATGCCATATTTTCATGATAGTGGACTGCGAAGATTGGCTGTCGTTACTCACCGATATGTTTTTCGCGTGGGCAGTGATGTTCACGCAGGTGTTTACCAGGTAATAAAATCAGCAGCGGCAAAATTTTAATTAAGGAATTTTTTATGAGAATTAACGCTATAATTAGTGATTGGAATTGTAATATTATTTCCTCCGTGGAAATATCGCCCATCCCAGGGACCGACTTGGGCATGCGCCAGTGCGTATTTGGTACTGAAACATCAGGACCTGGCTCTTAAATCTCAGAAATAGGCATCTCAGTTGGCGCGTAACTTCTCAGATCATATTTTTATATCCTTTCGATGGATAATCGAGAGAGACACTCTTACATGTATTATATATGTGATTATCATTTATCATTGTTGTGGAGTGCTTAAGTTAATACGTCAAGTCTTAATTACCAAGCATTAATCTTCACTGTGGTTTCTGATCAAGTCTTGGCTGCCTAAATAGGCAGCCAAGACATGAACAGAAACCACAGTGAAGATTACTGTTTGCTATAGTGAACTAAATGAAAATGATGAGAGCTATTACATACTTGCAGTGTGTGTTACAAACAGCAGTGTGACTCCGTAAATTGAAATCTGGCGCATGAATTGAAAAAATAGGCTCCGAGGCTAGAGCGTATTTTAAATAGTCCTGATCGGTCCCTCCCATCCGAGGAAAGTGACCAGTTCAAGGTGGCCGTATTGTATCAGAAATAAAAAATTGAAAAAACATATGAGTAACGACAATCAATCTAGGTAGTCGGCTGTGATGAAAGACACCCAGGGTCACCTCGTGTCGGACAAAGTGGATCACAAAGCGTTAATATTTATGACACCGTCTTGTTTAACACAACATAAATAAGGGAATTACGACATTAATTATATATTTCCCCATTCCATTTTTGAATGGTTAAATCCAACTATATAATCGAGTGCATAAAAGGAAAGTCCATTATGAAATAAAGGGGTAAGAAGCATATTAAATTTCAAATCCCCTGGAAGACAGACTCCCCGCCAGGTGGCTTGACAGGGGATTTAAAATTCTATATTTCTTTTCTCTACTTTAACTGGTCGAGTGCTAGAAGCCAATATAAGGGATTGAAAAAGGTGAGGGTACCTCGTACCAAAGCAAACAAAAGGAAACATTTTCCTGGCTCATCATTCATTTTCAGTCAAACTAAATAATATTTTGTTTATATAAATTTTGTTTTATTACAAATTATTGGAGAGTGTATGTGTTGTATAAAAACAAATTTTGAATAACAAATTGAGACGAGGAAAAATAGTCAAGCCCTCGGCCAGTTAACCCTTTACCCAACGTAGACGATATCGAAATCTATTATTTTAAATATCATTTTTTTTTAATTTTTCAAAAAATTTCAACAAAACCATATCACGTGACCCCTAGTTGGAACGAGCTCAACGAGCTCGTTCCAACGAGGGGTCATATGATATGGTTTTGTTTAAATGTTTTGAAAAAAATAATTTTTTTTCAACTGCTGAATTTGCATATTACGCAGGTGGATGCGGGCGATTCGTTAGGTAAAGGGTTAATACGTACTAGTGCTCGGTTCATACTTCAGCGTGGAATATGAATCAAGTGATTATAGACGTTATTGGGGAGGGTGGGGGAGTTAATCTTATAACTGCCGCAAGAAGTCAAGATAAGTTATCTTGTAGTGTTGCAAGAAAGTTGATGCATAAATGCGACCAGGACAGGGTGCTGAAGAAATCCAAGATGGTTGCCAGGCGGCCAGTATAAGGTATCACAGAACTAAATATTTTCCCATTGGCCACCATTATATCGTTCAGGCGAACAAAAATATGATCACATCACTTTCATTTTGGCATTCAAATATCTTTGTCACGTACATCACATCAGACAACGTTTTCTGACCCGAAAACAGGCGGGCATGCAACAAATAAGAGAGAAAAATGACACGAAGGGAAGTACCGGTCACGTGCACATATTTTTCGGGGAATTTCCTACAAAAAGTAAATTGTATTTTTTAGGTCCAAAAGTCATCAAATCACTCTCTTTTTATCAGGCATATTCGTTAAAAATACAAAATGTCAATAGACTGTTTCAGACGTTTATTGAAACAATATATTTTCTCAAGGCTGTTTATTATTAGAGATTGCATCATTTCAAGACGGGTAACTCTAATTCAAATATTTAGTTCAGCAATACCGTAAGCGGCCAACTGTTATCAAAATGGAATGCTCTCATCTACAATGTACTCTTCCTGCTTAGTTACCAAACCACATTTAAATAAAACCTATCCATAAATGCGACCTGTAGTTTGTGTTGAAGAAATCCTAGAAGGCTGCTGTGACGGCAAACCCATGCGGCCGCCCGTAACCATAATAAGGGGTTCTCATCAGACATGGGCCTCAACTTACATATGCAATTTGATGATGATTTGAACTGAACTGCGGGTTGGAGTCTGTGCTAAACGAATTGTTGACAGTGTTTTGATGAAAATCAAGATGGCTACCGTGGCAACCATTATGATCCGCCAACTGTTACCAAAATAAGTTGTTCTTATCTCCATACCATACTAATTCACCCCGTCAAACATGTAGAAACAAATTCCTGGTTGAAAGCAGTTAGAAACATTCTGCAAAGCCTAAATTTTGAGCATGTGTGGTATAATCAGGGTACTTTTGACGCCAATAAATTAACATTTTCTTTGGAGAAAGCTCTGCAAGAAAAGTATGCAGCCTGGTGGTTATCGAAAATGAGAGACTCCTCTAAATTTGCCTTCTACAAATCAATGAAAGACGCTTTCGCCTTGGAGGATTATCACGTGGCGGAAAAGGACAAAGCCACCAGATAGTCGTTTACAAAATTAAGAATAAGTGCCCATATACTGGCTATAGAGACTGGTAGGCAGAGGAGGCCACCTATTCCCTCTGGGGAAAGATTTTGTCTGTTTTGTACGGATAGGGTGGAGGACGAGTTTCATTTTCTGTTTGAATGTTCTTTCTACTCTGAAAAAGACAAGCACTCATGCAGGAAGTGAACCTCGTTGAAGACATGAGCAAATATGATCTCGCAAAGACACTGATCGGGTCTTTTGACTATGATGTAACACCCAGAGTCATGCGCTATGTCCATAATGTGTTCTCCATGCGTGAGGCAGCGGTAGCGACAGCTCAGATAACATCAAATTAACAGGTAAGGGAGCGTCCAGCTGATTAACAGACTTAATGGTGACCAGAATGTTATCATTTCATTCTCTGCCGGTTTACATGAACTTCGTCTTTCAGGTACATCTGAAGAGGTTATGTGTCCGGATGTTGAACATTCTCACCATATGCCCTTATTTGGGGGAAGAAAACATAATATATCTATATATAAGGTTCATCTTAAACTTTAAACTCTTTGCCCAGCGCGGTTAACGGACGGCAGTTGCAAAATAAATTCTCGAATAGGTGAAATATAAAATTTTTGTCTCATAAACAACGCTTATGGTGGCTCATTGGAGCGAGCTCGGTGAGCTCGTTCCCGTGAGGCATCATAGGTTGTGCTTGTGAGACAAAAAATTGGAAAACAGAACAAACTATATTCCGCTAGTCGGCTTTTGGTCGTTACGTTGGGCGGGGGGTTAAGAATTTTCGGATGATTTCGGCTAAATTATGTGCACTGCCCTCCATCCCCGAACTACAGGTAGGAGGTCGAACCACAATAAACCTTTAAAAAATCAATTTCGTGTAATATATGTGATGTCAGTTTATGTTTGTATTATGTTATGTTATCTATTAGACATGCATGCCATATACCCATGTATGGGGATTAATAGACAATAAAATTATTATTATTATTATAACATTGAACGAGTTGTGGACAGAAAATAGAGAAATCAGAGACGTGCGCATGTACCATAGTAATTTGTGTTTTATTAGGGTTTAACGACACTTGTGACGATGGGGGTCACCTCGTGTCGCAGGATCACCTCGTGTCAGATAGATTTACGGGTGGAGTTACCTGCAGTACGTGAAGAGAATCAAAAAGGGCGCTCGATTCTGAGTATGAGTCAAGACCGAGAGTTTACAGTGTATCATACATTGTAATGTTACACTCAGTTGTATTGACATTATATACAGTACGCCCCCCCCCCCCCCCCAACCCTCTTTCCCACGGATGGACAATATTTCCACGGACGCAATAATATTAGATTCCAAACACGAATTATAGGAATAATTCGGTGCTTCATTAATTAAAATTTTGCTGATGATGATTTTTATTACCAAGTGTGGATTTCGACCTGTCTTCGGCGACTGTCTCAGGACAGGGGGTGGGGGGGTAGATACCCCTCCCCCCTCCCCCATCCAGCCGGCCAGATTTCGGCTCCTCGCATTAAACGAATTTTTGAATTTGTTATGGGATGTGATTATTTGTTTAGAAATATTTTTGTAACACAAATTGTAAAACACCATGTAACAATTTGTCTTCTGTTATTACTTTATTTTATTTTTATACATTTGTTTTTCATCATCTGAGTTAATTGTTTTCTTTAAAACATAATTTTCGTAAAACAATAAAACCAATAAAGGATGTATACGTTTCCTTTGCGCGTGCGTATTGTCTAAATTTTTTGACCGTTCGTTTCTTTTTTGTTTGTTCGTTTGTTTGTTCGTTTATTTGTTCATTTGTCCGTTCATTTGTTTGTTTGTTTGTTTGTTCGTTTGTTCTTTTTGTTTGTCCGCCCGTCCGTCTGTTCGTTTCTTTGTTCGTCCGTTCGTTTGTTTGTTCATTTGTTTGTTTGTTCATTTCTTCGTTTGTTTGTTTTTATTTGTTTGTATTTTGTATGTATGTTTGTTTGTTTGCTTGTTTGTTTGTATGGTTTGTTTATTTGTTTGTTTGTTTGTTTATTTGTGAGCGTGTTTGTTTGTTTGCTTGTTTGTTCGTTTATTTGTTTATTGCGGTTTAACGAGGGGCGCGGTGGCGCTGCGGTAACCTTCAGATCACCGAAGTTAAGCAACGTCGAGCGCGGTTTGTAGTTGGATGGGTGACCATTTCAGCGACTGATTCGCGTTCCCGTGTTGTGTCCTTGGACAAGACACTTAACCCCGATTGCCAACATGGGGGCACGATGACGCTGTGTACTAAGGAGTACTTCACGTCGATGGTGCGCATGTCTTTAACAAATCTAACCCTGCCTGTGCCGCGGTACAGAGTTCAGAGTTACGATGTTGGAGAGCTGACAGCTGCTCGTCGTTGCTCGGTGGTTCTCTCCGGGTACTCCGGCTTCCTCCACCCGTAAAACCGTCACCGACATGATATGACCCTGTCTGTTAATGTGTCGTTAAACCCTAATTATTTTTTTATTTTTTTTAACTGCAGTTTAACGACTTTTTAACCTTTTATCCAACATAACGGTAAAAACCCGTCAAAGCTATTCAGAAAGATTACCATTCAGTTTTCATTATTCTTATTTTTTTGTCTCTAAAACATACAGTATGTGTAGAGTGTATTATTACTAAATCACCCACGGAGTGGAGATTCCACCCAAGCAATAATTGCAAATTTGTTGCAAAGCATAACAAACACAAGCAAAGTTCCAGCCAATGGACCTCCGGGTTAAACCCGGAGGTCCATTGGCTGAAATATTGCTTATGTTGTTTGTCCATATGTACAGAATTTGAAAGTGATACTTAGTGTGATAACTCCACTCCACGGGTGATTTTGTTACAATCCACTCTCCACGTACTGTAGCTTATGGCACCTCATTGGGACAAGCTCGTCGAGCTCGTTCCAATGAGGGGTCATAGGCTATGATTTTTTACACAGAAAATGAAAGAATATAGTTATTCAATAATTTTGTTTGCAAGTGTCGTCTGCTTTTCATGTTAGGTAAAGAGTCAAACAACCAGATTCGACGGTTTTCTTACGAATGGACGAATCCGGAGTACATGGAAAGAACCGCCGAACAGCGGCAAACAACTCTCAGACTTTCCAACTTAATAACAGTGGACAAGCTGAGTTTGCAACAGTTGAAGAGAAGGGCGCCATCGACATGCAGTAAAGGTTAGTACACAGTGACATCTTCTCTCCACGTGGGAAGTCTGGATGACATGTCTTGCCTAACGACATAATGCAGATGGCTCCGGTCAGCATGGAACCAGTTTTGATTGATTTCAATTTGGTACTACACTAAACAAATTTTCAGTGAAGCAAAACCGCCAGATGATAAATACATGCGAAATAAATAAACTTCCGTGTTTGTTACTTCTGGGGGATGTGGAGGAGTGTACCCCCTCCCCAATCCAAAAAAAATCTCTGGATCAAGGATTTCGTAGGACAGAGGATGGGCAAGAAACTATGAAATAGCAAGTTGAGCAAACGTCCATGAAAATATACACACGCTTTGGAGTGCTTAGTTGCTTCCGGACAGAAATCTATACAGAGTAGAAAGTACAATATACTATCAAATGGGTAATATAGAACGTTACAACTTTTACATATTATATAACGAAAACATGGATATAGTTAAAGAAAGCGTTCAAAATCACACTTACATGAGTGCACACAAACATAAAAACACAGGACTTACACGAAGACCATGATACACCCGACACGCATGTCTTGCACACACACAATGACAAACACGCAAACATACGCGCTTATAAACACACACTATATTGCACACTCAGCCCAAACATCCCCAACGCACTCACCCACCCTCACGCATACCATCGCATACCTGCAACTCAAATACCCGCCCCCGCCCCCCCCCCCCCCCCCCCCATTCCACACTCACACACATGCAGTAGCAAAAGGTCATCAGAAATAAGAATGAAAGGCATCTACAATACAGTCGCCGTGGATTGGTCGTAATCCAAGCGTGGCCAGTGATGACCACGCATGCATTTACCAGGTAATAAAAATCGTTATCACCAAAATTTTAATTAATGAAACACCGGGTTGTACCGGGGTTGTTGTACCGGGGTTGGTTGTACCGGGGTTGTACCGGGGCTGTACCGGGTGCTTCATTAATTAATTTTTTGATGATTTTTCCTATAATTAGTGTTTGGAATCTAATATTATTGCGTCCATGGAAATATTGCTCACTCCGTGGAAAGTGACCAATCCGCGATGGCCGTACTACTGTACATGTATATGAGCTGAAATTCTCAAGATGATATGTTTTCATAAAATAAACGACATACAGCTGAGTTATCAATTAACAGACATTTTATTTCTGTAAGTCTACATCAAAATTGTCTCAAAAACCATTTCCATTTAAATTTATAGAAAATAAAATTTCAATATTTTGATTATCAATCAGCAAAAATCAGTTTATTAGCTAATCTCTCTCGTTGCTAGGTAACTAATGTCATAGAACTCCCCAATGCTACAATTATTGTGTAAAACAACAATTTAATGTATCAATTCTTTTGTTGTTAAAATTGAGTCGGTTGAATTTCAAGGAAAAAAATAAAATAAAATAAATCTATAGGTAGGGTTTACTGACATTTCACCCTCCCCAAGAAATCTCTTGACACCCTTCCCTTCCAGATTTGTAGACAACCCCACCAGCACTCGCCGGCCAATTCCCACCCAGTTTTGTAGACCTCCAGTTTCTAAATTTCAGTTTTACAATTTCTCTAGTTTTTTGTAATTTGGAACTTCTACTCCTGAAACTCTTCTGTAAATATGATTTCCATCTCTTAAAACCGATAATAAACCCTTCCCCTCGCGGTTTCATTCATGCAAATGAGCCATCTCCCCCAGATTTGTAATTTCCAAAATTTCGCATATTTTATTTCCCCTGAATGTTCGTTACCTTGGAAACTAGGCCTTTAGATTGCCATGCACAATTTAAGATCGGAACCCTTTACCTAACGAATCGCCCGCATCCGCCTGCGTAATATGCAAATTCAGCAGTTGAAAAAATATTATATTTCAAAAAATTTCAACACAACCATATCATGTGACCCTCGTTGGAACGAGCTCGTCGAGCTCGTTCCAACGAAGGGTCACATGATATGGTTTTGTTGAAATTGTTTGAAAAATTTAAAAAAATGATATTTAAAATAATAAATTTTGATATCGTCTGCGTTGGGTAAAGGGTTAAAAGTTGGAATATCAGCTCTTGACAGCAAAGATTATACATTTATTTCTGAATAATTATATGCATGTACTTGTCTACCAGAAACATGGCTTAGAAACAGGGGCGTAACTAGGGAGGAACGGTACCGCCCCCACCCCCACCCTCTCCAATAATTTTTCAGTCGGGTCGTTTTCGTCAGGATTGAAGTCTAAGATATTAAATCTTTCTTGCTAGCAATAATGTATTTTTTGGAAAGACTAGACTTTTGGCTTGGGCTTGTGTCATATTCGCAGTTCGTCATTCGGGTGGGTGGGTAGGTGAGGGGTGTCTGTAGTACACTGTACTGTGTATTGGGGCTCAGCATGACCAAGTTGGAATACGGGTACAGAATTATTTATTTATTTATTTATTTATTTATTTATTTATTTATTTATTTATTTATTTATTATTCATTTATTTATTTATTTATTTGTGTTTAAGGTCACATATTTCTGCACAAAGGCTCATCATGACCATGACAGTTTTACGTGTGGAGGAAACCGGAGCACCCGGAGAGAACCACGAGCAACTGTCAAGCTACTTAACATACTAACTCCACATAAGCAAGGTTAGCATTGGTTGAAGACAAGTGCACCATCGACGTGCAGTCCGCCTTATGACACAACGCCACCGTGCCCGCCACGTGGGCAATGGGGGGGGGGGGGGTGTCTTGCCCAAGGACACAAAGCAGTTTCCGCAGATGGGATTCGAACCGAGGACCTCTCGGCTTGCACCTCTACCTACTAAGCCACCGCCCACCCCCCTCCATACAGAAACTATTAATTTAATAAGAAATTGCATCACGACTTCTAAATTTTTATTTTACTTATTTTCTAATAAATGTCCAAGAAATCTTGTGTTTCTTAACTTGTAATTCAGACTGAATAATACTTCAACTACGTCATCAAGGCATGCCTTGATGATGTAGCTGGAATATCAGTCAATGTGTGTGGGGGGGGGGGGGGGGGGGAGGGGGGACTCGAGCCATCATCGTTGGGACAAATCTACTTTACATTCCCTCCTCAATCAGTTATCTTCGCGATATCTCTGCACGTGAATTCAATAATTAATATTTAATGGAATAAAAAGCTATTTTGGTGCACACTATATGTATTGTGTGTATGAATAGAGTCATCTGATCATTCACGGTTTAGGGTAACTACACTCTAAAATCGGTTGATTGATTCGTTGATTTATTGGAGCTTAACAACACTTTCCACAGCTAGGACCACCTCGTGTCTGACAGTTTTACGGGTGGAGGAAGCCGGAGTACCGGGAGAGAACCACCGGGATACTGTCAAACTGTCATACTTCCCAACGTACTAACTCCACATAAGTGGGGTAAGCATTGGTTGAAAACAAGTGCACCATCGACGAGCAGTACGTCTTAGTACACAGCGCCACCGCCACACGTGGGCAAGCGGGATTAAGTATCTTGCGAAGGCACGCCTTGATGATATAGTTGGAATGTTAGTCAATCGAGTTTTTTGTAAATTTATTTGTAAATAAATAAAAACAATACTTGTAGAAGATGTGTGAGCTTTGAATCAGTGGTTACGGCATTGGAATTCAAACAAAAAATGTGCACGGTTCGATCCCCGTCCTGGGTAGCTGCGTTGTGCCCTCGAGAAAATCACTTAATCCCGATTGCGCATGTGTGTGGGGGAGGGGGGGCTGCTGGTAATGCGTACTGTCCGTCAATGGGTGAGTTGTCTTCAATCAATGCTAACCCTGCTTGTGTGGAGTTAGTACGTTGGGGAGTCTGACAGTTGTTCACCGCTGCTCGGTGGTTCTCTCCGGGTACTTCGGCTTCCTCTATCCTTAAAACGATCCGATACGAGGTGACTTTGGCTGTCGAAAGTGTCGTTAAAACCCCATTAAAAATAAATGAATAAGGATGAAATGTAGTAAATTTAATTAATTACCGAAACTCAAAATTGACCCCCCCCCCCCCTCCTCACAACAAACCCTCACCCCACAATACGGGTACTACATATCTCCCTTTGTATGACTGTCTGTGTAACGCTGGTCCGGGTATTAAATCGTGTCCTTTAACTAGCTGAGTGCTAGAAGCCACTATCATAGCTTTCAAAAAATTAAGGTAACAGAGCAAAAACCCTCCTTTTCCTTGCTCATGTTTCATATTAATTCTGTTTTTTTTTGTTTTTGTTTTTTTCATTAATTTATTTATTTATTTATTTATTGGTGTTGAAGGTCACATAGTTATGCACAATGGCTAATCGTGACCGTGACAGTTTTACGGGTGGAGGAAGCCGGAGTACCCGGAGAGAACCACCGAGCATCGACGAGCAACTGTCATCTCTTCAACATTCTAACTCTGTTCAAGCTCCGTTCAAACAGGGTTAAGACATGTGCACCATTGACGCGCAGTACGCCTTAGTACACGGTGCCATCGTGCCCCCATGTAGGCAACCGGGATAAAGTGCCCTGCCTAAGGACACAACGCGGGTCGTCCCGGACGGGGATCGAACTCGGAACCTCTAACATAGACGTCCAACAGTCTACCACCGACGCACCGTGCTCCTTCATATTCATTCAAATGCAAATAATGTTTTGTTTATATAAATTCGTTTTATTACAAACTATTGGAGAGTGCCTGTTGGCACTCTCCAATAATATGAAATACAGCATGTACTGAATAGCAAATTAATACCACCCAAAATAATCTAGCCCCCAACTAGTTAACCCTTTACCTAACCTGAAAAACAGACGACACTTGCAAAAATAATTCTTGAATAACTAATTTTTTTCATTTTTTTGTCTCAAAAACATAGGTTATGACCCCTCGTTGGAACGATCTCGACGAGCTCGTTCCAACGAGGGGTCATAACCTATGTTTTTGAGACAAAAAATGAAAAAAATAATGAAAATTAATTGGTGATTTTTTAGAATAGCGCTGGCCGGTTTTGGGCGTTACGTTAGGTAAAGGGTTAACAAAGTACATGACAGAAAGAGTTAATTGAGAGCTTGGTCTCCTAACTCTGACGAAAAAGAACCGACTGGAAAAATTATTCAAAGTTCGGGGTGTCACACTTCCCACCCCTCCCCTCGTGACGCCCCTGATTACAATTATGAATACAGCGACCTGTGACCTCAAACATGAACGTTTAATATCTAAGCCGTGGAGACGGGGGCAAACAACTTCCCCGTATTTATCCTCGGAAGCAAGAGACAAAGGACAAAAGGTTCAGAGTCGAAGGGGATTCAGAATGCTTCCCAAGAAAATTTTACAGCTTTGCAAAGCATTTAAACATGAATGTTTACAAACAAGGCTGTTGTTGTTTTTGACAAGTTCCCAATGTTATTTCAACAAAACACGTTTCATCATTTACATATATATATATATAAGCAAAACTTACCGCATTAACGTTGTTAATCGCCTGTGTACTGACCGTTACAGGAGATGACCACGGATCTCCGCCAAATAAATTCGGATTGGCCTTTAGCAGAGAGGACACTGCGGACGTAACTGAGCCTGCTGAATTGGACGAAATATTTGTTGACCATGGGTCATTTGCCGTGGCATATATATTTTGGCTCGTGCTTTGTAATCCGTTCTGATTATCCGTCAGCGTTAGATACACCCAGTTTAAGAGCTGGGCCGGCTGATAAACTGAAGCGCTCGTATCTAACGTGGCTAAGGAGGCCATTGCAGGTCCTCTCGCCACTGGAAAAGTTGTTGGTCTGACGTAGAGGCGCAGTAGGTACCGAAATTTCTATCTTCTAACTGCCTGCCAATCATTTTGATAGGTGCCAGCTGTGCGTCGACTTCAGGGCATACCATGCCAGGAAAATCACTCTAGGATCATATTACCCAGTGCAAACCGAACTTGTAGTTATGGTAACAGCACCGTTCTATATATACATATATATATTACACTAGATGTGAAAAGTTTACATAATGCAACCATAATTTTCGAGTCATCAGCGCATACTGTTTTACATGTGGAATAGTAATTAACAATGCATATATCGAGATATAAAAAATGTGCTTCGAAACAACAAAAAGTGTAGTTTAAAAGATTCACATAAGATGTTTGTACCCATGAAAGTTTGAAAGATTTCCGAGGTAACAAAGTCGATAAAACAAGCTGATGTTTGCATTATGATATTTCAGAGAGAAGAATTCAGAACAAAAATCAACCGCCCATGAAAGTCATAAAGGCAGAAGTCCTGCAGACAGAATTATGTCTTTATCACACACCACAGTGATTCTAAGCTCTTTTTCTCTTTTTTGGAGGGGGTGGGCGTGGGGGGGGGGGGGGGTAATTAATTTCACTGAATGTTTTCTAAATGCTTCACATTATTTTTTTTTCTCCATTTATAATTGAACAAAAATTGTTTATGATAGGTGCAGCTGGAAGACACTGATTAATCCATGGAACCTTATACAGTTTCCAACTTAACTTTTCAAATTTTTTTTCAAACGTTGTATTGAATAGATTCGTCAACCTTTACCCAACGCCAACTATATCAAAATTTATTCTTTTAAATATATATTTTTCTTTTCCAAAAAAATTAACAAAACCATATCATGTGACCCCCACTCCACCCCAACACCTCATTGGAACGAGCTCGTTCCAATGAGGGTGAGGGTCGCATGATATGATTTTGTTGATTTTTTTTTTTTTTTTCAACGGCACAATTCCTATATTACGTGGGCAGGTTGCAGCCGATTCATTAGGTGAAGTGTTAAATTTTTACCCCAACAAAGTTGTCAGACGAGACTTGTAAAAAAATCTTGGACAAATAGGAATTTTTGTTTGCCTCGGGAACATAGCTAATACATATAATATTATTTGTTTTAAGAGGATTGGCGAACAAGTTATGCAACTTATATTAACGCCTCTCCTTGGCCTAATGGCGTAGGTGTGTGGGATGACCTTCATGGCGGCAACTTCGTGGCCTAGCTCTTCTCGAATACTACGAAGGGATCTTTAGTCTGCACCGACAGGGCGGTACGCTGTGACAGCATCAACCCCAAAATTGATGCTGACCGACTGTTTGGACACCTCGAGAACTTTCCCCGACCGAGTATCGATCCGGGGATCTCTGGCATGAGAGACTAGCGCACTTATCCACTCGGCCAGTACTCGCAGGGCCCATTGAGGGGTCGTAAGCTACATCTCAGAAATATCCGACACGAGGTAACCCTGGCTGTCGAAAGTGTCGTTAAACCCCAATAAATAAATAAAATCTCTCAGATAAAATTTGAAAAGAATAATAAAATTGACTTGAGGAGTTTTGTAAATATCGTCGTGTAGTTATGACAGTTAAGTAAGATTAACAAATAACTGTATTAATTGATCTCCAAGGTATAAAGTTACGTCGTTAAGTCAATAAAAGAAAAAAATATTTATCAAAGAAATAAATGATTTTTAAGTGATTTAAAAAAATTCATGTCACCAGTTTATTTATACTTTCTTGAGCGTCGCTCCATTTTGTACTAGTTAAGAATTTTTATGTGATAAAAAATTGATTAGCACATCTAAAACTTGATAATGGGTGTGTCCCCTTCTCCAGCACTTTCAATGTCGTGATGGGAACAACTTGTTACCCTGCAAAATAATGGGGTAAGGATTAATTCTGAAAGCAAACATCTTTGTGTGTCCTCATTTTTCCCGAGGAGCAGTTGAAAGGAAACTCTGAGCTAAGAATGCTAGTACCGTGATTCCCCCTCCCCCTCCCCCTCACCCCCCCCCCCCCCACACACACAGACATTCATGGGATTCCCGGATAGAGCAGCAGTGATGCTTACTGTGGTAAACAAGTTCTGTTTTATTTATTTATTTATTTATTTATTTATTTATTTATTTATTTATTTAATTATTAAGGTTTAACGACACTTTAACAGCCAAGGTCATATCGTGTCGATGACAGTTTTACGGGTGGGGAAGCCGGATTACCCGGAGAGAACCACCGAGCAACGACGAGCAGCTGCCAGCTCCCCAACATCGTAACTCCATACTGCAGCACAGGCAGGGTTAGATTGGTTGAAGACATGCGCAGCATCGACGTGCCGTGCGCCTTAGTACACGGCGTCATCGTGCCCCCATGTGGACAATCGGGGTTAAGTGCCTTGCACAAGGACACAGCGAGGAGTCCGAATAGGTCGTTTATTTCGACTGTCACCCATTCAAGGAGGAACCGGGCTCGACGTTGCTTAACTTTCGTGATCTGACGAGAACCGGTTACCTCAACGCCACAGCGCCCCAGGTTCTGTTTTAGTGGTAAAATAGGACCCGGTAAGTAACGCATTGAATACACACTCACAAGGGCAGTGAGTAGCATGGGTTCTCTAAAGTGGGCAGCATGGGTTTAACCCTTTACCCAACGCAGATGATATCAAAATTTATGTTTTTAAATATTATTCAAAATTTTCAAAATATTTCAACAGAACCATATCATGTGATCCCTCCTCTGGTCACATGATATAGTTTTGTGATAATTTTCTGAAAATTGATATATTTTCAACTGCTGAATTTGCATATTACGCGGGCGGATTTGGGTGATTCGTTAGATAAGGGTTAAACGATTGACTAAATTTGATTTCAGACTTGCGTGGTGGCAGTAATTTAGTTACAGATGCTGGAAGTGGTCTTAACAACAATAAATAAAAACAAAGTTACAAATCAATTTTAGAATCGTAACAATATATCTATGTATTTTTTATTAACTGTATTTTATTGTACTGATTTGTTCTACTTTGTTTTTGCAGAGAATTATTGGACAGATTACTACTGACAGATTGTCGGACAGTGTACTGCTGACAGATTGTCGGACAGATTACTACTGACAGATTGTCGGACAGTGTACTGCTGACAGATTGTCGGACAGATTACTACTGACAGATTGTCGGACAGTGTACTGCTGACAGATTGTCGGACAGATTACTACTGACAGATTGTCGGACAGTGTACTGCTGACAGATTGTCGGACAGATTACTACTGACAGATTGTCGGACAATGTACTGCATACAAATTGTCGGACAGATTGCTAATGATGAATTGTTTGAGAGGGTACTGCTGTCGGATTGTTGGGCAGAGTACTGCTGGAAGATTGTTAACCCTTTACCCAACGAATCTCTCGTATCCGCCCGTGTAATATGCAAATTCAACAGCTGAAAAAAAATTAGTTTTCGAAAAAAAAGTTTTCGTCGAGCTCGTTCCAAAGAGGGATCACGTGATATAGTTTTGCTGAAAGTTTTTGAAAAATTTTAAAAAATGATATTTAAAATAATAAATTTTGAAATCGTCTGCGTTGGGTAAAGGGTTAAACAGAATTCTAGAATTCTACTGACGGATTGTCAGACAGAGTATCGCTGGCAGATTGATAGATAGAATACTGTCGACATATTTTCGGATAGACCACTGCAGATGGATTGCCGGATAGAGTTCAGCTGACGGATTATTGAACAAAGTACTGTTGGCGGATGGTCAGAGAGGGTTCTGCTGACGGACAGAGTACTGCTGATGGATTTTGTCGAATGGAATGGTTTAACGCGCCGAAGGCGCGCAGGGACGGTATGGGGAAGAAGCCCCTTTCGACCCTCAGTGACTGTAAATGACTAATTTCCACATGTCTACTCGTGTTGAAGGAGGAACAGGTTCAGGTACTCGGCAGGTGTCACCGGTTGTGGCGTGATGGTCTCTTTGACTGATGTCGGTTGAACCCTTGGGTGAGGACCAGTGTGAGAGGTTGGGTCCTCTCACAAAGGTACTACCTCTCCCCGAGGGTGCAGTCGATCTGGATTTTCAGGCAAGTATAGTCTGCCACTTCGGTGACGATATTGAGTGATGGCCATCACTGGCAAATATAATCTGCCTCAGGCTGTCTCTGTTTGGTAGGACGTCTTTGAAGGAAACAACGACGACCCCTCTCGGAGACCACCAGAGAGAAGACCCGAACTTCCCTGGTTCGGGGGCAGGCCTGCTTTGTAATCCTATTGGGTTGGGACAAGAGATGCGCAATGCGCTTACAAAAAGGGGCAGAGGCGGGACGCAGGACCAACGCTCGCCTCCCTTAAAGTGGTCGACCACTTTTAGGGATGGAGTGAAGGATGTTCAGGAACCATGGGGGTTACCGTTTCTATAACGGTTAGACTGTCCATAGCGGTTATTGGGGTGCTGGTCAAAAAGCATCTTCTGTGTACCTGCTTAAAAGAAGAAGGCAGAATTAGTTTTCATTAGAATATGTAAAAATAAAAAGATAAAAGTAGCACATAATGTTTTAATTTGTGATTTAATCTTTAGCTTCTGGAAGGAGGTCACAGTTAAGTTGTTAATCTGACTGTTAGATCACCTTTTTAGGGTGATAGTGAGTTTGTAGCGGGAGGGTAACAGGTTTAGACACTAAACCACACCCAGAGGGTGTTTCTGTTATGCCCTTCGCTGGTTTCGACCATATTTAGATTAGTTTGAGTTTATTTTGGATCACGATTAAACACTGCAAATCCCACCTCCAGCCGGGGAGGCCCAGCCCACACAAAACGCGCCTGGTATCGTGAGCGTCCTGTGCGGGCCTAGCCCCCCCCCCCCCCCCCCGGCCGGAAATGAGATCTACAGAAGCCAATCCTGATGTAGTTTTAGTTGAGTCGGTGAAGGCAGCCCTTTCTGGTAGAAGGCCACAGTTAAGCTGTTACTCTGCCTGTTAGTTCGTCTGAATGAATGAAAGGTTTTAACGCGCCGAAGGCGCGCAGGGACGATGTGGGATTTACAAATCCCTTGCGACCCGGTTAACCTTATTTTATTTCCCTTGGATCACACGGGCCTAGCTTTCCTATTGCCCAAAATGGAGTCTGAGGGGGTTGTGCACGCGGTTAGAATACCCGGCAGTTTACGTTGGAGTGTTAGATGGTCAATACTCAATCCCTCAACGCCTCTAAAACTATTAGAGAGCGAGCTCGATTCGGTTCCAGTTCGGCGATGGTAGAGGTTTGAGTCCCACCATGATGGCGAGCCAGAATGTAATGTTGTGCGATGGCAAGTTTAAGGGAAGAAGAGAAAAGAAAACCAAACAGCAACGCCGGTTTGGTAGCGGCCTCGGTATATGACCATAGCGGTTACAAAAAAGAAGTGGAGAAAGCTCCAACAGTTTAGTATTGAAAAACCGGGAGTCATCCATCAAGCCTTCTGGGAGATAGGATGCCGTATGTGATTTTGAGGTATCTGGTTATCCTTCGGGAATTCCAAATGACCTCCTCCACCCCCCCCCCAAAAAAAAAAACCTCTCACTGACACACACACTCAAGCCCTTAAAAGGGCTGTTAAATCTTTATTCAAATGTTTATTTATATAAAATGTACACTCGTCCCCAGCCAGACAAGCTTGTTTCAATCCTTGCCTAGTGTTTGGTGGTTTCTTGTATATGTTGCAGAAAGGTAGGTTGCACCAATTCCTCCTACGCTTTGTCTACCATTTCCATGCGTCTTCCTGATAAGAGTGTTGCAAGAAAATTTGAGAATGTTCAATTAGAAAAGTTATAGGTAGAGAGAAAGATAGGTATCCGCTATTGTATATTGTGCCTGCTGTGTGATTGTTGCTATGGATGGGGTAAGGGGTGTGTTTCTTCGGAGCCCACTCCCCACACGCAGAGTTGCGAGGCAATCCTCACAGACTCAATCCTAAAGATCTCAATGAGTAGCGAGGCAATCCTCACTGACTCCACGCAGTTTAATTCTATTGAGTAATTTTAATTTACTGTGGATTATTTTGTTTTCTGTTTAGGGTTCGGTGTTCGTTCAGCTTCACCATTGATTCACTATCCTGGAGTATGTGGAGGGTTTTGTTATCTAGATCTTATTAAACGCAGTTCACCTTCTCGTTCCCTAGTTTGTTTTATTTCGAGCGGTCTTAGTTTTGATTGCAGTTTTGGGGCTTTTGTCGGCTTTCGCAAATGGCTCCAAGTTCGGAAATTAGTTCGCTGTCGGCAGATGGATTTTCGAATAGAGAAGTGCTTATATATTGGTAGATAGAAACTGCTGACGGATGGCGGAGTAAGCTCTGTTTGTTGATGGATTGTGGGATAGAGTACTGTTGACGGATTGTCGGACTGAGTACTGCTGACGGATTGTCGAATAGAGTAGTGCTTATATATTGTCAGATAGAGACAAGGGACGGATGACGGACAAAGCTCTGCTGTCGGAATGTCCGATAGAGTATTGCTGGCGAATTGTCGGGGAGAGTTCTACTGAAGGTTTGTTGAACAGAGTATTGCTAACGAATTATCAAATCGAATACTACTGACGGATCGTCAAAACAATATATATATAAACAAAATTGTTGAACCGCGCCCCCATTACATTGAAGAAATTGGTGACTTCATTTGCATTCTTTGGTAATCCATGTTATTTAATCCCGGTAATAAACTAAAACCTATCCCTTGTGGCGGGTGGAAAACTTTTCTTTTACTGTGTACAGACTTGTTAACCTTTTACCCAACGAATCGGCCAAATCCGCCCACGTAATAAGCAAATTCAGCTGCTGAAAAAATATTTTTTTAAAAAATGTCAACAAAACCATATCATGTGACCCCTCTTTGGAACGAGCTCGTCGTTTTGTGGAAATTGTTTTTAAATTTAAAAAATTATATTTAAAACAATACATTTTGATATCGTTTGCGATGGTTAAAGGGTTAATCTCTTAATAAACAAACAAAAAGAGTTTATTGGTTTGTTCGCCTCTGGACAATTCGTTATCAGGTCATCAGATGCATGCAACATCCGTAAAAATGATTGTTTGCTCTTTCCCCAACCTTGAACAAAGTTCTGTAAAACCACAGATATTGTCCCATCTCTTTTTCCTACGGCGACAACAGGGGTCGTGGTTAGAGCATTGAATTTTAAAGCGAAAGGTCAACGATTCGATCCTGTCCAGCAGTAATTGCGTTGTGTCCCTGGGCAAGCCGTGTAATCTCGATTACCCACTTGGGGTGGGGGCATGTGGTGCCCTATGCGAAGGCGTACTTCGCTCCATGATGCACTTGCCTTTGACTAATGCTAACCCTATATGTGCGGAGTTAGTACGTTGGGGAGGCTGACAGTTGCTCGCCGCTGCTCGATGGTTCCCTCCTGGTATTCCAGCTTTCTTAAAACCGTGCGATATGAGGTGATTATTGAAAGTGTCAGTAGTAGTGTATGTTCCCCTACACCTCTAGATTGGATGACCTTGGAAGTGACGTCATGTCACGTGACGTAGTGGCGCCATGTTGTGTTATTATGGTAACCCGCGTGAGCGGCCATATTGTGACGTCATCTCCATAGTGATACGTGGTGTGAGTGCGCATGCGCAACGCGTGTTGTTAAGGTGATACGTGTTTCCGTTGTCCATTTTGTATACTGGAAGCCGCCATCTTGGTTTCTATGGTTGCACGTGGTTGCTATGTTACCCAATTTTTCTGCAACAAGACGGGGTATGTTTTGAGGGTATGTCCGATTGAATATGAGTATTTTCCCGATTCGTAGAATTACCACAAACAACCCGACAATCCTTCCAAATCACCAAAATCCACCCAACTTTTACTATTTCGAATTCTTTCAGAATTCTCTGCTTCTATCTATATATGTAATAGTTATCGTTTATCTGGCCATGTTCCTTTATTCTAGAGTATACTCCAGTAGCGCAGAAGAGCCTATCAGTTGGAACAGCTTTGCTTATTGTTACTATATTTAGCTATTTCTGGTCTATTCTTGTTAGTTCTGATCCTATTCCAAGAGCTCTTGTTGTTTCCTTTATATAGAACATTTATAACCAATCAGATTGCTTGATTTCCCATAACCTGTACCTAATCGTATAGAGTTATCTCCCCTTATTACAACGAAGTTGTATCCGACTCTCGTCACTCATATCCGAGAACCACCGATGGAGGAAACCAGAGTACACGGAGAGAACCACCGATGGAGGAAACCAGAGTACCAAGAGAGAACCACCGATGGAGGAAATCAGAGTACCCAGAGAGAACCACCGATAGAGGAAACCAGAGTACCCGGAGAGAACCACCGATGGAGGAAACCAGAGTACCCGGAGAGAACCACCGATGGAGGAAACCAGAGTATCCGGAGAGAACCACCGATGGAAGAAACCAGAGTACCCGGCGAGAACAACAGACGGAGGAAACCAGAGTACCCTTTGATGGAGTACCCGGAGAGAACCACCGAGTTGCAGCTAGCAACAGCCAGACTCTCCATCTTACAAATTCGGTACATGTAGAGCTAGCATTGATCGATGGCACGTGCACCATCGACGTAGAGTATGCTTTAATACCCGGTGCCACCGTGCTCCCACGTGGAAAACTGGGATTAGTTTTTTGCCAAGGACACAGTATTTATCGCTGGTCAGATAGGTTTTTTCGCCATTCAGCTAGATCTGGCAGTTGGTATACTCACCGCATATATACAATACTATAGTAAAGCATACATGCATGTGCATGGTGCCGTTCGAGTCAGGGTAAGTCGAACTTCTTGTCGGGTTTCTTGTACTGGACTGATATGGTAGTATAATATGGGTGATATATACCACCGTTGGTCTACTGTTAGCCCTTGGCACTTATAGCCTACCGAATGCTTTTTATTACCCTATTACCGGTGTTGGTAGTACATAATGCTATGCTAAGCGATACTGTGGGGCAATGCAACGTCATGTTGGCTACTACAATGAACAACAACAGTAATCAATATCTCCATGACATAGCGTGCGTACAACGTCAATCGTTTTGCAGGACTAACCTTTCAAGAGAACTCAATCTCTTTTCAGTTTTCCATGACATACCAGTACTATATACCCAAAGCCATGTACATACATGTATATGTTACTAAACGATTGTGAAAGGCACTTGGTGTACCACTTACATGATCTAGCTGGTTGGGGCGTAAATTATGCCTCATATCGACTCCGACGAAAAGGTCCCTGGTTTTATGAAAATTTAACACTAGCTGCTTCTACAAAGCTTCTCATAATGAGTGACGAAAGGTGCTGATATTCTACTTATACCTCAAAAAATAATATTTAACCTTTACCTCACGTAACGTTCAAAACCGGCCAGCGCTATTCTCAAAAATCGCCAATCAATTTTCATTATATTTTCATTTTAATTAGGGGTCATAACCTATGTTTTTGAGACAAAATGAAAAAAATTAGTTATTCAAGATTTGTTTTTGCAAGTGTCGTCTGCTTTTCATGTTAGATAAAGGGTTAAAGTATAAAACGTGATATTCGAATGCTTGCGATAGTTTAAGATGGCCTCAAGAATTGCTATTAGGGGTGTAAAATTTGTACACCCAGATACAAAATATTTGTTTCACTTCGCGACATCGCGACATTCCGACTCTGTAACTCAACCCTCACCACACTGATGTCAAAATTCCGACCAAGCAGTGTTTGTTTTAGTTGCATTATGGGGAAAATTGCAGACTGAATTTACGACACTATGCTGTGTCGTGGTGGTGGGGGGGGGGGGGGGGAGTAACTGTAATTTTTTCAAAAACGTGTCTCCTACATTTCGATTGTAATAATATTCACTGGTTCACCTAGGTTATCTAACCCTTCTTACAATGGACTTTGGTTCTGTGTCCAAACAATCAATAAGATAAGATAGGGTCATTTTTATTGCACTACCATGAAAAAATGGGTATGGCACAAAAATACACTTGTATATACAGGAAACAACAGAAGTACATAATGGAATATAACAATGTCAGTATTATAACATAAATGCCAAGGTACAACCAGTCATGTTATGTACACTCGCATACACTTGTCCATCACCCATATATACATCTATATCTTACCTCCTACAAGAATCTGGGAATTCCATTGGTTCAAAGACGTCACGTGCAGACTACACATAAAACCATATACTGCATGTCAACATCAATATACACTGACAGCTATGGATAATCTCCCCTTTGTTCATTGATTATTCAAAATGGCGGCAGCCGATAAACGCTTCAAGTTGAAAGATTGAGTGTTGGAAGCCCATATTCGGTCTAAAGTGCTGGTTAGGCAACTAAAAAGGCTTCATATTCTGTGGATGTGTGTCATGTTACCTTCGAAATGAAACTGTTTGGTATGTATGAATTTGCCATGTTACAATTTATGGGAGAGTGCCTGCCTGTAGGCACTCTCACATAAATTGTAACAAGGCAAAGAAACGTGAACACATTGTGAGAATTCTCTCATTTAATTTTGATCGCTGTTGTTATTAGTTCTGTGCATCGATGCGGCAGTCGGTAAGATATATTAGTTACACAGTTTGTTGGTGGCCTAATATGGTATATATGGTGTCAGTTAATCTCATTTGGACTGGAGCTTCGCTCTCGTCCAATATGAAATTAAGCTTAATATGGTATATATGGTGTCAGTTAATTTTATTTGGACTGGAGCTTCGCTCTCGTCCAATATGAAATTAACTAACACCATATATACCATATTAGGCCACCAACAAACTGTGTAACTAATAATATCAATATTTAGAGGTTAATTTCATATCGGCCGATATGTCAGTCCAAGGTATCTTCATATCAGCCTTAGACCGAAGGTTGAAGGCTGATATGGAGTACCGAGGGCTGATATCCCAGTCGATTTAAAACTCTATTAGCTCGATGTGATTTCATATCAGCCTGAGACGGAAGGTCGAATAGTTATGGAAAGTTACTTCGGGCTGATATCACATCTCGCTCGATATGAAATTAACCCTTTGACCAACGCAGACGATTTCATTATTTTATTATTTTAAATATAATTTTTTTTTAAATTTTTCAAGAAATTTCAACAAAACCATATCATGTGACCCCTCATTGGAACGAGCTCAATGAGCTCGTTCCAATGAGGTGTCACATGATATGGTTTTGTTGAAATAATTTGAAAAATTAAATTTTTTCAACTGCTCAATTTGCATATTACGCGGGCGGATGCAGGCGGATGAGGGCGGATGCGGGCGAATCGTTAGGTAAAGGGTTAACCAAGTAATAACCTCTTTAGTTATTAAATCAAATCAAATAATTAAAAAATGTTCTCGGATCTGTTACAGTTTTCTGACGGCATTATTGTTTCTCATTCTTATATAAAGTATGAGATTTCATCTTCCAGTTCAGTTTTCCGAACGTCGCGGCTTTTCAACCGGGGAAGTCGCGAAGTTCAGATAGCTGAGCTATCTCTTCTCTCACTTCAACAAATCTCCGCTTACGACTCGGAATTGTAATTTGTGATTAATTTAATGTACAAATCTTTTCTTTTTTCTCTCTATCCATCTAATACCTACTTATTGTCGTCATTAATTCCTCACAATACAGTTAAAACTAGAAGTCCTGTCACGAACTGTGTGCTTATATAGGCTTAATTGCGCGTAGGCATTGCGCGCAATTTCCATATCGAATGGCATCCAAAGCAGGGCAGGTTCTCCTGGTTATTCATAGCAAACACAGGCAATGTTTCTGCCAATGGACCTCCGGGTTACCCGGAGGTCCATTGTCTGAAACATTGCTTGTGCACAGGTCATATGTACAGAATTTGATAGAATTACTATGGTCATAATGCGTAGATTAACGCGCAGATCAACGTGCTATTTGTGCGCATTTCATTACAGGACTTCTAGTTTTAACTGTACAAAATCTCGATATTGAGTAATTCTGGAAAAGAACATCTTAGAAAATAAATAATGTCATGTGAGGCTAGTACATTATTTATTTATTTATTTATTTATTTATTTATTTATTTATTTATTTATTTATTTATTTGATTTTCCTATTTGTTTCATTTTTCAGAATTAGTTTTTCATGCTAGAAACGAGAATGAACTCTCACGTAACACATAACATGAAAAGCAGACGACACTTGCACACTAAATTCTTGAATAACAAAAGAGACAAAAAATGAAAATATAATGAAAATTAATTAGCAGTTTTTGAGAATAGCGCTGTTTTTTCCGCTACGTTGGGTAAAGGGTTAACACAGAATATCCGAATCTGTGTATAAAGGAATTTAACCCTTTACCCAACGAATCGCCGCATCCGCCCGCGTAATATGCAAATTCAGAAGTTCAAAAAAAAAAATTTTCAAAATTTTTAATAAAACCATGTCATGTGACCCCTCCCTCGTTGGAACGAGCTCGTCGAGCTCGTTCCAACCAGGGGTCACATGATATGGTTTTGTTGAAATTTTTTGAAAAATTTAAAAAGATTATATTTAAAATAATAAATTTTGATATCGTCTTCGTTGGGTAAAGGGTTAAATACCAGTACAAAAACAAGGAAATTTGTATAATCTTATTTAACACAAAGATGAGGATTAGTTTGGCTGGGTTTATAAAGTATACAAATCGCTAATCATCACTTAACGCAACTTCATCACATTGTATACATCCGCACCCAGTGATTCAAGAGTTTGGGCCATACAATGCGAGTAGCGGTGAGTTTGGAACGCCCTCCCCCCCCCCAACCCCCAATGACGGTGTCCTGTTTCCTCTCAGGGGAAACTCTGAAAAATTTATTTATTTATTTATTTATTTATTTATTTATTTATTTATTTATTTATTTATAACGACACTTTCAACAGCCAAAGTCACCTCGTGTCGGACAGTTTTACATACGGGTGGTGGTGGTAGTCACCTCGTGTCGGACAGTTTTACATACGGGTGGTGGTGGAAGTCACCTCGTGTCGGGCAGTTTTACATACGGGTGGTGGTGGAAGTCACCTCGTGTCGGACAGTTTTACATACGGGTGGTGGAAGCCGGAGTACCCGGAGAGAACCACTGAGCAACAGAGAGCAACAGCTAAACTCTCAACGCACTAACTCCGCACAAGCAGGGTTAGCATTGGGTGAAGACAAGTGCGCCATCGACGTTTAGTACGCCTTAGTACACAGCGCCACCGTGCCCCCATGTGTGCAATCGGTATGAAGTGCCTTGCCCGAGGACACAACGCATTTACCCTGGGCGGGGATCGAAGGGTAGACATTTAGGTTTCAAGTTCAATGACGTAATCGTTGAACCACCGCGCTCACGGCAGAACAAATATCCATGAAATAACGCATGTGTGGTGGTAGAATATGTACTCGAACGACTATATTTCCAATACTTTTGTCGGGCTTTTCCCGCGCCTCTTCCGGACTTTGATGGGCACTACATGGGCCGACATGAGAATAGAATGTTAGGAAAGTTGTGGACCAATTCTGGATGCCCTTGGAGGATGAACCCGATAGTGACATAATAGCTATGTATCCATTTACGTCAGGTGGGGATCGTCATGGTACCTCATGTGAGTCGTCATGTCATGGCGTCATCGCTATGGTGACACGTAGTGTCAATACGCACACGCAGCGCGTGCTGTTGCTCACCTTTCTTTCCGATGTCCACTTTGTTCACTGATATCGTCATCTTGGTTTCTAGGGTGGAATGTGATTACTAGTGTTAATCGAGTGGGGTGGTACAATGAAGGTAGTTAGTGTCGTCATCTTGGTTTCTAGGGTGGAATGTGATTACTACTGTTAATTGAGTGGGGTGGTACAATGAAGGTAGTTAGTGTCGTCATCTTGGTTTCTAGGGTGGAATGTGATTACTACTGTTAATTGAGTGGGGTGGTACAATGAAGGTAGTTAGTGTCGTCATCTTGGTTTCTAGGGTGGAATGTGATTACTACTGTTAATTGAGTGGGGTGGTACAATGAAGGTAGTTAGAGTCGTCATCTTGGTTTCTAGGGTGGAATGTGATTACTACTGTTAATTGAGTGGGGTGGTACAATGAAGGTAGTTAGTGTCGTCATCTTGGTTTCTAGGGTGGAATGTGATTACTACTGTTAATTGAGTGTGGTGGTACAATGAAGGTAGTTAGTGTCGTCATCTCGGTTTCTATGGTGGAATGTGATTACTACTGTTAATTGAGTGGGGTGGTACAATGAAGGTAGTTAGTATCGTCATCTTGGTTTCTAGGGTGGAATGTGATTACTACTGTTAATTGAGTGGGGTGGTACAATGAAGGTAGATAGTATCGTCATCTTGGTTTCTACGGTGGAATGTGATTACTACTGTTAATTGAGTGGGTAGTACAATGAAGGTAGTTAGTGTCGTCATCTTGGTTTCTAGGGTGGAATGTGATTACTACTGTTAATTGAGTGTGGTGGTACAATGAAGGTAGTTAGTGTCGTCATCTTGGTTTCTAGAGTGGAATGTGATTACTACTGTTAATTGAGTGGGTAGTACAATGAAGGTAGTTAGTGTCGTCATCTTGGTATCTAGGGTGGAATGTGATTACTACTGTTAATTGAGTGGGGTGGTACAATGAAGGTAGTTAGAGTCGTCATCTTGGTTTCTAGGGTGGAATGTGATTACTACTGTTAATTGAGTGGGGTAGTACAATGAAGGTAGTTAGTGTCGTCATCTTGGTTTCTAGGGTGGAATGTGATTACTACTGTTAATTGAGTGGGGTGGTACGATGAAGGTAGTTAGTGTCGTCATCTTGGTTTCTAGGGTGGAATGTGATTACTACTGTTAATTGAGCGGGGTGGTACAATGAAGGTAGTTAGTGTCGTCATCTTGGTTTCTAGGGTGGAATGTGATTACTACTGTTAATTGAGTGGGGTGGTACAATGAAGGTAGTTAGTGTCGTCATCTTGGTTTCTAGGGTGGAATGTGATTACTACTGTTAATTGAGTGGTGTGGTACAATGAAGGTAGTTAGTGTCGTCATCTTGGTTTCTAGGGTGGAATGTGATTACTACTGTTAATTGAGTGGGGTGGTACAATGAAGGTAGTTAGTGTCGTCATCTTGGTTTCTAGGGTGGAATATGATTACTACTGTTAATTGAGTGGGGGTGGTACAATGAAGGTAGTTAGTGTCGTCATCTTGGTTTCTAGGGTGGAATGTGATTACTACTGTTAATCGAGTGGGGTGGTACAATGAAGGTAGTTAGTGTCGTCATCTTGGTTTCTAGGGTGGAATGTGATAACTACTGTTAATTGAGTGGGGTGGTACAATGAAGGTAGTTAGTGTCGTCATCTTGGTTTCTAGGGTGGAATGTGATTACTACTCTTAGTTGAGTGGGGTGGTACAATGAAGGTAGTTAGTGTCGTCATCTTGGTTTCTAGGGTGGAATGTGATTACTACTGTTAATTGAGTGGGGGTGGTAGAGTGAAGGTAGTTAGTGTCGTCATCTTTGTTTCTGGGGTGGAATGTGATTACTGCTGTTAATTGAGTGGGGTGGTACAATGAAGGTAGTTAGTGTCGTCATCTTGGTTTCTAGGGTGGAATGTGATTACTACTCTTAGTTGAGTGGGGTGGTACAATGAAGGTAGTTAGTGTCGTCATCTTGGTTTCTAGGGTGGAATGTGATTACTACTGTTAATTGAGTGGGGGTGGTAGAGTGAAGGTAGTTAGTGTCGTCATCTTTGTTTCTGGGGTGGAATGTGATTACTGCTGTTAATTGAGTGGGGTGGTACAATGAAGGTAGTTAGTGTCGTCATCTTGGTTTCTAGAGTGGAATGTGATTACTACTCTTAGTTGAGTGGGGTGGTACAATGAAGGTAGTTAGTGTCGTCATCTTGGTTTCTAGGGTGGAATGTGATTACTACTGTTAATTGAGTGGGGGTGGTAGAGTGAAGGTAGTTAGTGTCGTCATCTTTGTTTCTGGGGTGGAATGTGATTACTGCTGTTAATTGAGTGGGGTGGTACAATGAAGGTAGTTAGTGTCGTCATCTTGGTTTCTAGGGTGGAATGTGATTACTACTGTTAATCGAGTGGGGTGGTACAATGAAGGTAGTTAGTGTCGTCATCTTGGTTTCTAGGGTGGAATGTGATTACTACTGTTAATTGAGTGGGGTGGTACAATGAAGGTAGTTAGTGTCGTCATCTTGGTTTCTAGGGTGGAATGTGATTACTACTGTTAATTGAGTGGGGTGGTACAATGAAGGTAGTTAGTGTCGTCATCTTGGTTTCTAGTGTGGAATGTGGTTACTACTGTTAATTGAGTGGGGTGGTACAATAAAGGTAGTTAGTGTCATCATCTTGGTTTCTAGGGTGGAATGTGATTACTACTGTTAATTGAGTGGGGTGGTACAATGAAGGTAGTTAGTGTCGTCATCTTGTTTTCTAGGGTGGAATGTGAATACTACTGTTAATTGAGTGGGGTGGTACAATGATGGTAGTTAGTGTCGTCATCTTGGTTTCTGGGGTGGAATGTGATTACTACTGTTAATTGTTAATCGTGTGGGGTCGTACAATGAAGGTAGTTAGAGTGTATGGAAAACTTTGGCAGTGTATCTATAAGAAGCATCGTTTCCTTTCTATTCCGGCCCTGCCTTTGACCTTGACCAATCATGCCACTCCATTCATCTGAGCCACCCCTCCACCCTCTACAATCCGATAGAAGAGAATGGTTTCTTCGGACGAGTCAAAGCGTTAATCCAACACTGAGTGGACGGTTTCTTCGGACGAGTCAAAGCGTTCATACAACTCTGAGTGGATGGTTTCTTCAGACGAGTCAAAGCGTTCATGCAACACTGAGTGGATGGTTTCTTTGGTCGAGTCAAAGCGTTAATCCAACACTGAGTGGATGCTTTCTTCGGACGAGTCAAAGCCTTCATACAACTCTGAGTGGATGGTTTCTTCGGACGAGTCAAAGCGTTCATGCAACACTGAGTGGATGGTTTCTTCAGACGAGTCAAAGCCTTCATACAACTCTGAGTGGATGGTTTCTTCGGACGAGTCAAAGCGTTAATCCAACACTGAGTGGATGGTTTCTTCGGCCGAGACAAAGCGTAAATCCAACACTGAGTGGACGGTTTCTTCGGACGAGTCAAAGCGTTTATACAACTCTGAGTGGATGGTTTCTTCGGACGAGTCAAAGCGTTCATGCAACACTGAGTGGATGGTTTCTTTGGACGAGTCAAAGCGATAATCCAACACTGAGAGGATGCTTTCTTCGGACGAGTCAAAGCCTTCATACAACACTGAGTGGATGGTTTCTTCAGACGAGTCAAAGCGTTCATACAACACTGAGTGGATGGTTTCTTCAGATGAGTCAAAGCGTTCATACAACACTGAGTGGATGGTTTCTTCAGACGAGTCAAAGCGTTAATCCAACACTGAGTGGATGGTTTCTTTGGACGAGTCAAAGCCTTCATATAACACTGAGTGGATGGTTTCTTCAGACGAGTCAAAGCGTTCATGCAACACTGAGTGGATGGTTTCTTTGGACGAGTCAAAGCGTTCATACAACACTGAGTGGATGGTTTCTTCAGACGAGTCAAAGCGTTCATGCAACACTGAGTGGAGGGTTTCTTCGGACGAGTCAAAGCCTTCATACAACTCTGAGTGGATGGTTTCTTTGGACGAGTCAAAGCGTTCATGCAACACTGAGTGGATGGTTTCTTTGGACGAGTCAAAGCGTTAATCCAACACTGAGTGGATGCTTTCTTCGGACGAGTCAAAGCCTTCATACAACACTGAGTGGATGGTTTCTTCAGACGAGTCAAAGCATTCATACAACACTGAGTGGATGGTTTCTTCAGACGAGTCAAAGTGTTAATCCAACACTGAGTGGATGGTTTCTTTGGACGAGTCAAAGCCTTCATACAACACTGAGTGGTTGGTTTCTTCAGACGAGTCAAAGCGTTCATGCAACACTGAGTGGATGGTTTCTTTGGACGAGGCAAAGCGTTAATCCAACACTGAGTGGATGCTTTCTTCGGACGAGTCAAAGCCTTCATACAACTCTGAGTGGATGGTTTCTTCGGACGAGTCAAAGCGTTCATGCAACACTGAGTTGATGGTTTCTTCGGACGAGTCAAAGCCTTCATACAACTCTGAGTGGATGGTTTCTTCGGACGAGTCAAAGCGTTAATCCAACACTGAGTGGATGGTTTCTTCGGACGAGTCAAAGCATTAATCCAACACTGAGCGGACGGTTTCTTCAGACGAGTCAAAGCGTTCATACAACTCTGAGTGGATGGTTTCTTCGGACGAGTCAAAGCGTTCATGCAACACTGAGTGGATGATTTCTTTGGACGAGTCAAAGCAATAATCCAACACTGAGTGGATGCTTTCTTCGGACGAGTCAAAGCCTTCATACAACACTGAGTGGATGGTTTCTTCAGACGAGTCAAAGCGTTCATACAACACTGAGTGGATGGTTTCTCCAGACGAGTCAAAGCGTTAATCCAACACTGAGTGGATGGTTTCTTCGGACGAGTCAAAGCCTTCATACAACACTGAGTGGATGGTTTCTTCAGACGAGTCAAATCGTTCATACAACACTGAGTGGATGGTTTCTTCAGACGAGTCAAAGCGTTAATCCAACACTGAGCGGATAGTTTCTTTGGACGAGTCAAAGCCTTCATACAACACTGAGTGGATGGTTTCTTCAGACGAGTCAAAGCGTTCATGCAACACTGAGTGGATGATTTCTTCAGACGAGTCAAAGCCTTCATACAACTCTGAGTGGATGGTTTCTTCGGACGAGTCAAAGCGTTCATGCAACACTGAGTGGATGGTTTCTTTGGACGAGTCAAAGCATTAATCCAACACTGGGTGGATGCTTTCTTCGGACCAGTCAAAGCCTTCATACCACACTGAGTGGATGGTTTCTTCAGACGAGTCAAAGCGTTCATACAACACTGAGTGGATGGTTTCTTCAGACGAGTCAAAGCGTTAATCCAACACTGAGTGGATGGTTCCTTTGGACGAGTCAAAGTCTTCATACAACACTGAGTGGATGGTTTCTTCAGATGAGTCAAAGCGTTCATGCAACACTGAGTGGATGGTTTCTTTGGACGAGTCAAAGCGTTAATCCAACACTGAGTGGATGCTTTCGTCGGACGAGTCAAAGCCTTCATACAACTCTGAGTGGATGGTTTCTTCGGACGAGTCAAAGCGTTTATGCAACACTGAGTGGATGGTTTCTTCGGACGAGTCAAAGCCTTCATACAACTCTGAGTGGATGGTTTCTTCGGACGAGTCAAAGCGTTAATCCAACACTGAGTGGATGGTTTCTTCGGACGAGTCAAAGCGTTAATCCAACACTGAGTGGACGGTTTCTTCGGACGAGTCAAAGTGTTCATACAACTCTGAGTGGATGGTTTCTTCGGACGAGTCAAAGCGTTCCTGCAACACTGAGTGGATGGTTTCTTTGGACGAGTCAAAGCGTTAATCCAACACTGAGTGGATGCTTTCTTCCGACGAGTCAAAGCCTTCATACAACACTGAGTGGATGGTTTCTTCAGACGAGTCAAAGCGTTCATACAACACTGAGTGGATGGTTTCTTCTGACGAGTCAAAGCGTTAATCCAACACTGAGTGGATGGTTTCTTCGGACGAGTCAAAGCCTTCATACAACACTGAGTGGATGGTGTCTTCAGACGAGTCAAAGCGTTAATCCAACACTGAGTGGATGGTTTCTTTGGACGAGTCAAAGCCTTCATACAACACTGAGTGGATGGTTTCTTCAGACGAGTCAAAGCGTTCATGCAACACTGAGTGGATGGTTTCTTTGGACGAGTCAAAGCGTTCATACAACACTGGGTGGATGCTTTCTTCAGACGAGTCAAAGCGTTCATACAACACTGAATGGATGGTTTCTTCAGACGAGTCAAAGCGTTAATCCAACACTGAGTGGATGGTTTCTTTGGACGAGTCAAAGCCTTCATACAACACTGAGTGGATGGTTTCTTCAGACGAGTCAAAGCGTTCATACAACACTGAGTGGATGGTTTCTTCAGACGAGTCAAAGCGTTAATCCAACACTGAGTGGATGGTTTCTTTGGACGAGTCGAAGCCTTCATACAACACTGAGTGGATGGTTTCTTCAGTCGAGTCAAAGCGTTCATGCAACACTGAGTGGATGGTTTCTTTGGACGAGTCAAAGCGTTAATCCAACACTGAGTGGATGGTTTCTTCGGACGAGTCAAAGCCTTCATACAACTCTGAGTGGATGGTTTCTTCGGACGAGTCAAAGCGTTCATGCAACACTGAGTGGATGGTTTCTTCGGACGAGTCAAAGCCTTCATACAACTCTGAGTGGATGGTTTCTTCGGATGAGTCAAAGCGTTAATCCAACACTGAGTGGATGGTTTCTTCGGACGAATCAAAGGGTTAATCCAACACTGAGTGGACGGTTTCTTCAGACGAGTCAAAGCGTTCATACAACTCTGAGTGGATGGTTTCTTCGGACGAGTCAAAGCGTTCATGCAACACTGAGTGGATGCTTTCTTTGGACGAGTCTAAGCGTTAATCCAACACTGAGTGGATGCTTTCTTCAGACGAGTCAATGCCTTCATACAACACTGAGTGGATGGTTTATTCAGACGAGTCAAAGCGTTCATACAACACTGAGTGGATGGTTTCTTCAGACGAGTCAAAGCGTTAATCCAACACTGAGTGGATGGTTTCTTTGGACGAGTCAAAGCCTTCATACAACACTGAGTGGATGGTTTCTTCAGACGAGTCAAAGCGTTCATGCAACACTGAATGGATGGTTTCTTTGGACGAGTCAAAGCGTTAATCCAACACTGAGTGGATGCTTTCTTCCGACGAGTCAAAGCCTTCATACAACACTGAGTGGATGGTTTCTTCAGACGAGTCAAAGCGTTCATACAACACTGAGTGGATGGTTTCTTCAGACGAGTCAAAGCGTTAATCCAACACTGAGTGGATGGTTTCTTCGGACGTGTCAAAGCCTTCATACAACACTGAGTGGATGGTGTCTTCAGACGAGTCAAAGCGTTAATCCAACACTGAGTGGATGGTTTCTTTGGACGAGTCAAAGCCTTCATACAACACTGAGTGGATGGTTTCTTCAGACGAGTCAAAGCGTTCATGCAACTCTGAGTGGATGGTTTCTTCGGACGAGTCAAAGCGTTCATGCAACACTGAGTGGATGGTTTCTTCGGATGAGTCAAAGCCTTCATACAACTCTGAGTGGATGGTTTCTTCGGACGAGTCAAAGCGTTAATCCAACACTGAGTGGATGGTTTCTTCGGACGAATCAAAGGGTTAATCCAACACTGAGTGGACGGTTTCTTCAGACGAGTCAAAGCGTTCATTCAACTCTGAGTGGATGGTTTCTTCGGACGAGTCAAAGCGTTCATGCAACACTGAGTGGATGCTTTCTTTGGACGAGTCTAAGCGTTAATCCAACACTGAGTGGATGCTTTCTTCAGACGAGTCAATGCCTTCATACAACACTGAGTGGATGGTTTCTTCAGACGAGTCAAAGCGTTCATACAACACTGAGTGGATGGTTTCTTCAGACGAGTCAAAGCGTTAATCCAACACTGAGTGGATGGTTTCTTTGGACGAATCAAAGCCTTCATACAACACTGAGTGGATGGTTTCTTCAGACGAGTCAAAGCGTTCATGCAACACTGAATGGATGGTTTCTTTGGACGAGTCAAAGCGTTAATCCAACACTGAGTGGATGCTTTCTTCCGACGAGTCAAAGCCTTCATACAACACTGAGTGGATGGTTTCTTCAGACGAGTCAAAGCGTTCATACAACACTGAGTGGATGGTTTCTTCAGACGAGTCAAAGCGTTAATCCAACACTGAGTGGATGGTTTCTTCGGACGAGTCAAAGCCTTCATACAACACTGAGTGGATGGTGTCTTCAGACGAGTCAAAGCGTTAATCCAACACTGAGTGGATGGTTTCTTTGGACGAGTCAAAGCCTTCATACAACACTGAGTGGATGGTTTCTTCAGACGAGTCAAAGCGTTCATGCAACACTGAGTGGATGGTTTCTTTGGACGAGTCAAAGCGTTCATACAACACTGAGTGGATGCTTTCTTCAGACGAGTCAAAGCGTTCATACAACACTGAGTGGATGGTTTCTTCAGACGAGTCAAAGCGTTAATCCAACACTGAGTGGATGGTTTCTTTGGACGAGTCAAAGCCTTCATACAACTCTGAGTGGATGGTTTCTTCAGACGAGTCAAAGCGTTCATGCAACACTGAGTGGATGTTTTCTTTGGACGAGTCAAAGCGTTAATCCAACACTGAGTGGACGGTTTCTTCGGACGAGTCAAAGCATTCATACAACTCTGAGTGGATGGTTTCTTCGGACGAGTCAAAGCGTTCATGAAACACTGAGTGGATGGTTTCTTTGGACGAGTCAAAGCTTTAATCCAACACTGAGTGGATGCTTTCTTCGGACCAGTCAAAGCCTTCATACAACACTGAGTGGATGGTTTCTTCAGACGAATCAAAGCGTTTGTACAACACTGTGTGGATGGTTTCTTCAGACGAGTCAAAGCGTTTATCCAAAACTGAGTGGATGGTTTCTTCGGACGAGTCAAAGCCTTCATACAACACTGAGTGGATGGTTTCTTCAGACGAGTCAAAGCGTTCATACAACACTGAGTGGATGGTTTCTTCAGACGAGTCAAAGCGTTAATCCAACACTGAGTGGATGGTTTCTTTGGACGAGTCGAAGCCTTCATACAACACTGAGTGGATGGTTTCTTCAGTCGAGTCAAAGCGTTCATACAACACTGAGTGGATGGTTTCTTTGGACGAGTCAAAGCGTTAATCCAACACTGAGTGGATGCTTTCTTCGGACGAGTCAAAGCCTTCATACAACTCTGAGTGGATGGTTTCTTCGGACGAGTCAAAGCGTTCATGCAACACTGAGTGGATGGTTTCTTCGGACGAGTCAAAGCCTTCATACAACTCTGAGTGGATGGTTTCTTCGGACGAGTCAAAGCGTTAATCCAACACTGAGTGGATGGTTTCTTCGGACGAATCAAAGGGTTAATCCAACACTGAGTGGACGGTTTCTTCAGACGAGTCAAAGCGTTCATACAACTCTGAGTCGATGGTTTCTTCGGACGAGTCAAAGCGTTCATGCAACACTGAGTGGATGCTTTCTTTGGACGAGTCTAAGCGTTAATCCAACACTGAGTGGATGCTTTCTTCAGACGAGTCAATGCCTTCATACAACACTGAGTGGATGGTTTCTTCAGACGAGTCAAAGCGTTCATACAACACTGAGTGGATGGTTTCTTCAGACGAGTCAAAGCGTTAATCCAACACTGAGTGGATGGTTTCTTTCGACGAGTCAAAGCCTTCATACAACACTGAGTGGATGGTTTCTTCAGACGAGTCAAAGCGTTCATGCAACACTGAGTGGATGGTTTCTTTGGACGAGTCAAAGCGTTCATACAACACTGAGTGGATGGTTTCTTCAGACGAGTCAAAGCGTTCATGCAACACTGAGTGGATGGTTTCTTCGGACGAGTCAAAGCCTTCATACAACTCTGAGTGGATGGTTTCTTCGAACGAGTCAAAGCGTTAATCCAACACTGAGTGGATGGTTTCTTCGGACGAGTCAAAGCATTGATCCAACACTGAATGGACGGTTTCTTCGGACGAGTCAAAGCGTTCATACAACTCTGAGTGGATGGTTTCTTCGGACGAGTCAAAGCGTTCATGCAACACTGAGTGGATTGTTTCTTTGGACGAGTCAAAGCGTTAATCCAACACTGACTGGATGCTTTCTTCGGACGAGTCAAAGCCTTCATACAACACTGAGTGGATGGTTGCTTCAGACGAGTCAAAGCGTTCATACAACACTGAGTGGATGGTTTCTTCAGACGAGTCAAAGCGTTAATCCAACACTGAGTGGATGGTTTCTTTGGACGTGTCAAAGCCTTCATACAACACTGAGTGGATGGTTTCTTCAGACGAGTCAAAGCGTTCATGCAACACTAAGTGGATGGTTTCTTTGGACGAGTCAAAGCATTCATACAACACTGAGTGGATGGTTTCTGCAGACGAGTCAAAGCGTTCATGCAACACTGAGTGGATGTTTCTTTGGACGAGTCAAAGCGTTAATCCAACACTGAGTGGATGCTTTCTTCGGACGAGTCAAAGCCTTCGTACAACACTGAGTGGATGGTTTCTTCAGACGAGTCAAAGCATTCATACAACACTGAGTGGATGGTTTCTTCAGACGAGTCAAAGCTTTAATCCAACACTGAGTGGATGGTTTCTTTGGACGAGTCAAAGCCTTCATACAACACTGAGTGGATGGTTTCTTCAGACGAGTCAAGGCGTTCATGCAACACTGAGTGGATGGTTTCTTTGGACGAGTCAAAGCGTTCATACAACACTGAGTGGATGGTTTCTTCAGACGAGTCAAAGCGTTCATGCAACACTGAGCGGATGGTTTCTTCAGACGACTCAAAGCGTTAATCCAACACTGAGTGGATGGTTTCTTCGGACGAGTCAAAGCGTTAATCCAACACTGAGTGGATGGTTTCTTCGGACGAGTCAAAGCGTTAATCCAACACTGAGTGGACGGTTTATTCAGACGAGTCAAAGCGTTCATACAACTCTGAGTGGATGGTTTCTTCGGACGAGTCAAAGCGTTCATGCAACACTAAGTGGATGGTTTCTTTGGACGAGTCAAAGCGTTAATCCAACACTGAGTGGATGCTTTCTTCGGATGAGTCAAAGCCTTCATACAACACTGAGTGGATGGTTTCTTCAGACGAGTCAAAGCGTTCATACAACACTGAGTGGATGGTTTCTTCAGACGAGTCAAAGCGTTAATCCAACACTGAGTGGATGGTTTCTTAGGACGAGTCAAAGCCTTCATACAACACTGAGTGGATGGTTTCTTCAGACGAGTCAAAGCGTCCATGCAACACTGAGTGGATGGTTTCTTTGGACGAGTCAAACCACTCATACAACACTGAGTGGATGCTTTCTTCAGACGAGTCAAAGCGTTCATGCAACACTGAGTGGATGGTTTCTTTAGACGAGTCAAAGCGTTAATCCAACACTGAGTGGATGCTTTCTTCGGACGAGTCAAAGCCTTCATACAACACTGAGTGGATGGTTTCTTCAGAAGAGTCAAAGCGTTCATACATCACTGAGTGGATGGTTTCTTCAGACGAATCAAAGCGTTCATGCAACACTGAGTGGATGGTTTCTTTGGACGAGTCAAAGCGTTCATACAACACTGGGTGGATGGTTTCTTCAGACGAGTCAAAGCGTTCATACAACACTGAGTGGATGGTTTCTTCAGACGAGTCAAAGCATTCATACAACACTGAGTGGATGGTTTCTTTGGACGAGTCAAAGCGTTCATGCAAACACTGAGTGGATGGTTTCTTTGGACGAGTCAAAGCGTTAATCCAACACTGAGTGGACGGTTTCTTCGGACGAGTCAAAGTGTTCATACAACTCTGAGTGGATGGTTTCTTTGGACGAGTCAAAGCGTTCATGCAACACTGAGTGAACGGTTTCTTCGGACGAGTCAAAGCATTCATACAACTCTGAGTGGATGGTTTCTTCAGACGAGTCAAAGCGTTCATACAACACTGAGTGGATGGTTTCTTCAGACGAGTCCAAGCGTAAAAGCGTGAATCGAACAGTTAGTGGAAGAAAAAAAATAAACTGGAATCTTCAAAGCAAATAGGTTGGCGTGGAATTGCTCGAAATATTGGCTTCCCCTTTGTCTCATATCCTCATCTGGGTATTTGGGGACACCTGTGACATAGTATTGTACTATCGGATGTTACATATGTGGGTATCTGGGGATACCTATGACATAGTGTTGTACTATATGGGTATTTGGGGATTTGGGGATACCTGTGACACAGTGATGTACTATCTGGGGATTTTGGGGATTTGGGGATACCTATGACACAGTGTTGTACTATTGGTTGTTACGTATTTTGGTATTTGGGGATACCTATGACATAGTGTTGTATTATCGGTTGTTACGTATCTGGGGACACATATGACACAGTATTGTACTATTGGTTGTTACGTATTTGAGGATACCCATGACATAGTGTTGTTCTATCGGTTGTTACGTATCTGGGTATTTGGGGATACCTATGATATGGTGTTGTACTATCGGTTGTTATGTATCTGGGTATTTGGGAATACCCATCACATAGTATTGTTCTATCGGTTGTTACGTGTCTGGGTATTTGTGGATACCTATGACACAGTGTTGCACTATCGGTTGTTATATATCTGGGTATTTGGGGATACCTATGACACAGTGTTGTACTATCGGTTGTTACGTATCTGGGTTTTGGGGATACCTATGACATGGTGTTGTACTATCGGCTGTTATGTATCTGGGTATTTGGGGATACCCATGACATAGCATTGTTCTATCGGTTGTTGCGTATCTGGGTATTTGTGGATACCTATGACACAGTGTTGTACTATCGGTTGTTACAGATCTGGGTTTTGGGGATACCTATGACATGGTGTTGTACTATCGGCTGTTATGTATCTGGGTATTTGGGGATACCCATGACATAGTATTGTTCTATCGGTTGTTACGTATCTGGGTATTTGTGGATACCTATGACACAGTGTTGCACTATCGGTTGTTATGTATCTGAGTATTTGGGGATACCTATGACACAGTGTTGTACTATAGGTTGTTACGTATCTGGGTATTTGGGGATACCTATGACATAGTATTGTTCTATCGTTGTTACGAATCCGGGTATTTGGGGATACCTATGACACAGTGTTGCTCTATCAGTTGTTATGTATCTAGGTATTTGAGGATACCTATGACATAGTGTTGTACTATCGGTTGTTTCGTATCAAGTTATTTGGGGATGCCTATGATATAGTGTTGTAATATCAGTTTCTACGTATCTGGGTATTTGGGGATACCTATGACACAGTGGTGCACTATCGGTTGTTACGTACCTTGGTATTTGGGGATACCTATGACATATTGTTGTACTATCGGTTGTTACGTATCTAGGTATTTGAGGATACCCATGACATAGTGTTTTAATATCAGTTATGTGGGGATACCTATGACACTGTGTTGTACTATCGGTTGTTATGTATCTGGGTATTTGGGGATACCTATGACATAGTATTGTACTATAGGTTGTTACTATCCGGGTATTTGGGGATACTTATGACATAGTATTGTACTATCGGTTGTTACGTATCTAGGTATTTGGGGATACCTATGACATAGTGTTGTAATATCAGTTGTTACGTATCTGGGTATTTGGAGATACCTATCACATGGTGTTGTACTATCGGTTGTTATATATCTGGGTATTTGGGAATACCCATGACATAGTGTTGTTCTATCGGTTGTTTCGTATCTGGGTATTTGTGGATACCTATGACAGAGTGGTGTACTATCAGTTGTTATGTATCTGGGTATTTGGGGATACCTATGACACAGTGGTGTACTATCGGTTGTTACATATCTGGGTATTTGGGGATACCTATGAGATAATGGTGTACTATTGGTTGTTACGTATCCGGGTATTTGAGGGTACCTATGACATAGTGTTGTACTATCGGTTGTTACGTGTCTGGGGATACCTATGACACAGTATTGCACTATCGGTTGTTACGTATCTGGGGATACCCATGACATAGTATTTCTCTATCGGTTGTTACATATCTGGGTATCTGGGGATACCTATGACATAGTATTGCACTATCAGTTTTTACTATCCGGGTATTTGGGGATACTTATGACATGGTGTTGTACTATCGGTTGTTAAGTATCCGGGTATTTGAGGGTACCTATGACATAGTCTTGTACTATCGGTTGTTACGTATCTGGGGATACCTATGACACAGTATTGTACTATCGGTTGTTACGTATCTGGTGATACCCATGACATAGTATTGCTCTATCGGTTGTTACATATCTGGGTATTTGAGGATACCTTGGACATAGTGTTGTACTATCGATTGTTACGTAACTGGGTATTTGGGGATACCCATGACATAGTGTTGTACTATCGGTTGTTACGTATCTAGGTATTTGAGGATACCCATGACATAGTGGTGTACTATCGATTGTTACGTATCTGGGTATTTGGGGATACCTATGACATAGTGTTGTTCTATCGGTTGTTATGTGTCTGGGTATTTGGGGATACCTATGACATAGTATTATACTATCGGTTGTTACGTATCTAGTTATTTGGGGATACCTATGACATAGTGTTGTAATATCAGTTGTTACGTTCCAGATAGACGAGTCCCAGAAAGATGAGTCCCGAATAGACGTTTCCATGGTTTAAGAACCCCAGATAGATGCTTCACGGTCGTGTCCCAGACAGATGTGTCTCTGACAGACAGGCCCAAGATAGACAAGTTCAGGATAGGCAAGTCACAGATAGACGGGACCCAGATAGACGAGTTCAAAATAAAAGTTTCTCCAATAAATGGGCCCCAGTTAGATAAGTCCCAGATAGACGAGCCCCAGATTGACAAATTCCAGATAGATGAGCCCCAGACAGATGAGTCCCAATAGAGGAGTCCCAAGACAGACGAGTCCAAGATAGACGAGTCCCAGAGAGAAAAGTCCCAGATAGATCAGTCACAGACAGACGAGCCCCAGATAGACGAGACCCAGATAAACAAACCGCAGAGTCCCAGGCAGACGAGCTCCAGATAGACGAGTCCCAAACAGTAGAATCCTAGATAGATGAGTCCCAGATAGATGAGTCACAGATAGATGGGTTCCAGATAGACAACGCCCAAGGTCCCAAACAGACGAGCTCCAGATAGACGAGTCTCAGATAGACGAGTTCCAAACAGAAGAGTCTTAGATAGATGAGTCCGAGATAGACGAGACCCAGATAGACGAGTCCTAGATAGACGAGTCCTAGACAGGCGAGTCCTAGATGGACAAGTCCCAGATAGACAAGTCCCAGATAGACGAGCCCCAGATAGACGAGTCCCAGATAGACAACGCCCAGAGTCCCAGACAGACGAGCTCCAGATAGACGAGTCCCAGATAGACGAGTTCCAAACAGAAGCGTCTTAGATAGATGAGTCCAAGATAGACGAGCCCCAGATAGACGAGTCCCAGATAGACGAGTCCTAGACAGGCGAGTCCCAGATGGACGAGTCCAGATAGACGAGTCCCGGATAGACGAGTCCCGGATAGACGAGTCCCAGATAGACGAGTCCCAGATAGACGAGTTCCAGATTGACAACTCCCAGAGTCCCAGACAGACTAGCTCCAGATAGACGAGTCCCAGATAGACAAGTCCCAAACAGTAGAATCCTAGATAGATGAGTCCCAGATAGATCAGTCACAGATAGACGATTTCCAGATAGACAATGTCCAGAGTCCCAGACAGACGAGTCCCAGATAGACGAGTCCCAATGATTCCCGATAGACGAGTCCCAGATAGACGAGCCCCATATAGACAAGACCTAGATAGATCGGATAGACGAGTCCAAGATACACGAGTCCCAGATAGACGAGTCCCAGATAGACGAGTCCTAGATTGACGAGTCCTAGATAGACAAGTCCTAGATAGACGAGTCCTATATAGACGAGTCCCAGATGGACGAGCCCCAGATAGACGAGTCCCAGATGGACGAGCCCCAGATAGACGAGTCCTAGATAAACGAGTCCTATATAGACGAGTCCCAGATAGACGAGTCCCAGATACACGAGTCCTAGATATACGAGTCCCAGATAGACGAGTCCCAGATAGACGAGTCCTAGATAGACTAGTCTCAGATGGACGAGTCCCAGATAGACAAGTCCCAGATAGAGGAGTCCCAGATAGATGAGTCCTAGATAGACGAGTCCTATATAGACGAGTCCCAGATGGACGAGTCCCAGATACACGAGTCCTAGATAGACGAGTCCCGGATAGACGAGTCCCAGATAGACGAGTCCTAGATAGACTAGTCTCAGATGGACGAGTCCCAGATAAACAAGTCCCAGATAGACGAGTTCCAGATAGACGAGTCCTAGATAGACGTGCCCTAGATAGACGAGTCCCTGATAGACGAGTCCCAGATAGACGAGTCCTAGATAGACGAGTCCCAGATGCACGAGTCTCAGATAAACGAGTCCTAGATAGACGAGTCCTTGGTAGACGAGCCCCAGATGGACAAGTCTCACATAGACGAGTTCCAGATACACGACTCACAGATGGACGAGTCCCAGATAACGAGTTCTAGATACACGAGTCCCAGAGAGACGATTTCCAGATAGATGAGTTCCAGATAGATGAATCTCAGATAGATGAGTCCCAGATAAACGAGTCCCAGATAGACGAGCCACAGATAGACGAGTCCCAGATAGACGAGTCCTAGATAGACGTGTCCCAGATAGATGAGTCCCAGATAGACAAGTCCCAGATAGACGAGTCCCAGATAGACGAGTCCCAGATAGACGAGCCCCAGATAGATGAGTCCCAGATATTCGAGTCCCAGATAGACAGATAGACGAACCCCATATAGACAAGTCCCAGATAGATCAGATAAAAGAGTTCTAGATAGACGAGTCCCAGGAAAAAGAGTACTAGATTGATGGGCCCAGATAGATGAGTCACAGATAGACGAGTCCGAGCCAGATGAGTCCCAGATAGACGAGTCCCATATCTATACAAGACCCAGATAGATTAGATAGACGAGTCCCAGATTAACGAGTCTTAGATAGACGAGTCTGAGATAGGCGAGTCCGAGAGAGACGAGTCCCGGATAGACGAGTGCCAGATGGACAAGTACCAGATAGACGAATGGCAGATAGACGATGCTCAGGTAGACCAGTCCTAGATAGAAGAGTCCCAGATAGACGACTTCCAGATAGACGAGTCTCAGGGAAAAGAGTCCTAGATAGATGGGCCCCAGATAGACGAGTCCCAGATAGACAAGTCCAGATAGACGAGCCCCGGATAGACGAGCCTCAGATAGACGAGACCCAGATAGACGGGCCCCAGATAGACGAGCCTCAGACAGACAAGTCCAGATAGACGAGTCCAAGACAGCGAGCCTCAGATAGATGAGTCCCAGGAAAAAGAGTCCTAGAGAGATGGGTCCCAGATATACGAGTCTCAGTTAGACAAGTCCCAGTTAGACAAGTCCCAGATAGACGAGTCTCAGATAGACGAGTCCCAGATAGACGGGTCCCAAATAGAGGAGTCCCAGATTTTAGAGTCACAGATAGACAAGTCCAAGATAGACAAGTCCCAGGTAGACACGCCCAGAATAGACAAGTCCAAGATAGACAAGTCCCAGATAGTAGAGTTCCAGATAGAAGAGTCCCAGATAGATGTGTCCAGATAGACGAATCGCAGATAGACGAGTCCCAGATAGACGAGTCCTAGATAGAAAAGTCCCAGATAGATGGGCCCCATATATACAAGTCCAAGATAGGCAAGTCCCAGACAGAAGAGTTCCAGATAGACGAGTTCCAGATTGACGAGTTCTAGGAAAAAGAGTTCTAGATAGATGGGCCCCTAATAGACCCATCCCAGATTGACGAGTGTCATATAGAAGAGTCCTAGATAGATGGATCCAGAGAGACGGATCCCATATAGACAAGTCCCAGGTAGACAAGTCACAGATAGACGAGTCCCAGATAGACGATCCCCATATAGACGAGTCCCAGATAGACGATCCCCAGATAGACGAGTCCCAGATAGACGAGTCCCAGGGAGACGAGTCCCAGAGAGACGAGTCCCAGATAGACGATCCCCAGATAGACGAGTCCCAGATAGACGAGTCTCAGATAGACGTCCCTGAAAAAAGAGTCCTAGATAGACGGGCCCAAGACAGACCAATCCCAGATACACGAGTCCCAGATAGACGAGCCGTATATTGATAAGTCCCAGATAGATCAGATAGACGAGTTCCAGATAGACGAGTTCCAGATAGACGAGTCACAGATAGACGGGTACTAGATACATGAGGCCCAGATAAAAGAGTCCCAGATAAAAAAGTCCCAGATAAAAGAGTCCCAGATAGACGATACCCCATATAGACAAGTCTAAGATAGACGAGTCCCACATAGACGAGTACCAGATAAATGAGTCCCAAATAGACGAGCCCCATATATACAGGTCCCAGATAGACAAGTCTCAGTTAGAAGAAATCCAAGCAGACGAGTCGCAGATAGGCGAGACCTAGATAGATGATTCCCAGATAGAAGAGTCCCGGATAGATGAGTCTCAGATAGACAAATCCCAGATTGAAGAGTTCCAGATAGATGGGCCCCAGATAGGCGAGTTCCAGATAGACGAGCACCAGATAGACGAGACCCAGATAGGCGAGTCCCAGATAGACGAATCCCTGATAGACGTGTCCCAGATAAAAGAGCCCAGATAGATGAGTCCCAGATAGACGAGTCCAAATAGACGAGTCCAAGATAGACGAGTCCCAGATAGATGAGTCCAGATGGACAGGTCCTAGATAGACGAGTCCCAGATAGACGAGTCCCAGATAGACGGGTCACAGATAAATGGGTCCTAGATACATGAGTCCCAGATAAGAATCCCGGATAGATGAGTCCCAGACATACGAATCCCAGATAGACGAGCCCCCATATAGACAAGTCCAAGATGGACAAGTCCCAGATAGAAGAGTCCCAGATAGACGAGCCCCATATAGACAAGTCCAAGATAGACAAGTCCCAGATAAAAGAGTCCCACATAGATGAGTCTCAGATAGACGAGTCTCAGGTAGACGAGTCTCAGGTAGACGAGCCCCAGATAGACGAGTCTCAGATAGACGAGCCCCAGATAGACGAGTCCAAGATAGACAAATCCAGATAAAAGAGTCCCAGATAAAAGAGTCCCAGGTAGTTGAGTCCCAGATAAACGAGTCCCAGATAGACGAGCCCCATATAGACAAGCCCAAGATAGACAGGTCCAAGGCAGAAGAGTCCCAGATAGACGAGTCCCAGATAGACGAATCACAGATAGACGAGTCCCAGATAGACGAGTCCCAGATAGACGATTTCCAGTTAGAAGAGTTTCGGATGGACCATTCCCAGATAGAAGAGTCATGGATAGACGAGTCCCAGATAGAAGTTTCCCAGCTAGACGAGTCCCAGATAGTCGAGTCCCAGATAGACGATTTCCAGTTAGAGGAGTTTCGGATGGACCATTCCCAGATAGAAGAGTCATGGCTAGACGAGTCCCAGATAGAAGTTCCCCAGATAGACGAGTCCCAGATAGACGAGTCCCAGATAGACGATTTCCAGCTAGAAGAGATTCAGATGGACCATTCCCAGATAGAAGAGTCATGGATAGACGAGTCCCAGACAGAAGTTTCCCAGCTAGACGAGTCCTAGATAGATGAGACGGAGATATACGATTAACAGATAGGTGATTTCCTGATAGACTGGCCCCAGATAAAGAGCACCAGTTAGACGAGTCCAAGATAAACGAGTCACAGACAAAAGTTTCTCAGATAGACGAGGCCCAGATAGGCAAGTCCGAGATAAACGAGACCAAGATAGATGAGTCCCAGATGGACGAGTCCGGGATAGAAGAGTCCCAGATACACGAGTCGCCTGACAGACGAGTCCCAGAGACGTTTCCCAGATAGAAGAGTTCCTGATTAACGCGCACTAGATAGACGAGTCCCAGATAGACGGGCCCCAAATAGACTAGTCACAGATAGACGTTTCCCAGATAAATAAGTCCCAGTTATAGCGTTCGCAGATAGACGCGTCCCAGATAAACGTTTCTCAGATATAGTGTTCTCCAGGTATAGTGTTCCCAGTTAGACAAGTCCAAGGTACATAAATCCTAGATACATGTGCCCCAGTTTCCGTGATGGACGCTTCCAAGATACACTGGTTTTTGTAAAGATGCTTCCCGTGTAGACGCCACATGATATAGTTGTTTCAGACCCGTTGCTGGTACGGGGGAAGGGGGGGGGGGTCCCATCCCTATGGACATTTTTGCCGGAAATGTTCACATTCTGTCAGAAAATAATTGCTGACCCACGATATGCTGACTTTGAGTCAGCTTCCGACAGGAGCTATCAATGACAAACAGCTTTAGTTTGTTTAAATGTCATATGTCATTTTATTAACGATTGACTAAATTCAGCAACTGTACAAGTCACAAATGGAGCATCAGGAGGCTCTAGAATTGCACTCAGGTGTGCCCCAGCCTTTGGTGGGGGTTCGAATGTGGCTTCCACACATTGGTGAGCCCCCTCCCCCAAATCCCTGCCAATGGGAAGGGGCACACCCTCTACACCTCGGTGCTGCGCACTCCGTGTATGCCTCGGTATACAATCCCCCCCCCCCCCCCCCCCACCCGATGTCGGATTTTTAAATACTGCTGCTATCTGACCTGCGTTGTTGCTCGAACAGATATTTGTTTTGAATAAATTTTTCATCACATTTGTGGTCTTGTTAATTTAGTCCCATTTTTGTCTATTATAAGAGGTCTATACACGGGGCATTGATGATAAAATAATAACAGAAGGCTGTAGACTGTAGTTAATATTTTATCCTCTCTGTATATTGAGGATTTTATCTATTATAAGGGTTCTATACACGGCATTGATGATAAAATAATAACAGCAGGCTGTAGAATGCAGTCAATATTTTATCCTCCCTATATATTGATAGTGGACTGACCCATCTCACTGTAAGTGCATACAAAGGCGATACCTATTCCAGGAAACGAGGGTTCAAGGGGTTAAAGCACGTGGCCACTAAGAAGCAAGCAGTCAGTATTTAGCTATTGTTACTCCACATGGATGGAGGGATATCCTCTTGCTATATGTTTGTGAGGCTAAAATACCAAGCGAACAATCACCAAGCTGAATAAGACAACTGAGAGACATTATCCGAATTCCCCCCCCCCACCCCCACCACCCCCCCCCCCCCCACCCACACTCCCAAAGTTGTTTACTTATCTATATTATCTCTGCCATCAAAACGTCCACCTGGCGGCCGTCCATTTCGAAAAAACCTTCACTCGGATCCGGTGTACCCAGTTTCTATTGGGAACGTTTCCTATTCAGAAAATCTGCCGCCCATCTAGGAAGCGCATATCTGGTATATCGTCGCCTGAGTGCCAGAATGTACTATGTCCCCTGTGGCACAATATATTATTCCCCCTATGGGAGTACTATGTCCCCTGTGGCACGATATATTATTCCCCCATGGGGCATTGGGCATTCTAGCACTCAGGCGACGATTTGTCTAGATCTTGGAAACGTCCATCTTTCACACGTCTATCTGGTAATCGTCTATCTAGAAATCGTTCACATGGGACACTTCTATCTGGGAATTGTGTATCTGGGAAACGTCTATCTGGGAAACTTCTATCTGGAGATCGACTATCTGGGAGTCGTCTGTCTGGGAATCAAACGTCTATTTGGGACACGTCTATCTGGGGGTCGTCTGTCTGGGAATCGTCTAGCTGGGAATCGTCTATCTGAGAAACGACAGTTTGGACAACATCTGTCCGTGAAGACACCTTCATTAGTTGGGAAATTAAGAATAATATTCTTTCTGCGAACAATGAATTCTGAAGATATTTTCCAATAGTCGAAGGGAGATAATCTCCCTAAATGTTCCAGTTGTTTGTTCTGTGAGCAATCTAATGTGCTGAGTATTCTGTACTAATAATTTCTGTTGTTCATGAGTTGAATCGATTGATGTATTATCGTTTATCCCTTGCGTTGAGTGACAAAGTGACAAAGAGTTGTTGAATATCGATAGGATATTGGCACGAGAAAAGTTACCAAAGATTGAAAGCACGTGTCGCATCGATGAATAGAACAACATTGAACAATCCCATCCTCTCAAACGACACCCCACTACCCTCCATTACCCTCCACTGCCCCTCCATTACCCTCCACTATCTCCATTACCCTTCATTACCCTACACTACTCTCCATTACCCTCTATTACCCTTCACTGCCCTCCATTACCCTCCACTACCCACCATGTAAGGATAATTCACAAGTTGTTCTAAATCAAGCACAAGCTAAACATCCAGCTCTCCCACCTACCTCCAGCATCACCCCCACCCACCTACCTCCAGCTTCACCCCCATCCCACCCACCTGCCTCCAGCTTCACCCTACCCACCCAGCTCATCTTCACCCCACCCACCACCCACCTACCTACCTCCTGCTTCACCCCACCTATCCAGCTTCAACCTACCTCGAGCTTCACAGCACCCACCCACCCACCTACTTCCAGCTTCACCCCGACCACGCACCTACCTCCAGCTTCACCCCCACCCACCTACCTCCAGCTTCACCCCCACCCATCTACCTCCAGCTTCACCCCACCCACCCACCCACCTACCTCTAAGTTCACAGAACCCACCCACCTACCTCCAGCTTCACACTACCCACGCACCCACCCAACCACCGACCCACCCACACTCATCCGTCATCAAATTTACAATAGTCGAAAATTCGAACCCCTAACCTGCAAAAAGTAGGAAATTTCATTCAGGACGCTAGTGGCCCAATTATTGATGCCTTTCACAATTTATAAATTACTGACCAAACGAACTCCGAGTCAAGGAAATTGCGTTTTTTTGTCTCGAATTTCATTTTTCCCCGTGGATGTCCCCCCCCCCCCCCCCCAAGCGAGAGAGAATGCCCCCCTCATGTGCTCACCCCCATCTCGCCGCTGCGTGGCTCGGATGATGCTGCGGAGTCAAGGAAATTGCGTTTTTTTTCTTTTGTCTCGAACTTCATTTTTCCCCGTGGAAGTCCCCCCCCCCCCCCCCCAAGCGACAGAGAATGCCTCCCTCATGTGCTCAACCACATCTCGCCGCTGCGTGGCTCGGGTGATGCTGCGGATGCTTTCTTCTGTATACCCTCCCCCCCCCCCCCCCCCAGTAGTTCAGCGATCTGAACATAGCAGCCCCCCCCCCCCCCACTACGCAGGGGATAGCCGCCGCTACGTTCAGATCGCTGAACTACCCCCTCCCCCCCCCCCCCCCCCGATATTACTATTATCTGCCCTAACTTGGATGTGCTGTTTTGCAAGTAGAAAACGTTTTTTGCATTATTGATTGAAAAGTTGTAAAAATTCCCCTCAAATATTGATTGGAAATTAGAATTTGTGACTGTCGAGATCCTCAGTTGGGTAATATACGGTCACGTGGGGGGGGGGGGCGTACAAATGGAATTCTGCAACTTAACCATCTAACAAACGAATGGGCTACATTCGCCTGCGGTATTTACAAATTTAGTTGTTGAAAAAGAAATTTTAAAAATACAACAAAGCCATTATCACGTGACTTTCAATGTTAATACAATGGAATATTTTACCCTGGTGTTACAGTTATTGTGTTGTCGGTTAACCTCTTCCAATTCCAGAAAAGCTAATACTATAGTAAGTTCTGTGATATGTAACCATTTAATCAGTTGGATGATGTCCTAATGTTTCTCTACAGCACATGTACAGTACGTGAAGAGTGCATTATCACTAAATCACCCGCAGAGTGGAGATTTCACCCAAGAAATAATTGCAAATTTGTTGTAAAGCATAACTAGCACAAGCAAAGTTTCAGTCAATTGACCTCCGGGTTAAACCCGGAGGTCCATTGGCTGAAACATTGCTTGTGTTTTTTGTCGATATGTACATAATTAGTTATAGCTTGGGTGATAATTCCACTCCGCGGGTGATTTAGTTACAATCCACTCTCCTCGTACTGTACCTGTTCTATTTTAATGTGACTGTATATTTGTGTATGGGGTGGTGTTTATATAGGCCATGCCTGTTCGCCAAACCACATTTCAGTTATGGAAATAAAATTTATTGTTTAAAAAAAAACAAATCTTGTAACTACCTTATTGGAACGAGCTCGCCGTATTTGTTGCAATGAGGGGTTACATGATAAGGTAGTGTTGAAATTTTTTGAAACTTTTTTTAAAAAATAGTTTTAAAAAATAGCAGCATCCTTGAAAGGGAGTTTACACTCAAAGAATAAACCTAGCTTGTGCCCTAAACCCTTTAACTACCATGAAAATCAGACGACACTTGCAATCAAAATTCTTGAATAACTATTTTTTTATTTTTTGTCTCAAAACGTAGGTAATGACCCCTCTTGGGAACGGGCTCGACGAGCTCGTTCCAAAGAAGGGATCATAACCAATGTTTTTGAGACCAAAAAAAAATGAAAATTCATTGGCGATTTTTGTGAATAGCGCTGGCCTGTTTTGTCTGTTACGTTGAGTAAAGGGTTAATGGGGCTCGGGTAGCCTCTCAGTCTATTCCTAGATATACATAACACTGGTTGGAGTTTTGTAAAATGTTTCCCAACCCAGTCAAACTTCCTTAATGTTTCGCCAATAGTCTTGTGCCAATTGTTTTCCCATTACAGGAATCGTACACGTAACATACGAGAGGAATGAGGCCGAGATCGTTGGACCGGAAAAGTCAAAGGGGATAAACCGGGTGATCGCTTGTTTTAAACCCAGGGAGTCCAAACCGAAAAGCGACGAGCAACTGTCAGACTACCCAACGTAAGAGCAGGGTTATCATTGGCCAAAGGCAAGTGTACCATGAAGTGCAGTGCGTTTTAGCACAGGGCGTCACCGACTGGGCTTCGGGTTGGAGGATGGTTGAAGTAGACGAAACAGACAGGATAGTGACCATATATATATATATATATATAGCGTCATATTCATCTAAACGAGACACTATAGCGAGTAATGGTACATTTACTGATATACGATTGTAACCTTTCTCACGTTGGATAAAACTATGTTAGCATTGTAAAATATACCCCTCCACTTTTATCGAGCTTCCGCTGTCCCTGAATGCTAGAAACTCGTGACTTGAGCAATCACAGTGGATCAAGGATCAAATCAGATCGCCACCCCCCCCCCCCCTCCGCTCAACGGAAATCGTCGCCACTCCCGTAACTTAGGTTCAAGGTATGTTCTCTTCACGGCTTCAATCACATTCAGGATTTATAATAAGCAATCGCTGTCGTTTCAATCGTTACTGATTCCTCGTTGCATTTAGTGCTGTGTTAACCCATGGTCGGGCCCCTAGGCTTTAAGGTACTTCGGGACGGGACCCCCCCCCCCCCCCTCTGGCACTTCAATCTTTCACCCCACTACAGCTGACAGCCTGGCCCTGGTACGGTAGGCACTATGCCGCAGGACATAGCCCTGTATCCACTTTGGGGGGTCTCCTGAAGAATTCAACTCACAAATTGACATATTATTTAAAAAAGTATTAAAATAATGTACTGTATATAAATAATATATATATATATATATATATATATATATATATATATATATATATATATATATATATATATATATATATATATAGTATACTTATGAGAGTATATATACAGTACGTGGAGAGTGTATTATCACTAAATCACCCGCAGAGTGGATTTTCCACCCGAGGAATAATTGCAAATTTGTTGCAAAGCATAACCACCACCAGCAAAGTTTGAGCCAATGGACCTCCGGGTTTAACCCGGAGGTCCATTGGCTGAAATATTGCTTGTGTTTTTTTCCATATCTACAAAATTTGAAAGTAATAGCTTGGGTGATAACTCCACCCCGCGGGTGATTTAGTTGCAATCCACTCTCCACGTACTGTATGGATAAATACATATGTTCATGTATCGCTACGGCGGAGAGCGCTAAGTGCCTTTAACCATTGAGGCTCTAAGGCGCTGGTAACAGTGCCCCAAGTCTTCAGCCTGGTCAGCCTTATGAATAATACGGCCCTGAACTCCAGTCAACTGAGATTTTATTGTGCAAAATATTTATTCCCACTCGACAGCGTCATGGTGTGAATCAGTGGCAGAACGGGTTAATTTGGACATCATCTTGTAAACCTTCCGTCTTCGTCCAGTCTCCATTCAGAAGTGAATTCTGTGACGGTGAAGTGAAAAATCAATCAAAAGGTATTGTTTCAGAAGTGGTGTAATCACGTGATTGTTGAGCGATAATAGGAGCAATACTTTTGATAAGACAGACATTTATTCAGATGAGTTCTGTCAAAAGTCAACAGCAAGAGACACTTGTTCGCTGGCGTGTGACAAAAGGGTTCAAACACACCCCGTTTGTTGTATATGTGTATTCTTGTCTTGTGACAGATTCAGTAATTTATTCATCGTAAACACGGATCTAAAACTTAATGGTTCACGGACCATGATTTCCTTGACTCGGTCGGATATATGTACGTGCAGTTTGTGAAGTGGGTATTTTGCGGCGGTGAATCTGTCTCAGTTTGATGTAATTTGGGAGAACGACGATTCAAGTTGGGAAGTAAGTATCTGTTAGTTGCAATTTCCGCCGAATTTGTCTAAACTCAATTAATGTAAATGACATTTTTAAATAGAACATATTTCAGAGTGTTTTTCAAGCCCATATGGCTCGTGCACACTCCACAGGTGGGCAAAGAAAAAGCGATACGGTTTGTGGAGAATGAAGATTATCATGAAAATACCTATAGAGGTTGGTTTTCGCCCGAACAGTGACTGATATCATATGAAATTGGAGTCCATTAGTTGACACTTCACGAACATCTCTGTTTATTATTGTCTGGATGGAAAGTCCACTTCACGGGCGTTATTGGGATTACCCCTCTGTATAGCCCAAAGTATGACCCTCTGATCCTATCCCCATATCTCACGTAATACACGGGGTGGTGGAGAAAGAGATAGATGGCTCAGGGGGGGGGGGGGCACCAAAAATTTGCAGGACGTGACGTGGGGGTGGGTGGGTCTCTTGAGTGCGCCCAAAATGTGCATTTCCAACTTGTGCAATTTTTTGAATTTTTGAAAAATATATCAATATATCAGCTAATAAATACCAAGTTTGTGTTTCAAACCTTAAAGATGATGTTGTACATCACACTCTTAACATATGGACAACATCGGGAGGCTTTATATGTAAGAATACTGGGCTTAATCTGGGAAAATGTCACACATTAGTAGGGGGTGGGTGTCTTGTTCGAAATGTAGAAAATGTGCAGACAATATTTTGGGAAAATTCTCTCTGGTGCACTAAATTCAACCCAAGTTGTTTATTTATTAATAGAATTTGTATGGACAGAAGAGGAAAGTAGCAAACATCTGAGAATACTGACAGAACAATTCAAATGAAAATTTGTTCCTGTATATGTACACATGCTCTGGCCAAGCCTGATAATGAACATCTTGTCATTTGTAGATTGGGGCCCACAGCAGCCCACTGAGGTTTAAATTGGTGGTACCAGTTTAAGAACATTATGAAACCCCCCCTAAAGACAGCTGTGCGTACTAAGTTTATAAGTTTATTTTGGATTTTAATGGGAGAGTGGGGGTGAGTGTCTGAGAACGGTAGTAGAAAATTTGCAAGTAGGGGTGGGTGGGTGTAAAAAGGAGCTGAACAAAAAATAGGACGTCACGTCTTGCAGATTTTTAGTGCCCCCCCCCCCCCCCCCCCGGATGGCTAGGGAAGAAATGTCAGGGGATAAATTGGCTGACCGCAGGTTTTAAAGGGAAAAATTAAGGTTGGAAGATCTAGACAAAAACAATACGGCCAACGCCGAGTGGTCATTTTTCTCGAGTGGGCAGTATTTCCACGGACGCAATAATATTAGATTCCCAACATTAATTATAGGAATAATAATTAAAAATTTAATTAATGAAGCACCTGGTACACCCGCCCCGGTACAACCCGCCCCGGTACAACCCGGTGCTTCATAATTTAAAATTTTGATGTTGACTATTTTATTACCTAGTAAACGGACATCACTGCCCATACTGTACGTGGATTACGACCAGTCGAGGGCGACTGTACAGTGCTGTGTTAACCCATGGTCGGGCCCCTAGGCTTTAAGGTACTTCGGGACGGAACCCCCCTCTGCCACTTCAATCTTTCACCCCACTACAGCTGACAGCCTGGCCCTGGTACGGTAGGCACTACGCCGCAGGACATAGCCCTGTATCCACTTTGGGGGGTCTCCTGAAGAATTCTACTCACAAACTGAGATATTATTTAAATAAGTATTAAAATAATGTACTGTATATAAATATATATATATATATATAGTATACTTATGAGAGTATATATCAGACATGGGGTCAAATACTTTGGAAAGTATTTAAATGCAAATGCAAATACTTTTCAAATTTTCAAATGCAAATACATGTACAAATGCAAATGCAGCTGAACTTGTCCAAATGCAAGTGCAAGTGCAAATGCATTTGAAAATCAATTCAAATACTTTTCAAATACTTTCAAATACATTCTGACAAGTTAAAGAAAATAAAACTAAAAATCAGCTAAATCTTTCTTTCAATGTTTATTAAACATTTTTGTATTACTATCTCAGCCCTAGCACGGCCATTGTGGATTGATTACATTTAGTTTGTTCAGTTACAGAAAATAATATTCAATTTCTTCTGCTTGGCATATAATTTCTCTTGTAGCTGTGCTGTATTTTTTTTCACCCAGAGTTGAATGAGTGTTCCTAAATCCACTTTCCACCTGTGTTATGCCCTAGGATGTATTCTGATAAAAAAAAATGCTATCTCAGATGATTCAAAAGACTAAGTGGATGGTCATTTATTACACCATGCTGTGCCTCTTGTCAGAGTTTGTATGAACACACTTTATCAGCACAGTAATCTTCCAAGTTCAAGATTTCTTTAGGCTGGACAAACAAATTAATTAACAAGAAGGAATTCCCTTTCCAGCCAACTGTGTAAAACTAGATATAATTAATCTGTTGAGTAACAAATGCAAAGTTCAATTTATGAAGTTAAGACAAAAGTATTTGAAATGTATTTGGAAAGTATTTGAAATTTCAAATACTTTTTCTTTCAAATACAAATGCAAATGCAAATACTTGCTTCTAAAATATTCAAATGCAAATGAAAATACTTGAAATCACGCATTTAAATGCATTTAAATGCAAATGCATTTGCGTTTGACCCCAAGTCTGGATTATATACAGTACGTGGAGAGTGTATTATCACTAAATCACCCACAGAGTGGAGATTCCACCCGAGGAATAATTGCAAATCTGTTGCAAAGCATAACCAGCACCAGCAAAGTTTCAGCCAATGGACCTCCGGGTTAAACCCGGAGGTCCATTGGCTGAAATATTGCTTGTGTTTTTTTTTCCATATGTACAAAATTTGAAAGTAATAGCTTGGGTGATAACTCCACCCCGCGTGTGATTTAGTTGCAATCCACTCTCCACGTACTGTACTTGGGGATCTGAAATAGTATTTGATCAGTTCAGTCTGTAGACTTAAAAAGATATGTGAGGTTGGGGTGTCAACTGGGGGTACCAGAAGTACACGTTGTGTACCAAGGAGAGATATCCCGACGCTAAATGAGTCGAAATGTTGTTAACGATATGCACTTTGATGTCGAAAAACTGAAATTTAAAGCTCAGTGGTAGACTGTTGGACTTCTATGCTAGAGGTCCCGAGTTCGATCCCCGTCCGGGACGACCCGAGTTATGTCCTTGGACAAGGCATTTTATCTCGGTTGCCTACATGGGGGCACGATGACGCCGTGTACAGAGGCGTACTGCACGTCGATGGTACACGTGTCTTCAACCGTTGTAACCCTGCTTGAGCGAAGCTTGAACAGAGTTAGAATGTTGAGGAGCTGACAGTTGCTCGACGATGCTTGGTGGTTCTCTCCGGGTATTCCGGCTTCCTCCACCCGTAAACGGTCACGATTTGCCATTGTGAATAAGTACACGTGTGTGACCTTAAACACCAATAAATAAATAAATAAATAAATAAATAAATAAATAAAAACTAAATTTAAATGAGCAACTTTTCCCCCATAATGCAAGAAGTTAACCAATTCAAACTTGTTTGACTGAACACAATGAGTTGAATCCCCAAGTGCATTATGGGACAAATTATAGGTTGAGTGTTATGATATTTAGATATCAATGTACAGACGATGGACCCTTTAATTAACAAATTAGCCGCAGCCTTCGGCGAATTTTAAATTTGAGCATTTAAAAAATTAAATAAAATAATATCGTGCGAGCCCTCATTGGAATGAGCTCGTAGAGCTCTTTCCAGTGAGGGTCCCATGATATTGTTTCGTTGAAAATTTGAGAAAAAAAATTAAAATTTGAAAAATTGATATCGTAAAGGTGAAATAAGTACATACAAGTGTTATGTTTAACTTCTTATTTGGGGTTCAATGGTACTTTCAGCAGGCAGGGTAATAACATCTTGTAAAGTTTTAAGGTTGGAGAAAGTCATACGAAAACAACCGAGCAGTGGAAAGTAACTGTCAGGCATTATAATTTAATTATCACTTTTTGTGTTTGTGTTCCATCAGCATTGCTTGATATAATGTTCACCATTAACACCTTGGCATACGGTAGCAGCAAGCACGATAGTCTTCGTGGTCAGGCACACAAGGGAATCAGGGTGGTGGGGAGGGTGGATGAGTCGGGACAATAGCCTTGGGATCCGGATGAACAATCCATATTAACCACTTGACTGGATTAAATCCAGTCAGGTAGTTATTTATACACAAAATTATCTTGTCAGCTTGGAGATGTCTGATCCGTAACATTCATATAATTTATTTCAGTCCGGCCATTGGTTTAATGACATTTGGATTCTTGCCTCTTAAATTAAAACAAAAATCCGACACCCTCAGAAATTTTCCAAATTTGGACTTCCAAATTCTTGATTGTCCGTCGTATCCCATTGACTCCCCTTCCATACTTACCAGGGACTGCGGAACCGGGAGGGGGTGGAGGGCTGGAGCCCCCCCCCCCCCCCCCCAACTTTTTGGTCATGAAAAATTTTATAAAGTGTTTGTTTTGATACGAAGGAAAAATGGTGTTGCTCCCACCGGTTGATTAAGGGCCCATATAAGTAATGAAATTTTGTTTTGTTTTGAAAATTCTCACCTCTCATATTCCTTAAATTACAGATACATAAATTATACATCAAAATGAAGGTTGGGATATTCATTCAATAAAACAAATGCTCTAGAAAACCTTGTTTCACTAATAAGGCATACATATATTCTCCTTATTACAGTTAGCAGGTTTTCTCTAATGAGAATTTATCTATTACCTGTATGCCAACTGCTATTATAGGGGAAGGGAGCTTAAACGTTTTTGGACAGTATATATGAAATACGTCCGATAAACTTTTTAAACTACAATAAAGCTGTTTCATTTTAAAATATTAACACGTTAGCAAAGAGGTGTACAGTACGTGGAGAGTGGATTGTAACTAAATCACCCGCGGAGTGGAGTTATCACCCAAGCTATAACTTTCAAATTTTGTATATATCGACAAAAAACACAAGCAATGTTTCAGCCAATGGACCTCCGGGTTTAACCCGGAGGTCCATTGGCTGAAACTTTACTGGTGCTGATTATGCTTTGCAACAAATTTGCAATTATTGCTCGGGTGGAATCGCCACTTTGCTGGTGATTTAGTGATAATACACTCTCCGCGTACTGTAGTTAGTGTTGCAGGTATGCTATATAAATGATCAAATAATATATCGTAGTGGAGTGCAAAGTGTTGTGATTGGAATGTTTGTAGGAGTTTCGGGGACCTGGACAACGTTGTATTTATACATTACGGTGACCTGTCCCTGGACTTGGTAGATCTTGGACATTGTCTCATCTGTTTTTGATAGCAGTCGTTTTTGGCTCACCAACGTTAGTTGTGTGAGCCTATGGCATAACCCTCATGTCGGCGTCGGCGTCCGCTTTCAAATATTTTGAACTTTTGTGTATAGGTTTTGATTTTTTGGCTTTTTAAAAAAATTTTTAGTTTCTGCATATTGCTATGGTGGTTCACTATAACATTTAACTCTTTTCCAGGGTATTTTGTCTTATTTTTTTTTTCCTTTCTTCCAAGTGGAGATTTGCCTTGCAGCATATGTCCATGCTTTCTATTGTATGTAAACATGCATCTTAGGGCTATGTTTGTATTATTTAACCCTTTTGCTGTTGAATTACTTCAATTTTGGACTTTTATGTACAGTTTTTGGACTTAGGCTTACAGCTTCTTACTTTTATGTACAGGTTGTGATAAAAAAAAAAACAATTTCAAGTGAGGTTGACCTCACTGCATATTGCAGTGGTGGTTATTATAACATTGATATCTTTCCAGTGCATTTTCAAAAATTTTTTAACCCTTTGAATAGATTTTTAGACTTATTTTGGCGTTTGCGTGCAGGTTTTCATGGTTTTTTTTTTTCCTTTCTTCCAAGTGTAGATTTACCTTGTAGCATATGTCCATGCTTTCTATTGTATGTATGTTAGGATGCTTCTTGGGGCTAGTATTATATTATTTAACCCGTTAGCTGCTTATTTACTTTAATTTTGGACTTTTGTGTGCAGGTTTTGTACTTTTGTGTGCAGGTTTTGTACTTTTGTGTGCAGGTTTTGATATTTTGGAGTGGAGTTTTACCTCACTGGCATATTGCCATGGTGGTTACTGTAACATTTCCAGGGTATTTTTCTAAATTTTAACTCTTTGAAACAAATGTGATACTTTTTTGACTTTTATGTGCAGGTTTTGAGGTTTGTCTTTCTTTTCTTCCAAGTGGATATTTTTCAAGTAGAGTTTCACCTTACTGGCATATTGCCATTGTGGTTACTGTGACAGGGTATTTTTCTCAATTTTAACCTCTTGAAACAAATGTGATACTTTTTTGACTTTTATGTGCAGGTTTTGAGGTTTGTCTTTCTTTTCTTCCAAGTGGTGACTTACCTTGTAGTCCAGGCACATTAGACATAAAAATGAGAAAGTAAGGAAAAAAATCGGAGAAAGCTGATTTTTTTATATGTTTCCGGGACACACATTGCGGATAAAGTGTGAAAAGTCCCCGCGAATCCGAGTTGAGCTTTTTTAGTTATAGCGTTTTTTTTATGAAAAAATTTTTTTTTTTTAAAATTCGACCCAGCTCCATATTTCTCATTCTTATTCGCCTTAGTAGGGTGAGAATCATAAATATCGTGCTGAATTATATTGAGAATACATATCCCCAACAGAAAATGCCAACTTTGTACCAATCCTCACACTCAATGGTGAAATATTCACGAAAATGTACAAAATTACGAAAAAAAAATTATTGTTTTCATACACACAACGGTACACAACGTCCATTAAATCAAATCTACGACTACTTTGGGAGTTAAATTATATATCAAAAATTGCAGAAAAGCAGTGGCTTTATAATGATATATAACAATAGTCATTTATTCCATAATGAACTGGTGAAACGTGTGAAATATTAACCATACCCCCTAAACTCAAATTCAAACGGCATCGACGGGATATATTCTGATCAGACCATAGAGCAGTGTTTAATGAGAATGTTCAAGCTCCCTGGTGGTCTCACACACGGCAGGGGAATAACCGATAGCACTGTTGCGAAATGGGTACATGGACTACCTCTTTGCCTTCCGATATGTAATGCTCTCGAAAATTTTGTTCATGTTCACACTGGTCATGGCGAACAACATCGGGATCTCCGTCAAAGTTCACAATTGACTGATGCCAATGATATTACCAAATTATTGAACTGGCTCAGAGTGCATTCCCCCTTTCAGAATAGAGATCCACTACAATTAGTCTCTATAGCGACCGGGCTTGTGGCCGACGAAACTGTGAACTGTGACCAAGTTCGCAAAATTGGTGAATGTTGCGTATCGAATGTTGTAAGCAAAACGTTCAACAGCATCAAACTACGACGTGTTGACACTGTGAAGTCTTTCGCATCGATGGCAAATAGCATCAAAGTCCGTGGAAGTAAGGTAGTGATTGACCCCACAATTCTGTTCAACCGCATCACATGTGTTATTCAGTCACAAGCAGAGATGGAAGAGTATCTCAAATATGAACTCGCCCCGAAACCACCAGCATTGTTTGATTCTGCAGGAGTGAGGAAGACACAGAAAAGCACGCTCGGTAAGATCCTCAAAACATACGCTTCCGAGCAAACTAAAATCCCAGAACATTCTCTGTTTGTTGTAGATGGTGGATTGTTATTGAGGGCAGTTGTATGGCCTAAACAGTCGTCATATAAGGACATATGTACATCATATTCCAATTATCTAGTGAGACATTTTGGGGCGAACGTCGTGGTTGTTTTTGATGGTTATGCTTGTACAATGTCGACAAAGGGCATGGAACAAGCCCGTAGATCTAAAGACAGTTATTCCATTGATATCAATATGTCACCCGAGTTACCAGCCACCACACCCCAATCCGATTTCCTTGCAAATGCCAAGAACAAAACCCAACTGATCGATCTTCTAATGCAGGAGCTATCTGCTATCAATATTCAGTCCAAGCAGGCCGAGGCTGATGCTGATGTACTGATAGCCGAAACTGCACTTGACATCGCTCAAGATGACAACAATGTTGTCGTTGTGGGAACAGACACAGACTTGTTAGTCATTCTTACCTCTCGAGTTCAACCGGATGTAATATTCACATGATGTATTCCATCACCCCAAACTTACTAGTTTCAGTTAGTGAAATAGCAACCAAAATGGGTGACCATAGAAGCAACCTCCTTGTAGCACATTCTATAAGTGGTTGTGACACTACTTCTGCATTCTTTCGAGTTGGTAAGAAGAAAGTATTCAGTACAATTGTCTCCGATGTTACTAGCGACTCACAACAGTATGTCAACACAATTTTGGCGGATGACAGTACACCAAGTGCAGTAGCCGCTGCCGGGGAACAACTTCTCCTGATCTTATACGGGAGTAAAACTGTTTCCTCTCTCGGCCAATATAGATATGTCACTTACAAGCGTTATGTAGCAAAATCTAAACTGAATAAACCCATCGACCTAGCCTCACTCCCACCAAGCAGCGATGCTGCACAACAACATGTCTACAGATGTTATCTCCAGGTCCAACAATGGCTGGGCACTTCGCTTCCTCCGACGGATTGGGGGTGGTCGCTAGACAATGGACTTCTTGTACCGACTGCAGCCACAAAGCCATGTGCCCCCGATAACCTGCTGAATCTGATCAGTTGTGGTTGCAAGAGTGCTTGTACAAAAAGGTGTGGGTGTAAGAAGGCAGGACTCTCTTGCTCAGGTTTGTGTAATTGCAGTTCGGATTCTTGTAACAACCACAGAAACACTGTCCTGTCGGAAATTTCTGAGTTCGATGAATGATATGTATGTAGGTCATGTCATTTCGGTATATAGCGTTGATAATAGTCAATGTAACTTAATCCATGTTGATTGATTTGTACATTCTGTAAATATTATTTATTGATTTTTGTACATTCTGTAAATATTATTTATTGATCTAATGCTGCCAGACACAGACGTGTCTGTTCGGTCCCAAGCCCGAAAATAGTTGAGTTCTCATGCTGACGAATTTTATGCCAAAAGGGGAACTCGGCCAGAAGCAGAGGGGGTCATCCATAATGTCTATTTTGTAAGCAATGATAAAAGTCTTCAAATGGTGGTGGATTTTTTATCGTCTGTCCAACTAACATCCCGTTCTGTACTACGACCCTTTGGGCAAATCCGTTAGGAAAATCGTCATTTTTTGCGTAAATCCGATACTTTTTTGTGAATTTTCAATAATTTTTCGCAGAAATTGTCACAGAATGCACATTTTCCTCTAGGTAAATGTATATTAGACATTATGTAGCTCGAAATACGCGTAAACAAAAAATACAGTTGGATCAATTCAAGGTTACAAAGTTCGTGCGATTTTTTTTTGATTTTTTTCAAACGCGTTTTCGAAAAAAGGCTGTAGAAAAAAAGCTCAGCTGGGATTTTAGGGCACTTTTGTCTAATCGTTCAGTGACATGTACTCGACATTCCCTGAAAAAATCAGCTTTCTCCGATTTTTTTTCCTAGTGAAACCTAATGTTCTTGGGCTATTGTAGCATATTGCCATGGTTCCTATTTTATGTTAGGATGCTTCTTGGGGCTATTATTATATTATTTAATCCTTTAGCTGTTTATTTACTTTAATTTTGGACTTTTGTGTGCTGGTTTTGTGTTTTTGTGTGCAGGTTTTGATATTTTTTTTAAGTGGAGTCAGGGATTTCTCGACAGGGGGTTGACCTCTCCGATAGGGGGGCTATAACATTTGACCTCCCAAACGAAGGAAAATGAGTGAAAATTGGTAAATTGGAGAGCCAAAATAGAAGCAAATTGAGTATGTTTGTTGATTATTTAACCCTTTATCTGACCTGAAAAGCAGACGACACTTGCAAAAATAATTCTTGAAAAACTAATTTTTTTCATTTTTTGTCTCAAAAACATAGGTTATGACCCCTCGTTGGAACGAGCTCGACGAGCTCGTTCCAACGAGGCGTCATAACCTATGTGTTTGAGACAAAAAATGAAAAAAATAATGAAAATTAATTGACGATTTTTGAGAATAGCGCTGTCCGGTTTTGGGCGTTACCTTAGGTAAAGGGTTAAAGTAAACATATTATAATAAGGTCGGGAAATATTTCATCTATAAAGCCAGTTTGACGAACAACATTAAGGAATTTCGTGATGAATCACTATTCTCTATCAAAGTTCCAGTGCTGTACGGGTTCGAGACAGACAAGACGAGATATCTACATTCGATTGTCGGAAATTTCTCGTGAAGTCGGGTTTACGAGACTCTCCGACGGACTGATTAAAAATCTCCAACGGGGAGGGGGGGGGGTGGACCTCTCCGACGGGGGGAGGGGGGGTGTACAGCCCCTGACCTAATTGACGCCACCACTGATTCTGACAGCTTGTTCCTTGACGAAGAATACTTTCCACAACTGGTCATTTTATGATGGAGTGTTCTAAGCGTATTAGCTATTTAAAAAGCTTTTGTTGTATTATCCCCTGCAGTTCAGTCAATATTTGAAGTTCGATCATTGTGACCGTGACGCTAATCGGCGTCAATTGGTTTCGACCAATTGAATGCCGTAGAAATTAAAAAGCAAATTAGGGTTGGTACCTCACCACCTTACAGTGATACTCAATATCGAGTATGAGACCCATCACTGTTAATTTCAGCTTGACAGTGTCTTCTCGTGCTCCCAGTCAGGTTCCTGGTGGTCCTTTGTGGGATGTTTTTTTCCATTCTTGGACCAGCATGGCACCAAGCACCTGGACACATCTTGGCTGGACTGGTTGGCCTGAAATTGCAAGCTGCAACTCATTCCAGACATGTTCGATTGGATTGAGGTCAGGGGAACTCGATGGCCAGTCCATACACCCAATCCCCTCCCTCTGTCGGTACTCCCCGACGGAATGGGCAACATGAGGACGGGCATTATCGTCCATCAGAATGAATCTTTCACCCACTGCACCTGCATACAATCTGACGTGGACATCCAGGATCTCATCAATATACCGATGTGTAGTCGATGTACCACGTTCAAGGACACATAGCTCTGTACGTCCATCCCAACTGATGCCGCCCCAGACCATGTTTGACCCTCCATCATAGAGGTCATGATATCGTGATATCCTGGGCCAAAGCAACCTTGTGCGATTAGTCTTAACCCATTCAACAGTAAGTGCGGTTCTGTACAGTTAACACTAGAAGTCCTGTCACGAACTGTGCGCTTATCTAGGCTTAATTGCGCGTAGGAATTGCGCGCAATTGCCATATCGAATGGCATCCAAAGCACAGCAGGTTCTCCTGGTTACTCATAGCAAACGCAGGCAATGTTTCTGCCAATGGACCTCCGGGTTACCCGGAGGTCCATTGGCTGAAACATTGCTTGTGCATAGGTCATATGTACAGCATTTGATAGCCTTACTAAGGTCATAACGCGTAGATTAACGCGCAAATCGACGTGCTATTTGTGCACATTTCATGACAGGACTTCTAGTCTTAACTGTATATGTCCTTATAACTGTTATCTCAGTATTTTTTCGCAAATCCTCTTTTCAAATTTTTAACATCTACGTCCCACCATGGAAACCCCGATAAGTGAAGCAGTACTTGTTTATTATTGTAAACAAGTTGTGGTTTACTGGTAAAATAGATCTCAGTCACCAATGCTTTGGGGTGGACTACAATGGTAACTATAAACGATTGACTCAACCTGATTTAACTCCATGTTGTGATCACGATTAGTCATTGTGCCGAGATATGTGACCTTAAAAGCCAATAGGCCTAAATGCATAAATACATAACCTCTCCTTGGCAATAACTTTTGAGGTCGAAGAGTCAGTGACAATGCAAAATTCGTATTCAGTCGCAATCAGATTTTCTTGCAAACTTCCCTTTCAGTACATTTTTATTTCTATTAATACAGTTAAAACTAGAAGTCCTGTCACGAACTGTGCGCTTATCTAGGCTTAATTGCGCGTAGGAATTGCGCGCAATTGCCATATCGAATGTCATCCAAAGCACGACAGGTTCTCCTGGTTACTCGCAGCAAACACAGGCAATGTTTCTGCCAATGGACCTCCGGGTTACCTGGAGGTCCATTGGCTGAAACATTTCTTGTGCACAGGCCATATGTACAGAATTTCATAGCCTTACTATGGTTATAACACGTAGATTAACGCGCATATCAACGTGCTATTTGCGCGCATTTCATGACAGAACTTCTTTCGTCATACTTGTAAAATTCAACTTAAGATGTATACTGAGTCAAAAAGGAAAGTATAAAAAACTTTGAGGAGCATTTTTTTATTATTATCGACTTTAATCCCAAACAAATTATTGTAACTTCATAATTCGAGTCTAGCTGTGTGAATTTGCATAATTTCATGTTCTTGCTGTTGCCAGGAGTACGTCAGGACGTCGCAGTTCAGACATGGGGTGAAATGAAATGTTCACACATGCAGTCAATAGCGTGCATGTCCACCGTTTGCCTCTCAGATGGCAAGACATCGACGACGCATGGACCTGATAAGTCTCTGGATGTGACCCTGTGGTATTGCGTTCCACTCTTGCCTTAGAACATTATGTAAATCGCCTAACGTCTGAAGATCATGTCGTCGTACCCGACGGTCCAATTGATCCCAAAGATGCTCGATTGGTGACAAAGCTGGCGAAATTGGGGACCAGGGAAGAACTTCGATGATCTGCTCCTCAAGAAATTCACGACAGATACGCGCCACGTGACGTCGGGCATTGCCTTGCTGGAATACCTGCAATCCGACGTTAGCGTTGAACAACGGGATGACAACATCATTAAGAAAGTCGTCCCTCTTTCACTGTCCACTCAGATTACCATCGATGAAGATCAACTGCGTTCGATGGTGCAAGGAAATTCCTGCCCAAACCATTACACTAACCCCTCCGAAACGGTCGCATTCCCGCACGCAAGCATCAGAAAACCGTTCTCCTCGTCGACAATACACTCTTGCTCTGCCATCAGCGCGCCGTAGACAAAATCGTGATTCATCACTCAAAAGAATTGTGCTCCAACGCTGCTGAGTCCAGCGAACACGCTGGCGTACCCATTCCATTCTAAACGGCGCGATGACGTTGGGTAAGGATTAGTACGTTGTATGGACGCCTACTTTTGTAGTGTTCAGCGCGAGTCTGTTGCGGGCAATTTCATGCATACCAATGGCACGCAATCTCTGATTTTCGGTTAAACTTGGCATTTTTTAGAATGTCGGAAGACAACTAGCGTGTTTTCTCAATAACCCACTCTCTAGCATAACATAACACAAAGAAAATCGTTGGTCACCCATCCAATTTGACATTCTCGGGTAGCACGTGCTCATTTGAAGTCTCTTTGCACGACTTCTTATCCACAGACATGCATCATTAGAACTATTATATTTCATCCTTTATGCTATTTTCACGCATTTGTTTCTATTTTATTTTCTTTTTAGCTCACCAACTTTAGTTGTGTGAGCTTATGGCATGGCTCGATCGGTCGGCGTCAGCGTCGGCGTCGGCGTCAGCGTACGTGTCCAATAATGTTAAAGTTTCTGTTTAGGTCACTTACACACCCTATTTCCATATCATGGCTTTTATAATGCTGCTATATGATGATTATTATCATTTTACCATGATTTAACCCCTCATACACTACATTTTAGACATTTTTCTTGACATTTTTAGTTGCGTTTAGTTTTCTGTTTAGCACAGAATTTCATGTTTAACTAAGTATGTAGGTCAGCTGCTGTGCTCCTTCTCTTCCAATGGCACTTATATTCATCATACATGTTCCTCGGTATCATTGTCCCATGATTAACCCCTCATACCCAGCATTTTAAACATTTTTCTTGACATTTTTAGTTGCGTTTAGTTTTCTGTTTAGCTCAGAATTTCATGTTTAACTTATTGTTTATGTCAGTTTCTTTACCTTTAAGAGGTTGTGTTTAAGTAAGCTTTGTCGCATGTTATGAGCCTGTTTGATACAGTTCTTGTGTTTGCCAAAGTTACTATCAAAGAGGAATGTTGGTGAGCTATAGGGCGTTGGCGTCCTTCTTGTTTGACTCGGAATGCAGTTTGAATATATTGTTGTAGCATTCAACATGTATGTTTGTGTTTGTTTACGTTTATTTTTACTCATGTACAAGTAAACCCCGCGATAAAGTGGTCATGGTGCATTTATTGCAAGTAAGGTTTATGTTCGAGAACGTTCTCTCTCTGAAACTTTCTTCGGTCTTTTTTCACATTTCTTTGGATTCATTGTTGATTCAGCAAAATGTTTTTAGGAAATCTCGATCGCGGATCTCTATTCATTTTGATTGCTGGAACGTCAGCGAAAAATGTCGAAGCTCAGTGTGCCCCAACCCCCATCCTTCAAGATGGTGTCAATGCGATATCTCCTCGTAATCATGACGTTTGATGACGTGAAAGCTGTACCATAGTGTTCAACCAATTAACAAAAATGGTCCCTGACCGATTACCGGTTATTTGAGCTCACGATCGGCCGATTCTTATGCCGATTCCGATTGTAATACCGTCGAAAGAGCAACATTAAACTGAACATTTTTCACAGTGTGAAGCTTCGTTGGCAATGGTCGTAGTTAAAGTACTTGTCGCGCACACTTGCGCGGTAAACGTGGCTCTCTGAGTCAACGTCGAGCCCGGTTAGTCCTCGGATGCGTGACCGTCTGAGCGATCGATTCCAACTCCCGCGTTGTGTTCTTGATCAAGGCACTTAACCCTTTACCTAACCTGAAAAGCAGACGACACTTGCAAAAATAATTCTTGAATAACTATTTTTTTTCCGTTTTTGTCTCAAAAACATAGGTTATGACCCCTCGTTGGAACGAGCTCGACGAGCTCGTTCCAACGAGGGGTCATAACCTATGTTTTTGAGACAAAAATGAAAAAAATAATGAAAATTAATTGGCGATTTTTGAGAATAACGCTGGCCGGTTTTGGCCGTTACGTTAGGTAAAGGGTTAACCCCGATTGTCCCTATGGGGACACGATGGCGCCGTGTAGTAAGGCGTACTGCACGTCGATGATGCGCATGTCTTCAACCAATCTAACCCTGCCTGAACTGCGGTGCGGAGTTACGATGTTGGGGAGCTGGCAGCTGCTCGTCGTTGCTCGGTGGTTCTCTTTGGATACTCTGGCTTCCTCCACCCGTAAAACTGTCACTGTCATGATTAGCCATTGTGCGTAGGTATGTGACCTTAAACACCAATAAATAAATAAATAAATAATTGCTACGACATTTGAAACTAGACGTACTGTCACGAACTGTGCGCTTATCCTGGCTTAATTGCGCGTAGGAATTGCGCGCAATTGCCATATCGAATGGTACATAGGATGGTAAGTTGATAATATAGGATAACAACTGTGGTACATACGATGGTAAGTTGATAATATAGGATAACAACTGTGGTACATACGTAGTATAGTAAGTTGATAATATTGGATAACAACCATGGTACATACGTAGTATAGTAAGTTGATAATATAGGATAACAACCGTGGTACATACGTAGTATAGTAAGTTGATAATATAGGATAACAACTGTGGTACATAGTATAGTAAGTTGATAATATAGGATAACAACTGTGGTACATAGTATAGTAAGTTGATAATATAGGCTAACAACCATGGTACATACGTAGTGTAGTAAGTTGATAATATAGGATAACAACCGTGGTATATACGTAGTATAGTAAGTTGATAATATAAGATAACAGCTGTGGTACATACGTAGTATAGTAAGTTGATAATATAGGATAACAACTGTTGTATATACGTAGTATAGTAAGTTGATAATATAGGATAACAACTGTTGTATATACAGGCAGGTTCTCCTTTTTAAAAAACATATAAAACACAGGTAATGTTTCTGCCAATGGACCTCTGGGTTACCCGGAGGTTCTTTGGCTGAAACATTGCTTGTGCACAGGCCATATGTTCAGAATTTGATAGCCTTACTATGGTCATAACGCGTAGATTAACGCGCAGATCGACGTGCTATTTGTGCGTATTTCATGACAGGACTTCTAGTTTTAACTGAAGATCGCGATGTGATTGAGAAAGATGACACGATTTTAATTAGAAAACTGTAATTAACTTTTTTCTATCTACCACACAGTTCTCCAAAAATGACCGAAATGAACTCCACGAATTTAAACAAACAGAGCGATTTAATAAAGGAGTTGGTGACTTTAAGAAGAAAATGTGCTGCAAAAGGATTGTCGGGGTCGGAAAGCAAATGCCTTCTGACCAGTTCCAAATTCAAAAAAGCACCACAAAAACGCTTCGGACATTGGAAATACACCATTGGAGCCATATTCCTGGGAATTCTAGCAATTTGTGTAGCAATATTATCAGCTACGGACATTGGCGGGGAATTGGTTGAAGATCTTATAGCATCAAAATGTGTGGTTGGTAACAACGCCTTCCTGATGGAAGCTGCTAGGCCGGTGATGTCATGTGACCTGTGTAAGAATATTGAGCAGGTGCCTGTTGTTTATAACATATCAACAGAAGAATTTGTGAGTCAACATGCATACAAGGGTGTGCCACTATTAGTTAAGGAGGCTACTACAAACTGGACAGCCATGGATCAGTTTGGTTTCCACTTTTTCAAGAAACTTTACACCGAGAGTAACGCATCGTTGGATGATGAAGAGTGTCAGTTCTTTCCATATAAGACCTCATTCAAGTCACTTAAAGATGTATTTGAAATGTCAGACGATAGAGCGAACTTCAAACCAGGACAGCAACCATGGTACATAGGATGGTAAGTTGATAATGTATAACAAATATGGTTCATAGGATGGTACGTTTATAATATAGGATAACAACTGTGGTACATAAGAAGGTAAGTTGATAATATAGGATAACAACCGTGGTACATACATAAAATAGTAAGCTGGTAACATAGGATAACAACTGTGGTACATATGTAGTATAGTAAGATAATAATATTACAGGATAACAACCGTGGTACATGGGATGGTAAGTTGATAATATAGGATAATAACTGTTGTACATAGGATGGTAAGTTGATAATATAGGATAACAACCGTGGTACATAGTATAGTAAGTTGATAATATAGGATAACAACCGTGATACATACGTAGTATAGTAAGCTGATAATATAGGATAACAACTGTGGTACATAGTATAGTAAGTTGGTAATATAGGATAACAACCGTGGTACATAGTATAGTAAGTTGATAATATAGGATAACAACCATGGTACGTACGTAGTATAGTAAGTTGATAATATAGGATAACAACCATGGTACAGGATAACAACCATGGTACATACGTAGTATAGTAAGTTGATAATACAGGATAACAACTGTGGTACATAGTATAGTAAGTTGATAATATAGGATAACAGCCATGGTACAGGATAACAACCATGGTACATGCGTAGTATAGTAAGTTGATAATATAGGATAACAACCATGGTACATACGTAGTATAGTAAGTTGATAATATAGGATAACAGCCATGGTACAGGATAACAACCATGGTACATACGTAGTATAGTAAATTGATAATATAGGATAACAACCATGGTACATACGTGGTATAGTAAGTTGATAATATAGGATAACAACCATGGTACGTACGTAGTATACTCAGTTGATAATATAGGATAACAACCCTGGTACATACGTAGTATAGTTAGTTGATAATACAGGATAACAATCATGGTACATGCGTAAAATAGTTAGTTGATAATATAGGATAACATGCGTAGTATAGTTAGTTGATAATATAGGATAACAACCGTGGTACATAGTATAGTAAGTTGACAATATAGGATAACAATCGTGGTACATAGTATAGTAAGTTGATAATATAGGATAACAATCGTGGTACATACGTTGTATAGTAAGTTGATAATATTGGATAACAACCATGGTACATAAGTAGTATAGTAAGTTGATAATATAGGATAACAACCGTGGTACATATGTAGTATAGTAAGTTGATAATATAGGATACCAACTGTGGTACATAGTATAGTAAGTTGATAATATAGGATAACAACCGTGGTATATATGTAGTATAGTAAGTTGATAATATAGGATAACAGCTGTGGTACATACGTAGTATAGTAAGTTGATAATATAGGGTAACAACTGTGGTACATAGTATAGTAAGTTGATAATATAGGATAACAACCATGGTACATACATAGTATAGTAAGTTGATAATATAGGATAACAACCGTGGTACATAGCATGGTAAGTTGATAATATAGGATAACAACTGTGGTACATAGTATAGTAACTTGATAATATAGGATAACAATCGTAGTACATAGTATGGTAAGTTGATAATATAGGATAACAACCATGGTACATACGTAGTATAGTAAGTTGATAATATTGGATAACAACCATGATACATACGTAGTATAGTAAGTTGATAATATAGGATAACAAAACCGTGGTACATAGGATGGTAAGTTGATAATATAGGATAACAATAGTAGTACATAGTATGGTAAATTGATAATATAGGGTAACAACTGTGGTACATAGTATAGTAAGTTGATAATATAGGATAACAGCTGTGGTACATACGTAGTATAGTAAGTTGATAATATAGGGTAACAACTGTGGTACATAGTATAGTAAGTTGATAATATAGGATAACAACCATGGTACATACATAGTATAGTAAGTTGATAATATATGATAACAACCGTGGTACATAGTATAGTAAGTTGATAATATAGGATAACAACCATGGTGCATACGTTGTATAGTAAGTTGATAATGTAGGATAACAACTGTGGTATATACGTAGTATAGTAAGTTGATAATATAGGATAACAGCTGTGGTACATACGTAGTATAGTAAGTTGATAATATAGGATAACAACTGTGGTATATACGTAGTATAGTAAGTTGATAATATAGGATAACAGCTGTGGTACATACGTAGTATAGTAAGTTGATAATATAGGATAACAACTGCGCTACATACATAGTATAGTAAGTTGATAATATAGGATTACAACTGTGGTACATATGTAGTATAGTAAGTTGATAATATAGGATAACAGCTGTGGTACATAGTATAGTAAGTTGATAATATAGGATAACAACTGCGCTACATACATAGTATAGTAAGTTGATAATATAGGATAACAACTGTGGTACATACGTAGTATAGTAAGTTGATAATATTGGATAACAACCATGGTACATACGTAGTATAGTAAGTTGATAATATAGGATAACAACTGTGGTACATAGTATAGTAAGCTGATAATATAGGATAACAACCGTGGTACATAGTATGGTAAGTTGATAATACAGGATAACAACCATAGTACATACGAAGTATAGTAAGTTGATAATATAGGATAACAACCGTGGAACATATGTAGTATAGTAAGTTGATAATACAGGATAACAACTGTGGTACTTACTATGGTAAGTTGATAATACAGGATAACAACCGTGGTACATACGTAGTATAGTAAGTTGATAATATAGGATAACAGCTGTGGGACATAATATAGTAAGTTGATAATACAGGATAACAACCGTGGTACACAGTATGGTAAGTTGATAATACAGGATAACAACCATGGTACATATGTAGTATAGTAAGTTGGTAATATAGGATACCAACCGTGGTACATAGTATAGTAAGTTGATAATATAGGATAACAGCTGTGGTACATGCGTAGTATAGTAAGTTGATAATATAGGATAACAACTGTGGTATATACGTAGTATAGTAAGTTGATAATATAGGATAACAACTGTGGTACATAGTATAGTAAGTTGATAATATAGGATAACAACCGTGGTACATAGTATAGTAAGTTGATAATATAGGATAACAACCATGGTACATACGTAGTATAGTAAGTTGATAATATTGGATAACAACCATGGTACATACGTAGTATAGTAAGTTGATAATATAGGATAACAACCGTGGTACATATGTAGTATAGTAAGTTGATAATACAGGATAACAACTGTGGTACATAGTATGGTAAGTTGATAATATAGGATAACAACCGTGATACATAGTATGGTAAGTTGATAATACAGGATAACAACTATGGTACATACGTAGTATAGTAAGTTGATAATATTGGACAACAACCATGGTACATACGTAGTATAGTAAGTTGATAATTCAGGATAACAACTGTGGTACATAGTATAGTAAGTTGATAATATAGGATAACAGCTGTGGTACATAGTATAGTAAGTTGATAATATAGGATAACAGCTGTGGTACATAGTATAGTAAGTTGATAATACAGGATAACAACCGTGGTACATAGTATAGTAAGTTGATAATACAGGATAACCAACCGTGGTACATAGTATGGTTAGTTGATAATACAGGATAACAACCATGGTACATGCGTAGTATAGTAAGTTGATAATATAGGATAACAATCGTAGTACATACGTAGTATAGTAAGTTGATAATACAGGATAACAACCGTGGTACATAGTATAGTAAGTTGATAATACAGGATAACAACCGTGGTACATACGTAGTATAGTAAGTTGATAATATTGGACAACAACCGTGGTACATGCGTAGTATAGTAAGTTGATAATATAGGATAACAACCGTGGTATATAGTATCGTAAGTTGATAATACAGGATAACAACCGTGGTACATACGATGGTAAGTTGATAATATTGGATAACAAACATGGTACATATGCAGTATAGTAAGTTGATAATCTAGGATAACAGCTGTGTTACATAGTATAGTAAGTTGATAATACAGGATAACAACCGTGGTACATAGTATGGTAAGTTGATAATACAGGATAACAATCGTGGTACATAGTATGGTCAGTTGATAATGCAGGATAACAACCATGGTACATACGTAGTATAGTAAGTTGGTAATATTGGATAACAACCGTGGTACATAGTATAGTAAGTTGATAATATTGGATAACAACCATGGTACATACATAGTATGGTAAGTTGATAATATAGGATAACAGCTGTGGTACATAGTATAGTAAGTTGATAATACAGGATAACAACCGTGGTACATAGTATGGTAAGTTGGTAATTCAGGATAACAACCGTGGTACACAAGTAGTATAGTAAGTTGATAATATAGGATAACAAGTGCGGTACATAGGATACTAAGATGATAATAGAGGATAACAACCATGGAACAGAGAAAGATAAGTTGATAATATTGGATAACAATTGTGGTACATACATAGTATAGTAAGTTGATAATATAGGATAACAACCATGGTACATACGTAGTATGGTAAGTTGATAATATAGGATAACAACCCTAGTACATACGTAGTATAGTAAGTTGATAATATAGGGTAACAACCATGGTACATACGTAGTATAGTAAGTTGATAATATAGAATAACAACCATGGTACGTACGTAGTATGGTAAGTTGATAATATTGGATAACAACCACGGTACATACGTAGTATAGTAAGTTGATAATATAGGATAACAACCATGGTACATACGTAGTATGGTAAGTTGATAATATAGGATAACAACCCTAGTACATACGTAGTATAGTAAGTTGATAATATAGGATAGCAAGTGTGGTACATAGGATACTAAGATGATAATAGAGGATAACAACCATGGAACAGAGAAGGATAAGTTGATAATATAGGATAAGAATCGTCGTACTTAGGACGGTAAGTTGATAATATGGAAGACCAACCATGGTACATAGAATGGTAAATTGATAATATAGGATAAGAATCGTCGTACTTAGGACGGTAAGTTGATAATATGGGAGACCAACCATGGTACATAGAATGGTAAGTTGATAATATTTGATAACAACTGTGGTACACAGGATGGCAAGTTGATAATATAGGAGGTCAACTATGGTGCATACAGCATTAAATTGATAAAAAATGTCGAAATGCAAACCAGTGAAGCAACCCTTTCACTCGGTTCCAAAGCGAGGATATCAAATTTCCCAACGTGGTGGGCGAGAGTTACAATTTACTGACAGTGTCCCTGGGTTGTTTACCGTCGCTACAAACTACAAACCTAACTTGGTATATACACAGAACGACACACCCGTGTGAATAGGTTAATCGATATGGCACGATTGCCAGTGCGGAAGGATAGAGCGGGAGGCCACAGGTGTGTGTCGTTCTGTGTTTACTACATGCCTTCATGTCTGCGAAAACAATTATTAAGGCACTCAGCAATTCAATTGAAAACTATCTTTTATAGCCAACCAAATTTGCGAGCAGAACCCGTGTTACTATTTCATCCCCCGCGTTCCAATGTGTTCTATGTGCCTATTGGCACATTAACCCTTTACCCAACGAATCGCCCGCATCTACCCGCTCAATATGCAAATTCAGCAGGTGAAAAAATATTATTTTTCGAAACATTTCAACAAAACCATAGCATGTGTTAGAGGATTTCCACCTCACGCGTTAGAGGATTTCCACCTCAAGCGTTAGAGGATTTCCACCTCAAGAATTAGAGGATTTCCACCTCAAGAATTAGAGGATTTCCACCTCAAGCGTTACTGGATTTCCGCCTCAAGCGTTAGAGGATTTCCACCTCAAGCATTAGAGGATTTCCACCTCAAGCGTTACTGGATTTCCACATCAAGCGTTAGAGGATTTCCACCTCAAGCATTAGAGGATTTCCACCTCAAGCATTAGAGGATTTCCACCTCAAGAATTAGAGGATTTCCACATCAAGAATTAGAGGATTTCCACATCAAGCATTAGAGGATTTCCACCTCAAGCGTTAGATGATTTCCACCTCAAGCATTAGAGGATTTCCACCTCAAGCGTTACTGGATTTCCACATCAAGCGTTAGAGGATTTCCACCTCAAGCATTAGAGGATTTCCACCTCAAGCATTAGAGGATTTCCACCTCAAGCATTAGAGGATTTCCACCTCAAGCATTAGAGGATTTCCACCTCAAGCGTTACTGGATTTCCACATCAAGCGTTAGAGGATTTCCACCTCGAGCATTAGAGGATTTCCACCTCAAGCGTTACTGGATTTCCACATCAAGCGTTAGAGGATTTCCACCTCAAGCATTAGAGGATTTCCACCTCAAGCATTAGAGGATTTCCACCTCAAGCATTAGAGGATTTCCACCTCAAGCGTTACTGGATTTCCACATCAACCGTTAGAGGATTTCCACCTCAAGCATTAGAGGATTTCCACCTCAAGCATTAGAGGATTTCCACCTCAAGCATTAGAGGATTTCCACCTCAAGCATTAGAGGATTTCCACCTCAAGCGTTACTGGATTTCCACATCAAGCGTTAGAGGATTTCCACCTCCAGCATTAGAGGATTTCCACCTCAAGCATTAGAGGATTTCCACCTCAAGCATTACTGGATTTCCACATCAAGCGTTAGAGGATTTCCACCTCAAGCATTAGAGGATTTCCACCTCAAGCATTAGAGGATTTCCACCTCAAGCATTGGAGGCTTTCCACCTCAAGCATTAGAGGATTTCCACCTCAAGCGTTACTGGATTTCCACATCAAGCGTTACTGGATTTCCACCTCAAGCGTTAGAGGATTTCCACCTCAAGCATTAGAGGATTTCCACCTCAAGCGTTACTGGATTTCCACATCAAGCGTTAGAGGATTTCCACCTCAAGCATTAGAGGATTTCCACCTCAAGCATTAGAGGATTTCCACCTCAAGAATTAGAGGATTTCCACATCAAGAATTAGAGGATTTCCACCTCAAGCGTTACTGGATTTCCACATCAAGCGTTAGAGGATTTCCACCTCAAGCATTAGAGGATTTCCACCTCAAGCATTAGAGGATTTCCACCTCAAGAATTAGAGGATTTCCACCTCAAGCGTTACTGGATTTCCACTTCAAGCATTAGAGGATTTCCACCTCAAGCGTTAGAGGATTTCCACATCAAGCATTAGAGGATTTCCACCTCAAGCATTAGAGGATTTCCACATCAAGCGTTAGAGGATTTCCACATCAAGCGTTAGAGGATTTCCACCTCAAGCGTTAGAGGATTTCCACCTCAAGCGTTACTGGATTTCCACATCAAGCGTTAGAGGATTTCCATCTCAAGCATTAGTGGATTTCCACATCAAGCATTAGAGGATTTCCACATCAAGCGTTAGAGGATTTCCACCTCAAGCGTTAGAGGATTTCCACTTCAAGCGTTAGAGGATTTCCACCTCAAGCGTTACTGGATTTCCACATCAAGCATTAGAGGATTTCCACCTCAAGCATTAGAGGATTTCCACATCAAGAATTAGAGGATTTCCACCTCAAGCGTTACTGGATTTCCACATCAAGCGTTAGAGGATTTCCACCTCAAGCATTAGTGGATTTCCACATCAACCGTTAGAGGATTTCCACATCAACCGTTAGAGGATTTCCACATCAAGCGTTAGAGGATTTCCACCTCAAGCGTTACTGGATTTCCACATCAAGCGTTAGAGGATTTCCACCTCAAGCATTAGAGGATTTCCACATCAAGTGTTAGAGGATTTCCACCTCAAGCGTTAGAGGATTTCCACCTCAAGCGTTACTGGATTTCCACATCAAGCGTTAGAGGATTTCCATCTCAAGCATTAGTGGATTTCCACATCAAGCGTTAGAGGATTTCCACCTCGAGCGTTAGAGGATTTCCACCTCAAGAATTAGAGGATTTCCACCTCAAGCATTAGAGGATTTCCACCTCAAGCGTTACTGGATTTCCACCTCAAGCATTAGTGGATTTGCACATCAAGCATTAGAGGATTTCCACCTCGAGCGTTAGAGGATTTCCACCTCAAGTGTTGGAGGATTTCCACCTCAAGCGTTACTGGATTTCCACCTCAAGCATTAGAGGATTTCCACCTCAAGCATTAGAGGATTTCCACCTCAAGCGTTAGAGGATTTCCACATCAAGCGTTAGAGGATTTCCACATCAAGCGTTACTGGATTTCCACATCAAGCGTTAGAGGATTTCCATCTCAAGCATTAGTGGATTTCCACATCAAGCGTTAGAGGATTTCCACCTCGAGCGTTAGAGGATTTCCACCTCAAGAATTAGAGGATTTCCACCTCAAGCATTAGAGGATTTCCACCTCAAGCGTTACTGGATTTCCACCTCAAGCATTAGTGGATTTGCACATCAAGCATTAGAGGATTTCCACCTCGAGCGTTAGAGGATTTCCACCTCAAGTGTTGGAGGATTTCCACCTCAAGCTTTACTGGATTTCCACCTCAAGCATTAGAGGATTTCCACCTCAAGCGTTAGAGGATTTCCACCTCAAGCGTTAGAGGATTTCCACCTCAAGCATTAGAGGATTTCCACCTCAAGAATTAGAGGATTTCCACCTCAAGTGTTACTGGATTTCCACCTCAAGCGTTAGAGGATTTCCACCTCAAGCGTTAGAGGATTTCCGCATCAAGCGTTAGAGGATTTCCACCTCAAGCATTAGAGGATTTCCACCTCAAGCGTTACTGGATTTCCACATCAAGCGTTAGAGGATTTCCATCTCAAGCATTAGTGGATTTCCACATCAAGCATTAGTGGATTTCCACATCAAGCATTAGTGGATTTCCACATCAAGCATTAGTGGATTTCCACATCAAGCATTAGAGGATTTCCACATCAAGCGTTAGAGGATTTCCACCTCAAGCATTAGAGGATTTCCACCTCAAGCGTTAGAGGATTTCCACCTCAAGCGTTACTGGATTTCCACATCAAGCATTAGAGGATTTCCACCTCAAGCATTAGAGGATTTCCACATCAAGAATTAGAGGATTTCCACCTCAAGCATTACTGGATTTCCACATCAAGCGTTAGAGGATTTCCATCTCAAGCATTAGTGGATTTCCACATCAACCGTTAGAGGATTTCCACATCAACCGTTAGAGGATTTCCACATCAAGCGTTAGAGGATTTCCACCTCAAGCGTTACTGGATTTCCACATCAAGCGTTAGAGGATTTCCACCTCAAGCATTAGAGGATTTCCACATCAAGTGTTAGAGGATTTCCACCTCAAGCGTTAGAGGATTTCCACCTCAAGCGTTACTGGATTTCCACATCAAGCGTTAGAGGATTTCCATCTCAAGCATTAGTGGATTTCCACATCAAGCGTTAGAGGATTTCCACCTCGAGCGTTAGAGGATTTCCACCTCAAGAATTAGAGGATTTCCACCTCAAGCATTAGAGGATTTCCACCTCAAGCGTTACTGGATTTCCACCTCAAGCATTAGTGGATTTCCACATCAAGCGTTAGAGGATTTCCACCTCAAGAATTAGAGGATTTCCACCTCAAGCATTAGAGGATTTCCACCTCAAGCGTTACTGGATTTCCACCTCAAGCGTTAGAGGATTTCCACCTCAAGCATTAGTGGATTTCCACATCAAGCGTTAGAGGATTTCCACCTCAAGCATTAGAGGATTTCCACCTCGAGCGTTAGAGGATTTCCAATTCAAGCATTAGAGGATTTCCACCTCAAGCGTAGAGGATTTCCACCTCGAGCGTTAGAGAATTTCCAATTCAAGCATTAGAGGATTTCCACCTAATGCGTTAGGACTGCGTTAGTTCGGAGTCCTATTTTACGAGTAAAGCAGAACTTATTTACCACTGTGAACACAAGCACTAGTCTGTACACCTGCTGTAAACCAAGCGGTGTAAAGTACCCAAACTATTCTATCATGTCAGTCTTGTACGAGATACACGGCATTATTGTATTGTATTATACGAGATATCTAACATTATTGTATTGTATTGTATTGTATAATACCAAATTCCTAACATTGTATTTTATTGTATTATACGAGATACCTAACATTATGCGGTGTTCCTCATGGATCGGTTCTCGGACCGATTCTGTATACCATATATGTCCTTCCACTGGGTGACATTATAAGAAAGCATGGGCTTAAGTTTCATTGTTATGCTGATGACACACAGCTATACATCCATTTCTATAAAGACAGCGTTGCCTGTTTCGTGCAGAAATTAGAACAGTTCATTCTGGAAATGAAATCTTGGATGACTGCTAATTTCTTTAAATTAAATCACGATAAAACTGAAATTATCTTTTTTGGAACTCAACAGCAATTGTCTAAATTCCCCAAACTTGATTTACACATCCAGGATGTGTGCATTTCCTCAACCAAGTCCGTTCGTAACCTCGGCTTTTTCTTCGATGAAAACCTATCACTGGACAGACATGTCAGATACATCTGCCAGGTGGCATATTTTCATCTGAGAAACATCAGCAAAATTAGGAACTTAATAGACAACAAAACAGCTGAACAACTCGTATATGCCTTTGTGACAACTCGGCTCGACTACTGCACTTCCCTGCTCTCTGGATCAACAAATGCCCACATTATAAAACTGCAGCATATACAGAACTGTGCAGCTCGAGTAGTCACCAGAAATAGAAAAACTTGCCACATAACACCCATCCTTAAGGAACTGCACTGGCTGCCAGTATGCCGGAGAATCGAATATAAACTGTGTCTGCTGTTTTTAAGAGCCTTCACGGCCTCGCACCACCCTACCTCACTGAGTTTGTAAATCGGTATGAACCAGCCCGAGCTTTAAGGTCCGGCAATGAAACTTTGCTCTCACAGCCAAGGGCAAGACTGAAGACCGCAGGTGACAGAGCATCCTCTGTGGCTGCCCCCACTGTGTGGAACTCACTCCCAAAACATATAAAAACTATCAGTACCTTAAATTCATTCAAGAAAAGCATGAAAACACATTTCTTCCAACGGGCATTCCATTAGTTTTTGTAAAGCCAAAGAGCACTTTTGTGGATTTTAGGCTTATAAATTATTTATTATTATTATTATTATTTATTGTATTGTATTGTATTATACCAAATACTTAACATTGTATTTTATTGTATTATACGAGATACCTAACATTATTGTGGTGTATTGTATTATACGAGATACCTAACATTATTGTATTGTATTGTATTATACGAGATACCTAACATTATTGTATTGTATTATAGTATAACTTGGTAGACGTGTTGCTTATGGGAAGACAATGTGTCGTGAACAATTTTTGTTTTATTGGATTGAGGTCAAGGTCACAGATCAAGGTCAGCTGTCCGTCAGGAAGATTTTCATGTCAGCTTCATAACTCTGGAATACATGTTGCTTATGGGCAGACGATTTTCCGCGCACAAAAATGTAGAATGGTACTCTTGAAAAAATACTCGCGTTACATATGATCTTTGAAAAATAATTTAGTGCCTGTTCACTGCTGTAAACATGCTCTGTTTTACTGGTAAAATAGGACCCCGTCACCAATGCCTGAGAGGTGCAAACCCTCTTTAAAATGGGCAACATGGCTTATTAACGCTCACCTCCGGTGTTGAATTGATACTCATGTTGTTGTCATGATTAGCCATTGTGCAAAAATATGTGACCTTAAACACCAATAAATAAATAAATAAATAAATAAATAAATAACCATAATCCTCATTGACTAATACTCTAACAACATCATCAAGGCATGACTTCGATGAAGGAATCTCTTGATGATGTAGTTGGAATATTATACAGTCGTGACGTGAACCGAAACAAATCACGACCCCCCCCCCTCCCCCCCCCCCCCACACACACACACACACCTTCCTCCATTTCTCAATCAGTTATCTTTGCCCTTGACTCTTCTCGTAAAATACAAACGAGGATTCTTATGGTAGCGTGTTTGAGCCGATTAGGAATGCACACGAATATGAGATTGTTAACGATAGGTAATACCTCGAACCGGATTTCAAAGTATGGTAAATAGAGACTGACACATACAAAATACACTTCCTGAATTACTGTCATTAATTTAGTTGACATAACAGATTACCTTCAAGCAATATAGACCTGTCGCTCTATAGTATCATATACACGATATTTTTTGTATACAAGAATACACTTTTTTTCTTTTTCATGAATTCTCGTATTCATCTGTCGACAAGTGACTGGAGTTCCGTTCGACGGCCTATGACAATAAACATTTTGACCCTTTACCCAACGCAGAGGATATCAAATTTATTATTTTAAATATCATTTTTTTAATTTTTTGAAAAAAATTCAACAAAACCATATCATGTGACCCCTCTTTGGAACGAGCTCGAAAAATATTTTTTCAGCTGCTGAATTTGCATATAACGCGGGCGGATGAGAGCGAATCGTTGGATAATGGGTTAAAACTTCTGCATGGATATATATGACATACATTCTGCCCTTCTGTGTGGTAATGTGACATACATTCTTAGATGCCCTTCTGTATGGTAATATGACATACATTCTTAGATGCCCTTCTGTATGGTAATGTGACATACATTCTTAGATGCCCTTCTGTATGGTGCGCTTATCTAGGCTTAATTGCGCGTAGGAATTGCGCGTTATTGCCATATCGAATGGCATCCAAAGCACAGCAGGTTCTCATGGTTACTCATAGCAAACACAGGCAATGTTTCTGCCAATGGACCTCCGGGTTACCCGGAGGTCCATTGGCTGAAACATTGCATGTGCATAGGCCATATGTACAGCATTTGATAGCCTTACTATGGTCATAACGCGTAGATTAACGCGCCAATCGTCGTGCTATTTGTGCACATTTTATGACAGGACTTCTAGTTTTAACTGTATTTATATAGTATTTATTGCTGTTTAATGTCACATATTTCTGCACAATGGCTAATCATGACCACGGCAGTTTTACGGTTGGAGGAAGCCGGAGTACCTGGAGAGAACCATCGAGCAACGGCGAGCAACTGTCACTCTCCAACGTACTAACTCCACACAAGCAGGGTTAGCATTGGTTGAAGACAAGTACACCATCGACGTGCAGTACGCCTTAGTAGACGGCGCCACCGTGCCCCCACGTGGGCAATGGGGGTGAAGTGTCTTGCCCATGACACAACGCGATTGCCGCAGGTGGGATTCGAACCGAAGACCTATCGGCCTGCAGCCTACGCTTCTACCTACTGAGCCATCGTCCCCCGAAGAGACTGATTCTGAGCTATGACACCAATCACTGCCAGGTTGTTCAGGCCCATGTCTGCCCTCAGTTGGGCTGGTTACCTCTATAGAAATAGTCAACCCTGCAGCTCCGTTTTTTTTTACCTGCAAAGCTGTGTCCGTGCTTCTGTACATTCACGAAAAGTTAAAAAGTTCCACTTCGCGAGAATGAAAGCACGTTATTGTGTTAACTCAACTGTAAAATTGTGTGAATTGTTGAATGATTGAGTGTGAATATTGTCGTGTGAAAGGAAGATTGATTCGTGGTGAGGTGGGGGGTATTGATCTAGGGGGTTAATTACTTGAATACGGCAGTAAGGGTGAGAGAAAGAATGAGTGAGTGAGCAAGAAAGGGAATGAATTGGTTTCTCGGCTAAAGAGAAAAATCAAATTAAAGAGATAACATAAACGCCCAAATGGGCCGGGCGCTGTTTTATCAATACTTTTATGCACTGTGCTAAATTATGTTAGCACATGTCACATAAATATAAAGATATACTATACTATACTATATACTATACTATACTATACTATACTATACTATACTATACTATACTATACTATACTATACTATACTATATACTATACTATATACTATACTATACTATACTATATATACTACACTATACTATACTATACTATATACTATACTATACTATACTATATACTATATACTATACTATACTATATACTATACTATACTATACTATACTATACTATACTATACTATACTATACTATACTATATACTATACTATACTATACTATACTATATACTATATACTATACTATACTATACTATATACTATACTATACTATACTATACTATACTATACTATACTATACTATACTATACTATACTATATACTATACTGTACTATACTATACTATACTATACTATACTATACTATACTATACTATACTATACTATACTATACTATACTATATACTATACTATACTATACTATACTATATACTATATACTATATACTATATACTATACTATACTATACTATACTATACTATACTATACTATACTATACTATCTGTCGATGGTGCGCATGTCTTCACTGTGCTGCAATGCGGAGTTACAATGTTGGGGAGCTGGCAGCTGCTCGTCGTTGCTCGGTGGTTCTCTCTGGATGCTCCGGCTTCCTCCACCCGTAAATCTGCCACCGACACGATATGACCTTGGCTGTTAAAGTGCTGTTAAACCCTAATAAGAGAATAAATAAATACTATACTATATCATACCAAAAGGATTGGAACTTGTGTTTCCTGTTGTTAATAACATCTAATCGGCAAACAAATATTTGTAGACTAAATCCAGATTGGTGATGCTGGGTCCCAACAATCCGAATCGGCTACTAAAGACCTCCATCTGTATGACCCTCTGTGTATGTAATAATTCCAAGTAACAAATCTATCCTTATAAGATATTTTATTGAGAAATATTGGGAGGAGGGGTGTCTCTTACTGGGGGGAGGGGTGCCCCCCCCCCCCCCCCCAATGAGAGACACCCCTCCTCGAGTACAGACTGGATATTCATGGGAGGTACTGGACTTGGCGCTTTCATGCATGTACGTTTTATTTCTTTCCACCCCCTCCCTCTCTCTCTCTCTCTCTCTCTCTCTCTCCCCTCTCTCTCTCTCTCGCCCCTCCATCCCCGTGGCAGCATGAAGAAAGTAGATATTACCAATGTAATACTTGGAGAACATATTCAACCAAATATTTATTCACATTGTCCTTCTATAAGCACATTTAGCTGTTTTCGATTGGTTAATTTGTTAGTATTTGTAGGAGTAACTATGGTGATGTAATCGACAAGAATCTGGTATTTGTTTTGTAGGAGTAACTGTGACGATCTGGTCGGTAAAAAGCTGCGTAGACATTATAACAGACCATACTTCCTACCAAAAGATTCTGAATCGAGTATTACAGACTGGATATTCATGGGAGGTACTGGACTTGGTGCTTTCATGCATGTAAGTTTTATTCCCCCCCCCCCCCCTCTCTTTCCTTTCTTTCTTCCGTCCGTCCCTCCTACCCCCCCCCCCCCCGATCGAGTATTACAGACTGGATGTTCATGGGAGGTACTGGACCTTGCGCATTTCACCCTCCTGCACGTGAATAGCAATCGAGTATTACAGACTGGATATTCATGGGAGGGTACTGGACTACAAATCTATCCTTATAGGATATTTTATTGAGAAATATTGGGGAGGAGGTGTGTCTCTACTGGGGGGAGGGGTTGCCCCCCCCCCCCTCAATGAGAGACACCCCTCCTCGAGTACAGACTGGATATTCATGGGAGGTGCTGGACTTGGCGCTTTCATGCATGTAAGTTTTATCTCTATCCATCACCTCCCTCCTTCCCTCCTTCCCTCCTTCCCTCCCTCTTTCCTTACGGAAGAATGGTAATCGAATATTACAGACTGGATATTCATGGGAGGTACTGGACTTGTGTTTTCATGCATGTAAGTTTTATCTCTTTCCACCCCCACCCCCCCTACCCCCCCCCTCTCTCTCTCTCTCTCTCTCTCTCTCTCTCTCTCTCTCTCTCTCTCTCTCCGGATGCCACGCATACATGAAAACCACTAGTTGCGTGTTTAAATTCTCTCTCTCTCCTCTACCTCTCTCCTCTCTCTCTCTCTCTCTCTCTCTCTCTCTCTCTCTCTCTCTCTCTCTCTCTCTGTCTCTCTCTCTCTCTCTGTCTCTCTCTCTCTCTCCTCTCTCTCTCTCTGTCTCTCTCTCTCTCTCTCTCTCTCTCTCTCTCTCTCTCTCTCTCTCTCTCTCTCTCCTCTTTCTCTTTCGCTCTCCATCCGCCTCTCTCTCGCCCCTCCACCTCCTTCCTAAGAAACTAAACATTCTTTGTTGCTGTTTGGTTCAACTAACATCACTGAGATTTCTATAGCGATGTGTGTGTTGTTTCACCTACCCTATTTGCATTACTTGTAGTTGGATTATGTACAGAGACCATCATGGCAAGCTCAAATATCCGGAAAGAAAACTTGGAGATTTATTCCACCACCAGAATGTGAAACAGAATGTAGCAGAATGAATGTAACAGTTCACAAGGGAGACATACGTAAGTACTTACTGATAATAACAGTTCACAAGGGAAACATACGTAAACTTGTACTTACTGATAATAACAGTTCACAAGGGAGACATACGTAAGTACTTACTGATAATAACAGTTCACAAGGGAGACATACGTAAGTACTTACTGATAATAACAGTTCACAAGGGAGACATACGTAAGTACTTACTGATAATAACAGTTCACAAGGGAGACATACGTAAGTACTTACTGATAATAACAGTTCACAAGGGAGACATACGTAAGTACTTACTGATAATAACAGTTCACGAGGGAGACATACGTAAGTACTTACTGATAATAACAGTTCACAAGGGAGACATACGTAACTTACATCTACCCACTTAATTTACCCCTATCCACGTAATTTATACCTATCCACATAATTTACACCTATCTGTGTAACTTATATCTACACGCATAATTTACACCTTTCTGCATCATTTACATCTATCCACGTAATTTACAACTTTCCGCGTAATTTACACCTTTCCGCGTAATTTACACCTATTCATGTAATTAACATTCGCGTAATTTACATCTATCCGCCTAATTTATGCCTATTTATCCGTGTAATTTACAAATTAAGAAGTTCGAAATATAATATTGAGCTTTATTCCAATGAGTGGTCACATCTTATGGTTTTTTGTTTTAGTTTTTTACAATTTTTAGCTTAACTTGACATAGTCAAGATAAGCTATTGCCATTACGCGTGCGGAAGTCTGTTAGCCTGTGAGTCTGAAATTCTGTGAGTCTGTGTATCTGCGAGTCTGTTCACATTTTCCTATAGCACGGGATACACCCCGCAGTTCTTGTCTGATCATCACAAAATTCCATGTGCAGGTTTGGGGGTCATGTCTAGTTGAGAACGTCCCCTTCTGGTCGCGATCGGTCAACCGGTATGGCTCCCCGAGCCCAAAACCCGAAAACCATTAGCACAGTCTACAGGTCCCATTTATGAAGGGATTTCATTGTAACTTGGTAGGATGCTCTGTATAATGCCTAGATGAGAACGTCCCCTTTTGGGCATGATCTGTCAACCGTGATTGCTGCCCAAGCCCGAAACCCAAAAACTTTTAGCACAGTCTGCAGGTCATGTTTAATATGGAGGGATTTCATTGTAACTTGGTAGGATGACTCCTTATGATGTCTAGATGAGAATTACCCAATTTGGGCGTAATCTGCCAATCGTGACGACTACCTGAGCCCAAATTTCATTGTAACTTGGTGGGTTGACTTCATATAATGTCTAGATGAGAAAGTCCCCTTTTGGTCCTGATTGGGCAACTGTGACGGCTACAGGGGCCCGAAGCCCGAAAACCTTTAGCACAGTCTACATGTCATATTTATGAAGGGATTTCATTGTAACTTGGTAGGTTGACTTCATTTGATGTCTAGATGAGAACGTCCCCTTTTGGACACGATTGGGCAACTGTGACGGCTACAGGGACCTGAAGCCGAAACCTTTAGAACAGTCTACAGGTCATAATTATGAAGGGATTTTATCGTAGCTTGGTAGGATGACTCCAAATAATGTCTAGATGAGAACATCCCCTTTCGGTCGCGATCATTCAGCCTTTATGGCTACCCGAGCCCAAAGACCTTTAGCATAGTCTACAGGTCGTATTTATGGAAGGATTTCATTGTAACTTGTTAGGTTGACTCCATATAATGCCTAGATGATGACATCCCCTTTTGGTCGTGATTGGTCAACTGTGACGGCTTCAGGGGCGCCAAGCCCGAAAACATTGAACACAGTCTACAGGTCTTATTTATGAAGGGATTTCATTGTAACTTCGTAGGATCACTCCAGATGATGCCCAGATGAGAATGTCCCCTTTTGGTTGCGATCATTCAAACATGATGGCTGCCCGAGCCCCAAACCCCTAAACCTTTAGCATAGTCTATAGGTCATATTTATGGAAGGATTTCATTGTAACCTTTTAGGTTGACTCCATATAATGCCTAGATGATGACATCCCCTTTTGGTCGTGATTGGTCAACTGTGACGGCTTCAGGGGCGCCAAGCCCGAAAACATTGAACACAGTCTACAGGTCTTATTTATGAAGGGATTTCATTGTAACTTCGTAGGATCACTACAGATGATACCCAGATGAGAATGTCCCCTTTTGGTTGCAATCATTCAACCATGATGGCTGCCCGAGCCCAAAGCCCAAAAACCTTTAGAACAGTCTACAGGTCATATTTATGAAGGGATTTCATTGTAACTTGGTAGGTTGACTTCGTATGATGTCTAGGTGAGAACGTCCCCTTTGGACGCAATTGGGAAAATGACGGCTACAGGGGCCCGAAGCCCGAAAATCTTGAACACAGTCTACAGGTCTTATTTATGAAGGGATCTCATTGTAACTTCGTATGATCACTCCAGATGATGCCCAGATGATGGCTGCCCGAGCCCAAAGCCCCAAAACCTTTAGCACAGTCTACAGGCCATATTTATGATGGAATTTCAATGTAACTTGATAGGATGACTCGTTTTGGAATAATTTCACTGTAACTTGGTAACTTTCGTTGATATATACGTTAACTGTGAGGGCCACATACATTAACTGTGAGGTCACATTAACCCACCCCTCAGCTCTGTAGTACAGTGTACACATCATATTATTTTTATCAAAAACATAGCATACAGGGAACAGAAATGAACATATTCCCAATTATCACAATTCTTGTCTTATTTCATAATCCTTTCATAAATATTGAACATTATCCTTTTCATCAAACACAACACACAAGTTAAGCTACAGTGTCATTAATTAATAATCCCACCTGCTACAACCGCGTTGTGTCCTCACTTCATCCCAGTTGCTCATGAGGGGGGCACGGTGGCGTTGTGTATTAAGACGTACTGCACATCGATGGTGCACTTGAGCTGACCTTGCTTGTGTGGAGTACGTTGGGAAGCCTATCAGCTTGCTCACAGGTGGTACTCTGACTTCCTCCGCCCGTTAAACTGTCTGACACGAGGTGACCCTGGCTATTGAATGTGTCGTTAAACCCCAATAAATAAATAAATTTTCAATTTTTAATTAACAATAAATGAAATAATAAATTTTGCTATCGTGTTCGTTGATAAAGGGTTAACGCATGCGTGATGGGTCAACAGAAAACATGTTTCCAACGTTCCTTCGTCGCCATTTTAAAACTTCAACTTGGCATGGCTTTATATTTTACAATATATACCATGCCCCGCGGCCTTGACATTCCAGTTAACGTGACAGATTTAAGAACCAAATCTTGCATGTTTGGTTCCATGTAACCAAATTTGGTTCCCCTACCAGGACAAGGTGAAGAACCAGTTTTGGTTCCTGGAGGACTCCAAATTTCTCTGTGTGTATAGAAGTATTTTTACCCACAAAATGCTCTAACTCTGAATTGAGCCGCCCTTGTCTGCCCACAGGATGAACAGTCCTTGGAGATCAGTCTTATATCTTGTTCCGAGGGAAAGGAAAACCGAAGAAAAGTTTATATTACTTTCCAAAGTGTGATTTACTGGGATTTCCGGGTTTGATAATAAACGATAACTTCACAAGTGAATTATGCAATTAACAATTGGGTCATGTATCCGTGCGCGCAAACGAAGACGCTTTGCCGTGGGTGTAATGGGGACTTCATTGTATTTTGTTTTTTTAACCCTTTACCTAACATGAAAAGCAGACGACACTTGCAAAAAAAGTCTTGAATAACTATTATTTTCATTTTTTGTCTCAAAAACAAAGGTTATGACCCCTCATTGGAACGAGCTCGACGAGCTCGTTCGAATGAGGTGCCATAACCTATGTTTTAGAGACAAAAAATGAGAAAAGTTTATATTACTTTCCAGAGTGCGATTTACTGGGATTTCCGGGTTTGATTATAAACGATAACTTCACAAGTGAATTATGCAATTAACAATTGGGTCATGTATCCGTGCGCGCAAACGAAGACGCTTTGCCGTGGGTGTAGTGAGGACTTCATTGTATTTTGGTTTTTTTTTAACCCTTTACCTAACATGAAAAGCAGACGACACTTTCAAAAAAAATCTTGAATAACTATTATTTTCATTTTTTGTCTCAAAAACATAGGTTATGACCCCTCATTGGAACGAGCTCGGCGAGCTTGTTCCAATGAGGGGCCATAACCTATGTTTTGGAGACAAAAAAATGAAAAAATAATGAAAATTAATTGGCGATATTTGAGAATAGCGCTGGCCGTTACGTGAGGTAAAGGGTTAAATAATATAATTATCGTTAATAATGAAAAGTAATAAACAGCGTAATCGCTTGACTGGACTGGTTACGTGAAATAATTCATTCGAGGCGAGGGACTGTATTGTAAAACACTCGTGTGCATTCGCGCACTCGTGTTTGTACAACGTCCCTCACCTCTCATGAATTATTTCACGTAACCAGTCCAGTCAAGCGAATACTCTCTATTGTGGGTGAATATCTCTAATAAATTACGCTGACATTTTATTTTATTTCATTTCAGTGGTTGTTGATACGAATTTATGGTACCACGAGACACGTGTACATCCTGGTGAGATGAGTATCAGCATTGGATCAGAATATGATTAACATTCCGTAATACAGAAACTGAAGTGTCCTATAACTTTTAAAATCATGTTATTTTAATATGTTATAACATTCCGTGGTACAGAAACTGAAATGTCAGATAACTTTTTAAGAGCTTTTTGTTTTGTTGACAACTTGGTCCACGCTCCCTTGTGTGTGTGAGAGGGGAGCTATATATTTTACGGGAATACGTGGCGAAGTTTTGTGGGGGAAAAAAGCGATGTTAGGTGGCAAAAGTGTCGAATGGGGAGGAAAAGCCGAAAGGGGAGGGGGTCAAATCGTGGGCCCCCGATTTGGAAATTCAATGCATTAATCACTGAGCCATCGTAGTCCCAGTTCCATAGTTCATTTCACCCTTCAGTAAGACGGTTATTAGGGCATAAATTAAAAATACAATAAAATTTTACTTACAATTTTAATAAATACCGTGCGTCGGAAATAGAGCTCTAAATTGGGCAGTTTATTTATCCTATAGGACCGGGTTATCAGTGCCTGTAAATTGGCTGTAATGTGATTCCTCTAAAGTGGCTACCTATTTCGCCTAGGCACGGTTATCAGTGCCTGGTGTGTGACTTCTGTAAAGTAAGCAGTCTATTTGGCCTAGGCCCAGTTATCAGTGCCTGGTGTGACTCCTGTAAAGTAAGCATCCTATTTCGCCTAGGCCCAGTTCAGGGTTGGGGCGAATACATTGTAAATGTATTGAATACGAATACGAATACTTTGAGATTTTATGAATACGAATACGAATATGAATACACAAATTTCAAATGTATTGAATACGAATACGAATACTTTACAATGTATTCATGAATACAAATATGAATACTTGAATACTTTTCAAAAATTTGTCTTGTAAATGTATGATAATTTGATCATTCTTATTGGGATTAAGGGTATAAGGGATTATAGGTGAAGATTTAGTTTTTCAGAGGGTGGATCTCTTAATCCTTTAGAACCCAATCAACAGACATAAGTTGGTATTAATGACAAACAAAAGAAATAAATAAAAAAAATTCAAATATCAATTTATTTAGAAAACAATTAGCAAAATGTGCACAGTACTCATCCAATGTTTTGTTGTTTAGTGCATACACAGTAATCATTAAATAGAGAACTGTGAGAAATTTACACAGTTTTTTTAGGTATTTTTTAAAGTTTTTTTCTTCTAAACTGCATTTTATGACCACCAATAATGTCTATTAATTGTGGCTAATTGTGGCTTCTTTGCTTCATGTCTTTTATTAATATTTAAACATACATTGCTGGTGAGAATAAAAAAAACTGGCCAGTGCTATTCACAAAAATCAATTAAGCAATTACTGCACTGTTGGAAAAATGTTGTAATTCAAGATCAATAATTTTACAGATCTACCAGTCTACACCTTATTTCTACTATTACTGTAGAAAAATATTAGATTAGTATTAATTGGATAATAGAGTTGTTTAGGGATTAAAAATCATTACTTTGGCCAGACTGATATCCTTTGTCCGAAGAATAATCTGTACAATTACCATGTTAAGTTTACAATGAAACAAATTTTGAACAATGAAGAGTTTGCTACCAAAAGGCAGAACTTACCTTCATGTGTAGTATGACGTTTGATGTACTATTTGATGGACCTGATATGTGCACTTCAAAAGTATTAGTTTAATTCTTTACTACTTTGTAATAGAGATAATCACAATATTATTTTACAAATACTGTATACATGGGTACTAAACACAAGAAAAGTATTCAAAAAGTATTCAAAAAGTATTCATGAATACACCTTAAATTTGACTGTATTCGAATACAAATACGAATACGAATACTTTAAAATTGCATGAATACTGAATACATTTGAATACTTGAAAAAATGTATTGAATACGACTGAATACCGAATACGAATACCCCAACCCTGGCCCAGTTATCAGTGCCTGGTGTGTGACTTCTATAAAGTTAGCAGCCTATTTCGCCTAGGCCCAGTTATCAGTGCCTGGTGTGTGACTTCTGTAAAGTAAACGGCCTATTTCGCCTATGCCCAGTTATCAGTGTTTGTGTGTGACTTCTGTAAAGTAAGCAGCCTATTTCGCCTAGGCCCAGTTATCAGTGCCTGGTGTGACTCCTATAAAGTAAGCAGCCTATTTCGCCTAGGCCCAGTTATCAGTGCCTGGTGTGTGACTCCTGTAAAGTAAGCAGCCTATTTCGCCTAGGCCCAGTTATCAGTGCCTGGTGTGTGATTTCTGTACAGTAAGCAGCCTGTTTCGCCTTGGCCCATTTATCAGTGCCCGGTGTGTGACTTCTGTAAAGTAAGCAGCCTATTTCGCCTAGGCCCATTTATCAGTGCCCGGTGTGTGACTTCTGTAAAGTAAGCAGCCTATTTCGCCTTGGCCCATTTATCAGTGCCCGGTGTGTGACTTCTGTAAAGTAAGCAGTCTGTTTCGCCTAGGCCCAGTTATCAGTGCCTGGTGTGTGGCTTCTGTAAAGTAAGCAGTCTGTTTCGCCTAAGGCCCAGTCATCAGTGCCTGGTGTGTGGCTTCTGTAAAGTAAGCAGCCTGTTTCGCCTTGGCCCAGTTATCAGTGCCTGGTGTGACTCCTGTAAAGTAAGCAGCCTATTTCGCCTAGGCCCAGTTATCAGTGCCTGGTGTGTGACTTTTGTAAAGTAAGCAGCCTATTTGGCCTATGCCCAGTTATCAGTGCCTGGTGTGTGATTTCTATAAAGTAAACAGACTATTTCGCCTATGCCCAGTTATCAGTTCCTAGTGTGTGATTTCTATAAAGTAAACAGACTATTTGGCCTAGGCCCATTATCAGTGCTTAGTGTGTGATTTCTATAAAGTAAACAGACTATTTGGCCTATGCCCAGTTATCAGTGCCTAGTGTGTGATTTCTATAAAGTAAACAGACTATTTGGCCTATGCCCAGTTATCATGCCTAGTGTGTAATTTCTATAAAGTAAACAGACTATTTGGCCTAGGCCCAGTTATCAGTGCCTGGTGTGTGACTCCTGTAAAGTAAACAGACTATTTGGCCTAGGCCCAGTTATCAATGCCTAGTATGTGATTTCTATAAAGTAAACAGACTATTTGGCCTATGTCCAGTTATCAGGGCCTGGTGTGTGATTTCTATAAAGTAAACAGACTATTTGGCCTATGCCCAGTTATCAGTGCCTAGTGTGTGATTTCTATAAAGTAAACAGACTATTTGGCCTAGGCTCAGTTATCAGTGCCTAGTGTGTGATTTCTATAAAGTAAACAGACTATTTGGCCTATGCCCAGTTATCAGTGCCTAGTGTGTGATTTCTATAAAGTAAACAGACTATTTGGCCTAGGCCCAGTTATCAGTGCCTAGTGTGTGATTTCTATAAAGTAAACAGACTATTTGGCCTATGCCCAGTTATCAGTGCCTGGTGTGTGACTCCTATAAAGTAAACAGACTATTTGGCCTAGGCCCAGTTATCAGTGCCTAGTGTGTGATTTCTATAAAGTGAACAGACTATTTGGCCTATGCCCAGTTATAAGTTCCTAGTTTGTGATTTCTATAAAGTAAACAGACTATTTGGCCTAGGCCCAGTTATCAGTGCCTAGTGTGTGATTTCTATAAAGTAAACAGACTATTTGGCCTATGCCCAGTTATCAGTGCCTGGTGTGTGACTCCTGCAAAGTAAACAGACTATTTGGCCTAGGCCCAGTTATCAGTGCCTAGTGTGTGATTTCTATAAAGTAAATAGACTATTTGGCCTAGGCCCAGTTATAAGTTCCTAGTGTGTGATTTCTATAAAGTAAACAGACTATTTCGCCTAGGCCCAGTTATCAGTGCCTAGTGTGTGATTTCTATAAAGTAAACAGACTATTTGGCCTATGCCCAGTTATCAGTGCCTGGTGTGTGATTTCTATAAAGTAAACAGACTATTTGGCCTAGGCCCAGTTATCAGTGTCTAGTGTGTGATTTCTATAAAGGAAACAGACTATTTGGCCTATGCCCAGTTATCAGTGTCTAGTGTGTGATTTCTATAAAGTAAACAGACTATTTGGCCTATGCCCAGTTATCAGTGCCTGGTATGTGATTTCTATAAAGTAAACGGACTATTTGGCCTATGCCCAGTTATCAGTGTCTAGTGTGTGATTTCTATAAAGTAAACAGACTATTTGGCCTATGCCCAGTTATCAGTGCCTGGTGTGTGATTTCTATAAAGTAAACAGACTATTTGGCCTATGCCCAGTTATCAGTTCCTAGTGTGTGATTTCTATAAAGTAAACAGACTATTTGGCCTAGGCCCAGTTATCAGTGCCTAGTGTGTGATTTCTATAAAGTAAACAGACTATTTGGCCTAGGCCCAGTTATCAGTGCCTAGTGTGTGATTTCTATAAAGTAAACAGACTATTTGGCCTAGGCCCAGTTATCAGTGTCTAGTGTGTGATTTCTATAAAGTAAACAGACTATTTGGCCTATGCCCAGTTATCAGTGCCTGGTGTGTGACTCCTGTAAAGTAAACAGACTATTTGGCCTAGGCCCAGTTATCAGTGCCTAGTGTGTGATTTCTATAAAGTAAACAGACTATTTGGCCTAGGCCCAGTTATCAGTGCCTAGTGTGTGATTTCTATAAAGTAAACAGACTATTTGGCCTAGGCCCAGTTATCAGTGCCTAGTGTATGATTTCTATAAAGTAAACAGACTATTTGGCCTATGCCCAGTTATCAGTGCCCGGTGTGTGACTCCTGTAAAGTAAACAGACTATTTGGCCTAGGCCCAGTTATCAGTGCCTAGTGTGTGATTTCTATAAAGTAAACAGACTATTTGGCCTATGCCCAGTTATCAGTGCCTGGTGTGTGACTCCTGAAAAGTAAACAGACTATTTGGCCGAGGCCCAGTTATCAGTGCCTGGTGTGTGATTTCTATAAAGTAAACAGACTATTTGGCCTAGGCCCAGTTATCAGTGCCTGGTGTGTGACCTCTGTAAAGTAAACAGACTATTTGGCCTAGGCCCAGTTATCAGTGCCTAGTGTGTGATTTCTATAAAGTAAACAGACTATTTGGCCTAGGCCCAGTTATCAGTGCCCAGTGTGTGATTTCTATAAAGTAAACAGACTATTTGGCCTTGGCCCAGTTATCCGTGTCTAGTGTGTGATTTCTATAAAGTAAACAGACTATTTGGCCTAGGCCCAGTTATCAGTGCCTGGTGTGTGATTTCTATAAAGTAAACAGACTATTTGGCCTAGGCCCAGTTATCAGTGCCTAGTGTGTGATTTCTATAAAGTAAGCAGACTATTTGGCCTAGGCCCAGTTATCGTGCCTAGTGTGTGATTTCTATAAAGTAAGCAGACTATTTGGCCTAGGCCCAGTTATCGTGCCTAGTGTGTGATTTCTATAAAGTAAGCAGACTATTTGGCCTAGGCCCAGTTATCAGTGCCTAGTGTGTGATTTCTATAAAGTAAGCAGACTATTTGGCCTAGGCCCATTTATCAGTGCCTAGTGTGTGATTTCTATAAAGCAAACAGACTATTTGGCCTAGGCCCAGTTATCAGTGCCTGGTGTGTGATTTCTATAAAGTAAACAGACTATTTGGCCTAGGCCCAGTTATCAATGCCTAGTGTGTGATTTCTATAAAGTAAACAGACTATTTGGCCTATGCCCAGTTATCATGCTTAGTGTGTGATTTCTATAAAGTAAACAGACTATTTGGCCTAGGACCAGTTATCAGTGCCTAGTGTGTGATTTCTATAAAGTAAACAGACTATTTGGCCTATGCCCACTTATCATGCCTAGTGTGTGATTTCTATAAAGTAAACAGACTATTTGGCCTAGGCCCAGTTATCAGTGCCTAGTGTGTGATTTCTATAAAGTAAACAGACTATTTGGCCTATGCCCAGTTATCATGCCTAGTGTGTGATTTCTATAAAGTAAACAGACTATTTGGCCTAGGCCCAGTTATCAGTGCCTAGTGTGTGATTTCTATAAAGTAAACAGACTATTTGGCCTATGCCCAGTTATCATGCCTAGTGTGTGATTTCTATAAAGTAAACAGACTATTTGGCCTATGCCCAGTTATCAGTGCCTGGTGTGTGATTTCTATAAAGTAAACAGACTATTTGGCATATGCCCAGTTATCAGTGTCTAGTGTGTGATTTCTATAAAGTAAACAGACTATTTGGCCTATGCCCAGTTATCAGTGTCTAGTGTGTGATTTCTATAAAGTAAACAGACTATTTGTCCTAGGCCCAGTTATCAGTGCCTAGTGTGTGATTTCTATAAAGTAAACAGACTATTTGGCCTATGCCCAGTTATCAGTGCCTGGTGTGTGATTTCTATAAAGTAAACAGACTATTTGGCCTAGGCCCAGTTATCAGTGTCTAGTGTGTGATTTCTATAAAGTAAACAGACTATTTGGCATATGCCCAGTTATCAGTGTCTAGTGTGTGATTTCTATAAAGTAAACAGACTATTTGGCCTATGCCCAGTTATCAGTGCCTGGTGTGTGATTTCTATAAAGTAAGCAGACTATTTGGCCTATGCCCAGTTATCAGTTCCTACTGTGTGATTTCTATAAAGTAAACAGACTATTTGGCCTAGGCCCAGTTATCAGTGCCTAGTGTGTGATTTCTATAAAGTAAACAGACTATTTGGCCTAGGCCCAGTTATCAGTGCCTAGTGTGTGATTTCTATAAAGTGAACAGACTATTTGGCCTAGGCCCAGTTATCAGTGTCTAGTGTGTGATTTCTATAAAGTAAACAGACTATTTGGCCTAGGCCCAGTTATCAGTGCCTGGTGTGTGATTTCTATAAAGTAAACAGACTATTTGGCCTAGGCCCAGTTATCAGTGTCTAGTGTGTGATTTCTATAAAGTAAACAGACTATTTGGCCTATGCCCAGTTATCAGTGTCTAGTGTGTGATTTCTATAAAGTAAACAGACTATTTGGCCTATGCCCAGTTATCAGTGCCTGTTGTGTGATTTCTATAAAGTGAACAGACTATTTGGCCTATGCCCAGTTATCAGTGCCTGGTGTGTGATTTCTATAAAGTAAACAGACTATTTGGCCTAGGCCCAGTTATCAGTGCCTGGTGTGTGATTTCTATAAAGTAAACAGACTATTTGGCCTTAACGATTGATTAAACGTTACTGTTCACTAATGTAGAAGTAACTATATAACTGTTGTTGAATGTCACCTTAACCCTTTACCTAACCTGAAAAGCAGACGACACTTGCAAAAATAATTCTTGAATGACTATGTTTTTTCATTTTTTGTCTCAAAAACATAGGTTATGACCCCTCGTTGGAACGAGCTCGACGATCATAACCTATGTTTTTAAGACAAAAAAAAAATATGAAAATTAATTGGCGATTTTTGTGAATAGCGCTGGCCGGTTTTGGTCGTTACGTTAGGTAAAGGGTTAAATTAGTGCCTTACGAAGCTTCGAGAGTCGATTCGATTTCGAATGTTAACTTCGTGTTTCGATTCGAAATTGGCTGCCTTAGTTGTTTCTTTTCTGATCTTTGCAAACGAATACAGTTAAAACTAGAAGTCCTATCATGAAATGCGCAAAAATATAACGTCAATCTGCGCGTTAATCTATGCGTTAATCTACGCGTTATGACCATAGTAAGGCTATCAAATTCTGTACATATGGCCTGTGTACAAGCAATGTTTCATCCACTGGACTGGAGATCCATTGGCCGAAACATTGCCCGTGTTTTCGATGAGTAACCAGGAGAACCTGCCGTGCTTTGGATGCCATTCAATATGGCAACTGCGCGCAATTCCTAGATAAGCGCACAGTTCATGACAGGACTTCTAGTTTTAACTGTAGAGGGAGCATGGTGCCTAGATAAGCGCACAGTTCATGACAGGACTTCTAGTTTTAACTGTAGAGGGAGCATGGTGCCTAGATAAGCGTACAGTTCATGACAGGACTTTTAGTTTTAACTGTAGAGGGAGCATGGTGCCTAGATAAGCGCACAGTTCGTGACAGGACTTCTAGTTTTAACTGTAGAGGGAGCATGGTGCCTAGATAAGCACACAGTTCGTGACAGGACTTCTAGTTTTAACTGTAGAGGGAGCATGGTGCCTAGATAAGCGCGCAGTTCATGACAGGACTTCTAGTTTTAACAGAAGAGGGAGCATGGTGCCTAGATAAACGCACAGTTCATGACAGCACTTCTAGTTTTAACTGTACAGCTTGGTATTAGTTATCTCGGTCGTCTCGCTAAACGTAAAGTTTAGATAGAAATTATACATAAATAATACTCAAAATGAACCATCAGCAATTCTAATTCCAGTGTACACATACCATCAGCAATTCTAATTCCAGTGTACACATACCATCAGCAATTCTAATTCCAGTGTACACATACCATCAGCAATTCTAATTCCAGTGTACACATACCATCATCAATTCTAATTCCAGTGTACACATACCATCAGCAATTCTAATTCCAGTGTACACATACCATCAGCAATTCTAATTCCAGTGCCACTAGTCATAACCACTTTTGAAAGTAAATTTAAAGTTTCCAAAGAATGTTAATGATGGACTATTAATAGCGACAAGAACTGTACAGATAATTGTCGCACCCCATCTTCGTCTCGAACTTTAATTAAACTAATTAATATTAATAACTCCACCATTAAGGCTTGCCTTGATGATTTGGATGAAAATTTTATCATTACAGTTGAAACAAATCAGGTTTACAGTAGCGTAGTAGGGGGTGGGGTGGTGCTAGAGGCCGTGCCCCCTACAAATTACAGTACCCCCTCGAAATGGAGAAAATAAGCCACCAAAGGATTCACTCTCAGGGCATTGAATTTACAAAATGTTCTTGGGGAGTCGCCCACCCCCCCCCCCCCAGGAATTGCCAACAATGGGAGGGGAATATCGTAGTCCTAAGGTGGGAGATGTATGGCCCTGCCATTGATGGGGGCTTGAGGGGGGGGGGGGGGCTTCCAGACCCCCCCCCCCAACTCAGGCCTACAGCCTTCAGATATACCTGTATCACATACCAACCTGACACCCCCCCTCCAAAAATAAATGTATGCCCCCCTCAAAGGAAATCCTAGCTACGCCTCTGTTATCAGCCCCCCCCCCTCCCTCCCCACACACACACACACATACTGGTCGGTCATTTGCAAGACATACCTCCCTGATTCGATTCACTGTTCGAACAGCTGTTTAATGATAAAACAAATTCAGTTAGAAATTCTGTTCCTACCTTAAAACACCAAGAATTGTATAAATTAATACCCCCCCCCCCCCCTTCCACCCAGCGCCCCCCCCCCCTCCCTCCACAATTCTCTTGCTTTGGCTCCTGTACTGAGGCTCCCTAAATACGTCACTTAGAAAATTATTTGGACATTTAAGAATTTGGCACTTTTTACTTATAATTTGTTTGTTTATTTTGTCTTTTTTTGTTTCATCTCTTTTTGGTTACAAAATGATATTAGGCCAAACAAAATTAAATAGTTGGTTCTCAGGCATTTTTTTAAAAAGGAATGAGGGAGGGTGGGTTTTATTTTCATTTTTGTATTTCAGATGGAATGGTCGCCGATGTTTAAAATCAGTTATTAGAGTTTAAAATTCAATACTAAAGATTGCATGTTGATTTGATATGTAACAGTGATCATACAACATAAAATTTAATACTAAAGATTGCATGTTGATTTGATATGTAACAGTGATCATACAACATAAAATTAATTTGGTACAACTAAACTGAAGATCAAAAATAATCGGTTTTTTAACTGGTTGAGTTCTAGAAGTCACAATCAGGCCTTTCAACAAAATTAGGGTACCTGTGGAGAGCGCGGTGGCTCAGTAGGTAGAGGTGCATGCTGCAGGCCGAGAGGTCCTCGGTTCGAATCTCACCTGCGGCAACCGCGTTTTGTCCTTCGGCAAAACACTTCATCTCCATTGCCTGCGTGGGGGCACGATGACGCCGTGTACTAAGGCGCACTGCACGTCGATGGTACGCAAGTCTTCAACCAATCTAACCCTGCATGTGTTGCAGTGCGGAGTTACGATGTTGGGGAGCTGGCAGCTGCTCGTCGTTGCTCGGTGGTTCTCTCCGGGTACTCCGGCTTCCTCCTCCCGTAAAACTGTCGCGGCCATGATTAGCCATTGTGCATAAATATGTGACCTTAAACATCAATAAATAAATAAATAAATAAATAGGGTACCTGTGCAAAAAGCCGACATTTTCCTTACCCATGTTTCATATTCATTCAAACGAGAATAATAGTTTGTTTATACAAATTTGTTTTATTACAAATTATTGGAGAGGCACTCTCCAATAATTTGTAATAAAACAATTTTGGATGAACGAATTCAGATCACCAGCACTAATTTAGGCCTCAATCATTTAAATAAATATTTATTTTGTACATACATGAGAATCGTGTCGCATTTCACGAAGAGTATAACAATACTGTATCAATATATACGACATATTACATCACAAAAATCACACCTTGTGATAGTTTTATATATTTTGAATTTTGCCTCCGAAATAAATATGACGAACGCGCCGCTGCCTGAGAATCAAAAGATTAATTTTCTTTAGCCTTATTCATACAGTTTATATTGTGTTTGTCGTAACTTGGAATACGAGTTTATGATTTCCGGACTCCATCTGCGTCGTATTCATACTTTGTCTCAAACCGAGATGCTGTCTAAAAGTATTAACGTATTATGATGTGATTTACTTGCAACTTAAAAGGAAAATATGATTTACGACAGTTAGTTTACTAATTGTTTAATTTAATTGTTTAAATTTTTTAAAGTATCATTACACTATTAATATTGTACATATGAGAAGGGAGCGAGGTGGCCCATTGGCGAGACTCCACACCGAAAGGTCTTAGGTTCGTTCTTGGGTCGTCTCATCTGCATTCTGTTTTTTTTTTTTGTTTTTTTTTTTTTTTTGCCAAGACATTCAATTCCAATAGACGTCATCGAGGGTTGGCGGAGATTCAATAAAAGTGGAGGGGCACTAATTTACAATGCTACCACAGTTCGACCCAGTAATAGTATGAGAAAGGTTGCAATCATATATCGGTAAATGTACCCTGACTCGCTATAGTCTCGCGTTTAGGCGAATATGCGGTTGTGTGGTCACTGTCTTATCCGTTTCTTCTACTTCAACCATCTTCCAACCCGAAGGTTAGCCTTCGGGTTGGAAGATAGTTAAAGTAGAAGAAACGGACCGAAGCGTCCGAAAGTGGGATTTTGTGGCTAAATATTGTTTGGATTTGCAAATAATGATACAGGAATGCCTGTATATTGACACGTTTGCATGCGCCCATTTTAACACATTGTATCACTGCGAAACATATCTGTGGAAAAAAGTGGAGAGGCACGTGACCCCTGTGCCACCTGTTTCCGGCGCCTCTATGTCGACATTCCCCATGTAGGGTCACGTGAGGGTGAGCACCCGTTCCATTTATTTTCAAAACAATAAATATGGTGGTGCGAAATAGGGATGCAATGATGGCGGTATCCCCGCGGAAACTCCGGGAAGTTAGGCAGTGCTTGTTTACTGTGGTAGACAAGCACCGTTTAACTGGTAAAATAGGACCCAGTCACTTATGCTTGGGGTTTAGGTCCTCAAAAATTGGCAGGATGGGGCATAAACGATTGACTGACCTTGAATGTATCTCCATGTTGTGGTCACGATTAGCCATTGTGCAGAAATATGTGACCTTAAACGCAAATAAATAAATAAATAAATAAATGAAGGAGGTAACCGCCAATCGCTTTATACGTCACTTCTTACGTATAATTCAACAATGCAAACTCCCGTGGCACAGGTAAGGGCGCGGTGGCTCTGTAGGTAGAGGTGCAGGCTGCAAGCCGAGAGGTCCTCGGTTCGAATCCCACCTGCGGCAACCGTGTTGTGTCCTTGGGCAAGACACTTAATCCCAATTGCCCACGTGGGGCACGGTGGCTGTTGTGTACTAAGGCGTAGTCACATTTCAATGTGTTCTTTACGTCAAGTTTTGTTTTCATCTAGGATTTAACATATTATTATTAATAATATAACAATTGATCCTCACAAAAAAAGTAATTTGTACACAAATGATAAAGCGAGTAATATACCAATATTTATTTATGTGACGTTGAGTCGAGTTCACGTCCGCCATTTTCTCACCAGGATTGTGCCTGTTAAATATTTCATTATTTATTTTGGAAACAAAGGTGACGTGTGCCTCCTCACGTGACACAGCGTGGGGGGGGGGGGGGGGGTACTGATTTCTTCTGATCAAGTGGAAGCAGGTGTATACTGCACTTAGATCGTATGTTCACATACCTTCAAAAGATAATTACCCTGCTTAGTCGGGTTAGGACGTTGAAAAGCCTGACAGTTACTCGTCGTCGAGCGGTGGTCCTTTCTGGATTTTCGAGCTTCCTCCACCATCCAAAATGTCCGAAGGATATAACCATGGCTATTGAAAATGCTGTAAACCCTAACCATAACGAATTGACCACCCGCGTGATTTACAAATTAAACAGTTGAAAAAAATACATTTTTCAAAAAATTCTAACAAAACCATATCATGTTACCCCTTCGTTGGAACGAGCTCGTTGAGCTCGTTCCAATGAGGGGGTCACATGATATGGTTTTGTTGAAATATTCTGAAAAACTAGAAAAAACAAAAGTTGAAATAACAAAGTTTGATATGCAGTGGTTTGGTAAAGGGTTAAATTCAAATAAATAACGTGATAATTATATTCCCTTGATATCACCTTTGTTGTGAATCTCCAACTTCTTTTAATAAAATCTATACTTCTAGCATTTCATATTTCTAGATTACATGTTGAAGCGTTTCATTTATGTCTACACATTTGTACAAAGCTCCTGTATAATTTTGTTACAAAAGTATATATATATTGTTTCTTGATGTATGAATTTGTTGGGTGTTCCCTTATCGGATACGTGTGGAGAATATTTCTCCACACGCATGGCTAGTCAGATATATATTAACACTATGCTGATGACCATTCATCCCGTGGTCATCGGAGAGAGGGGGGGGGGGGGTGGCTCAGTAGGTAGAGGTGCAGGCTGCAAGCTGAGAGGTCCTCGGTTCGAATCCCACCTGAGGCAACCGTGTTGTATCCTTGGGCAAGTCACTCACCCCATTGCCCATCTGGGGGCACGTTGACGTCGTGGACTAAGGCGTACTGCACGTCGATGGTGCACTTGTCTTCAACCAATGCTAACCCTGCTTGTGTGAAGTTAGTACTTTGGGGAGCTGACAGTTGCTCGCCGTTGATCGGTGGTTATCTCCGGGTACTCCGGCTTCCTCCACCCGTAAAACTGTCATGGTCATGGTCATGATTAGCCATTGATTAGCCATTGTGCAGAAAAATGTGACCTTAAACAGGGGGTGGGGGGGGGTGGGGGCACTAAACATTTGCAAGACGCGTCCTATTTTTTATTCGGCTCCTTTTTACACCCACCCACCCACTACGTGCAAGTTTTCTACTACCGTTCTCAGACACCCGCCCCCACTCTCCCATTAAAATCCAAAGTAAACTTACCCCAACTGCCCACGTGGGGGCACTATGACGCTGTGTGCCGAGACGAACTGCACGCCGAGGTGCACATGTCTCCAGCCAATCTATCTCTGTCTGTGCTGTGTAGTACGCAGTACCGCTGTGCAGTGTGTAGTATAGTCGTGGGTTATGATGTTGAAGAGCTGACAGCTGCTCGTCGTTGATCGGTGGTTCTCTCCGGATACTCTGGCTTCCTCCACCCGTAAACCTGTCACCGACACGATTTGACCCTGGTTGTTAAAGTGTCGTTAAACACCAATAAATAAATAAATAACTTGGGTTGAATTTAGTGCATCAGAGAGAATTTTCCCCAAATATTGTCTGCACATTTTCTACATTTCGAACAAGACACCCACCCCCTACTAACGTGTGACATTTTCCCAGATTAAGATCAATATTCTCACATATAAAGCCTCCTGAAGTTGTATTTATGTTAAGAGTGTGATGTACAACATCATCTTTAAGGTTTGAAACACAAATGATGGTATTTATTAGCTGATACATTGATGTATTTTTAAAAAGTTCAAAAAATTGCACAAGTTGGAAATGCACATTTTTGGCGCACTCTAGAGACCCACCCACCCCCACGTCACTTCTTGCAAATTTTTGGTGCCCCCACTGCCTTAAACCCAAATAAATAAATAAATAAATAAATAAATAAATAAATAAATAATCCCGTTATCATCACCATACCTCTACTTCAAAGGAAATGTGTACATTTTATGGTGTTGTTTTTTATCAATACGGTTTAACTGCACTTTCAACTCAACACGTTCGTTTATTGGGGAGGGGTGGGTGGTTAAACTTTCAACAGCCTGGGTTATATCGTGTTGGACCATCTTTCGTGTGCAAACAGCCAGTGTGGTCGATGGAACCTCCAAGCAACAACGAATAATTCCCGGTCTCCCCAATTTACTATTTCAACACAATAACGGTTAACAACGACTGGATGGACGCCAGTGTAACGTCGACGTGTTGTGCGTTTACGGTTGACGTGTTTTATGCCCGGCGAGCATATTGTGGTTGTTACAACGTTGTGAAAACATTACGTTTTGTGACTGTAACGTTGACTGACAGACAGTATAATTGTGGAGCCCCAGTGAGGTTCTGACAACGTTTTCCATTACGGTGGCAATAAATATGAGGTTAATAACATCTTAATGTTATAGTCACGTGGTGAAAGTGTTGTGGTAACACATACGTTTGGAAACTGAGACGCTGCGGACAACACAATCATCATACAACCGTTGACAACCTCATTAACCCTCTACCTACCATGAAAAGCAGACGACACTTGCAAATAAAATTCTTGAATAACTAATTTTTTTTTAAATTTTTTGTCTTAAAAACACAGGTTATGACCCCTCATGGGAACGAGCTCGTTATTAACCCCTTGCCTAACATGAAAAGCAGATGGCACTTGTAAACAAAATTCTTGAATAACTGACTTTTTTCATTTTTTTTTCTCAACGACACATGTTATGACCCCTCATTGGAACGAGCTCGACGAGCTCGTTCCAAAGAGGGGTCATGACCTATGTTTTTAAGACAAAAACTTAAAAAAATAATGAAAATAATGAAAATTAATTGGCGATTTTTGTGAATAGCGCGGGTCGTTTTTGGCCGTTACATTGGGTAGAGGGTTAACGTTGCAGCCACCCTGTCACTACTTTGCAGCTGCTTCTACTCAAAATCCCGGTTGCCTACACAGAATATAAATTACACCGTTCTCCGGTGACCTATTGATACGGCGTTAACCACCAATAAATAAATAAATAAATAAATAAATAAATAAATAAATAAATAAATAAATAAATAAATAAATAAATAAATAAATAAATAAACAATACGAGCCAGCATGTTGGGGCACCTGTTTTATCGCAGTAAAAATGGTCAACTTGTGTCGGAATTAGGCTCCTTAAAAGTTAATAACCATAAACAACGTTGTACCTGTGTTGACGTTATGAAAATGTTATGGAAACACAACTATGACGTACGAACGTGAATGCTGCGTAAATAATATAGTCTGATGCTTTAATGAGGTCCGCATACGGGAGGCTCATCAGTCTTATTTTAGCACGATACTCTAATAATTTAGCATGATGCTTAAATGAGGTCCGCGTACGGGAGGCTCATCAGTGTTATTTTAGCACGATACTCTAATAATTTAGCATGATGCTTAAATGAGGTACGCGTACGGGAGGCTCATCAGTCTTATTTTAGCATGATACTCTAATAATTTAGCATGATGCTTAAATGAGGTCCGCGTACGGGAGGCTCATTAGTCTTATTTTAGCACGATACTCTAATAATTTAGCATGATGCTTAAATGAGGTCCGCGTACGGGAGGCTCATCAGTCTTATTTTAGCACGATACTCTAATAATTTAGCATGATGCTTAAATGAGGTCCGCGTACGGGAGGCTCATCAGTCTTATTTTAGCACGATACTCTAATAATTTAGCATGATGCTTAAATGAGGTCCGCGTACGGGAGGCTGGCTCATCAGTCTTATTTTAGCATGATACTCTAATAATTTAGCATGATGCTTAAATGAGGTCCGCGTACGGGAGGCTCATCAGTCTTATTTTAGCATGATACTCTAATAATTTAGCATGATGCTTAAATGAGGTCCGCGTACGGGAGGCTCATCAGTCTTATTTTAGCATGATACTCTAATAATTTAGCATGATGCTTTAATGAGGTCCGCGTACGGGAGGCTCATCAGTGTTATTTTAGCATGATACTCTAATAATTTAGCATGATGCTTAATTGAGGTCCGCGTACGGGATGCTGGCTCATCAGACTTATTTTAGCATGATACTCTAATAATTTAGCATGATGCTTAATTGAGGTACGCGTACGGGATGCTGGCTCATCAGTGTTATTTTAGCATGATACTCTAATAATTTAGCATGATGCTTAAATGAGGTCCGCGTACGGGAGGCTCATCAGTCTTATTTTAGCATGATACTCTAATAATTTAGCATGATGCTTAAACGAGGTCCGCATACGGGAGGCTCATCAGTCTTATTTTAGCATGATACTCTAATAATTTAGCATGATGCTTAAATGAGGTCCGCGTACGGGAGGCTCATCAGTGTTATTTTAGCATGATACTCTAATAATTTAGCATGATGCTTTAATGAGGTCCGCATACGGGAGGCTCATCAGTCTTAGTTTAGCATGATACTCTAATAATTTAGCATGATGCTTAATTGAGGTCCGCGTACGGGATGCTGGCTCATCAGTCTTATTTTAGCATGATACTCTAATAATTTAGCATGATGCTTAAATGAGGTCCGCGTACGGGAGGCTCATCAGTCTTATTTTAGCATGATACTCTAATAATTTAGCATGATGCTTTAATGAGGTCCGCGTACGGGAGGCTCATCAGTCTTATTTTAGCACGATACTCTAATAATTTAGCATGATGCTTAAATGAGGTCCGCGTACGGGAGGCTGGCTCATCAGTCTTATTTTAGCATGATACTCTAATAATTTAGCATGATGCTTAAATGAGGTCCGCGTACGGGAGGCTCATCAGTCTTATTTTAGCATGATACTCTAATAATTTAGCATGATGCTTAAATGAGGTCCGCGTACGGGAGGCTCATCAGTCTTATTTTAGCATGATACTCTAATAATTTAGCATGATGCTTTAATGAGGTCCGCGTACGGGAGGCTCATCAGTGTTATTTTAGCATGATACTCTAATAATTTAGCATGATGCTTAATTGAGGTCCGCGTACGGGATGCTGGCTCATCAGACTTATTTTAGCATGATACTCTAATAATTTAGCATGATGCTTAATTGAGGTCCGCGTACGGGATGCTGGCTCATCAGTCTTATTTTAGCATGATACTCTAATAATTTAGCATGATGCTTAAATGAGGTCCGCGTACGGGAGGCTCATCAGTCTTATTTTAGCATGATACTCTAATAATTTAGCATGATGCTTAAACGAGGTCCGCATACGGGAGGCTCATCAGTCTTATTTTAGCATGATACTCTAATAATTTAGCATGATGCTTAAATGAGGTCCGCGTACGGGAGGCTCATCAGTGTTATTTTAGCATGATACTCTAATAATTTAGCATGATGCTTTAATGAGGTCCGCATACGGGAGGCTCATCAGTCTTAGTTTAGCATGATACTCTAATAATTTAGCATGATGCTTAATTGAGGTCCGCGTACGGGATGCTGGCTCATCAGTCTTATTTTAGCATGATACTCTAATAATTTAGCATGATGCTTAAATGAGGTCCGCGTACGGGAGGCTCATCAGTCTTATTTTAGCATGATACTCTAATAATTTAGCATGATGCTTTAATGAGGTCCGCGTACGGGAGGCTGGCTCATCAGTCTTATTTTAGCATGATACTCTAATAAGTTAGCATGATGCTTAAATGAGGTCCGCGTGCGGGAGGCTCATCAGTCTTATTTTAGCATGATACTCTAATAATTTAGCATGATGCTTAAATGAGGTCCGCGTACTGGAGGCTCATCAGTGTTATTTTAGCATGATACTCTAATAATTTAGCATGATGCTTAAATGAGGTCCGCGTACGGGATGCTGGCTCATCAGTCTTATTTTAGCATGATACTCTAATAATTTAGCATGATGCTAAATTGTTTGGTATGATTTCATGAATTCTGTATGAATGAATGCTGCAGAAATAATTATACATGATGTTTAAATAATTAAACATGATCCTTTAGATAATACAGCATCATGCTACATTTTTAGGCATCATGCTACATTATTTTAGCATCATGCTTAATTATTTAAACCTAATACTTAATTCATTGATTTATGATCCTGTCCGTACGTCATACAGAAGTATCTTGCACCATTTGACAACTTCTCATTTAATATTGCAGATTTATTGTGGAAATTAAGTAACAATGTCCGTGCGGTTGCATTGTGTGCTAGCTGGGCAGATTCCTTCAAGCAATGCCAACCTGCTCAGGTCAGAATGGTAACTTGCTAATTGCCCGACACGATACGATCCAGGGCGACGAAGGTGTCTTTAACCCCCAATTAACAAACATAAAACGTACGCATTTATCTTTTATGTACAAGTATATCGACGAATGGTGTTGATCCTTAGTGAACTGTGAGTGTTGACGCTATCCATAAAAAGTTGTCTCCCCCTGTTTGCACGAACTCTCCAGTCGTTCTGTGGAATTCTTTGCTTCAATGCGTGCGTAGGTTCACAATGTGATGCCATTGCATAGCGTTGTCCCACTGCGATCATACAATAATTCTCGCTGTTTAAAGAACTGCCGGATCATCTTTAAACAACGGGAATTAGTGTACAGCAAATAAATAATATAGTGAAGATGTCCTGATAGAATGTGTTTTTGTATATATGAATATTTGGATTACATTATTCACCATATATATAATATTATGATTTTGTATTTTTGCAATCTGTTTTGTTTTTGGTGTATTTGCTAAATGAATAATAATCTAATCTAACCTACAGATGGAAATCCTACAGCTGTGTGTGTAATTATCTGTCATAATTACACCGACAAAGTTGTTAACTCCGTTTTGTGTGATGAGCAGTGTACAAACCGAGGTTGCTTAGCATGCCACCTAGAACGTCCTGTACCCAGAATGCCACCTAGATTGTCCTGTACTCAGCATGCCAGATAAGATTGCCCTGTACTCAGCATGCCACCTAGATTGTCCTGGACTCAGAATGCCACCTAGATTGTCCTGTACTCAGCATTCCAGCTAGATTGTCCTGTACTCAGCATGTCACCTAGATTGTCCTGTACTCAGCATGCCACCCAGGCTGTCCTGTACTCAGCATGTCATCTAGATTGTCCTGTACTCAGCATGCCACCCAGGCTGCCCTGTACTCAGCATGCCACCTAGATTGCCCTGTACTCAGCATGCCATCTAGATTGTACTGTACTCAGCATGCCACCTAGGTTGTCCTGTACTCAGCATGCCCCCTAGATTGCCCTGTACTCAGCATGCCATCTAGATTGTACTGTACTCAGCATGCCACCTATATTGTCCTGTACCCAGCATGCCATCTAGATTGTCCTGTACTAAGCATGCCACCTAGATTGTCCTGTACTCAACATGCCACCTAGAGTGTCCTGTACTCAGCATGCCACCTAGATTGCCCTGTACTCAGCATGCCACCTAGATTGCCCTGTACTCAGCATGCCATCCAGATTGTACTGTACTCAGCATGCCACCTAGATTGTCCTGTACTCAGCATGCCACCTAGATTGTACAATACTCAGCATGCCACCTATATTGCCCTGTACTCAGCATGCCACCTAGATTGTCCTGTACTCAGCATGCCACCTAGATTGTACTCTACTCAGCACGCCACCTAGATTGTCCTGCACTCAGCATGCCACCTAGATTGTCCTGTACTCGGCATGCCACCTAGATTGTCCTGTACTCAGCATGCCATCTAGATTGTCCTGTACTAAGCATGTCACCTAGATTGTCCTGTACTCAGCATGCCACCTAGATTGTTCTGTACTCAGCCTGCCACCTAGGTTGCCCTGTACTCAGCAAGCCACCTAGATTGCCCTGTGCTCAGCATGCCATCCAGATTGTACTGTACTCAGCATGCCAACTAGATTGGCCTGTACTCAGCATGCCACCCAGGCTGTCCTGTACTCAGCATGCCACCCAGGCTGTCCTGTACTCAGCATGCCACCCAGGCTGTCCTGTATTCAGCATGTCATCTAGATTGTCCTGTACTCAGCATGCCACCCAGGCTGTCCTGTACTCAGCATGCCACCTAGATTGCCCTGTACTCAGCATGCCATCTAGATTGTACTGTACTCAGCATGCCACCTAGATTGTACTCTACTCAGCATGCCACCTAGATTGTCCTGTACTCAGCATGCCACCTACATTGTCCTGTACTCAGCATGCCACCTAGATTGTACTCGACTCAGCATGCCACCTTGATTGCCCTGTACTCAGCATGCCACCTAGATTGTACTCTACTCAGCATGCCACCTAGATTGTACTCTACTCAGCATGCCGCCTAGATTGTACTCTACTCAGCATGCCACCTAGATTGTACTCTATTCAGCATGCCACCTAGATTGCCCTGTACTCAGCATGCCACCTTGATTGTACTCTACTCAGCATGCCACCTAGATTGTACTCTACTCAGCATGCCACCTAGATTGTACTCTACTCAGCATGCCACATAGATTGTACTCTACTCAGCATGCCACCTAGATTGTACTCTACTCAGCATGCCACCTAGATTGTCCTGTACTCAGCATGCCACCTAGATTGTACTCTACTGGGCATGCCACCTAGATTGTCTTGTACAGTTTTCCTTAGAGAACTCCGTGTCACCACGCTCCACCAACCCATCCCCACACCACACACCACCACCCCACCCCCCCCCCCCCTCCCCGACTGGAGTGTGTTGATAGAGGGCGTCCCTGTGTTTTCTGCTCCTACCTTGGGAAAAATTTGGAAAAATGTGCTATCAAACCGAGTCGTATTGTTTACAACACCGCATTTATCAACCGATAATAATTTGTCCAAGAACGATACTTCAATATAAAGAGGCATGTATACATGTAACATGTTTTGTTCTGTTCTTGTTCTGCTCTCAAAATTCGAACATGGAAGAAAGTTCATGCGCGAAGCAAACATGAAAGAAAACGTCCCCTTTTGAGTTCATCTAGAAATTATTCGTAGGTATGAATAAGTTTACTCGAGGCAAATTCACTTCTAAAGATTTTGGGTGCCTTGTATCCACTCGTGGCTGATATCAATGAAGTACCTTTCACAAAGCTTGAGATTAATTCAACTTTATTTATAACCGATTAACTCACAATTCTAGGATATTATTTTATGCATTCTTTGGTTAAATGTTTGATATTGTAGAATAACGAAGCACCTGTTATTTGTTTGTTTTGGTCTTTTTGCATTTTTATTCTTGGAAAAATGGGTATTTTTTATTAATTAAAAAAACTTAAAAACTGTATCCATTGTTTTGTCATTCGTTTCCCCCCAAAAACCATTAGACCCCAATAAAAGATCAACTTTATCATTCAAAATTACTTTCGATAAAGTTAACTTGAATTTAATTTGCTAAATTCCCCGCGAAGTTAAGGATTAGGGCAGGTTTGGGAATCTAGAATCAAGTTTCCTTTCTCAAATCTGATGCTGAAACCAGAAAGTTAAGGGGGCTTGCTACCCCCCTCAGACTCCCCCCCCCCCCCCCCCCCCCCCCCCACACACACACACACATCCCATCCCGTCTCCTAGACCATGGAAATATTACCATTGGGTCAAGAGGGCTTTCTACCACCCTATCCCGTCTCCCAGGTGACGGAAATATTACCGGAGGGTCAAGACGGCTTGCTACCATCCCACCCCACTTCCCAGGTAACGGAAAGATGAGGAGTAGCTGTGGCAGATGCTAAAATTGGATAGAGAAAGAGGATGATTCTGAATAGGGAGGTTATGTATGAAATATATTGCCAAGAAATAATATTATATCAAGTCTTATTTATTTATTTATTTTTCCTAAATATCCCATTCTTGGAACTAGCTCGTTCCAAAGAGGATAATACGCTATATTTTTTATACAAGTAAGGATTTTATTCAGGAATTTTTTTCGACCTATACTGTCTCTTGTTGGTGTTGCCTAAAATACTTTCAGTATCAGATTCTGTCCAATCGAGGCTTTGACGATGAAACTGCAAACAGGGTCATTTCTGTGATCGGTTGATGACTGACGAAACTTGCGGGCTATACTACTTACGCGGATCAGGACTGAACCTACAAACCTTTCGATATGAAGTCCAATGCTCTGATGTCAACCTGGCCTCGGATGATATGAAGTTCAATGCTCTCATGTCAACCTGGCCTCGGATTATAGGAAATTATTATTCTTAAACATATACCCAACGTAACGTCCAAAACCGGCCAGCGCTATTCTCAAAAATCGCCAATTAATTTTTATTATTTTCATTTGTTGTTTCACAAACATTTTTTGTTATGATCCCTGGTTGGAACGTGCTCGTCGAGATCGTTCCAACGAGGGGTCATAACCTATGTTTTTGAGACAAAAAATTTTAAAAATAGTTATTTAAGAATTTAATTTTTTTTGCAAAGTTTCGTCTGCTTTCCATGTTAGGTAAAGGGTTAATATATATATATCTCGACCAGAGATCCATTATCGCTGATATGTTCTTTGTTATTGATGAAAAGATTCAATATTTCCTCGTGAATTATTTAATTTCGCTACTTCCCGTCGCCAATTTGGGGGTTAAGTTCATTATGGTCATCTTTTGTATCTCGGAAAATTGGAATCTTATCAACACAATTGATTTGATCAATGTTCTTTTGATTTGATCAATGTTATAAGGGAGAAACGGCCATGTGCATAACCGTGGAAATGGTGGCCATATTGAATCTGGCGGCAACGCGTCCACTTTTGGGGGATTTTCCACCTTCACACATATTTTTTTTTACAAGAACCCACTCTAAGGAACGGCAAAAGAGCATTAAATTAAATGAACCAACGGGGGGTTAGGTTGGCATGTGGGGCCTGTTAGCACCCGGACCATTTGTATACATTCGAGTGTTTTTGTTCGAAGTTTTTGACGGCTTCAAGTATAAAGTGAAACATTGAAAAACCTTGATGATTACGTGATTTGTAACAGGTTCTTTACAAATGTAAGAAACGGAATTGTCTATTTACACGTGATGGGCGTATGTAAAATATATTCAGTACTTTTATAACCCTGTTGCTTCCGTGAATCTTACACCTTTACAATCGCCATTCAGCTATTAAGCGCTCAGCAGAAGTTCTTTTGGAGTCCCTCCCTTCTTGTTTAAAAGACGTATTTCTGAATGAGTTGGGGAGGGGGATAGATTAGAGTACAGTCATCGTAGACAGTGATGTCAACACATGTATTTATCAGGTAATAAAAATTAACCCTTTACCTAACCTGAAAAGCAGACGACACTTGCAAAAATAATTCTTGAATAACTAATTTTTTTCATTTTTTGTCTCAAAAACATAGGTTATGACCCCTCGTTGGAACGAGCTTGACGAGCTCGTTCCAACGAGGGGTCATAACCAATGTTTCTGAGACAAAAAATGAAAAAAATAATGAAAATTAAGTGGCGATTTTTGAGAATAGCGCTGGCCGGTTTTGGCCGTTACGTTAGGTAAAGGGTTAAATTTTTGATGATTCTTTCCGTTATTAGTTTTTGAAATCCAATATTATTGCGTTCGTGGAAAATATTGCCCACCCCGTGGAAAGTATCCAGTCAAAAGTAGATGAAAATATGGCCCACCCCGTGGAAAGTGACCAATCTGTAGTAGATGGAAATATTGTCCACCCCGTGGAAAGTATCCAGTCTATAGTAGATGAAAATATTGCCCACCCCGTGGAAAGTGACCAGTCTATAGTAGATGAAAATATTGCCCACCCCGTGGAAAGTGACCAGTCTGTAGTAGATGGAAATATTGCCCACCCCGTGGAAAGTATCCAGTCTATAGTAGATGAAAATATTGCCCACCCCGTGGAAAGTGACCAGTCTGTAGTAGATGAAACTATTGCCCACCCCGTGGAAAGTATCCAGTCTATAGTAGATGGAAATATTGCCCACCCCGTGGAAAGTATCCAGTCTATAGTAGATGAAAATATTGGCCACCCTGTGGAAAGTGAACAGTCTGTAGTAGATGGAAATATTGCCCACCCCGTGGAAAGTGACCAGTCTGTAGTAGATGGAAATATTGCCCACCCCTTGGAAAGTGACCAATCTATAATAGATGGAAATATTGCCCACCCCGTGGAAAGTGACTAATCTGTAGTAGATGGAAATATTGCCCACCCCCGTGGAAAGTGACCAATCTGTAGTAGATGGAAATATTGCCCACCCCTTGGAAAGTGACCAATCTATAATAGATGGAAATATTGCCCACCCCGTGGAAAGTGACCAATCTGTAGTAGATGGAAATATTGCCCACCCCTTGGAAAGTGACCAATCTATAATAGATGGAAATATTGCCCACCCCGTGGAAAGTGACCAATCTGTAGTAGATGGAAATATTGCCCACCCCGTGGAAAGTGACTAATCTGTAGTAGATGGAAATATTGCCCACCCCTTGGAAAGTGACCAATCTGTAGTAGATGGAAATATTGCCCACCCCGTGGAAAGTGACTAATCTGTAGTAGATGGAAATATTGCCCACCCCTTGGAAAGTGACCAATCTGTAGTAGATGGAAATATTGCCCACCCCGTGGAAAGTGACCAATCTGTAGTAGATGGAAATATTGCCCACCCCTTGGAAAGTGACCAATCTATAATAGATGGAAATATTGCCCACCCCGTGGAAAGTGACCAATCTGTAGTAGATGGAAATATTGCCCACCCCTTGGAAAGTGACCAATCTATAATAGATGGAAATATTGCCCACCCCGTGGAAAGTGACCAATCTGTAGTAGATGGAAATATTGCCCACCCCATGGAAAGTGACTAATCTGTAGTAGATGGAAATATTGCCCACCCCTTGGAAAGTGACCAATCTGTAGTAGATGGAAATATTGCCCACCCCGTGGAAAGTGACTAATCTGTAGTAGATGGGTTGGGGTGGTTATATTTGTAGATAGTTAGAAATTAATCACATGGAATGGCCGCACTGCTTAGAATGAACCTTTTACCCAACACGAATAGAAGACGACACTTGCCCAAAGTCTTCTTAAATAACTAATCATTTTCTCTTTTTGTGTTTAATCGAAGGTTTGGACGACGAGTTTTGAACGGCATTGAGCGGTTTTGATCCTAAGGTTAGGTTTGACAGAGAGCTAATTGTAATGAACGACATTGAGCGGTTTTGATCCTGAAGTTACTTTTTATAGACAGCTGATTGTATGTTATTGCATTGCTCCATTGAGAACTCTGTGGAAATTATATTTTGGATTGATTCTGTTCACCCGCCATAAAAGCTGCATTTATATGAATACGTATCAAATTATCATTAACAATTCTCAATTTGTTCTACAAACTTATGATAAAAATCTAGTGTTTTGGAGTGTATGCTAATCATTTCCAGCAATAATTCAACACATATTCATCTTGAATTAATGCATGAAACTCGCCAGCTGAATCGGATTGCAAGCCGCTACCTGTTCCGAGTATCGATCAAATCACTTCCGCGTATCAATGTGCTGTTTATTTCCATGCATCAATTCAAGGTCGAAACGAGTGGAATTATTAAGAATAAGATTCTAATAAAATACGTATAATAAAAAGTAAATCTAGTGTTTTTGAGGCACGAGCGAAAAATACCATTTGTCTCTGTCACGAGTGAGATAATTTTCGGTATTCACTCAAAAACACTAGATATCCTCTATATATATACTACTTACACTAGATATCCTATATATATACTACTTACACTAGATATCCTCTATATATACTACTTACACTAGATATCCTATATATATACTACTTACACTAGATATCCTATATGTATACTACTTACACTAGATATCCTCTATATATACTACTTACACTAGATATCCTATATATATACTACTTACACTAGATATCCTATATATATACTACTTACACTAGATATCCTCTATATATACAACTTACACTAGATATCCTATATATATACTACTTACACTAGATATCCTCTATATATACTACTTACACTAGATATCCTATATATATACTACTTACACTAGATATCCTATATATATACTACTTACACTAGATATCCTCTATATATACAACTTACACTAGATATCCTATATATATACTACTTACATTAGATATCCTATATATACTACTTACACTAGATATCCTCTATATATACTACTTACACTAGATATCCTATATATATACTACTTACACTAGATGTCCTATATATATACTACTTACACTAGATATCCTATATTATACTACTTACACTAGATGTCCTATATATATACTACTTACACTAGATATCCTCTATATATACTACTTACACTAGATATCCTCTATATATACTACTTACACTAGATATCCTATATACTACCTACACTAGATATCCTCTATATATACTACTTACACTAGATATCCTATATATACTACTTACACTAGATATCCTTTATATATATACTACTTACACTAGATATCCTCTATATACTACTTACACTAGATATCCTATATATACTACTTACACTAGATATCCTATATAGATACTACTTACACTAGATATCCTATATATATACTACTTACACTAGATATCCTCTATATATACTACTTACACTAGATATCCTCTATATACTACTTACACTAGATATCCTATATATATACTACTTACACTAGATATCCTATATATACTACTTACACTAGATATCCTATATTTATTTAATGCTCAGGCATCAATTCACGCTGAAAAATTAAGTCATATTCCCCTGTCGGTCGGCAAAACGAAATATCAAAATGATATTTAGAAATCGATATTTCATCGTAGGTTCGGATGACGAATCACATGTACTCTAAACGAGTCAGCACATCAGTAATGAATTCCAGAGTCCCAAATACAAACGAATTTGAATAATTGATAGTGACAGTGACTAAATCAATTCATTAAATCAGCGGTTTCAAAGTTTGACTTTCTCATTCACCTTCCAGCGAAAAGCCGAAATCACTTTCAAATTTCTTCAGTTCAACTTCACACGTCTTCAGTGCATTGAGTTCAAAAAAAATAAAATGACGTGTCTTGTTATTGAAAATAAGAAAGTGGTGTTTTTTGTTATTGTTCTATTTCTTCGAAACACATTGCGATTATTTCAATTCGCCAGCCTTGGTAAATCGTAAAGTTAGGGGAGAAATAAGACGGGACTACTTTTTGTGCGGATATTCACACATTCCAATGGTTGGAGTTTGGTTGTTGTAATTTTTGTATGGACGCCGCTTCGGCACATAAATTTTGCGCCTTAATGGCAAATAAAGGCCACAAATTGGAGAGTTTGTAGTCGTAGAGCATTAAATAAAAAGAAAATTCACGAAAATTTGATGAATACCGAAAATATCTCGTTCGTGGCTACAAGAAATATGAGGATATTCACTCGCGACTGCGTCGCTCGTGAAGATCCTCATATTTCTTTGTAGCCACTCACGAGATATTTTCGGTATTCATCAAATTTTCGTGAATATCCTCTATATATACTACTTACACTAGATATCCTATATATACTACTTACACTAGATATCCTATATATATACTACTTACACTAGATATCCTCTATATACTACTTACACTAGATATCCTATATATATACTACTTACTACTTACTGCGTCGCTCGTGAAGATCCTCATATTTCTTTGTAGCCACTCACGAGATATTTTCGGTATTCATCAAATTTTCGTAAATATCCTCTATATATACTACTTACACTAGATATCCTATATATACTACTTACACTAGATATCCTATATATATACTACTTACACTAGATATCCTCTATATACTACTTACACTAGATATCCTATATATATACTACTTACTACTTACTGCGTCGCTCGTGAAGATCCTCATATTTCTTTGTAGCCACTCACGAGATATTTTCGGTATTCATCACATTTTCGTGAATATCCTCTATATATACTACTTACACTAGATATCCTATATATATACTACCTACACTAGATATCCTCTATATATACTACTTACACTAGATATCCTCTATATATACTACTTACACTAGATATCATCTATATATACTACTTACACTAGATATCCTCTATATATACTACTTACACTAGATATCCTCTATATATACTACTTACACTAGATATCCTATATATATACTACTTACACTAGATATCCTATATATATATATATACTACTTACACTAGATATCCTATATATACTACTTACACTAGATATCCTCTATATATATACTACTTACACTAGTTATCCTTATTACATAATACTTACACTAGATATCCTTTATATATACTACTTACACTAGATATCCTATATATATACTACTTACACTAGATATCCTATATATATACTACTTACACTAGATATCCTATATATATACTACTTACACTAGATATCCTATATATACTACTTACACTAGATATCCTCTATATATATACTACTTACACTAGTTATCCTTATTATATACTACTTACACTAGATATCCTCTATATATACTACTTACACTAGATATCCTATATATATACTACTTACACTAGATATCCTATATATATACTACTTACACTAGATATCCTATATATATACTACTTACACTAGATATCCTATATACTACTTACACTAGATATCCTATATATATACTACTTACACTAGATATCCTCTATATATACTACTTACACTAGATATCCTATATATATACTACTTACACTAGATATCCTCTATATATATACTACTTACACTAGATATCCTCTATATATACTACTTACACTAGATATCCTCTATATATATACTACTTACACTAGTTATCCTTATTATATACTACTTACACTAGATATCCTATATATATACTACTTACACTAGATATCCTCTATATATACTACTTACACTAGATATCCTATATATATATACTACTAACACTAGATATCCTACATATATACTACTTACACTAGATATCCTCTATATATACTACTTACACTAGATATCCTCTATATATACTACTTACACTAGATATCCTATATATATACTACTTACACTAGATATCCTCTAAATATATAATACTTAGACTAGATATCCTATATATATACTACTTACACTAGATATCCTATATATATATACTACTTACACTAGATATCTTATATATATACTACTTACACTAGATATCCTATATATATACTACTTACACTAGATATCCTCTATATATAAACTACTTACACTAGATATCCTACATATATACTACTTACACTAGATATCCTATATATATACTACTTACACTAGATATCCTCTATATATATACTACTTACACTAGATATCCTCTATATATACTACTTACACTAGATATCCTATATATATATACTACTAACACTAGATATCCTATATATATACTACTTACACTAGATGTCCTCTATATACACTACTTACACTAGATGTCCTCTATATATACTACTTACACTAGATATCCTCTATATATACTACTTACACTAGATATCCTCTGTATATACTACTTACACTAGATATCCTCTATATATACTACTTACACTAGATATCCTCTATATATATACTACTTACACTAGATATCCTCTATATATACTACTTACACTAGATATCCTATATATATATACTACTTACACTAGATATCCTCTATATATATACTACTTACACTAGATATCCTCTATATATACTACTTACACTAGATATCCTCTATATATACTACTTACACTAGATATCCTATATATATACTACTTACAGTAGATATCCTCTATATATACTACTTACACTAGATATCCTCTATATATACTACTTACACTAGATATCCTATATATATACTACTTACACTAGATATCCTCTATATATATACTACTTACACTAGATATCCTACATATATACTACTTACACTAGATATCCTATATATATACTACTTACACTTGATATCCTCTATATATATACTACTTACACTAGATATCCTCTATATATACTACTTACACTAGATATCCTACATATATACTACTTACACTAGATATCCTCTATATATACTACTTACACTAGATATCCTCTATATATACTACTTACACTAGATATCCTATATATATACTGCTTACACTAGATATCCTATATATATACTACTTACACTAGATATCCTATATATATACTACTTACACTAGATATCCTATATATATACTACTTACACTAGTTATCCTTATTATATACTACTTACACTAGATATCCTCTATATATACTACTTACACTAGATATCCTATATATATACTACTTACACTAGATATCCTATATATATACTACTTACACTAGTTATCCTTATTATATACTACTTACACTAGATATCCTCTATATATACTACTTACACTAGATATCCTATATATATACTACTTACACTAGATATCCTCTATATATACTACTTACACTAGATATCCTATATATATACTACTTACACTAGATATCCTATATATATACTACTTACACTAGATATCCTATATGTATACTACTTACACTAGATATCCTATATATATACTACTTACACTAGATATCCTCTATATATACTACTTACACTAGATATCCTATATATATACTACTTACACTAGATATCCTCCATATAGACTACTTACACTAGATATCCTATATATATACTACTTACACTAGATATCCTATATATATATACTACTTACACTAGATATCCTATATATATACTACTTACACTAGATATCCTCCATATAGACTACTTACACTAGATATCCTATATATATATACTACTTACACTAGATATCCTATATATATACTACTTACACTAGATATCCTCTATATATACTACTTACACTAGATATCCTATATATATACTACTTACACTAGATATCCTCTATATATACTACTTACACTAGATATCCTATATATATACTACTTACACTAGATATCCTCCATATAGACTACTTACACTAGATAACCTATATATATACTACTTACACTAGATATCCTATATATATATACTACTTACACTAGATATCCTCTATATATATACTACTTACACTAGATATCCTATATATATACTACTTACACTAGATATCCTCTATATATATACTACTTACACTAGATATCCTATATATATACTACTTACACTAGATATCCTCTATATATACTACTTACACTAGATATCCTCTATATATATACTACTTACACTAGATATCCTCTATATATACTACTTACACTAGATATCCTCTATATATATACTACTTACACTAGATATCCTCTATATATACTACTTCCACTAGATATCCTCTATATATATACTACTTACACTAGATATCCTATATATATACTACTTACACTAGATATCCTATATATATACTACTTACACTAGATATCCTCTATATATACTACTTACACTAGATATCCTATATATATACTACTTACACTAGATATCCTCTATATATACTACTTACACTAGATATCCTATATATATACTACTTACACTAGATATTCTCTATATATACTACTTACACTAGATATCCTCTATATATATACTACTTACACTAGATATCCTCTATATATACTACTTACACTAGATATCCTCCATATGTACTACTTACACTAGATATCCTATATATATACTACTTACACTAGATCTCCTATATATCTACTACTTACACTAGATATCCTCTATATAAACTACTTACACTAGATATCCTATATATGTACTACTTACACTAGATATCCTCCATATATACTACTTACACTAGATATCCTATATATATATTACTTACACTAGATATCCTCCATATATACTACTTACACTAGATATCCTATATATATACTACTTACACTAGATATCCTCTATATATACTACTTACACTAGATATCCTATACATATACTACTTACACTAGATATCCTCTACATATACTACTTACACTAGATATCCTCTATATATATACTACTTACACTAGATATCCTCTATATATACTACTTACACTAGATATCCTCCATATATACTACTTACACTAGATATCCTATATATATACTACTTACACTAGATATCCTATATATATACTACTTACACTAGATATCCTCTATATAAACTACTTACACTAGATATCCTATATATATACTACTTACACTAGATATCCTCCAAATATACTACTTACACTAGACACCCTATATATATATTACTTACACTAGATATCCTCCATATATACTACTTACACTAGATATCCTATATATATACTACTTACACTAGATATCCTCTATATATACTACTTACACTAGATATCCTATATATATACTACTTACACTAGATATCCTCTATATATACTACTTACACTAGATATCCTCCATATATACTACTTACACTAGATATCCTATATATATACTACTTACACTAGATATCCTATATATATACTACTTACACTAGATATCCTATATATATACTACTTACACTAGATGTCCTATATATATACTACTTACACTAGATATCATCTATATATACTACTTACACTAGATATCCTCTATATATACTACTTACACTAGATATCCTATATACTACCTACACTAGATATCCTCTATATATACTACTTACACTAGATATCCTATATATACTACTTACACTAGATATCCTCTATATATATACTACTTACACTAGATATCCTCTATATACTACTTACACTAGATATCCTATATATATACTACTTACATTAGATATCCTCTATATACTACTTACACTAGATATCCTATATAGATACTACTTACACTAGATATCCTATATATATACTAATTACACTAGATATCCTCTATATATACTACTTACACTAGGTATCCTCTATATACTACTTACACTAGATACCCTATATATATACTACTTACACTAGATATCCTATATATACTACTTACAGTAGATATCCTATATTTATTTAATGCTCAGGCATCAATTCACGCTGAAAAATTAAGTCATATTCCCCTGTCGGTCGGCAAAACGAAATATCAAAATGATATTTAGAAATCGATATTTCATCGTAGGTTCGGATGACGAATCACATGTACTCTAAACGAGTCAGCACATCAGTAATGAATTCCAGAGTCCCAAATACAAACGAATTTGAATAATTGATAGTGACAGTGACTAAATCAATTCATTAAATCAGCGGTTTCAAAGTTTGACTTTCTCATTCACCTTCCAGCGAAAAGCCGAAATCACTTTCAAATTTCTTCAGTTCAACTTCACCCGTCTTCAGTGCATTGAGTTCAAAAAAAATAAAATGACGTGTCTTGTTATTGAAAATAAGAAAGTGGTGTTTTTTGTTATTGTTCTATTTCTTCGAAACACATTGCGATTATTTCAATTCGCCAGCCTTGGTAAATCGTAAAGTTAGGGGAGAAATAAGACGGGACTACTTTTTGTGCGGATATTCACACATTCCAATGGTTGGAGTTTGGTTGTTGTAATTTTTGTATGGACGCCGGTTCGGCACATAAATTTTGCGCCTTAATGGCAAATAAAGGCCACAAATTGGAGAGTTTCTAGTCGTAGAGCATTAAATAAAAAGAAAATTCACGAAAATTTGATGAATACCGAAAATATCTCGTTCGTGGCTACAAGAAATATGAGGATCTTCACTCACGACTGCGTCGCTCGTGAAGATCCTCATATTTCTTTGTAGCCACTCACGAGATATTTTCGGTATTCATCAAATTTTCGTGAATATCCTCTATATATACTACTTACACTAGATATCCTATATATACTACTTACACTAGATATCCTATATATATACTACTTACACTAGATATCCTCTATATATACTACTTACATTAGATATCCTCTATATATACTACTTACATTAGATATCCTATACATATACTACTTACACTAGTTATCCTATATATATACTACTTACACTAGATATCCTCTATATATACTACTTACACTAGATATCCCCTATATATACTACTTACACTAGATATCCTATATATATACTACTTACACAAGATATCCTATATATATACTACTTACACTAGATATCCTCTATATATACTACTTATACTAGATATCCTATATATATACTACTTACACTAGATATCCTCTATATATACTACTTACACTAGATGTCCTATATATATACTACTTACACTAGATATCCTCTATATATATACTACTTATACTAGATATCCTATATATATACTACTTACACTAGATATCCTATATATATACTACTTACACTAGATATCCTATATATATACTACTTATACTAGATATCCTCTATATATACTACTTACACTAGATATCCTATATATATACTACTTATACTAGATATCCTCATTATATATACTACTTACACTAGATATCCTATATATATACTACTTACACTAGATATCCTATATATATACTACTTACACTAGATATCCTCTATATATACTACTTACACTAGATATCCTATATATATACTACTTACACTAGATATCCTATATATATACTACTTACACAAGATATCCTATATATATACTACTTACACTAGATATCCTCTATATATACTACTTACACTAGATATCCTATATATATACTACTTACATTAGATATCCTCTATATATACTACTTACATTAGATATCCTATACATACACTACTTACACTAGATATCCTATATATATACTACTTACACTAGATATCCTCTATATATACTACTTACACTAGATATCCTATATATATACTACTTACACTAGATATCCTCTGTATATACTACTTACACTAGATATCCTATATATATACTACTTACACTAGATATCCTCTATATATACTACTTACACTACATATCCTATATATATACTACTTATACTAGATATCCTCTATATATACTACTTACACTAGATATCCTATATATATACTACTTACACTAGATATCCTATATATATACTACTTACACTAGATATCCTATATATATACTACTTACACTAGATATCCTCTATATATACTACTTACACTAGATATCCTATATATATACTACTTACACTAGATATCCTATATATATACTACTTATACTAGATATCCTCATTATATATACTACTTACACTAGATATCCTATATATATACTACTTACACTAGATATCCTCTATATATACTACTTACACTAGATATCCTCTATATATACTACTTACACTAGATATCCTCTATATATATACTACTTACACTAGATATCCTATATATATATACTACTTACACTAGATATCCTATATATATGCTACTTACACTAGATATCCTCTATATATACTACTTACACTAGATATCCTATATATATACTACTTACATTAGATATCCTCTATATATACTACTTACATTAGATATCCTATACATACACTACTTACACTAGATATCCTATATATATACTACTTACACTAGATATCCTCTATAGATACCACTTACACTAGATATCCTCTGTATATACTACTTACACTAGATATCCTATATATATACTACTTACACTAGATATCCTCTATATATACTACTTACACTACATATCCTCTATACATACTACTTACACTAGATATCCTATATATATACTACTTACACTAGATATCCTATATATATACTACTTACACTGGATATCCTATATATATACTACTTACACTAGATATCCTATATATATACTACTTACACTCGATATCCTCTATATATATACTACTTACACTAGATATCCTCTATATATACTACTTACACTAGATATCCTATATATATACTACTTACATTAGATATCCTCTATATATACTACTTACATTAGATATCCTATACATATACTACTTACACTAGATATCCTATATATATACTACTTACACTAGATATCCTATATATATACTACTTACACTAGATATCCTCTATATATATACTACTTACACTAGATATCCTCTATATATACTACTTACACTAGATATCCTATATTATACTACTTACACTAGATATCCTATATATACTACTTACACTAGATATCCTATATATATACTACTTACACTAGATATCCTATATATATATTACTTACACTAGATATCCTCTATATATACTACTTACACTAGATATCCTCTATATATACTACTTACACTAGATATCCTCTATATATACTACTTACACTAGATATCCTCTATATATACTACTTACACTAGATATCCTATATATATACTACTTACACTAGATATCCTATATATATACTACTTACACTAGATATCCTATATATATACTACTTACACTAGATATCCTATATATATACTACTTACACTAGATATCCTCTATATATACTACTTACACTAGATATCCTATATATATACTACTTACACTAGATATCCTATATATATACTACTTACACTAGATATCCTCTATATATACTACTTACACTAGATATCCTATATATATACTACTTACATTAGATATCCTCTATATATACTACTTACATTAGATATCCTATACATATACTACTTACACTAGATATCCTATATATATACTACTTACACTAGATATCCTATATATATACTACTTACACTAGATATCCTATATATATACTACTTACATTAGATATCCTATACATATACTACTTACACTAGATATCCTATATATATACTACTTACACTAGATATCCTCTATATATACTACTTACACTAGATATCCTATATATATATATTACTTACATTAGATATCCTCTATATATACTACTTACATTAGATATCCTCTATATATACTACTTACATTAGATATCCTATACATATACTACTTACACTAGATATCCTATATATATACTACTTACACTAGATATCCTATATATATACTACTTACACTAGATATCCTATATATATACTACTTACACTAGATATCCTCTATATATACTACTTACACTAGATATCCTATATATATACTACTTACACTAGATATCCTATATATATACTACTTACACTAGATATCCTCTATATATACTACTTACACTAGATATCCTATATATATACTACTTACATTAGATATCCTCTATATATACTACTTACATTAGATATCCTATACATATACTACTTACACTAGATATCCTATATATATACTACTTACACTAGATATCCTATATATATACTACTTACATTAGATATCCTCTATATATACTACTTACACTAGATATCCTATATATATACTACTTACACTAGATATCCTATATATATACTACTTACACTAGATATCCTATATATATACTACTTACACTAGATATCCTATATATATACTACTTACACTAGATATCCTCTATATATACTACTTACACTAGATATCCTATATATATACTACTTACACTAGATATCCTATATATATACTACTTACACTAGATATCCTCTATATATACTACTTACACTAGATATCCTATATATATACTACTTACATTAGATATCCTCTATATATACTACTTACATTAGATATCCTATACATATACTACTTACACTAGATATCCTATATATATACTACTTACACTAGATATCCTATATATATACTACTTACACTAGATATCCTCTATATATACTACTTACACTAGATATCCTCTATATATACTACTTACACTAGATATCCTATATATATACTACTTACACTAGATATCCTATATATATACTACTTACACTAGATATCCTATATATATACTACTTACACTAGATATCCTATATATATACTACTTACACTAGATATCCTCTATATATACTACTTACACTAGATATCCTATATATATACTACTTACACTAGATATCCTATATATATACTTCTTACACTAGATATCCTCTATATATACTACTTACACTAGATATCCTCTATATATACTACTTACACTAGATATCCTCTATATATACTACTTACACTAGATATCCTATATATATACTACTTACACTAGATATCCTATATATATACTACTTACACTAGATATCCTATATATATACTACTTACACTAGATATCCTCTATATATACTACTTACACTAGATATCCTCTATATATACTACTTACACTAGATATCCTATATATATACTACTTACACTAGATATCCTATATATATACTACTTACACTAGATATCCTATATATATACTACTTACACTAGATATCCTCTATATATACTACTTACACTAGATATCCTATATATATACTACTTACACTAGATATCCTCTGTATATACTACTTACACTAGATATCCTATATATATACTACTTACACTAGATATCCTCTATATATACTACTTACACTAGATATCCTCTATATATACTACTTACACTAGATATCCTATATATATACTACTTACACTAGATATCCTATATATATACTACTTACACTAGATATCCTCTATATATACTACTTACACTAGATATCCTATATATATACTACTTACACTAGATATCCTCTATATATACTACTTACATTTTGCTAAGCATCACTTCTACCCATCTATATATTTGATGCATGAAAGTTCATTTTATGTTTATTGTTTCAAGTTTGTTTATTTGTTCATTAAGGTTTAATTTGACTCCCACAAGTTTTGATCATTTCATGTCAGACAATTTTAGGCGTGGGGGAGTTGGAGTACCCTGAGAGAACAACTGAGCAATGACGAGTAACTTTCGGCCTCTCTAACAAAAGCAGTTAACATTGGTTGAAAGTAAGTGTTAAGTTGACATGTATATCTATGGTTGACGTGCAGTATTCCCACGGGTTACTTGCCCTGAAGCAGTTCTAACCCTACTTGTGCAAAGATGCCAAATCAGAGAGTGTGGCAGTTCTTTGGCATAGTTGAGTGCTTTCCTACGGGAACTCTAGCTTTTTCTACCCGTAAATTTGTACAAATACCCAGACTATTAAAAGTGCCACTGCTCTCCAATAAATAAACAAACAAATAATGTACACATATTCCTTTCATGTACAAATTATGTTGACGAGTGGGGAGTGATTCTTAACAAACATATTCCTTTCATGTACAAATTATGTTGACGAGTGGGGAGTGATCCTTAACAAACATATTTCTTTCATGTACAAATTATGCTGACGAGTGGGGAGTGATCCTTAACAAACATATTCCTTTCATGTACAAATTATGTTGACGAGTGGGGAGTGATCCTTAACAAACATATTCCTTTCATGTACAAATTATGTTGACGAGTGGGGAGTGATCCTTAACAAACATATTCCTTTCATGTACAAATTATGCTGGCGAGTGGGGAGTTATCCTTAACAAACTGTGAGTAGTATATTTAACCGCAACAACCCAGCGAGCACAAATGCTGCATAATGTGGCTGTAACAACAATGCGGAAACGTCTAGCGTTGACTGGCAATACACCTGTGGACTCCCAGCGAGGTTATCATTGCGTTTCTCACTACGTTGGCAATAAATATCAGATTTTTAACTTCTCACTTACCGTTATAGTCACTATGACAACATAGTCGAACAACGGCTTCTTAATGAGCGTTGTGCCCACGCTGTTGGTACGTTGCGTGCAACACAACCATCTTACAACATTTAACAACCTCTTACTCGACATTGTAATCACCTTGTGGCGTAATTGCAGTTGTTTCCAGGCAAGTCTTGACTCCCCACACAGACAACCAAGACTTGCCTAGAAAGAACTGTCAAGGTACTTTGTATGTAACTTGCAAGTACCTCCGAGGACTGCATGTTGGGGGCACCTTTTTAATTGCAGTAAAAAATTGTCAACTTGGAATGGGCACAAATCTGGTGGAGTGCTGAATTATTTGGGGTCATCAAAATTTAATTTGTACATCTTTATTGACTTGTGACAATTTATGGGAGAGTGCCTGTAGGTCTGTAGGCGCTCTCCCATAAACTGTGACAAGGCAAATCGACACAGACTCAATAATTTCACATAAAAAATAACATGAAGCATGTCCACAGAATATGATGCATCTGAGTTTATTTATTTATTTATTTATTAAAGTGTAACGACACTTTAACAGCCAAGGTCATATAGTGTTGGTGTCAGTTTTACGGATGGGGCAATCCGAACTACACAAAGAGAACCACCGAGCAACGATTAGCAGCTGCCAGCTACCCAACATTGTAACTCCGCATTGCAGCACAGGCAGTGTTAGATTGGTTGAAGACATGCGCACCATCGACTTGCAGTTCGCTTTACTGCACGGCGTCATCGTGCCACCATGTGGACAGTTGGGGTTAAGGGCCTTTCCCAAGGACACAACGCGGGAGTCCGAATCGATAAACAGACGTTCACCCATCCAAGGACTAACCGGGCTCGACGTTGCTTAACTTCGGTGTTCTGACGAGAACCGTTACCGCAAAGCCACCACGCCCCAGCTTTAGAGTTGTGGCATATGTACTTCAGAATAAAGATCAGATATGGGCTTCCAGCACTTTACCAGTTAAGCCTTTCCCTACAATGAAAAGCAGACGACACTTTCAAACAAAATTCTTGAATAACTAATTTTTTTCATTTTTTGTCTCAAAAACATAGGTTATGACCTCTTTTTGGAACGAGCTCGACGAGCTCGTTCCCAAGAGGATGTCATAACCTATGTTTTGAGACAAATTGAAGAAAACAATAAAAACTAATTGGCGTTTTTTGTGAATAAAGCTGGCCGGTTTTGGACATTACGTTGGGTAAAGGGTTAAGTGTTAACAACGTCCCACGTGACGACGTCGAACCATTGTGAAAACGTTAGTAGTATGTCTCGTATGTTTCAGGTCATATTTGGGGGACCCCGGTGGGGGACCCCGGAAGTGACGTCATGTCACATGACCCAGTGACGCCATGTTGTATTGTTATGGTAACCCGCGTGAGCGTCCATCTTGTGACATCATCCCTATAGTGATACGTGGTGTGAGTGCGCATGCGCAGCGCGTGTTGTTAGGGTGATACGCGTTTCCGTCGTCCATTTTGTATACTGGAGGCCGCCATCTTGGTTACTATGGTAGCACGTGGTTGCTATGTTACCCAATTTTTCTGCAATAGGACGGGGTATGTTTTGAGGGTATGTTCCTTTGTAGAAGAGTAAATCTAATTACCACAAACAACCCGACAATCCCTCCAAATCACAAAAATCCACCCAAAATCACCGAAATTGACTTTATTTGATACGGATTTCCCATTTTATCGATGTAGTACGTAGTGCTATATTATTAAGGGGTACAAGGGGTGCGTTCGATTGAACAGGAGTAATGTTCTGGCTTAGAATTCTCCCAGAATCCATTTTTGGATCTCTATCCCATGAAGTTTTTCCCATTAAAAGACACGTTCCTTTGGTCATTACCCAGAATTCTCTGCTTCTACCTATATATGCAATAGGTTTCGTCTTTCTGGCCCTGTTCCTTTGTTCTAGAGTATACTCCAGTAGCGTAGAAGAGACTATTAACTGGAACAGCTTTGCTTATTATTACTATATTTAGCTATTTTAGTCTATTCTTGTTAGGTCTGACCCTATTCCGTGTACTCTTGTTGTTTCAATTATCTAGATCATTTATATAACCAACCAGTCAGATTGCTTGATTTCCCATAACCTGTACTTAATCGTATAGAGTTATCTCCCTTATTACAACGAAGTTGTATCCTATTCTCATCACATCTATATCCAGTGGCAATATCCCCGGGCACCCCAATTTCGGCACACCTTTTTTGAAAAACATATGACCTTCGGCACCTCTAACAAAACTGCAGTTACGCTGTGTGCTAGCTGTGATGGTAAGCCCTCTTCACATACCCAGCTTTCGGTCCGATGTCTACTGCGCATGCGTCACTTTCGGGGAAAAAGTGGGTCTGAATCTTAACACTGATGCCAATGGACAAAATAGTTTAAACATTAATTACACAAATAACCTGTTGAAAGACAATATTTTACGCGTTATTTCCATTTAGTTCCATTATTCTAGTTTAATGTAATATGTTTATGTTGATTATAGCGCAATTATTTTTTGCTTCCTTTTTAATTTGAAAATTGGTCCTGAACATCGTGTAGAACCTTAGTAAATTTTACGAAAAAAGCCGACTCCAAGTGTGTTTAAATGTATTTTTTGACATTTGAATATGTTAGGTGAAATTGTTACGCGTTATTTTAATAATCTGCAATAAATACAGAAAACAGTAATATAAATATAATGAGTGTACGATATTTTGTTTTTGCTTCCTTTTTTGGCTGAAAAAGAGCATTTTTCAGAATATTTCAAGTGAGCGTCAGATTACGCGTGAACTGAGACTTGTCTTTTAAGAGGCAGAGTATTTTTCTTTACTTCGGATAAAGTGGAATATTCATGTGCTATGTGATTTTTGTTCACAAAAATCTCCCGTTGAGTATATTTTTATTAAGGTGATGATAAAGAATACAATCACAGTTCAGAAAATTACACTGGATTTCTCTCATGCCATCGTTCTTTCCACTTGCATTGGATTAATCCAAGTAATTGTAATCCTAAGACATAAAGCCTCGGAGAACAATGGATAAAATATATAAACAAGATCCTCTGTTAACAGCAACAGATTAGAGACGGGCTAACGTGTTACTGACATTGTCATATATGATCTAACTAATAATGAAGATCCGCTTGTACATCTGATTGTTTTTACGGCAATCACAAACCATTCGGTTAATTCTCTCGCTCGTTGATGTTTTCTGCATTCGTTCACCCCAGTATTTCGAGTTAACTCCCCTACCGGACAGAAAGCTGGACATGACTCACATTTTCGAAACCAACCTCCCGATCGTCTATTTATTTCAATTTTGAACCACTTGGCCTATTCCCGAATACCCGGTGCCATTTTTAATATGGGACAATGTTCTCTGCATGACGGATTTCATGAGCGTCGAGCGTTGCTGGGCTATTCATAATCATTGGAACTTTCAGTGGAAATCTCGAAAAAAATTTATCAGAAGACAGACTGACCACGAATACCAGGTAATTGGGTCACCTTCTAAATTTGTCGGTTTTATGATCAGACCAAAATACTTAAAACCAAATCGACCCCCCCCCCCCCCTAGGTTCCTCTCAGTAACAGATTTTTTCAAACACACACACTCTCTCTATCTCTACCCCCCCCCCCTTCTCTCTCTCTCTCTCTCTCTCTCTCTCTCTCTCCCTCTCTCTATCTATCTATCTATCTCTCTCTCTAAATTTGGAATGGTTCGCGAAGGGAATAACAATATTGTATCAATATATATGACATAATACATTGCAAATCGCGATGTGATGCCGCTAAAATCACATGGCAGTTCTGCACATTCTGAATTTTGTCTCCGAAATAAAAATGACGAACGCGAGCCGACAAAAACGAATGCGCCTGTGCCTGAGAATCAAAATATTAATTTTAATTAGCCTTATCGGAGATGTTATTATTGGGTCGACTAATGAATTAAAAGTAAGCAAAATAAAACGAGAATATATAACATTCAGTCCCATTTTATTTTATTACCACTTACATTATCGACTGCATAATTTACTATAGAAATCTCTAAAGGAACATTGGGCCTATATTGGTCTATCAGTTTGGTTCTATAAGTTTAAGGCAATAACTTACCGACTTTTGAAGGTATATAGCCTCACATTTCCTAATGGAGTAAATTCTGAGGCCATAGTGTTAAATCTGGATATGGGAGAATCCTGTGTGTTACATCAGTGAGGCCACTGTATCAGAACCTAATACTGACGTCACATGCAACCTTTCGATGAGGCCCTCCAGTAGGAGAAGATCTATCGCTCTCCTACTTCTAGTGTTGAGAGAGAGATGTATACAGAGAGAGAGAGAGAGAGAGACAGAGAGACAGAGAGAAAGAGAGAGAGAGAGAGAGAGAGAAATTACGCCAATATTATATTTATTATCCCAGTTCCTATGCCTATCCCTGACCCTGATTTTCGAATATCTTGACAGGGTTTACTACGCTGGCTCGCCACGCCCGCTCTCTCATCGCTTCACCCACATCTGATCTCGAATACCCCGCCAGCTCTCTCACTCCCCCAGCTCACACCTAATCTCCGAATACCCAAGCCTCCACCCTCTCACCTGCTTTCCCCAAACATGATCTCCGAATACCCGGTCTGGGAATTATCGCCTCCGTGTCTCGCCCATAACTGATCCCTGAATACCCGGGTAGGAGCTACTATCCAGGTCACCCCACATTTACACCGGTGCCGTCCAGACATGATCTCCGAATACCCGGTCCCACTCTCTCACCGGCAAAAAGAAAGGAAAACATCTCTCATTTTAGCGTGGCTTCTGTGTATGACCTTGTTATATAAGTTGGGACTGATCTTGTTGGTATTTACTGGCAGGTTGTTGTGCAGTGTGGAGGTGTGACACACCCAATAATCTTCCAATTGAGACATGTTTTTCTGGATTGGGGTCTTATATGTAGATTTCAGCTTGCTGCCAATTGTGTACTTTCTTTTCAGACTGGACTTGATTCTCTAACATATGTCACTCGAACAAACTGGAGGAGTGTTGGTGGGGGGGGGGGGGGGGGGCGGTCAGCAGCCATGACCAGTTTGGAGTTCCTGTACGGTACGCGTTAATTAAATTAAAGAAGTTACATCACGGATACTACATGTATGTCATATTTATTCACAGATGATTTTCTAAGAAGTCTTGAGATTTTTTAACCCTTTACTTAACACGAAAAGCAGACGACACTTGCAAAAAAAGTTCTTGAGTAACTAATTTTTTTCATTTTTTGTCTCAAAAACATAGGTTATGACCCCTCGTTGGAACGAGCTCGACGAGCTCGTTCCAACGAGGGGTCATAACCTATGTTTTTGAGACAAAAAGTGAAAAAATACTGAAAATTAATTGGCGATATTTGAGAATAGCGCTGGCCGGTTTTTGCCGTTACGTTGGGTAAAGGGTTAACCGAAATCTTAACTGAATAATATTCCGACTACGTTATCAAAGCATGCCTTCGTAGGGGGCATGCCATAATATACAGTTTGAATATTTTATCAGTCGAACCGTGAGTCATTCATTACAGTGACGGTGAGTGGGGGTAAACTAGATTTACACTCCTACCCAATCGGTCGTCCTCGTGACGCCCCTGAGTATATATACCTTTGAAAACTATACATTCACTTTAAAAAGTCAAAGTAAACTTCAGACTTATTGTTGGTTCAGTTTACTCGTTACAAACACGCAGACTACACTTGAAAAACCAAATTCTCGAATAACTAAATATTTTCATTTTTTACATCAAAAACAAAACATATCTTATGGCCCTCATTGGAAAGAGCTCGTTGAGCTCGTTCCAATGAGGGGTCATAAGCTATATTTTTTAGACACAAATTGAAAGGGTAATTTCTGTGAATAGCGCTGGCCAGTTTTGGCGTTGGGAAAAGGGTTAAAACGTACAAAACATAACGACGTTACCTACCCATCAAGTGCATGAAATGTTTCGCTTCAGTAACATTTTATCTCGGCAACAATTTTACACATAAAAGTGATAATTCGCTTCGAGCAGATCCTGTATTGACTGCTTTGCAGTTAAATCTAATTTAAAAATCGTGAATAAATTTAAGAAAACATTTCCACTTCAGTAAATAATATTTGTAAATTATCTGTACGGCAAGTATCTCTGAAATCTTAAATCTTTTTGTCACGTGTCAATGGGACTCGGGTAAATATGAACATTTATATTAACCAACCTTATACAAAATCGTTCTATCGTTCTCATATACTGAGTCAAAGAAGAAAGTATAATAGAAATAAATGTGAAAAAATAGCATAAAGGATGAAATATAATAGTTCTAATGTTGCATGTTTGTGGACAAGAAGTCCTGAAAAGAGTTTAATGACAGGTTGTTGTTGTCCACCAAATCGTATACAATTTTGCTACGGATTTCAAAATAGCACGTGCTATCCGGGAATGTCAAATTGAATGGGTGACCCACGATTTTCTTTGTGTAATGTTGTGCTAGAGAGCCTGGGTAATTGAGGAAACACGCTAGTGTTTGTCTTCCGACATTTTAAAAACAAATGCCAAGGTTAACCGAAAATCAGAGGTTGCATGCCATTGCAGGAGGCTGGGATATCTCCAGATGAGCTCACTGCCGAGTTCGGAGTCACTGTGGCGACTATTTACCGTCTCATTGGAAGGCAAAGAACCACTGGATTTACTGCCGACCGACCGCATTCAGGTCGACCAAGAGTTATGACCCCTGCACATGACTGACACATCAGGACGTCTCACTTACGGGATAGCTTCCTCCCAGCGACGAGGACAGCAATAATTACTCCTGGTAGAACTAACAATAGAATCAGTGCACAAACTGTCCGTAACAAACTCGCTGAACACGGCATCCGAAGTAGGCTTCCATACCACGGACCAATCCTTACCTAACGTCATCGTACCGCCAGAATGGAATGGGTACGGCAGCGTGTTCTCTGGGCGCAACAGTGTTGGAGCACAGTTTTTTTAGGGATGAATAACGATTTTGTCACTGATGGTAGGGCAAGAGTGTATCGCCGCCGAGGAGAACGGTTTTCTGATGCTGGAGTGTGGGAATGCGACCGTTTCGATGGGCGTAGTATAATGGTTTGGGCAGGAATTCCCTTGCACCATCGAACGCAGTAGATCTTCATCGATGGTAATCTGAACGGACAGCGATATAGGAACGAAAGTCTTAACGCTGCTGTTGTCCCGTTGTTCAACGCTAACATCGGATTGCAGTTATTCCAGCAAGACAATGCCCGATGTCACGTGGCGCGTATCTGTCTTGACTTTCTTGAGGAGCAGAGCATCGAACTTCTTCCCTAGTCCCCACTTTCGCCAGATTTGTCGTCAATCGAGCATCTTTGGGATCAATTTTCGTAATGTTCTAAGGCAGGAGTGGAACACAATACCACAGGGTGATACACAGATACTACTCAGGTCCATGCGCCGCCGATGACTTGCCATCCAAGAGGCAAACAGTGGGCATGTACACGTTATTGACTGCTTGTGTGAACTTTTCATTTCACTCCATGCATGGCTGAATTGCGACGTCCTGTCCTGACGCTGGCAACCGTAAGAACATGAAATTATTCAATTTCGTACAGCTTCACGCTAAAAACTAAAGTGTTAAAAACTACACTTGAAGTGCTGTATTTAACACTTACTGAGTGCTGAACTAGCACTTTGTTCAAGTGGAGATATCCCAGAACTTGACAGGTGTTACAATAATACAACTTGACAAGTGTAATGTCGTGACACTTGAAAGAAAACAACGCAGATGACGCGGATCAGGCTCGAACTCTCGAGCCTGATTCGCGTCATCTGCGTTGTGTCCTTTTAATTATGTATCCACAAAGCGCAAATCAAATTATGGACGATTCTGGAAGAACCACCAATGATAGACACACAGGAAGTGCCATCCATTCAAGTTTCAGATGTCTGACGATTGTAATGTCTAAGTGCTTAAAGCATTGAACTTTGAGTGTTAAAATCAAACCCTAAGAGTTAGAATGGGTTTAACACCTTGAAAGTGTCAACACTTTAGTTTTTAGTGTGGTGACTCAAAAATGAATTTTCAATAATTTGTTCGGGATTAAAGACGATAAACAATTGCTCCTCAGAACTGATTATACTTTCTTTTTTGGCAATATATAGTTATATGTGTTTGTGATGAAGGCTGCTTTGACAATATATAGTTATATGTGTTTGTGATGAAGGCTGCTTTGACAATATATAGTTATATGTGTTTGTGATGAAGGCTGCTTTGACAATATATAGTTATATGTGTTTGTGATGAAGGCTGCTTTGACAATATATAGTTATATGTGTTTGTGATGAAGGCTGCTTTGACAATATATAGTTATATGTGTTTGTGATGAAGGCTGCTTTGACAATATATAGTTATATGTGTTTGTGATGAAGGCTGCTTTGACAATATATAGTTATATGTGTTTGTGATGAAGGCTGCTTTGACAATATATAGTTATATGTGTTTGTGATGAAGGCGGCTTTGACAATATATAGTTATATGTGTTCGTGATGAAGGCTGCTTTGACAATATATAGTTATATGTGTTTGTGATGAAGGCTGCTTTGACAATATATAGTTATATGTGTTTGTGATGAAGGCTGCTTTGACAATATATAGTTATATATGTTTGTGATGAAGGCTGCTTTGACAATATATAGTTATATGTGTTTGTGATGAAGGCTGCTTTGACAATATATAGTTATATGTGTTTGTGATGAAGGCTGCTTTGACAATATATAGTTATATGTGTTTGTGATGAAGGCGGCTTTGACAATATATAGTTATATGTGTTTGTGATGAAGGCTGCTTTGACAATATATAGTTATATGTGTTTGTGATGAAGGCTGCTTTGACAATATATAGTTATATGTGTTTGTGATGAAGGCTGCTTTGACAATATATAGTTATATGTGTTTGTGATGAAGGCTGCTTTGACAATATATAGTTATATGTGTTCGTGATGAAGGCAGCTTTGACAATATATAGTTATATGTGTTTGTGATGAAGGCTGCTTTGACAATATATAGTTATATGTGTTTGTGATGAAGGCTGCTTTGACAATATATAGTTATATGTGTTCGTGATGAAGGCAGCTTTGACAATATATAGTTATATGTGTTTGTGATGAAGGCTGCTTTGACAATATATAGTTATATGTGTTTGTGATAAAGGCTGCTTTGACAATATATAGTTATATGTGTTTGTGGTGAAGGCTGCTTTGACAATATATAGTTATATGTGTTTGTGATGAAGGCTGCTTTGACAATATATAGTTATATGTGTTTGTGATGAAGGCTGCTTTGACGCCCGAAAATTAAATGAATCCACGTGTTACTGGATTTTTGTTTTAACCTAATAGTTACCAATGTGATGCCTCTTAGTTTTTATTTATATATCGCCTGTCAAGCATGATTTCCACAGGCATAGTCTCAGGACCGAGCCACTGGACTGAACACTCTAACATATTTCGGAAGGTGGCCTTGATGGGAGTCGATCGCAGGTCTACGCTACCCAATCGCCCAGCCGTAAATGAACGGCCACCATACCAACTGAGCTAACGGCAACCTTCAAAATAAAGTTGCAATTTTCTCGGCCAGTATGTTAGTTTACATTTAGGCTACAGCCCGATGCGAGGTCGATATTAGAGAATTGACAGTTACTGAATTATTGGAACTGTTTTCTGTGTTGATTCATAATTGTCTACAATTAACCTGTATTTTGTTTTATTGTGCGATAGATAATGAAGTTCGGGCAGTTACATCTTCACACATCTTCCATTAAATGAGATTCCTGTGTTTAAAAGCTAGGAATATAGACCTATATGACAGTAATCTATTCGGGTTGCATCGAATTCTGAGGCAAACGATCCATGGCATGGATAAATCTCACACCAGAAAAGAGGGCAGATCTCCTTGGGACACAGCTGTTGAATGATTGAATATATCACATGAAACGTCGTTAATTTCGACGTAACAACCCATGTCTTATTCCTGATTATCAACTAGTGTCTAATCGGCGCGTGGTCCCATATCAGCAGCATTGTATTATTGCTGCGTAGTTCACACGACGTCAATTACGACAGCATGTACAAGTAAAGCACATTCATGACGTCATGGTGTGAAGCGTCTGAGCCAACGAACTGATTGTCGGTTGTTTTGGGAGAATTTAGAGACAATGAATTAAATAAAAAGTGTAAAAAACATTCGAAAATTCATGTGGTATACAGAATCTTTAACTCGTGATGTTTGGATATAAGATTTTTTGAAACTCGTTTGATGAATTCGATTCACAACTCGCCTAAAGGCGAGTTGTGAATCAAATTCATCAAACTCGTTTCAAAAAATCTTATATCCAAACATCACGAGTTTGAGATCCTCTGTGTACATAATATATCCTGTTGTCTGTTGAATGATTCGTTGATTTGCTTAGTCTCATGCCTACTAGCTTACATCTTTAAACTGATGGATTATACAGGAAACGATAGTCTGTTTTACACCCACAAGCATTCATCTGGAGCAATTTGTTGGCGATATTAAAATGCGTTCTTTTTGTTGATAGTTCGTCCCCTGAATTCCAATGTGTTCTATGTGCCTACCGGCGTGCCTACTGGCACACAGAACACATTGGAAAGCAGGGGACGAGCTGTCAAATGATTTGCTGAATGTCCTTCCAATAATTACTTTTATAGACGCGAAGGCGTGTAATAAACACAGAATGACACACGCGTGTGGATGGGTTAATCGATATGGCAAGAGTGTCAGCGCGGTTCTATGTGCCTACTGGCAGCCTACTGGCACAAAGAACACATTTGAATTCAGGAGACGAGTTGTCAAATAAATTGCTGAGTGTCCTTCTAATAATTGCTTTTATAAAAGTGACGGCGTGTAATAAACACAGAATGACACACGCATGTGAATTGGTTAATCGATATGGCACTTGTACCATCGCAGAAGAATAAAAATCGATGCCTGTGGCCTCTCGTCTAGTACTTCAGTCGTGCCATATCGATTAGCCCATTAACACGCGTGTGTCGTTCTTTGTTTTTCTGTAAACATATATGGTTTTGTTGAAAATTTTCGAAAAATAATATTTTTTCAACTGTCGAATTTGCATATTACGCGGGCGGATGCGGGCGATTCGTTGGGTAAAGGGTAACGATTCGAGATTCGATTCGATTCGAAATCATCTTCCTGAATCGATTCAGAATTCAATTCGTCCAGAACGTTTTGATTCGCAGCGCCTTATTTTATTACACACTTGTTCTATGAAATCTCCAACGTAAATCCATAGCTAAAAATAGTAACCAGGGTTCCTCAAGCAAGTTTGGTTGGCGATAAGGCCTAAAAAAAATAAAAAAATCTGTTTCTCAGGCCCTCCCGCATGGTCCTTTTGGCTGCCGCATGCTCTCTTTTTATAACCAATTTAAACTTTAAAAAAAATTAAAATTAAATGGTTTTTGTCTGATATTTTACCCAAGTTAAAAAAATTGATGAATTTGTCCCTTGAGTGCAAGACGGCTTTGCAATGCTTTAGCATTGCAAAGCCTTCTTGCACTCAAGGGATGAAGTACATCACCACCCATGCTATTCTGTATATTATGAGGCCTAAAACTTGAATCAAGAACATGAACTTTTGATGGCAAAGAAGAAATTACTGAAATAAAAAATAAAATAAAAAACTGCTCGCACGCATGCAATTTCACAAATAATGGCCTGAGAAACAGAAGATCTACTTTGTGTGACCTAAAATGAGTTTTTTTTGTTGATAGTTCGTCCCCTGAGTTTCAATGTGTTTCATGTGCCTACTGGCGTGTCTACTACTGGCGTGATACTGGCGTGTCTACTGGCGTGTCTACTACTGGCGTGTTACTGGCGTGCCAACTGGCGTGCCTACTGGCACACAGAACACATTGGAAAGCAGGGGACGAGCTGTCAAATGAATTGCTGAATGTCCTTCTAATAATTCCTTATATAGATGTAAAAGCGTGTAATAAAAATTAACGCCATACGTGTGCCATCGCGGCCTCCCGTTGTATCCTTCCACGCTGGCACCCGTGCGTTATCGATTAACCCATCCACCCTTATAAAAAAGTACCATGGTAAACCCTGGTAAATCCCAAAATACCCTGGTAATGCCATGGTATTACCAGGGTATTTTGGGATTAACCAGGGTTTACCATGGTACTTTTTTATAAGGGCACACACGTGTGTCGTTTTGTGTATGACCGACTGTATGTGTGACAGAAGTCAAAGTATTAAATCTATTCTATTAAGAAAGTACATGAGTACTTGGAAAGAGAGACTTGATATCTTACACCCTAATCTTGACGAAAAAGTCCAGACTGAAAACATATCGGGAGTGTTACACCCCTACACCCCACATACTATATTTTTAACTGAGAGGGAGAGAGAGGGAGAGAGAGAGAGAGAGAGAGAGAGAGAGAGAGAGAGAGAGAGAGAGAGAGAGAGAGAAAGAGAAGAGAGAGAGAATTTAAACACGCAACTAGTGGTTTTCATGTATGTGTGGCCTCCGGGTTGGACACCCCACCCCATCCCTGCAGCCTTACTGTAACCGTATTCCAGATGTAATTACGTCGTCTACGATTCCGTTTTTCTGTGAACTCCAAGCACGCACGTGACATCGCTCTTTAGGAGTCGATGTTTTGATGAGCAAGTGGAAGGACACAATTAACATTAGGAGAGAGATTTTGCTCAACTTAAAAGATATCTGTCCATATTGTATTTACATACAGAAAGACTTCGATTAACATTAGGAGAGAGATCCTGCTCAACTTAAACGGTATCTGTCCATAATGTACTTACATACGGAAAAAGATGAACTGGGGACTGACTGAATATTTGTCACGTGAGTGCTCGGGGACTTTATGTAATTATCGTTAGGTGATTTGCCTTGTTTTATAAATAAATAATCGTATAGTTGCCTTACTTCGAGTTGTCTTTTAAGGAGAGGACCCAGGTATCTTAGCGACTTCTCCGGCTTCTTCTCCCTGGAAATCGAGAATTTGTGTACATAGGAAAGGGGGAATGTTACAGTGGTATCAGAACCGGGATTTTTCTTAAGTTTGGCGACTTTAAAATTGGTTTTTTTCGCAAAAGTGATGTCAGCTCGTAGAAGTGAGCTACCAGATCATGAAGATCGAGCTCAGCTCGAAAGAGAGAGCCACAGTGCTCGCTCCGGGGGAGCTTCACGGACATTCGTCAACTACGGGTACTTATAATTATGGATATTGGTAGTTGGCAAGCTCGTTTTGTCCAGCCCACCAAGGCGTTCTCGGGTAACGAAACAATTGAGCCATCCGGGCTCTATCTATGAAGAGTCTTCTAAAGGGAGCCAGGAACATGTTCATCATATTCTCGACTCGCGCGCGAGCGGAGAAGTGAGCCAGCCAGCTCACAGAAGTGAGCCAGTGATGTTCGGGAAAATTAGCAGATATGCTCGCTCAGAAGAGCCATATGAAGAAACAAACGCTCCCACGCATGAGCCACATAGACCGTTAAAGTCAATACATCAACGTGATTCGAAGAGAAGGAACATTGAGCTCGACAAAAGTGAGCCCCACAGACCTGAGAGTATCAAATTCTGATGCTGTTCCTATCCAGATGAGCGAGAACGTAAGATGGTTGAGCTCAGAAAAAGCAGCCGAAGTGCTCCCTCAGTCGAATCATTAGGATCGGAGCAGAGCAATTGTAAGAAATCTGATCGGTGTGTCGAGACAAGAAGAGGGCTTGAGCAAGAGGCCGACAGAGCCCAGCTCGGAGATGCGAGCAGAGATGGCTCAACCGACAGAGCCCAGCTCGGAGATGCGAGCAGAGATGGCTCAACCGACAGAGCCCAGCTCGGAGATGCGAGCAGAGATGGCTCAACCGACAGAGCCCAGCTCGGAGATGCGAGCAGAGATGGCTCAACCGACAGAGCCCAGCTCGGAGATGCGAGCAGAGATGGCTCAACCGACAGAGCCCAGCTCGGAGATGCGAGCAGAGATGGCTCAACCGACAGAGCCCAGCTCGGAGATGCGAGCAGAGATGGCTCAACCGACAGAGCCCAGCTCGGAGATGCGAGCAGAGATGGCTCAACCGACAGAGCCCAGCTCGGAGATGCGAGCAGAGATGGCTCAACCGACAGAGCCCAGCTCGGAGATGCGAGCAGAGATGGCTCAACCGACAGAGCCCAGCTCGGAGATGCGAGCAGAGATGGCTCAATGGACGAGCAACGGTTACTAGCAGCAAATCCCGAGACGAATGCGTTAAGAACGAGTATCATGAAAATACAGAGCCAGAGCTTGATCAAGCTTTTGAAGTTGGTGACACACTCTTCCCGGTTCGTCTAAACCATCACCGAATTGGAAGGGACAGAATCGTTGATCGAGAAAAATCTCAGTGTGGTTCCAGTATGACTGATGATATTGGTCACAAATGCCCACTTGAGTAGAGCAATATGCTTACCAAGCAAAGAGCAACTCCAGTCAGTTTGTGGAAACGCGGTAATCAGAATTTTTCTGCAATAAGCACACGGGGAAACAGATTCTAATAGTGTGTCCTTCTGGCACCTGAAAATACGCCCATTAGTCATAACAGTGAAGAGTCTTCAGAGATACACCTCAATGTGAGAGCACAGATTAGGCCAGTGACAGGAGTTCATCAGAGATATACCACAATGTGAGAGCACAGATTAGGCCAGTGACAGGAGTTCACCAGAGATACACCCCAATGTGAGAGCACAGATCAGGCCAGTGACAGGAGTTCACCAGAGATATACCACAATGTGAGAGCACAGATTAGGCCAGTGATAGGAGTTCACCAGAGATATGCCACAATGCGAGAGCACAGATTAGGCCAGTAACAGGGAGTTCACCTGCAGGAAAGAAGGAGAGAATACCTCGTCCAAATAACCGTTTCATCCGAGAAAAGGAAGAGATATTAAACAGAAGGAAAAGATAAGAATTGGAGCAATGCCATACTGTAGGAACAGAGGGTTTGTTCTTCGGGGGGTCACCCCATCAAGGTGCAACCTACATCTCCACACATGTTCAACCTTGTGGACAGTTTACAGCAGAAGAACGTGCAAGATATAAAGATCTGGGAATCCGAGAGGAGACTGATTGCTCAAGCTGCCAAATTCCGTCTCCCAGTGTCCATTGGCGGAGTATGTCGGATATAAGATCTCAGAACTCTGGGGGACCTCTCCAGATTAAACATGGAAGGAATGATGTGACCTATTATGCTGGGCCAGAGGCTAACGTCAAAGAAGGTTCGCCGTCCAGCATGGACGTAGAAGTTTCATAAAGTAAGCGTAATGATGATGATGATGGGCAACTCGGCTCTCTGGACACAGCTGGTACCGACAGGATACAGCAATAGGCCAAAACAGCCAGGGTGGATGTACAGAAGTAATGAGTCACGTTCTGCCTTCTTCACATACACACTTCCCCGTCAGAGATGTCCCTCAAGATTTCTTACAGCAGCATTTTCAGGAGAGACAAATATCACAGCCACATACCATTCTACTCATGTGCGCAGCTCCAGTGATGAGCAGAAGCTAGTCCCGTATTCTCCCATAAACGTTTGATGGTTCAGTATCACTATTGGATTTTGAAATTCATTTCGAAAATTGTGCAGCTTTGAATGAATGGACTGAAACCGAAAAAAACATGCATCTTGTCCATTGTTTGCGTGGGCCGGCTTCGCAAATTTTGACCAGCATTACAAGTATTGAAAGGTAGGATTACTTTCGAGTGATGAATAAATTACGAAACAGATTTTTGCCACCATATACGACCCACGTATATAGGACCTAAGCAGCCTCTTACAGACCTGGGCCAGCGGGTACAGAGAACTGTAAGCTTGACCTATCCATCTGCAACCCTGGTGATGCAGAATGGTCTAGCAATCGATGCACTGTGTGAAGCCTTCAGTGATGATCGAGACCTTGTATGGAAAATTCGTGAAAGAGGTCATTTGAACTTGCAGACTGCCATACAAACAGCTGTTGAGTTTGAGGCTTTCCGACAACCAACTTTGGCTGCAAAGACTCCACAGAGAGGCTTCGCCTCATCTTGATAACCTGTTACGTCAAGTAGTTCATTTGACAAAAATGGCAGAGGACATGGGCGAAAAAATGTGCTCATCAAATATGCGTTATGATAAAGACCGAGGACCTGATAGACATGCTACTAGATACCCGCTAGTCTGTTACATGTGCAAACGGGAAGGCCACAAAGGTGTAAATAATCACGAAAACACATGAGCACTACAGTTAAAACTAGAAGTCCTGTCACGAACTGTGCGCTTATCTAGGCTTAATTGCGCGTAAGAATTGCGCGCAATTGCCATATCGAATGGCACCCAAAGCACGGCAGGTTCGCCTGGTTACTCATCGCAAACACAGGCAATGTTTCTGCCAATGGACCTCAGGGTTACCCGGAGGTCCATTGGCTGCAACATTGCTTGTGCACAGGCCATATGAACAGAATTTGATAGCCTTACTATGGTCATAACACGTAGATTAACGCGCAGATCGACGTGCTATTTGTGCGCATTTCATGACAGGACGTCTAGTTTTAACTGTATACGGCCCAATGGTAGAGATGGTAAGTCTGCCAGACACAGGTGGACCCGTTCATGTTGGACTGTTAAACTCAACAGCAGAAACTAGGATGATATACAGAGACACACATGTTGGGAAATTCACCCCTGTTGAGGTGTTAGAACTTGAAATGCGAATAACGGAGATCCAGGTAATGCCGGAGAGCTGCCTGGCCTTCTGCAAGATTTATGGCAAGATTTGACATAGAAACTAACTCCCACCCAATTAAAAGGCGCTCGAGAAATTCTTTTAAGGCATGAAGGCTTGTTTGTAGCATCCATTGAAGATTTGGGCCGCACAGATGTCATCGAGCATGAAATCCACACTGGGGAAGCAAGGCCTATCAAACAACGTTCACGGAGAGTCAAAAAGTTGAAGTTGAAAGGATAATCAATGAAATGTTGGAACGGGGAGTGATATCACCCTCAACTAGTCCTTGGACTGGTCCTGTGGTCCTGGTGAAAAAGAAAGATTGCAGTCTTACGTTCTGTGTTGATTACAGAGAATTGAACAGAGTGATTGAGAAAGACACGTACCCGCTTCCAAACATAACCGAGACATTGGATATGTTGGCTGGGGTAACCTGGTTTTCCGCCGTAAATGTCCTGTTGTGCATGGGCACAAAACAGCTTTCATCACAAACCGAGGATTGTACCAGTTCAACGTGGTCCCTTTAGAACTCTGCAAATGCGCCTGGAACTTTTGAGCGAATAATGGAACTGGTGCTTGCCGGCTTGCAGTATGAAACCTGTCTAATTTACCAGGCTGATGTGCTGATTTTTGGTAAGAGTTTTAAAGAGATATGTGAGAGAGTAGACCAAGTATTTTTCCTTCTTAAACTTGAAAACCTGAAACTGAAGCCGAGTAAGTGTTCTCTGTTTCGACGCGAGGTGGCTTATTTGGGGTACATGGGGTCAGCAGAAGGTGTTTCCACAGACCCGGGAAAAAAATCTGCGATTCGAGATTGTCCACCTGTCCACCACCATGTAATGTGGCACAAGTGCACAGCCTTATTGGGCTCTGTGGAAATTACAGACGATTTGTTGAGGAATTTTCAAAGATCGCAGCCCCGCTAAACAAACTCACTGAGAAGAATCATAGTTTCAAAAGGACAGATGTTTGCCAGGACTTGTATGATATGTTCAAAAGGAAGTTAACTGAGGCCCCAATTCTATCTTATCCAGACCCAAACAAATCCTTTATTTTAGATACTGATGCCAGCATAGGGGGGGGGGGGGGGGGGATAGGTGCTGTATTGTCACAGCAGCATGGGGGGAAAGAGCATGTAATAACTTATGGAAGCAGAGATTTGACAAAGAGTGAACGAAACTACTGCGCAACGAGACGCGAGTTTCTGGCTATTGTTATCTTTGTCGCACATTTCGGGCAAGACGTTCCTCAGAAGAACAGATCGTAGCGCCCTCAAGTGGTTGGTGGGTTACAAAAATCCAGAGGGGCAATTAGTCCGATGTATTCAGAAATTAGGGATGTATAATTTTGAGATACAGCACTGCCCGGATCGAGTTCATAATAATGTTGATGGTCTGTCAAGACAGATATGTGTGCAATGTGGACGAGCAGAAACAGAAGTATCCCATGTTCAACTCATTGTGATTGACACTAGTGGTACATGTATGGAGCGATTGTAGCAACAGGATACTGATGTAAAAATGGCAATAGGTTGGTTGGAACAGGTTGCAAAGCTCAGTGGCGTAGATAGCTTTACGCTGGCGGAGGAGCAAGCCCAAAATTTTCCGACAGACCGAAAATTTTCCGACAGTGTAACAACAACAACAACAACAACAACAACAACAACAAAAATCCAAACAAACAGAAAGAATCTGTTGTTTACTGCAAATGTACTGAAAATTGGTCTTTTTACCCCAAATTTACCAAAAATGGCATGTTTTTATCCCCAAAGCCAGCAATTTAATGTTATTTGGCATACATTCTCCTAAAAATGGTCCCAAAAGATTTCCGACAAAACTTCTGGTGCCCCCCCCCCCCCCCCCCCCCCTTTATCTATGCCACTGGCAACGCTACAATGGAGTAAGATAACAGCAGAAAGTCTCCTTGTTAAACAACTATGGGCCCAGCACTCTGCCTTGAAAATGTCTGGAGGTGTGTTGTGTCTCGAAGACTGGAGGGAGAGACACTCATCTTTGCGAATTATTGTACCAGAGAGCAATCACAAAGAGATCATTGCACAATTTCATGATTCACCTCTAGATGAGCATAAAGCTGTACAATCTCATGATTCACCTCTAGATGAGCATAAAGCTTTCCAATCTCATGATTCACCTCTAGATGAGCATAAAGCTTTCGGGTTTGTTTTATCCGCCCCTATGTGGCGCCCGTATCTCATGATGTACCTCTAGATGAGCATAAAGCTTTCGGGTTTGTTTTATCCGTCCCTATGTGGCGCCTGTATCTCATGATTCACCTCTTGATGAGCATAAAGCTTTCGGGTTTTTTATCCGCCCCTATGTGGCGCCCGTATCTCATGATTCACCTCTAGATGAGCATAAAGCTTTCGGTTTTTTTTATCCGCCCCAATGTGGCGCCCGTATCTAATAATTCACCTCTAGATGAGCATAAAGCTTTCGGTTTTTTTATCCGCCCCTATGTGGCGCCCGTATCTCATGATTCACCTCTAGATGAGCATGAAGCTTTCGGTTTTTTTTATCCGCCCCTATGTGGCGCCCGTATTTCATGATTTACCTCTAGATGAGCATAAAGCTTTCGCTTTTTTATCCGCCCCTATGTGGCGCCCGTATCTCATGATTCACCTCTAGATGAGCATAAAGCTTTCGGGTTTGTTTTATCCGCCCCTATGTGGCGCCCGTATCTCATGATTCCCCTCTAGATGAGCATAAAGCTTTCGGTTTTTTTATCCGCCCCTATGTGGCACTCGTATCTCATGATTTACCTCTTGATGAGCATAAAGCTTTCGGGGTTTTTATCCGCCCCCATGTGGCGCCCGTATCTCATGATTCACCTCTAGATGAGCATAAAGCTTTCGGGTTTGTTTTATCCGCCCCTATGTGGCGCCCGTATCTCCTGATTCACCTCTTGATGAGCATAAAGCTTTCGGGTTTTTTATCCGCCCCTATGTGGCGCCCGTATCTCATGATTCACCTCTAGATGAGCATAAAGCTTTCGGGTTTGTTTTATCCGCCCCTATGTGGCGCCCGTATCTCATGATTCACCTCTAGATGAGCATAAAGCTTTCGGGTTTTTTATCCGCCCCTATGTGGCGCCCGTATCTCATGATTCACCTCTAGATGAGCATAAAGCTTTCGGGTTTGTTTTATCCGCCCCTATGTGGCGCCCGTATCTCATGATGTACCTCTAGATGAGCATAAAGCTTTCGGTTTTTTTTATCCGCCCCAATGTGGCGCCCGTATCTAATAATTCACCTCTAGATGAGCATAAAGCTTTCGGTTTTTTTATCCGCCCCTATGTGGCGCCCGTATCTCATGATTCACCTCTAGATGAGCATGAAGCTTTCGGTTTTTTTTATCCGCCCCTATGTGGCGCCCGTATTTCATGATTTACCTCTAGATGAGCATAAAGCTTTCGCTTTTTTATCCGCCCCTATGTGGCGCCCGTATCTCATGATTCACCTCTAGATGAGCATAAAGCTTTCGGGTTTGTTTTATCCGCCCCTATGTGGCGCCCGTATCTCATGATTCCCCTCTAGATGAGCATAAAGCTTTCGGTTTTTTTATCCGCCCCTATGTGGCACTCGTATCTCATGATTTACCTCTTGATGAGCATAAAGCTTTCGGGGTTTTTATCCGCCCCCATGTGGCGCCCGTATCTCATGATTCACCTCTAGATGAGCATAAAGCTTTCGGGTTTGTTTTATCCGCCCCTATGTGGCGCCCGTATCTCCTGATTCACCTCTTGATGAGCATAAAGCTTTCGGGTTTTTTATCCGCCCCTATGTGGCGCCCGTATCTCATGATTCACCTCTAGATGAGCATAAAGCTTTCGGGTTTGTTTTATCCGCCCCTATGTGGCGCCCGTATCTCATGATTCACCTCTAGATGAGCATAAAGCTTTCGGGTTTTTTATCCGCCCCTATGTGGCGCCCGTATCTCATGATTCACCTCTAGATGAGCATAAAGCTTTCGGGTTTGTTTTATCCGCCCCTATGTGGCGCCCGTATCTCATGATTCACCTCTAGATGAGCATAAAGCTTTCGGGTTTTTTATCCGCCCCTATGTGGCGCCCGTATCTCATGATTCACCTCTAGATGAGCATAAAGCTTTCGGGTTTTTTATCCGCCCCCATGTGGCGCCCGTAGCGCCACATTTGTCGATAGAGAATCGGTTTCCCGCGAAAGTCTCCTTGGGGTTTTAATTCGAAACGCTGAAAATGTGTTCATATATTCTGGTAGGGTATCTAGATGTGCATAAAGGTTTCGGATTTTTTATTCGGCCCCAGGTGGTGCCCGTAGCGCCACTCTTCTCGTTACAGAATCGGTTTCATTCGAAAAGCTTCTATGGGTTTTAATTCGAAACGTTGAAAGTGTATTCATACATGTATGTTCCGGTAGGGTGTCTACACATGTTTCCCGAGTTTGCTTTTTTTTTTAACATTAGTTGCCTTTTTTGTGTGTTTGGTGTATTGATGTTTTCTCGATTTCGGTCATTAGGTCATATAATATTTATAAATATGAACGGTAAGTGCTGCGACTGGTGTCCATACGAAGGTAACTATGGTTACTGAAGGGGGTCTGGTGGAGGTCAGTCGAGGGTTGCAGATGGAGAAGACTGAGGATACTGAGACGCGCAGACAGTGTGAAATGAGGTATGTGGTGGCCGGCCAGTAGATAGTAGTGGGGTATGTGCGAACTGCGGGGATATTTTACAGTTGTTAGAGAAGTGTGTTGGGTTCGAGCGGGAGATTGCAGAGCTGAGAGGGAGGTTGAGGAGGGCTGGTGTATCTGGAGTTACCCCGTTGAAGGTTACCTATGATGGTGAGATGGAAGGTGGGTGGAAGGTCGTTGTGAACTCAAGGAGGACTCAAGGAGGAAACTCGGAAGCAGGAAATGTGGGGAAGAACGCTTCATGTGGGAGGTGTAACTGAGGAGGGGGATCTAGTAGGAAAATTCGGAAGGTGGCGGCAGGACAGGGCTGTGTAGAGTCGAAGAATGTGCTGTAACGATGCCATGGCAGCAAAGGAATAATACCAGCAAGCACAAAATAATGTGCTGTAACGATGCCATGGCAGCAAAGGAAGAATACCAGCAAGCACAAAATAATGTGCTGTAACGATGCCATGGCAGCAAAGGAAGAATACCAGCAAGCACAAAATAATGTGCTGTAACGATGCCATGGCAGCAAAGGAAGAATACCAGCAAGCCCAAAATAAAGTAAATAATATAATAAGATTAACCCTTTACCTAACCTGAAAAGCAGACGACACTTGCAAAAATAATTCTTGAATAACTATTTTTTTCATTTTTTGTCTCAAAAACATAGGTTATGACCCCTCGTTGGAACGAGCTCGACGAGCTCGTTCCAACGAGAGGTCATAACCTATGTTTTTGAGACAAAAAATGAAAAATATAATGAAAATTAATTGGCGATTTTTGAGAATAGCGCTGGCCGGTTTTGGCCGTTACGTTAGGTAAAGGGTTAAAGGCGATAATCGGAGAGTGTGAAATATCAGTCTTGTTAGGACGGTAAGAAAGACAGGGAGGGCGGGGGGGGGGGGGGGGGGTCGAGTTCGAACGTATTTTGGAAATGGGGAATAAGCGCAACAAAAGAAGTAACCCACAGAGTATTAAAGTAGATGACAGACTTAGAGACGATCAAGATCAAATCGCATTAGAACTGGTCAAGCACTGGGAAAAAGGTAAACGATAAGCGATGGAGCATGTGGAACCACCCGGAGTGTCCGAAGCTGGTCGAGGAAAATCTATCGAACTTCGTGTGTAGCGAAATCAAAACTGAGGAGATGCGAAATGTGATCTCAAAATTAAAGAATGGAAACGCGAGAGGGTGGACGAAATTCCTAACGAGTTTATCAAAAAAGGGGGAGTGGAACTCTCTGAAAGCCTAACTGCCCTATTCAATTTAGCCATAGAAAAACAAGAGGTCCCAAAAGAGTGGAGAGAAAGCAAAGTGGCATTTATTCACAAAAAAGGGGAAAAGGACGTTTTGGATAATTATCGGGGAATCTCAGTCAGTAGCAACATTGGTCAAATTTTCTGCAAAGTCCTGTATGGAAGATTAGACGAGGTATTTGAGAAGGGTTTTTTGGGAGAGATCCATAATGGCTTCAGGAAGAGAAGGAGAGTCACTGACCATCTTTTCACCAGTGGCGTCATGCCAACGGTGCACCCCCCCCCCCCCCCCAAAATTTTCGGTGAAGGCCTGGGAAGTGCCATTTCCGGCAATCTGGGGTGGAGGTGGGGGCATTTTTGCCACAATTTTGTGTCACGCTACGCGCCAGCCGATGGTGGCGCTCCGCTTAGATGGTGTTACCGATCCGCCCCCCCCCCCCCACCCCATTTTCCCTAGCATGACGCCCCTGCTTTTCATTCTATCTCAAATGATAGAATCCGCGAAAGCAAAAAAGAAAAAGATGTTTATGGCCTTTTTGGATTTTAAAGGGGCATACCATAGAGTATGGAGGGAGGGTATGTGACGAAAGCTTGAGGCTCTGGGCTTGGGAGGCGAGTTTGTTGGGATTCTGAAAGCATTATATAAAGATGTACAGAGTAAACTTAGCCTGGGTAACATAACAACAAAACGCGTGCCTGTGGAGATAGGCCTAAAACAGGAGTGTATCCTTTGTCCAATTCTTTTTTTTTTTTTGCATTATGCATCAAAGGTTTAGGAGATAAACTCCTGCGTGGCGACGAGGAGGTAGCAGATGAGGACTTGAAGATCTCAGGGCTATTTTTGCAGACGGCCTGATGCTAGTGTCAGAAAGTGAAGAGGGACTATCGAAAATGCTGGAAATTGCTGGGAAATATGGGAACAAATGGAGACTCGAACTAAATGAAAGCGAGAGCAAAGTTATATCAGTGGGCCGCAAAGTGGACCTCACTTGAAGGTGGAGAGTGGTGTGTGTGTGTGGGGGGGTGGGGGGCGGTATTCCGGAAGGTAGCAGCAAACGTCTTAGTGTATAGGAGAGACAGGTGATTACGAGTATCTGGGGATAAGTATAAACATCACAGGAAAAGGCATTTACCGAAACCACGCAAGTAGATTGATCCTGAAGGGGAGACGAATCCTAAACCAAATGAAACTTATAGGGGGAAACAGTTTCAATAAGGTTTTCGTGGGTAAAACAATTTGGGAAATGGTGGGTCTTCCAAGTATAACATTTGGTACAGGAGTGGTACCCCTAAACCAAACGGCTGTAAAGAGCTTGGAAACCCTGCAGAACGATGCAGGCCGATGGATAAGGCGGTCGAGTAATGCCGCAGCACTAGAAGCAATCATGGGTGTGCTTGCGTGGATGAGGATCAAGGTCAGGATAGACTTATTGAAACTGGGTTATCTTAATTATTTGGTAAATCTCCCCGCCAGTCGATGGTGAGAAGTAATGTTCCAGGGTATTTTCAACTCAAATACAAAGACAGGGTGGATGGTCCAAGTGAGGGAGCTAATAGAGAACTACTCATTGGAGATCTCGGGCCTAGACGTAGGGGCAAACCAGGGTAAGAAAATCATCAGAGAAAGGGTCATGGAAGGTGGTAACCATAATTGGCGAGAGGGAGTCAAATCAAAGAGGTCTCTGGGTGGCCTGCGTGATAAAGAGAAGCCTGGTTTTGAAGATTACCTTGGTGGCACCTTTGGGGGTCACCGTTCTTCAAGGTGAGGTCGCGGTCCCTTGGAGCTGTGGGGAAAAATTGGGGAAAACGGTGGAAATGAGTGCCAGACGTGTAATTTAAGCGTGGTGGAGACCTTGGAACACTTTCAACTAGAATGCCCAAAATACCAGTCTAAAAGGATAAGATTCACTGGGAGTATAATGGGGACGTGGGCGGGAGAATGAAAGATATGCGGTTAGGGAGAGACTCGAAGGAGAAGCTTAATATGCTAATCGGAGAGATTATGGGACAAGAGATGTTCGTCTCCGAGTGTTGGGAGGAGGGAGGAGGCGTGGGAACAGGGGGGGGGGGGGCAGTTAGGAGTACAGGGTAACCAAGGCCATCTAACCCAAAGGGCCGCGATAAATCTGCGGCCGGCCGAAGTGTTGTTATATATATATAACAATACTTTTTTTTAGCAGGGGCTGCACTTAGATCAGTGGTGGAGGGCATATATATGCTGCAATAGTGGGTGGGGACAAGACATTTACACACCCTGGAAGGATTGGGCGGGGGGAGGGAGCTTTATTACTAGGTTTTAGAAATAGTGTCTAATTCATATTTGCTTTTTGCGTAATAACGCGGAACATATCTTTATTTGTTGCCACCCAAGGAAGATATTATACAATATTTTTTTGCATAATTTACACTTGAATACAAAAAGCAAAGTGAAGCGCGGAACATATCTTTACTTGTCACCACCCAAGGAAGATATGATACGGTTATTTTGCGCGTACAATTAAAACTAGAAGTCCTGTCATGAAATGCTCACAAATAGCACGTCGATTTGCGCGTTAATCTACGCGTTATGACCATAGTAAGGCTACCAAATTCTGTACATACGACCTGTGCACAAGCAATTGGCAGAAACATTGTCTGTGTTTGCTGTGAGTAACCCGGAGAACCTGCCGCGCTTTGGATGCCATTCGATATGGCAATTGCGCGCAATTCCTACGCGCAGTTAAGCCTAGATAAGCGCACATTTCGTGGCAGGACTTTTAGTTTTAACTGTAATAGACTCGGATACGGGGAACAACATGAAACCGGGAACATAATATCTTTACCACCCAAGGGAGATAATCATACAGTGATTTTACAAGCAATACACTTGAATTTGAAGAACAACGCGTTTGAACAATTCGGGTCAAGGAGTGGTTGAATGTGTGGATACTGTATGCGAACTCGCGAGGGCGAGGTTGAGATAAATGATTGAATGCTCCTAATTCTAAGGCTGAGAATAAATTTTGCGCGTAATAACGCGGAATATATCTCCACTTGTTACCACCTAAGGAAGATATGATTCGGTATTGTTTGTCCATAATTTACAATTAACTGGTTGAGTGCTGGAAGCCACTATCATGTATTTCAAGAAACATGAGGGTACCATACTAAAGTCTTCATATTCTTTACACAAATTCCCTATTCAGTCATAAGCAAATACAATTGTGTTCATATAGATTTGTATTATTAAAAATTATTGGAGAGTGCCTTAAGGCACTCTCCAATAATTTTTAATAATGCAAATCTATATGAACAAATTCCAACTTCCAAAAATAATCTAGCAATCAACCAGTTAAATACAGTGAACAACGTGTAATGCGGAACATATCTTTACTTGCTGCCACCCAAGGAACACATAAAACGGCGATTTTATAGATGGGTTCGTGATTAGGAGCCAGGCGACCACTTGCCAAATAATAGATCGATCTGTAAGACGTACGCGTATCTCGATCAATTTTATAATTCCCATTCAACAATTAGGATAAGCGTGACGCTAATTTTTACGTTCCCATGACGCGATACACATTGGTCGGCAAATTGACGAAGTTATATAAAATATTTGATGAAAGTTTTGGATTTTTGATTCCGCCCCCTGTAGTGTGCTCATATGTTCGGGCTGAGTCTCCAGATGTGCATAAAGGTTTTGGATTTTTGATTCGGCCCCATTTGGCGCCCGTAACGTCACTTTTGCCGTTAGAGAATCGGTTTACGGCGAATGGCTCCTAGGGGTTTTAATTCGAAACGCTGAAAGTGTGATCATATGTTCCGGTAGGGATGTGCATAAAAGTTTCGGATTTTTTATTAGAGAATCGGTTTTCGGCGAAAGGCACCTAGGGGTTTTAATTCAAAACGTTGAAATTGTGTTCATATGTTCCGGTAAGGTGTCTAGATGTGCATAAAGGTTTCGGAATGTTTTATTCAGGCCCCATGTGGCGCCCGTAGCGCCACTTTTGTCGTTAGATAATCGGTTTCCGGTGAAAGGCTCCCATGGGTTTTAATTCGAAGCGCTGAAAGTGTGTTCGTATGTCCCGATAGGGTCAATAGATGTGTATAAAGGTTTCAGATTGTTTATACAGCCACGTGTGACATCCGTGGCGCCACTTTTGTCGTTGGAGAATCGGTTTCCGGTGGAAGGCTCCTAAGGGTTTTAATTCGAAACGTTGAAAGTGTGTTCATATGTTCCGGCAGGGTCTCTGGATGTGCATGAAGGTTTCGGATTTTTTATTCCGCCCCATGTGGCATCCATAGCGCCACTTTTGTCATTAGAGAATCGGTTTCCGGTGAAAGGCTCCTAGGGAGTTTAATTCGGCACGTTGAAATATTTATTTATTTGTGCTTAAGTTCACATAGTTATGTACAATGGCTAATCGCAACCGTTACAGTTTTACGGGTGGAGGAAGTACCCGGAGAGAACCTCCGAGCAACGACCAGTTCCTCAAGATTCTAACTTTGTTCAAGCTGCGCTCAAGCAGGGTTACAGCCGTTGAAGACATGCACCATCGACGTGCAGTACGCCTTGGTATACGACGCCAACGTGCTCCCATGTTGGCAACCAGAATAAAGTGCCTTGCTCAAGGACACTAGGCGGGTCGCCCCGGACGGTGATCGAACTCGGGAACTCTTGCGTAGAAGTCCAACAGTTTACCACTGAGCCACCGCGATCACTCGAGACGTTGAAAGTGTGGTCATTTGTTCCGATATGGTCTCTAGATGTGTATAAAGGTTTCGGATTTTTTATTCGGCCCCATGCTGCGTCCGTAGAGCCACTTTGGCGTTAGACAATCGGTTTCCGGCAAAAGACTCCAAGGGGTTTTAATTCCAGCTGTTGAGTCATATGTTCAAGTAGGGTATCTAGGCTTCACAGCAGCCATGATGAAATATATCTTGAAAATACTCAGCAGGTTAACCCTTTACCTAACCTGAAAAGCAGATGACACTTGCAAAAATAATTCTTGAATAACTAATTTTTTTCATTTTTTGTCTCAAAAACAGAGGTTATAACCCCTCGTTGGAACAAGCTCGACGAGCTCGTTCCAACGAGGGGTCATAACCTATGTTTTTGAGACAAAAAATGAAAAAAATAATGAAAATTAATTGGCGATTTTTGAGAACAGCGCTGGCTGGTTTTTGCCGTTACGTTAGGTAAAGGGTTAAGAGTTATTATAATGAATTCTTCCTTTTCCGGGAAACCGGCCCCTTTGTGTACTTTTAATCCTCATTTACCTAGAAGCAAAGAAAATGCCTGTCAAGGTTAAAATGGTATCGGAAGGAAAATTACGAAGACGACAGAGGTAAGAAACCAGGGAAATACAATGAAAACCCGAAGAGGTTGCTTTCCACATGCTCTTTCCTGCAGAAATGTACCAGGATTTATGCCCCAAAGGACTTCAGTAGTAGTGTTCGTATGTTTCGAGGGTAGGTTGCCGGATCTCATTGCCGGATCTCATGTGACGTCATAGTCACGTGACCTAGTGCCGCCTTGTTGTGTTGTCATGGTAACCCGCGTGAGCGGCCATGTTGTGGCGTCATCCCCATAGTGATACGTGTTGTTAGTACGCATGCGCAGCGCGTGTTGTTAGAGTGATACGAGCTTCCGTCGTCCATTTTGTATACTGGAGGCCGCCATCTTGGTTTCTATGGTAGCACGTGATTGCTATGTTACCTAAGTCCTACAGTAAGACAGGGGTATGTTCGGTGGGTATGTTCGATTGAATCGGAGTAGTTTTTGGAACGACTTCCCTGGATAATTACCACAAACAACCCGACAATCCCTCCAAAACACCAAAATCTATCCCAAATCACCGAAATTGACTTTATTTCCCCATTTTATCGGTTTAGCACGTAGTGCTATAGTACTAAGGGGTACAAGGGGTGCATACGATTGAACAGGAGTAATGTTCTGGATTAGAATTCTCCCAGAATCCCTTTTTGGACCCCTATCCCATGACGTTTTTCCCATTAAAAGACAGGTTCCTTTGGTCATTACCCAGAATTCTCTGCTTCTATCTATATATGCAATAGTTTTCGTCTATCTGACCCTGTTCCTTCGTTCTAGAGTATACTCCAGTAACGTAGAAGTGCCTATTAGTTGGAACAGCTTTGCTTATTATTACTATATTTAGCTATTTTGGTCTATTATTGTTAGTTCTGATCCTATTCCAAGTACTCTTGTTGTTTCATTTATCTAGATCATTTATAACCAATCAGACTGCTTGCTTTCCCATAATCTGTATACAGAGTTATCTCCCTTGTGTATAATAAAATACTATATCCAATGGCAATATCCCATGGAATCCCATTTTTTGCAAAACACCTGTGGCTATGGAATCCCTTTTTGTCATATATGCTTATGTGAAAAGGCACAATGTGACACAATATGCCCTATCACATAGGCACATGCTTTATGTGCCGATATGTGCTTATGTGAAAAGGCACAATGTGACACAATATGCTCTATCACATAGGCACATACGGGTATTTGAGGATACCTATGGCCTGGTATTGTATTATTTGAGGATACCTATCGAGGATACCTATCGAGGATACCTTTTACATGATACTTATCTGAGGATACTATATAGGCTGTACATATCCCTGTAGGTCTCTTGCTGGCCCTTAGTACTATTAATCCACCTGATGCTTCATGTTATCCTATAACTGGTATAGGTAGTATGCAATGCTAGGCATAGGGGTATTGTGGATAGGGGTACTACCTGGTAGTTTAGAACGGTACTATAGTATGGGCGGTATATACACCTATAGGCCCCCGTTAGTGCTTGGTACTATTAACCAACCGATTGCTTTGTTTTATTATATGGCTGGTATATGAAGTACATTATGGTAAACCTAGTGATTTTGTGGGGGTGGGGGTAATGGTTGGTAGTTTAGAACGGTGGTATAGCATAGGCTGTACATATCCCTGTAGGTCTCTTGCTGGCCCTTGGTACTACTGATCCACCAGGTGCTTCATATTATTGAGCGGTATTCTGGGGTGGGGTCAATTCCTGGTAATACAGAACGGCAGCAGAGTATGGTTGGTATATTCCCCTATAGATCCCATCCTAACCGTTGATAGTATTAACCTACCAAATGCTTTGTATCATCCTGTTACTGGTAAGGTGGTACGTAATACCAGTAGATCCTACCTTATTCCGAGTACTCTTGTTGTTTCATTTATATAACTAACCAATCAGATTGCTTGATTTCCCATAACCTGTACATAATCGTACAGAGTTATCTCTCTTCTGTATAATGAAAACCTATATCAAGGCCATATTCACAGGAATCCCAATTTCGGCACCCCTTTTTTAAGAATCCCATTTGTGGAATCCCTTTTTTCTGAAATGAGGATAAGAGTCGTATTAAAAATCCCTCATTGAGGGATTTTTAATACGACTCTTATCCTCATTTCAGAAAAAAGGGATTCTCTAGAAGGAATCCCATTTGCTGAATCCCTTTTTATGAATTCCATTTGTGGAATCCCTTTTTTTCTGAAATGAGGATAAGAGTCGTATTAAAAATCCCTCATTGGGGGATTTTTAATACGACTCTTATCCTCATTTCAGAAAAAAAGGGATTCTCCAGAAGGAATCCCATTTGCGGAATCCCTTTTTAGGAATCCCATTTGTGGAATCCCTTTTTTTCTGAAATGAGGATAAGAGTCATATTAAAAATCCCTCATTGAGGGATTTTTAATACGACTCTTATCCTCATTTCAGAAAAAAGGGATTCCACAAATGGGATTCTTAAAAAAGGGGTGCCGTAATTGGGATTCCTGTGAATATGGCCATTGATATAGGTTTTCATTATACAGAAGAGAGATAACTCTGTACGATTAAGTACAGGTTATGGGAAATCAAGCAATCTGATTGGTTAGTTATATAAATGAAACAACAAGAGTACTCGGAATAAGGTAGGATCTACTGGTATTACGTACCACCTTACCAGTAACAGGGTGATACAAAGCATTTGGTAGGTTAATACTATCAACGGTTAGGATGGGATCTATAGGGGAATATACCAACCATACTCTGCTGCCGTTCTGTATTACCAGGAATTGACCCCACCCCAGAATACCGCTCAATAATATGAAGCACCTGGTGGATCAGTAGTACCAAGGGCCAGCAAGAGACCTACAGGGATATGTACAGCCTATGCTATACCACCGTTCTAAACTACCAACCATTACCCCCACCCCCACAAAATCACTAGGTTTACCATAATGTACTACATATACCAGCCATATAATAAAACAAAGCAATCGGTTGGTTAATAGTACCAAGCACTAACGGGGGCCTATAGGTGTATATACCGCCCATACTATAGTACCGTTCTAAACTACCAGGCAGTACCCCTATCCACAATACCCCTATGCCTAGCATTGCATACTACCTATACCAGTTATAGGATAACATGAAGCATCAGGTGGATTAATAGTACTAAGGGCCAGCAAGAGACCTACAGGGATATGTACAGCCTATATAGTATCCTCAGATAAGTATCATGTAAAAGGTATCCTCGATAGGTATCCTCGATAGGTATCCTCAAATAATACAATACCAGGCCATAGGTATCCTCAAATACCCGTATGTGCCTATGTGATAGGACATATTGTGTCACATTGTGCCTTTTCACATAAGCACATATCGGCACATAAAGTATGTGCCTATGTGATAGGGCATATTGTGTCACATTGTGCCTTTTCACATAAGCATATATGACAAAAAGGGATTCCATGGCCACAGGTGTTTTGCAAAAAATGGGATTCCATGGGATATTGCCATTGGATATAGTATTTTATTATACACAAGGGAGATAACTCTGTATACAGATTATGGGAAAGCGAGCAGTCTGATTGGTTATAAATGATCTAGATAAATAAAACAACAAGAGTACTTGGAATAGGATCAGAACTAACAATAATAGACCAAAATAGCTAAATATAGTAATAATAAGCAAAGCTGTTCCAACTAATAGACTCTTCTACGTTACTGGAGTATACTCTAGAACGAAGGAACAGGGTCAGATAGACGAAAACTATTGCATATATAGATAGAAGTAGAGAATTCTGGGTAATGACCAAAGGAACCTGTCTTTTAATGGGAAAAACGTCATGGGATAGGGATCCAAAAAGGGATTCTGGGAGAATTCTAATCCAGAACATTACTCCTGTTCAATCGTATACACCCCTTGTACCCCTTAGTACTATAGCACTACGTGCTAAACCGATAAAATGGGGAAATAAAGTCAATTTCGGTGATTTGGGATAGATTTTGGTGTTTTGGAGGGATTGTCGGGTTGTTTGTGGTAATTATCGAGGGAAGTCGTTCCAAAAAATACTCCGATTCAATCGAACATACCCACCAAACATACCCCTGTCTTATTGTAGGCCTTAGGTAACATAGCAATCACGTGCTACCATAGAAACCAAGATGGCGGCTTCCAGTATACAAAATGGACGACGGAAGCTCGTATCACCATAACAACACGCGCTGCGCATGCGTACTAACAACACGTATCACTATGGGGATGACGTCACAACATGGCCGCTCACGCGGGTTACCATGACAACACAACATGGCGGCACTAGGTCACGTGACTATGACGTCACCTGAGATCCGGCAATCAGATCTGGCAACCTACCCTCGAAATATACGAACACTACTACTGACTTCTTCCAACAGACATTCAATTAGTTAATTAATTGTAATAATTGTAAATAAAATGTAAATGCCCTTTATTTATTCCACTGCACATTAAATGTAGCCTAACTGGCTGAGTGCTAGATGCCACTATTAGGGCTTTAAAAAATGAGGGTACCAGAGCAAAAGCCAATATTTTCCGTGCTCATATTTCATATTCATTAAAAGACATATAAATTTGTTTTATTATAGCGTATTGGAGAATACCAGTGGGCATTCTCCAATAATTTGTAATAAAACAAATTTTGAATAACAAATTCTGACCAACCAAAATAATCTCGCCCTCAACCAATTGAAATATTTATACTATTTAAGGTTTTAATGTTTTAAACAATACAAAAAAATGACAAAAATATGTTAACTACTGTTCTGTCTTCTGTTTCGGTTGCACTCCAACCACCCCCTCGCCTAACCCACGATCGCTGCCCACCGCTCGGTAGCGAAAGGGTTTCCGTGGCGAAAGCACCATGTTTTCTAAACAATGAGTGTATTTATTGCTCATTCAGTCACCTGCTTGCTTAAAATTCAATGCATGTCAAGACTTGATAACGTCCAAGAAAGAACCTGAAAAAACTTGAAATCCTCAAGGCAAAAAAGCGCCAAAGTCCGAGGCCAGAAAGTGTTTGGCCGAAAAGCGTGCAGCCGAAAAGCAATGATTCCATATAAAACATGTGTTAATTATCCATTTGTTTTTTGTTTTCTTTTTGATTGCAAACATTTTGTTTGTTGTACGGAGAGTTTACAGGAAATGCAAATTGCGAACCAGTGAACGAGTGGGAGAAGCTACCATCGATCGACCATTAGAGCGTGCAAAATGGATGGAGATATTTAATTTTGACGTCATGGTGACATGTAACCAAAACACATTGATACAGACAAGTGCTTGTATGGGAATATGTTGGGTTTCTACATGTACAGTCCTACAGTCCTTAAAATAATAACAAGCGGCCCCACAGGACCTGAAACGTTCACCTTGTATGGAACACGATATAAACAGAGTCCAAGAAGGTCATGGGTACGGGACAAGCCGCCGTCGGGCGGCGAGTTGTCCCGATTTTTACGGCGAGTTGTCCCGTTTTTTGTTTTTCAAAAAATGTAATTTATTCTTAATTTATTCTATCGAAATACTGTCAATTTTATCATTTACTTACCTGCAGAGTATTTTTACAAATAAATCCAACCTCCGTGAATTAAAAAAAAAAAAATTAAATCCAATTAAATCCATGTTTTATGCAAGGTTGAACTAAACTGTTCATTACAACATTTTCAGAAGAAGGAGATTGTTGAAAATAAAATCGTCAGCTTTCACGTTGTTTTTTTTTTTTTTTTTTGGAGCTGCGACGAGCAGCTCTATATGTGGCAATGTCGGTCTGTCACCAACAAGTTTTTTAAAAAAAACAGCGTAACTCCTAAAATACTTGATGGAATGACACCATACTTGGTATGCAAGTGTATCTTCATGATGTCTACACCCTCTCAATAGTGCATGCCATTCGGATAATTTCTGTCACATTTGTGGACTTGTCACCAACGAGTTTTTTTTACACCAACGAGAGCTAGGTCTATGTGATCCAAGTGAAATAAAATAAGGTTAACCGGGTCGCAAGGGATTCGTAAATCCCACATCGTTCCTAGGCACCTTCGGTGCGCTAAAACCTATCATTCATTCATCACTCGGCATCATTTCAAAATGTCTTCTACTAATTGTATTCAATGCAACAGAGAAGTTAGAGCTCGACAACATGCTGTAATGACTGTGACCGCTGGCAGCATCTACTTTGCAACACTGGTATTGACCTCCAGCAATACAGAAATGACATACACTGCAGAATTGTTCTCAGTTTTGTTTGGACACCTTGTCAGCAAAAGTAAGTTTCATAATTAATATTTGATTTAACGATTGAACAGGAGATAATTCTATAATAAAGAAAAAACTTTTTTATTACAAATAAATTATTGGTGCAAATATCACAATTAGTAGAGTTTCAATTGTCATGGTAAACGGTAATTAATTAAGTAATTAACAAAAAGTATTTTTTTCTATTGTTCTTTGCAGCTTGGCACTGACGTCTCAACACCCTTGGAACGAGATTGAGCTTTTACAAGCTGGTACCAGCCCTGCAGACATAAGCTGAGAATGTGGAATTGAGGGTACAAGCATCAGATTTGGAAACTGACGTCCGATCAAAATATACCGAAGATGACCCAAAAGATACAGAAATATTGGGATGCCTAAATGTCAGGTCCACCTTCATTGTCTACTGCAGCCTTTTTAAAGAAATGTTCAGCTGTCTATATAAAGTAGTTCTCCCATAATGGATATCAAACATACATTTGTACTTCAATCTTTATAATTTTTTTTTATAACTTATATCTTTTGTGTATTATAGTAATTTTCAAATAATATAGAATTCTATAAATTTATTTTATATCTTTAATTCACATGAAAATGGTCTTTTCGGACCATTTTCATGTGAATTCACAGATATAAAATAATTTCCAACGAACAGGTGCATTCTGTACCACTTTGTCTAAGCACGATTTGTAAAAGAGTAAATTTGCTTGAAAATGTATTAATTAATTAATTATTGTCATTCATTTCAACGAATCGTCTGTTACTCTGATTAATCTTGTCATGTTAGTAACTATTATTTTAAATATGTTATATTATTATATGTTATATTGAACCTGACTTGTTATATCAGTCATGAGTATTAATAAAGATAATTTAATCCTGTGTCGCGTGTTACTTATCAATTACTACTCCACGGCGACTTGTCCCGACGGCGACTCGTCCCACCTCGGGTACGGCGAGTTGTCCTGTTCCCCTCATACCGGGCTCGGATTCAGACCCGGTCTTCACTTTTAGTCTGTCCCCGCCGAATGTTTTCCTTGGTTTTTAGCGGAATTACCCGAGAAGTGACGACTTGTCGTTACTTATATTTTTAAGATCAAAATATTAAATATCTTATCACCAATATAGGTTATCGTACATCCAGGTAACAATAATGTTTGACTCCCCTCCAAAACTCGTATTTTATTTACAGTTTTTAATCAGCTTGAGTCCTATTTTTATCCACAATTCCGTTGCCTTCCGGTAAATCGCATATTTTTAAAGATGGAAGTAACATGTTGATTTGAAAGTTGAAGCATCATAGTTACCACGGAAACACCAAGTATTGAACAGGTGAGATGGCGGTTTTGTGGTGGGAACTGACGAACGATACATCGATAGATTCAAAATAAGTATTCCAAGTGCTTATGGCGTTACTGCAGAGCGAGAAATAGGATCGACATTTAATAGTAATAATACCCAAGAACTGAGATGCAAGGAAAACACGATTCACCGTTATGCTACACAACAATTGAATTTACGGTGCTATAAGCCTTTATGACAATTAGTTTACTTTGAAATTCCCACCTCTGATATTCCACAAATTCATAATATGAAATAGGTGCTACCTAAAGTGCGAACGTAGTTACAACTTACAGTACGTATAGAGTGTATTATCACTAAATTACCCGCAGAGTGGAGATTCCACCCAAGCAATAATTGCAAATTTGTTGCAAAGCATAACATTAACAAGCACAAGCAAAGTTCCAGCCAATGAATCCATGGGTTACACTCGGAGGGCCATTGGCTGAAGCATTGTTTGCGTTTTTTGCCCGGGTGTGCAGAATTTGAAAGTAATACTTTGGGTGGTAACGCCACCCCACGGGTCATTTTGTTACAATCCACTCTCCACGTACTGTATTTTGTAAATTTGAATAAAAAATATACAGAGGATGTCATTGGGTGTGTGTAATTCCATACCCATCACCAAAATCATTTTGTACCCAAGTGATTTCGTACCCAAAACCATTTTGAACACTTTAGAAAAAAGTAAATTTGTGCCCAAAAAATAATAATAGAATGTCCATGGCAATATTCATAGCAGTTTATTTGCCAGGGTATAATTTGAAAAAAATAGGTATTAAATTTAACATTTATAAGCAAAACTGATCACAACATAGCATTAAGTAATGAATCCACCGCCTTTAGAATAAATTATTTATTTATTGTTTTTTAATGTCAGATACTTATCAGGCACGTAGCTAGGATCTGAATTTGGGGAGGGGGGGGATTTCAAAGGAGAATTGTGGGACGGTGAGCCTAGGACGAGATGCTGAAGGCATCTCCTGAGGGCCGAAGGCCCGAGTGTGGGGGAAGGCACGGGAGGGGGTCGACAACAGAAGAATGAAAAGGCGCATCAGTCGGGAAAGTACTTGATTCCTACTCCTATGTTCTAAATTATCATATCTGTAGTACTGATATTTTTTTGTATTTTCTACTCCATATTATTCTGATTTGATCCCCTATTTTTTTTTCATTTCACCAGGCTGGACTGCAGTCTAATTCCCATAATGCACTGTTTTGGACTAAATTCTTAACATCTTCCATAGCTGTAGATAGTTGGATTTATGTTGGAATTTTGAGGTTATTTATCCAAGATATGGACCTTTGAAATATTATGATGTCAGTTTGTAACTTCAGTATAATATTCCACCCTGTACTATTAGTCCTAACCATACTATTATATGGATGACAGTCACAGGAGTATACCCCCCCTCTCATATTCCCAATAAAGTTGACACAAGAAACTTGATGACATTGGTCAATGGATGAATATGCATATAGAATTAGAATAGAGGTGGGAATTGGAGAAGCATGGAGTTGGAGAAGAGATACATTCTGGAGAGAGCAGATCACCATTAAATCACAAACCTTTACAACAATTATTGTGCACACTTTTTGAGAACAGAACTCACAAAACAATAAAAGTTACAACACAAATCCCTGGGGTGCAATCCGTCTATGAGTTGAACAGGTTCTTACACAGTAGTTGGGGGCGCGGTGACGTTGCGGTAACCGGTTTTCGTCAAGATCACCGAAGTTAAGCAACGTCGAGCCCGGTTTGTCCTCGGATGGGTGACCATCTGAGCGATCAATTCGGACTCCCGCGTTGTGTCCTTGGGAAAGGCACTTAACCCCGATTGTCCACATGGGGACATGATGACGCCGTGTACTAAGGCGTACTGCACGTTGATGGTGCGCATATCTTCAACCAATCTAACTCTGCCTGTGCTGCATTGCAGAGTTACGATGTTGGGGAGATGGCAGCTGCTCATCGTTGCTCGGTGGTTCTCTCCAGATACTCCGGCTTCCTCCAACCGTAAAACTGTCACGGTCATGATTATCCATTATGCATAAGTATGTGACCTTAAACAACAATAAATAAATAATTATACAGTAGTTTCTAAAAAAAATATAGTATCCTGCAAAAAACTTGATAAATTCAGAGTGGTATGCTGTGATTTCACCCCTGAAGGGACTTGCTTAGGAGGATTTAGACCCAAGTCATAAGAAAATAATCCAGCAGCATCACAGCCCTGTGATTTTCTACTTCCGACATCAATAAATACAATTTGGCAAAAGTTTTGTTGCCCATCATAACATTCTTTTCAAATAAATTTGTTATGGTCCTTCAAAATTACAATCCCCCCCCCCCCCCAGCCATCACCACGGCCAATATGTTCGAACTACTAGTGTTCACAGTAATTACTATTCACCAAAAAATCTAGTTACTTGCCACGACTCTGTATATTTTTATGGTCTTGTTGTGAAATTCTAGTTTATTCTCTATTTCTGTATGCCCCTCCCCCACCATCCACACAGAGGTTTTCTAGCAGTACCCTAAGAAAGTACAATTAACAATTTGATGAATTTTGCGTGCATGCTGTTACCCCTTTCAAATATTTCTTCATGGTCTTGAAAGCGTGAATTTGTGATCGCATCTTTTCTTTTTGTGTTTGAAAATTTCCTAATTATGGCGAATTCTTAGCAGCAAGAAAAGATTGTTTTCCCAATTTTTTTTTGCGAAGATTTCTGACTTTTTATCACTTTCAAATTTCATAACTCGGCAATCTGTGATGGGATTTGGGTGGAGGCATTAATTAAAATACCCACACTCTGCCTCCATATCACTTCTTGTATTTTCAAGTACATGTAGTTCAAACAGGTTGAAATTTTCTGAAAGGTGGGGGGGGGGGGGGTGCAACAAATACACTCACCCATTCAACCTCAACACTTCAGGTTCTAAGTAGGTTGGAAAGGGTCTTTTTTGGGGGGGGGGGGGGGTGGGGCATCAATCACCCCCTATCGAACCCAAATCTGTGGTTGTATTTTTAACTTGCAAGTTGGTTAGAACATTATTTAGCTTAATTTTATGTAGCCCTTTCTGCAAATTTGATCAATACATTATCTTTCCATCACAGGTTTTCTTGATACCGACTGATCGCTACAGTGACGGCGCCAAGATTTCAATATTTTTTTTTTTTTTTTATTGGAGGGGTGGGGGGGGGGGCTTAGGTAAGCTATGGGGGACTTTTGGGGGTGGGGGTCCAAGGTCAAGATGCCGAAGGAATCTCCCAAATGCCACAGGCCTTATAGCTGGCAGAGGGAATGGGATCTCCCCCTCGCGTGTGTGGGGATATGGAGTGCTCCCCATGAAAGATTTCTATATTTGGAGGCCCTGGGAGTGGGAGCGATATCTGAACATTTCTACAACACCCGACATGACGTGTATTGTTGTGTGTCGTTTGCAGTGTGAAATTGGGTGGGAAAACCACCGTCAGATAGAAATTTGAAGTTTGATTGGGGGGGGGGGGGGAGTGGGAGGGACAGCTATCCCCCTCCAGTGGCACCGCTGGATTGTTAAACATCATGTAAAAAGGATCAGATAGAAGATGAATTCAGTATCAGTGAGTGTAAGTAAAATTGTCTGGTATTAAATTTATGGAATTAGGAATTCCGACAATTTAATTTGTAATTGTAGTCCGATTTTGCTGGTTGCCTTAAATTACAAATGCATTTGGAATTGGATTTGGAGACTGACAGACTGACTGTTTGATCAGACTCTGTCACTGATCAAACACGACAGTAGTTCACCTTCTGATCTTCCTTATCTTTCGAAGAAATCAGTCATGAACTATTTACTGAATTTTATATTCAAAAACAAAATGTATCAACACTGCGTGTACACGTATTGATAATTGTCTCTTGCAATCACAGCCCGAAGACGGCAAACCGTCTTTCCTAGCCAAAATTGGTATACAACGTTACAAGAAGCACCGCGTGACGCAAAAGTGGGTTAATCCGAAAGAAGCAACAATTTTCTGTGGAGTTTCCACTGCGGTGGAGGTGCTTGGGTGTAAGTTTCTGTACACTGTATCACTTCAAAACCTCAAAAATGAAAAGTTCGTGTTCGAAATATCATTAGGCCTACCAGGTACCGGTACCGTAACTTCTTGATAAATATTAAAGTGGAAAAAATCGTTCAAAAAATTTTATTGCGTCAGAAAAAAGGGAAAAAAATACTATCCGAACAGTACAATGCATTGCAATGAAGAGCAAAGTCTCAGGAATCCTATTGTGACCCTCTTTTAATTGTATGTTACGTATCTTCCAGAGGAAATCGTCATAAGAGGGGTAAACCTTTTGTTTACAAAAAAGAGTGTCAGAAATGAGAAATGCGAGAAAACATCGACTTGTCGTTTTTAAACGTCTCGCGAAAGGAAAATACTTAAAATTATAGAATTTCTTGCAGACACACTTGTTCTTAGATATTTTATTAACAAGCGTGCGACTTTGTGACCAACAATTTTGATTTTTTTTTGTACAAGCAATTGAAGTTTAAAAAATGAACGACAAATGCAGCGCAACTTGCGTTTCTTTTGTGTTGTTGTGGTTTCGATTTTTGACTGAACCTGTCAGATGATGCCATATCCGATATCTATGGGTGACGCTATTCCTGCACGTTCACCTGTTCCTTTTTCAGAAATCTAATTCGATTTCTACCAATGAAAACAATACAATTTGATCAACTTCGACTCCTATTTTTCGTCCATGGTGTTAATTTCCGGACACAGATTTTTGGATTGCATGGTTATATATTTTTCTGAAATATTCTAAATTTCGATCTTATATTTTCACACATACACACATGTTACCTTTATGCTCTCTTCGTTCGCTATTAAATATACGCAATTTCTACTTCAAAATTAGGATTTTAAAATTTTCAAGTAACAAAATCAATTTAAGGGCATATATAAGTAATGGAATTTTGTTTTTGAAATTCTCACCTCTCATATTCCTTAAATTCAGATTAAATATACACAAATTATACATCAAAATGAAGGTTGGGATGTATAGAACACGAAACACATATGTAATCAACTCATAGAGTCGACTGTAGGCACCACTGGTTCCTGGAGTGCTACCGTATTCGCACCAGAACTGATAATAAAATAATATTTCATCAGAACAACTTGTGGCCAAATGTGCTTCATATATCCAAAAACAAAGCTAGGCATTCAAAACACTTTCGAATACAGCGATAGGACTGCATTTTGGAAAAGGACAACACTGTCTGCATTTTTAGCTCAACTTTGGCGAAGCCAAATTTGAGCTTTTGTCATGGCCCGTCGTCCGTCTGTCTGTCCGTCTGTCCGTACGTCAACAATTGGATACGGCTCGGGCTAGAGGCCGTATTTATGAACCGATCTTTACGAAACTTCTTGGGTACCTTTGTTATGACCGTGGGACGAGAACGAGTGTTTTTGGGTGCGGTCCGAAATTCAAGATGGCTGCCAGCCGCCATTTTGTACCAATGATGCAGAAATCTGTTTTTTGTACAGAACTTCCATATGAAAGCTCTGATTTGAATAAGTTTTTGTATGAATGTTTAGTACCATGGGATACATCACATATAATACAGGTTTTTTTCTCGTGCGTAAATTGTGCAAAGTAGACTAATTTTGATGTTTTTTGGGGTTACTTTCAGCACTGTAAGTGCAAATGCCAATACGGCTCGGGCTAGAGGCCGTATTTATGAACCGATCTTTACGAAACTTCTTGGGTACCTTGGGTATCACCGTGGGACGAGAACGAGTGTTTTTGGGTCCGGTCCGAAATTCAAGATGGCCGATGGCAGCCATTTTGTACAAAATTAGGTGCAATCAGATTTTTGCACAGAACTTCCATATGAAAGCGCTGATTTGAATAATTTTTTGTGTGAATGTTTAGTACCATAGGATACATCACATATAATACGGGTTTTTTTCTTGTGCAGAAATTATGAAAATTAGATGAACTTTGATTTTTTCAGTGCGACTTACACACAGTAAGTACACATGTCAATACGGCTCAGACTAGAGTCTGTATTTATGAACTGATCTTCATGAAATGTCTTGGGTACCTTTGTTATCACCTTGGGACGAGAACGAGTGTTTCTGGGTGTGGTCTAAAATTCAAGATGGCTGCCAGTGGCCATTTTGTACCGAAATTAGGTCTAATCAGTTTTTTGTACACAACTTCTATACAGCTCAGACTAGAGGCCATATTTATGAACCAATCTTTGCGAAACTTCTTGGGTACCTTTGTTATCACCGTGGGATGAGAGCGAGTGTTTTGGGTGTGGTCTGAAATTCAAGATGGCCACCAGCAGCCATTTTGTACCAAAATTAGTGCAATCAGTCTTTTGTACAGAACTTCTGTATGAAAGTTCTGATTTGAATAAATTTTTGTATGAATGTTTAGTAACATGGAATACATCACACATTGTAAGGGTTTTTTTTTCGTGCAGAAATTATGCAAATTAGATGAACTTCAGGGTTGTAAGTTTTCAGGATTTTTCCTGAATTCAGGATTTTTACTAGGAGATTTCAGGATTTTTACTAAGTTGGACCAAAGGGGATGTGCTTCTTGTGGGAAGGACAATATTCAAACCTTTGTATGTTAGAGGCTGGAAACTGCCTCATAGTCGGTCTGTTACCTTCAAGAAAGCTGTAGCTTTCATGGAAAGTCCTCTATTTGCCCTAGATCATTGGCTAGAAATGATGTGATTAAAAACTTCAGGATTTTTTAGAGTGGGTTACTTACATCCCTGGAACTTTGATTTATTCAGTGCTACTTACACAATGTAAGCACACATGTCAATATGGCTCAGGGTAGAGGCTGTATTTATGAACTGATCTTCACAAAACTTATTGGGTACCTTTGTTATCACCTTGGGACGAGAATGAGTGTTTCTGGGTACGGTACAAAATTCAAGATGGCTGCCAGTGGCCATTTTGTACCGAAATTAGGTCCAATCAGTTCTTTGTCACAAGTTCTATACAGCTCGTATTTATGAACTGATCTTCACAAAACTTCTTGGGTACTTTTGTTTATCTTCACAAAACTTCTTGGGTACTTTTGTCTTCACCTTGGGACAGGAACGAGTGTGTTTTGGGGTGCCTTTGTTATCACTGTGCTATGAGAACAAATATTTTGGGGTTCAGTCAGACCCACTCTGGGACTCCAAGATTTTTTTCTAGTTCAGCATCTGACTGTCACCCACCTTTACAATACTTTACCTATACATTTGTTACAGGCAACGGTCAGTATTTATGTACAGACCGTTACAATACTTTATATGTACCTTTGTTATCAGGTCATTACCTAGATGTTTGTCATTGCTGTGTCACATACTATACATGTACATGTCTTTGTCTTGACAAGTTGAGCTACAGTGTCATTGACACTTTCATGTATTGAAGACGGTTTCCATGCTCAACAGACATGCGCAAATCACTCGTTACCACGAATTTCCATCGAAAAACAAAATCGTAATTCTAAGAAATTTCAACAGGTATCGTGATACCTTGCATTGAATATGGCAACTGTGCTGTCTCTATCTAATAACAGTATACTGTATGAAGGCGATCTTTTTCATTATTTGATTTTAGACGGCGTTGTTTTTACATGCTTTTTCTGTCCGATGACGTCGACCGGAAATCGAAAGTAGACTGATACGTAAACAAAAGCAAAGGCTTTGAAATTTTTCCCAATGCAGCTCTGTTGCCGTGTTTCGAAGAATTTTTATCCCCTAGCTTTGTTCTTGGATATGTAAAGCACATTTGGTCACAAGTTGTTTATGTGAAATATTATTAAATTATCAGTTCTGGTGCGAATACGGCAGCAGACTTCCAGGAACCAGTGGTGCCTACAGTCGACCCTATGAGTTGATTACACATGTGTTTCATGTTCTATACATCCCAACCTTCATTTTGATGTACATTTTGTGTATATTTAATTTGAATTGAAGGAACATCAGATGTGAGAATTTTCAAAATAAACAAAATTTCATTACTTATATAGGCCCTTAATACTGAATTCTACGATGCCAGTATTGAAGTTAAAATGAATAATATGAAATTTAGGCAAACCTAAAAGCGTGCGATAGTGATGCATTAGGCCTAAAGTGCTGTAGGCCTACATTGACTGGTAAAGAATAGAGGACCAACCAAATTTTGAGATAACATTTTTATCTGCGTTTTCATTGGAAGATATTGTTTTCCAGTGCGATTGAAAGATAATTTTATCATTGCTTTGATCGGAAGATATATTTATGGCGTTGTTGTTTTCCTGAATTTATCCGAGGAGTTACGGAAATTGCTACTTTTATTTTTTCACAAATAGCGTGTAGCATTTACAGTTGTTACGGTGTGGAATTATTAATGATATTAGTAACAGAAAGAAATGTGAGAATCAGCAACAAAACTATGAATTTAACTATTCTGAAATTTAATTAAAAAAAATTAATATAAAAAAAAATATGTTACAAAGATCTTTTACACTAATTGGTTTACAGAAAAGAAAAACAGTGGTACTTATCAATTATTGAATTAGTCCAAAGTACAGTTTGACAGAATCCAGTAATCCAGTGGTGAAGAATCTTGTGAAGAAAGTTACCATCTGGTACATGTAGTATTAAATCCAAGAATGTCTCTTCAGAAACAGTATCCTGTAGATTTATAATAAAAGTTTCACTTAGAAATTTCAGCAGTCTCCAATAAAATATAATAAAATTCTCCACAAAATTCAAATGGAGTAAAAATCCAAGAAGTATTGGCGCCACAGGTAATTTCCAAACAATCCAGTAGAATCCTGGCTTTTCACAAAATATTATTCTGTTTCACAGAAAGTATAAATTCTCTTTTCCAAGACGAACAAATTCTCCTCAAAATTCTCTTTTGGAATCAATCTTCCAAATTCACAAAGAAGCACTGCTTCTATAATAAATGCACTGCTCTGAAACAATAATAATCTCCAATGGAAACAACTGAAGGTAGTCTTTCTGAAATGGATTTCTAAAATGAGTTTTTGAATTCTGTTGACAAACCTTTATATAGTAACCAGATAGAATGTCCCAGAAGAGGAAGTTTCTGCAATGTTCTATTAGTTTCTGGGGGATTCTGTTAAAGTTCAAGTAAACAAGGTCATTGATCTATTTAAACAATTAAACAATCAACAGCTATATGTACAGTATATCAGTGTAACAAAGATGTAAACAAGGTCACTGAGTGCAAAAGAGTTAGACCAGTCAGAAAATGCAGAAATAAAAAAAAAATCTTTCTCACATAATTATCAACTTAAGGATATACCAATCTCAATATAATATGGGGGCTATAACAACAGTACGTGGAGAGTGGATTGTAACTAAATCACCCACGGAGTGGACTTATCACCCAAGCTATAACTTTCAAATTCTGTACATATCGACAAAAAAACACAAGTGATGTTTCAGCCAATGGACCTCCGGGTTTAACCCGGAGATCCATTGATGGAAACTTTGCTGGTGCTGGCTATGCTTTGCAACAAATTTGCAATTATTGCTCGGGTGGATTCTCCACTCTGTATTGTTACTACAGGGTTTCCGCTAGGAGAAAATATGTGGGTCCGGTAGTTCAAAGAAAGTGAAACTCAGACTCCGAAGGCATCTGTCGCACGTGCCTTATGTGAGTATAGCTGGGGGGTCTTGTGAGGTTTTTCCCCAGGAAAATTTGGATTTTTAGGTGCTCTCTGGTGGCTTCTGGGGGCATTCTGGTCGCTAAAATGCTGAATAATTGAAGTGGAAAATACGTATTTTTTCCTACAATTCTTTCAATTCCAACGGGACACACAGTACTACATCTGGTTGGAGGTTTCATAAAAATACAAACCCAAAACAGCACAAAATCCACGAAGCCTGACAGTGACTGCGACGCTTGACCTCAATTTTTTTTATACAACCTGATACGTGCCAACCTAAATAATTGGAAATGCAGTGAGAACAAAATATTCGAAAAGAACCATGATGCGGACGTGTGACGTCATGCACGTGCAATTACATCATTTATCGCTCGAAATAAAAGCCAGTGATTTCGGACCAAACACGACAATTTGAGTCCGAAATTTGATAGAAGACGTTTAGAATTTGAATTTTGTTTCCCCCTCTCGTCTGTGTGTTATAAAGTATCAGGTTGTCGCCAGTAATAATAGGCATAGTATACAACATAATTATGCCTATATTACATGGAAACAAAGGATCCTGAGTGTTGTTACGATACAGCATTGTACTCAACATTTTAACCACCAGCTTTTCTGACTGATCATAGTATGATCGGCGGGGGAATGGGTCCGGTCAGCGAACCCGCAGCCGGCCTAGCAGAAACCCTGTACTATTACCAACTGTTAGTAGCCACATAAATATACTGCCAAAATGTATTACCGTTCTTCGATAAATAAATCATTTCTTCAATTGCAAATGCCAATTTCTGCCGTGTGCAAACATGCCAGCGTTCTTGTGTACCACTTCCGTTGAAAAATTTTGAAGTTGATGCCTTTGAGATTAGCTTGGTTTTGAGTTCATACAAACGGTACATACGTGTTGCCTAATAGCTATCATTCAGATAACTTGCACACGACCCTGCAGGTTGCTTTTGCTCGCTAATAACGTCATTTATTCAGAAAGATTGACACGGTGCAATCTCTTTGGGTTTTGTTGCTATTTTTATTTTCAACTATCCCAGAATTTAATATTGGAACGAAAAAATCCCTGCCATCGATGGGCAAACCGGAAGACACAATTTTCACTTTGTCAGATGTACTGATTTATTGGAAATTGTGCGTTTCTCACTGCGTTCTCTATGGAAATTGGTGCAACCTACAGGTGAATGCAGTATTTGAGTACACACTGAGTACTAACAATCAGCACTACTCCTCGGCTTTGTGTGCTCTCTCTAGTTCTGGTGGTAATTTTGTAAACAGTTTCCAGTTCTCTCATGGACAGTTTTTAATTTTCCTGGTAAGAAAGTGAAGAAAACTGAAGATTGCGTAAGCATTTTGTTTCTTTCTGATTTCGACCTCATCTCTACTATTAAGTAGTGCAAAGATGTGTCAATAACACAAAAAACAACAAGAAGAAATGCACAATATTGGGCATTTTGTGATTTTATTTCAATGCTCTCAGTCTCTCTTGAGTGGACCTGACTCTCGAGTGGTCACTGCTCTCCGAAAAACTTGGTGCTCTCACCTAAGATACGTCATTGTATTACAAAGGCTTTGATAATCATCAAAGCACATCACTAAGCAGGAATGGTCCCTCGCCAGCCCATCTTGAGGTTCGTAAGCCCAGTACGCTCTGGCTTCCCGAGTAAAGTGCCGATTCTTGGGGAACCCGTGATATGGAGTTATTGTGTGTCAGGCTTGTCATTTTGAGGCAGGCGATTGCCCTAGCCGCAGTCGCCCGTCTGAGTTCAAAATTCAGCGGACGGTAAACGTCCGTCCAGCCTGATTTCTACGACCCATTAATTCAGTCAAAGGCACCTCAAAATCAGCCATCTCAAACAGCAGTTTTCGCAGATTGAAGGAGGTAACAAAGCGCAATTTGTGAAGTTTGTAGTGTCGTCAATGCAGTCACCCAGAGACAAGTAACTTTCCAAATATGAGCGAGAGGTCTGCAATTCTAAAGTTGTAATTAGTTATTACATTGTACATCAGACTGTGACAACTCTCGTATCACATGCGGTTACAGGGCGTATCATCTCCAAGCCAGTTCGGCCCCTGACGATTCCCGTGGGACGTTTCGTCCCAAAATAAAAGCCACGATGATTCGTCCCCCAAATCTGATTGATTCATCCCAAGTTATCGGCATCTGGCAGTGAGCACAGTTCACTGGCTTGTACAGTCATCATGTAATGTATAGAAACGGCCTTGGTTATTTGGATGCAAGATAACTATAAGTTTATAAGACTCACCTTTAGTGAGTGTCATGGGTAGGTAACCTGGTATCTTGCATCCAAATATTCAAGTCTGCATCTATACATTATGTGATGACGTACATCATAATTACACAAACCATGTACCTTAAAAGGACATTAGTTGTCTACACATCAGCCCGCAAACCATAAATGGCCCTTCTGGGGTCATTTTAGGCAACCCCAAAATTGCACTCCTGGGGTGGGTTGAGGCGAACCATATTGGCCCTCCGGCAGTTTTAAAAATGACAAGCCTGGTGTGCATGCAGTTACAGAATTGAGTGATTGTAGCATTCGAGCTCATATATTTTCAGTGAAATCCATTCAAAATAATAATAAAATCTGTTACATTTCTACTTATTTTGTCTGTATGTGCTATTTACTTGGAATTACTGAACTGTTCCACACCAATTTGGACATGTGTTTTTTGCATTAATTATCAGATAATTTATGCAACAAAAAAGTGTGAAAAGTTGTACAGGATGCGTGTACATTAGTGCTGTGCGGTATACCAAATTTATGGCACAGTTTCGGTATTGTAGGGATACCGAAAACCGTACCGAAACCAAATCAAAATACTGCTTATTTCGGTATTAATATTTTTCTTTGAAATTGGCAGAAAGTCATCTATTCAAGGTGGATCGTAAATGTGAAAGCCTGTGGACTGCATCTTTTGATCAAATTGATTAGAAAACACGCAAATGTGAACTATGTAGGCGACAGGTAGGCAGCAGATGCTGCGAATACGTTGGAGAAAGAAATAAAAAAGTGACTGCAGAAAAACAAAAAATGGCAAGTTGTTAACTTGGTACTTCCGTTTCTGAAGAAATATGGACGGTTCCAGTGTTTCCAATATTTTGGCTGATTCGATATATTTTCTGGTTTTGAAAGTTCAGTATGTTGTCAACTTTACATACAAACGTTAATACTGCCAGTGGTTATCTTGTGTCCCACTTTTCAATTTGGCATTAATATTTTAAGTTACAGAAACTTTTAACAACTGATCATTTTATTAAAATACAAGCCCCAAAACTTTAACACCAGATCATCTGCTTTATATTCTTTCCAATAAATAATTTATACTGCACTCTATTGCACAAGGGACAGCCGTGATTGACCTTAATTTGAAGACACATTGAGAAAACACAGGCTTGGCAATTTCAGGAGAGTGATTTTTTAGCTCTCCTTACTGCCCTCCTGAAAGAATTAAGGAGAGCGAAAAATTGCCTTCCTAAATATTTGGGATGATTGAGATTACATGTATTATGCTCACATTAAATTTTTGTTGTAAAGCAAAAATGTAATTTAACTTCGAAGTCACATAACATCACGTAATTTCATTTTGAAAGTGGTTTAGTGGTAAAAGGTAATGGCTGCAACCATACCCAAACACAGTTGCAATCATTTGAAGCAAAATGGGTCATAGCAATATTTTTTTTCTGTGAGTTTCAAGTTCAACAACTGACATCACAGTTTGAGGAGTAATTATTCAAGGAATATTGACACTATAATATACTACCATTACTACTATCCTGTCACTTGAAGCATTTGCACCAGGATGTGACTGTAGATTCAAGCAGACCTGTTGTCCAAGAAAGTCATACGCCTACCACTACCACCTTCAACCCCCAAGGGGGTTGAAGGTGGTAGTGGTAGGCGTATGACTTTCTTGGACAACAGGTCTGGGTACACACACAGGTCTTGTCAAGTGTGTGTTCGGTTGTTGAGTGAGACATCTAGATGTCTAAGAGATTTCGCTTTACCTTAGTAAAGTTAATAAAATCACTGATGTAGTCTGTTGGTTTCAGTTTCAATGAGTTCGTTCAATTGGATACTTAAAATGCTGTGTAAAGCTAATTGCTCTCCTGAGCTGATTGAGGAGAGTGATTTTTTGCTCTCCTGCATTTTTCAGAATGCCAGGCCTGAAAACAATGTACGGAAGCCAACAGGCGTCATCAGATTTAGCATTATCAAAGTTCATTTGGTCGATCGAGGCGCAACAAATGCTTTGAAAATGATTTGCTGTTATTAGTAAATAATTGATTTGTACATTTTTTCTCATGGAAAATGAAAATTTTCCCTAATTTGTCATGGAAAACTGTGGATACTCTGGAATTTTCAGAAACGTGTACGAGGCCAAGAACCAGAAATGAAGTTCGAGAACACAGATGTAGTGATTCCACTCAAAATCCCCAATAATTGTAACAAGGTGTTTGTCATAAAACATATTTTTTATGTTTATCAAGGATGACAATGAAAGGTGGATGACAACATGTCATTGACGCATTGCATGAGTGGCAATGAGAGCACAATCTTTTCACAACTGGGATTATCATACATGTACAGAGATTAATTACCAGTGACCGTTGGGAGCGGGAGAACAGGAGAGTGGAAATTCACTCTCCACTTTTAGATTTTACGAGAGTGAAAAATTTTAGGAGAGTGATTTTTAAAATAATGCCTCGGGCCAATTCGCCCCCAGGTGGAATAACGAGGATTGGTGGTGATTGCTGTTGAGAAATCAGTAGGCCTAATAACGCGCGATTTCCAAAATAATTGGTTTTATGACGTTTCGGCCTTGAGACGTTTCGGCCCTAAGAGGCCAAAACATCTTAGAAATTGGGCCGAAACGTCTTCACATTCGGTAATTCTTTTTTAGATGTGATTGTGTGGAGGGGTTAAAGTATGCTATCGCCAGTATCGGCGCATTTCGTTTCTCTCTTCAAGCATCGTGAAAGCGAAACTCGAAATGCACCCCTTCTCAGCAAACCTGTCGTCAGCGACCACCTGTCTCTAACGACCATTTTTGGCAAGTCCCAAGGGTGGTCGCTCATGAGTCATGACAGGTTCTTCTGTACTTTGCACTTCTCCGACGAAGGCTTTGAACACGACCGGAAGATAAACGTGCGCGACTAATTACTCGCGGTATACGAAAAAGCGGTGCGCGATGGTGCGCTGGCACGATCGCTCGCCATTCCCAACGGTCACTGAATTACAGTTGAATTACTCCAATTTACTTGCATATTTGTGTGGATATTGGACACTGTGTCCAAGAGTGTTACTGCCAGTGAAAACTAACTGAAAAGCCCTGAAGTTGAACATATATGTTTCTTCTACCCGAATCAGTGGGGGAGGGGCATGGTATGAAGGACAGAGAGACCAACTGATTAGCTAGGCAAGTTATTTAATGAATCACTCGATGAACCTGTTAAGTTACTGCATGATTGAATGTTGGGAAATTGGATCAGTTTGCGACTATTTTCAGTGTTCTATGCATATACCGAATATCGTACCGAAACAGAGGTATTTTCCCGAAAAATACCGATACCGAACCTGAAATTTCAATACCGCACAGCTCTAATGTACATGTTGATAAGTAATTTCAAATTACCCTCTTCACTTTAACCTGCACCCACTTGAATTTGCCATGTCACTACTCAATTTCAAAACCATCACTACGCCTGCTGACTACAGTCATGTCAATACCTATGCATAACATAAAATTCCTGTGGTATATCCATAACCTACTTTGATCCTTGCAAAATAAATTTATGACAACCAAAAATTCGTGACATCACATGAAATGTTGAAAAAAATGTTCGGACTATTGTTGAGGCAGTTCACAAAGTAAGTTGATCCCCCCCCCCCCCCCCCCCCCCCCCCCCTGACACCCCCCCCCCCCCCCTTCCACACACACACACACACAATCAATTGCTTCACATTTTTAGCCTGACTGTTTACAGTGAGGGCAAGAGCAGTGCTGGAAATGAGACGAGTACGAGTGCAATTGCTCCTGTCAGCACCCATGTTTTCTATTTTACGTGAGCTAAAAAATGCATGCATTGAAAAATATTGTGGAGCACTAATATACTGTGAGACCATATAACTGTGTTGTTTTGAGAAAGCAGCACGCTGCAGCCTGTGGCAAGTTACTGTCATAATTCAGCAATTCCTTATAAATTTAGCCCCTTGAACCCGATCGGCCGCTTTTCTGGCCAGGAACATGTTACGTCATAACGTCATTAAATAGGATGGCTGTTCGGTAAATGTGTGGGGTAGAGCAATCAATATTTTCAACGTGCTGCCCCGAGGCCGAGGCTGCACATTGAAAATATTGATTGGTCTTCCCCAAATAAGGAATATGGACTCTTCTAATTACTGCCGTTGAACTGGCATGGAAGATACCACTAGAGTCCAAACTCCAAAGGGTTTCGGTTTCTGGTGTTTGGTGACAGTATTCCCTCAAAAATTCATATACTAACATTTTACGGGTGCAATTTCCTCCCGTCTCTGAATTCATGGGAGCTTAAAACTGCACCCGTCAATTTTATTCATTTCCAGCACTGGGCTAAAGTCATGACTTTCGTCTGTCTGTTAACATTTAGAGTTTTTGTTAAAGTTTTCTTTCTCAAGGTTCAAGTGGTTTTTTTTTTCCTGTTTAGTCATGACTTTCTTCTGTCTGTCTGTTAACATTTGGAGTTTTGGTTAAAATTTGTGGTTAAAGTTTTTAAGTCAACCTTAAAGTTTTCTGGGTTTTTTTTTCTTTTAAATTGATATTACTATTGATTGTATCATTCTCATTTTATTTATATTTTCTTTTTCTTTCATGTTATATCAGGGACCGATCAGGACTATTTAAAATATGCCTCGGAGCCTATTTTTTCAATTCATGCGCCAGATTTCAATTTACGGAGTCACTCTGCAGTTTGTAACACACACTGCAAGTATGTAATAGCTCTCATCATTTTCATTTAGTACACTATAGCAAACATTAATCTTCACTGTGGTTTCTGATCAAGTCTTGGCTGCCTATTTAGGCAGCCAAGACTTGATCAGAAACCACAGTGAAGATTAATGCTTGGTAATTAAGACTTGAAGTATTAACTTAAGCACTCTACAACAATGATAAATGATAATCATATATATAATACATGTAAGAGTGTCTCTCTCGATTATCCATCGAAAGAATATCAAAATATGATCTGAGAAGTTACGCGCCAACTGAGAAGCCTATTTCTGAAATGTAAGAGCCAGGTCCTGATGTTTCAGAACCAAATACGCACTGGCGCATGTCCAGGTCGGTCCCTGTTATATTGGGAAATATTTAACCCTTTTTTGTTTGGCAATTTTACTCACAACTTCCAGGTTAAAGTTTTTGGTTAAATGTTTTTTTGGGGGAGGGGGGTGTTTTAAAATAACACCTTTAATTCTTCAAACAGTTTAGTGGAATGTCACTGTTTCTTATTTGGGACAATGCCTACTATCTACTGAATATTTCTACAGTGATTTTCATTAAAATCGTCATGATTTTAACCCCTTTTAAACGTGTTTTCAGACTTACTTTCTTTGTATTTGAAATAAGACTTTGCCACACATTTTCTTACTCTAATTCTTGCATGATCAATACAACTTAATGATTACATTTACATCAATGATTTCTTTTATCTGTTTTAGGAAATATTTAACCTTTTTTTGCCAATCAATTTTACTTAGTATTCCCAGCTTAAAGTTTCGGATTAAAGTTCTGTTTTTCAAGGTTCTACCTTTCATTCTCCAAACACTCTGTTACAATGTCATTTTTTTTTAATACGTCCGTTTTGAAAAAAAATGGGTCGTATTATGGTATACTGCTGTCCGTCTGTCCATCCGTCCAGTCACACGTTGTACGATAACTCAAGAACGCTTTGAGAGATTTTCGTGATTTTTGGGTAGGTGGTGTATATCGATGGAGGGAAGCTCCCTTTCATTTAGTGTCTCCGTTCGATTAGTCATTCCAGAGTTATGGGACTTTATTACTTAGAAAATTGTTGATTTTTTACACGTACGATAACTCGAGAACGCTTCGAAAGATTTTCACGATTTTTTGGTAGGTCGTTTATGTTTATGGAAGGAAGCTCCCTTTCGGTTGGTGTCGCCGTTCGATTAGTCATTCCAGAGTTATGGGACTTTATTATTTAGAAATCGTTGATTTTTTCTTGAAGTTATGATCTCTATAGACATAAAATATATACATGAAATTCAAATAATTTTATGATTATTGTACAAGAATAAAAAAAAAACCTGACAAGTACACATGTATACTCTTATTGTGTGCTTCTCTCCTGTAATTAATAACAGGCGTATCATGCGCTCAGGGTGCAGCTGTTTATTTCATTTTGGGCAAGGTCTACTGAAGCTGCACACAGTGGTTTCAAATAATATTGGCATTAATTTAACCCTTTTCACAACGTTTTTCGAACTTAGTTTCTCTAAATTTCAAATTGGGCTTCTACCACATATTTTACTTTTTATCCCCTCCCACAAGAATTAGGCATTTTTTTTCCTTTCCTCGAATATGCATTTTGAACTATTTACAGTCACAAAATGCATTCTGAAGGATTTAGACTGAGCAAATGCAGAAAAAATGGACTCCCATAACACCCCCCACCCCCATCCCCCTCCCCCACCTCCTCCTCATCCAGGGCCATTTAAGCAATATTGTTTCTTTGGTACAAATTGCATTTTTAGCCTGACTGTTTATAGTCAGGGCTATAGTCATAACTTGAGCAATATTGTTTCTTTGGTCAGGGTTCATACAGCTCTTGAAAAACCCTTGAAAATGATTTTTTTCTTGAAAAACCCTGGAAATTGAAATTAGCCCTTGAGAAACCCTTGAACTTTCAGAAATCTCTTGAAAAACCCTTGAATACCAAGCTATTTCCTGGGCATTGCAAATATGTGTACTCGCCTTTTACTTGTTTGTTTCGCTCGTGTCGCTCAGTTAAAAAAAAACATAAAAAAGTATGGAAAGTTTTATCAAGATTACTGTAACACAGATCACACTTTGGGTACCAGTACTTCCTGACTTCCAAAGTCAGATCCGTGTCACATGAATCTTAGATTTTTAGAGCTCATACAACAAGCTGAATAGTATATATAGCCCTTGAAAAAAAAGAAGCAGCCCTTGAAAACCCTAGAAAAACCCTTGAAGTTTGTGAGCAAATTTTTGTATCAACCCTGTTTGGTACAAAGTGCATTTTTAGCCTGACTGTTTATAGTCAGGGCTATAGTCATAACTTTCGTCCGTCCATCTGTCGGTCCATCCATCTGTCTGCAAACAATTGGTTTGCGACTGATAACTCCAGTTTGGATTATTTGATTTCAACAAGTTGATATGTGTATTTTCCAGCTAGTAATACAGGCCAGGTTTGAATATACGTTCCACAACTCCCTCCCCCTTAGGTGTTTCCCTAAAACAAAAAGTCGGCCCTGCATGGTTTGGAAAAAAAATCTTCAGAGATTACAGGAGAATTAAACACCTCAGAATCACGAGGGCACATGTGCACTATAGGCAAGATAGCCACTCGCATGCCATACCCATAATGCATCACTTCCCATAACGTCAGTTCCGGACATGCACACCAATATGAGAACATGCAATTGGGGCTTTCAAACCACCTGGCCTACAACTTCCGTTGAATCTCTCAGAGAAACCCTTTCGTCTTGAGCATTTTGGCCCTCAACAGAATGGCTTAAGCAAACCATTCAACTCAGACTCGTTCTTTACCAATTACTTAAACATTCAAGAAAATACTGACACCTTTAAACCAAAGTCCATAAATCAAGATAATGACTTTCAAATAGTGTTCAACCGATGATCGGAATCTGCCACCCAGGGACCGATCAGGACTATTTAAAATACGCCCTGGCCTCGGAGCCTATTTTTTCAATTCATGCGCCAGATTTCAATTTACGGAGTCACACTGCTGTTTGTAACACACACTGCAAGTATGTAATAGCTCTCATCATTTTCATTTAGTACACTATAGCAAACATTAATCTTCACTGTGGTTTCTGATCAAGTCTTGGCTGCCTATTTAGGCAGCCAAGACTTGATCAGAAACCACAGTGAAGATTAATGCTTGGTAATTAAGAATTGAAGTATTAACTTAAGCACTCTACAACAATGATAAATGATAATCATATATATAATACATGTAAGAGTGTCTCTCTCGATTATCCATCGAAAGAATATCAAAATATGATCTGAGAAGTTACGCGCCAACTGAGAAGCCTATTTCTGAGATACGCACTGGCACATGCCCAGGTCGGTCCCTGCTAATGAGAATGTTACCAAGTGTTAACCCCTTTGAATTTAATAAAGTTTTAATCTCTATTTTTGAACCCCAAAATAAAACGCTGTGTTAACTGAACAAAATGAAGATCCAACGCTACCAAGATCGAAGTGGACAGAACATAACTAACAATGACTGAAGAAAGACTGGGCTCCATAACAAACTTTTGAACTATAATCTTAATGAAGGTATATAATATTAACAGCCTTTGAACTAAATTCTTTCAATAGGGAAAGAGAATACCCTTGAGTGTTTATGTCAGATCACGGAATCCCATGTCATGGAATCGGATAAGAATCCCATTTATGGAATCCCCTTTTGGGATATGTGTGTTGCTATGGAATCCCTTTTTTCTGAAATGAGTTGGAGAGTCGTATGTGTGAGACTGTGAGTCACTCGAATGAGCAGTTGCTTGATAGCTCGTTTGCTCAATCAGATTCGAGTCGTTCGAGCAGTTACTTTATAGTAATTGTTTGATAACTACTTAGAGAAATTTGGAATAGGTTTGTCTTGGGGTGGCCTAAAAGGCTGGGCCAAACTGGTAATAGTATCCTCAGATAAGTATCCTATAAAAGGTATCCTCAGATAATACAATACCAGGCCATAGGTATCAAGCAATGACTTATCCGTAACTAATCAAAAAGTTCTTGGGTTTGGGATTTATATAAAATTTTGTTGTACACAAGGGAGATAACTCAGCATACAGACTATGAAAATGAAGCAATCTGGTTTGTTAGTTACCTGCAGTAAACTGTAAAGTGAACTGAATGGATTATCTGGAAAACAACAAGAGTACTTGGAATAGGTTCAGAAGTGTCATGAAGAGACCAGAAAATCCAAATATAGTAACAAAACTGTTTCAATCAATAGGCTCTTCTACTCTTCAGGAGTATACTCCGATTCAATCGAACGTGCCCTGTAGCACTGCATGCTTTTCTTATAAGCCAGAGTATGGCGGTCCCAAGAAGGATTCTGGGGGAAGTCAGTAGTAAATAAAGTCGTTTTTGATGGTGATTGTTGAGTTTATTTGGGTAATTCTGCGAAATTACTCTTGTTCAAAGGAACATACCTTTCGTCTTGTTGCAAGCCTTTGGGTAACATAGCTACCACATGCTACTATAGAATCCAAGATGGTTGCCTCCAGTACACAAAATAGGTGACAGAAACACATATCACCCTAACAACACGTGCTTGGCATACGCACTAGGACCGTTTTTTCCCTATGGGAGTGACATCACAAAATGGCTGCTCACGCAGGTTACCACAACAACCAAACATGACATTACTAGGCCACGTGACTATGCCGCCATATATGATGTCCGGCCAAACAGGCACGGTCGGGTACATGATCTGCTACTATCAGGTACCATTGGCAGTCGACTGTCAACATCGGTGGTGACCGATGTTTCCTTTTGCAAGTAGAAAAAATGTTGGGTTGTTGTTTGATATCTTATTGATGCAACTCATGTTGAATAACATTGTATTTATAACAAGAATGCACAGTGAATGGAAAGAAACCGAATGAGTTTCATCTGGTATATATTTCATTACAGTAGAACCTGTCTTGAGAGACTGCCCTCTGGGACACACAAAAGTGGTCTCTCAAGACAGGTGGTCTCTCATAACAGGTTTCAGGTTTTCTCAAGTCAGTGAATAACCAACCACAAAATTCAGAAATGGAGAAGAATGGATTTTTGTAATTACTTTGTAGTTGTTCTTTTTTATGAAGTTTTTGTAACAAATTGAAATGGACTGTTATAAAAATTATAAAAATAAATTAGTGTTGAAAATCTTCATTGAAGATTTTCAACACTAATTTATTTTTATAATTTTTATAACAGTCCATTTCAATCTGTTACAAAAAGATTTTCAACACAAATTTATTTTTATTCTTATCTGTCACATTTCAGGTATGTATGAAATTGTTTATTCAGCAATAATCCTAATCATTTCACAGGGGTCTTATAAAAACATCTCAATCTTTAATGAGTTAGCAATTGAAACCCAATTAAGAGCTTTTAATACTTTTAATTATGCTAGTATAACCACAATGGATTTTCCAATTCCAGAACAGGTAAAAAGCTTTTGTCATGGTTTCAGTCTTCAAAGGGGCGGTCTCTCAAGACAGGTCAATTATGGCATAAAAATACAAGTTGGGACCAGGTCACAGTGGTCTCTCAAGACAGGTGGTCTCTCAAGACAGGTGGTCTCCCATAGGAGGTCCATTATAGAGTAAAAGCAATCAGTGCCTGACAGATGTGGTCTCTCAAGACAGGTGGTCCCTCAAGACAGGTGGTCTCTCAAGACAGTGGTCTCTCAAGACAGGTTTTACTGTAATAAATTACATATATTATTCCTACTATGGTTGGGAGCGCAGTGGCTCAGTGATAGAATATTTGACTTCTGTGCTAGAGGTCCAGAGTTTGATCCCCGTCCTGGACGACCTGTGTTGTGTCCTTACGCAAGGCACTTTATCACGGTTGCCTACATTGGGGCATGATGACGCCATGTACTAAGGTGTACTGCACGTTGATGGCTCACCTGTCTCTTCATCTGCTGTAGCCCTGCTTAAGCGGAGCTTGAATGGAGTTAGAATGTCGGGGAGTTGACGGCTGCTCGGTTGTTCTCTCCGAGTATTCTGGCTTCCTCCACCCGTAGAAGTGTCATTGTCACGATTAGCCATTGTGCATAAGTATGTGACATTAAACACCAATACATATAATCCTACTACAGTTGTAACTACATTTAGAAGTCATGTCACAATTAGTGAAGAAAATGCTCCTTAGTTAACCCTTTACCCAACAAATCGCCCGCATCCGCCCGCGTAATATGGAAATTCAGCAGCTGAAGAAATATTATTTTTCAAAAAATGTCAACAAAACCATGTCATGTGACCCCTCTTTGGAACGAGCTCGTCGAGCTCATTCCAATGAGGGGTCACATGATATGGTTTTGTTGACATTGTTTGAAAAAATTTAAAAAATGATATTTAAAATAATAAATTTTGATATCGTCTGCGTTGGGTAAAGGGTTAATGCGCTCTTTACTGCAGAAGAATGAAGTAGTCTGAAATACACAAAGCGTTTTCCTCGCTGCGAAATGCAAAATGTAATGCGCTATTAGTGAGTCGGTAGTGAAATCACGAATTGAAGCGATCAGACAGAAAGAAAATATTGACACTGCAGTATGTGAAGAGAGGATTTCTGCAAAATCGCTGTGGGATAGATTTTTCATTAAGTAATTATTTACAATTTTTGAAGACAAAACACAAAGAGCACTTGTAAACTTCAATCACATGGACCACCGGAATTCACCGGTGGCCCATGTAATGAAAATCTGCAGTGTTTCTAGTGCTATTATGTACAATTCAAAATACTTTGGGTGTTGAGAATATATGGCACTGCGATTTAGTAGTAATCACCTGTCTTCATTCTGCATATGGAGTCAAATTTTAATATTACATGTACAGTTAAAACTAGAAGTCCTGTCATGAAATGCGCACAAATTGCACTTTGATCTGTGCGTTAACCTACGCGTTATGACCATAGTAAGGCTATCAAATTCTGCACATATGGCCTGTGCACAAGCAATGATTCAGCCAATGGACCTCCGGGTAAACCGGAGGTCCATTGGCTGAAACATTGCCTGTGTTTGCTATGAGTAACCAGGAGAACCTGTCATGCTTTGGATGCTATTCGATATGGCAATTGCGTGCAATTCCTACGTGCAATTAAGCCTAGATAAGCGCACAGTTCGTGACAGGACTTCTAGTTTTAACTGTACACATACTCCAGTAGAGGTTAGTAATGATGTTAATGATCTCTCTTTACTAGTATAAAATTGTACAGAGTTGGACACGCCATGTTTCTACTGCAATTGAGTTACGCTTACGGTGCAGTTTGACAAGGACAAAAGTGCACATACTTGGTGCGCTATTACTTCAAAATAGTGCACAATACAGTCACAGGACTTCTAGTTTCAGCTATCAAGAACATAAGTATTAGTGTGTTTTTATATATACACTATCGAGCACATAAGTATTAGTGTGTTTTTATATATACACTATTGAGAACATAAGTATTGGTGTGTTTTTATATATACACTATTGAGAACATAAGTATTAGTGTGTTTTTATATATACACTATCGAGAACATAAGTATTTTTATACTGTACCAATGACCCAGACTTAGCTAGTGCTAACTCTTAAATATTTAGGGCCAAACACAAATTCCCCCCCCCCCCCCCCCCATCCCCAAAATTTGCATCAAAAACCAAAATGTCCTATACGGTCCTCCATACTTTTACTCCACTGCGCATGCGTAGTGTCAAGGAGGTCTCGAAATTGGCGCCAATTGTCATTGGCCCTCACATCAGTTACATCTCACAGATACTTGTGCTTGTAAATCTCAGTTTAAATGATGCCACACACATAATTATGAGAGAAGTGGTGGATATAAGGAGGAAATAGAAGGATGACAGGAAGAAACAGTGGCAGGAAATGTTCAGGGCTGTAACTTATAATTTTTTTACGAAATTATTTCATGTTGCCTATTTTTGAGGCATGGCCCTGTTGTTGTCATTCTTGCTATGAATGTACCATTGTTTGTTCAGTGTTTCCTCTCTCCCTTTCCTTTATTCCCCCTGGCTATTCTCCCATGCTTTTGGCATATTTTTTGTAATGTTTATTACTAAAATTTCTTGGGAGTTTTGGCTTGGTAACAGAATAAATATTCTGTTTTTCCTCATGTTAACGTCCTCACCCTTGAGTGTTTAGGCGTTTTGGTCTGCATCTATCATCTGATGTTCTGCAGTTTCTTCTCTGGAAGTCTCTGTTTTGCATCAGATAGTGTTTAAATTGGTAACTGATTTCGGGACATGTTTATCAGTGCCTGGAGTCATGTTTCTGGTTTTTGTACACTTTTTGTTTATGTTGACAACGGTTACTTCTGATAGTGATTACTTGTCTTCTGCTTAGTTCAGTTAATAGCAAGATACATTATATTGTCCGTAAGTGTTACATTAATTTTTTGAAATGATTTAAAAAATTTTGTCCACACTTAGGCTTTTTTGGGATCCATTTGGGCTCATTGTTCCCATTTTTTGAAAAAAATTTTCTTTTTGAATTATTTTTTCAAAATGTTGTAATGGATTATTTAATTATGTATCTTTGTTTTCAAGGTTTGGTGTGAGTACTATGACTGTTTGTATTTTTTCACAATGAAAAATAAGAATATTGTTCAAATTGTAATGCGAGGAAATCTTCCTCTGATTCTCATGATCAGTGTATTAATTGTAGTCAGTGTACTCGCACTAACCCTTGCTCAGTGTGTTTCAATTGTGATGACAAACATTGGAGACGTGTGTCACGGTATGTTGTTAGTGGGGAGAGGTCCATGCCGGTTTTCTCTCCGCAGGGTCACTCTAGTTTTTCAATCTCTTTTTCAGAGGAACAAGAACAGGGTGATGTTTCCATGATGTCTTCGAAAAGTGTGCTTCCGTCGTCACAGTCAGTCAAATGAAGAGCTAGCGGCAGAAGTGCTCATGCAGATACGTCAGTTGCCTAAGAGGTCCTAAGCAGGATCTACAGCTTTGGCGTCCACTTGCTCGCCCGGTGTCGTGACCATTCAACGTGGCTCGGCAGCCGGGTTCGTCCGTTGCGGTCCAGGAAGGAGATTTGGGTGATGCGAGCACTATAAATATACAACATGCACACCCAGTGACGACAGATCCGAGGATGGTACGGTGGAAGCCTATTAGTCCCGTTCCTAGCTCGTCCAGGTCCATCCGTGCTGCGAGCGATAGAGGTTCCTCTCTCGTACAACAACATCTGGGCCCAGATGTTGTGGTACAAAACGTTCCTCAGTCGGAGCATACGTCCACCGCTCGGGACGCTCCATTATATGGACAGTCCAGAGAGACTGCTCTATTGGCTTCCTCATCCTCACGGCAGCACACACGACCGCACCTTGGCTACGTGATCAGTGATATCAAGCCAGCCTCGCCGACCAGGGATTCCACGGCGATCAGGTCACGCCATCCGGTAGCCAGGGATACGAGGCCTTCATACTCCGGACGTTCGCATAACAGAAGTATGCAGGAGTCAATGTCCAAGGAGCTTCCAGCAGCTAAATCCCGTAACACCGCAGCTCCACAGGCCTCCATTATGGACGTGCTATCGCAGATAGGGCAAATTATCGCAGCATCCCAGCAACCGGCAAAAACTCTGTCGGATCAGGAATTATCCGTCGAAGCTGGGTTGGTATGTTCTGCTGCAGGTTCAGGCACGGACGATCGAGATCTACAAGTGGTCCGACAGGATGGTGAAAGGCATTCGGAGGAGTTGGAATTTTCCCTTTCGGAACAACATAAAATTGCTGTAGAGTTCATCCGGCATTATCTTCCTGACGTTGTTCCTCTGGACCAAAATGCTGCGCAGCCGGATAAGAGACTGATAGCGCCACTGGACACTGAATTCTTTAATCGGTTTAGGGACACCGTCCCTGAGTTTCCGACACAGTCCCGAAATGTCTCACGGACATTTGAACTATTGAATGACGCTATATATAAACTTGCTACCAAAATGGCCAGATCCAGTTTCTTATCGGCAAATGCTCTACATCTGCTTTTCATCAATTCAAGGAATAAATTTGAAATGGCAGGACAGGGCATTCAGAGAGTTCCTCTGCGTCTAGACGACCAGGCCGAAGACCTAGAATTATCCATGCCGTTGTCTATGTCAATGCCAACCACGACGTTGGAAATGACAGGGCTAACTTAGATGCATTATCGTATGCAGATCACCTTACCAGAGCGTTATCATTATGCCCCGAAGGACAAGGTGAAAAACTCTCTCAGAGTCGCTCCGGTCTCCGGAGAGCTTCTCTTCGACGGCAAGCTTTTCGCAGCCTATGATCAGAAAGCTTCAGACTTTCTGCTGTTTAAATCCGCTTCCAAAAAATCGGATTCAGCGGAGAAGAGTAGGATAGGCACTTCTGGGGCAAATACGTCCAAGGGAAGTTCCTATAGAGGTTCCTATGCATCCTCTAGGTCTTACTGTAGAGACCGTCGAGGTAGAGACTCAGGTAGGGGCCGTAGTACTGGCCGAGATAACTGGTCAGATGCCCCTAGGTTGACGGGGCAAAGTGCTTGCCGTGAAGGACGTGGTTTCTCCTTCCGCAAGTCTCGCAGGTCCAGGAGGTGATGGTATAAACCTCTATTGTGTTCCAGTGGGCGGAAGGCTGTCAGGTTTCTCAACCAATTGAGAGTCGATTACAGAGGAGCCTTGGGTTCGAGGGGTGATTTCGGAAGGACTAAAACTGTCCTTCAGAGGAAAACCTCCATTAACTCAAAGTCCAAGATGGACTCAGCTTCCGTCAAATCCACAGAAGACAGGCTCGCTTCTATCAGAAGTCCAGTCTCTTTTGGAGAAGAACGCAATAGAGGTCGTAGAAAACCAGGAATCTCCAGGTTTCTACAGCCATCTTTTTCTGGTTCCGAAACCAGATGGCTTGTTCCGTCCAGTCATAGATCTGAGCTGGATAAACAAGATGATCATGGCTCCAAAATTCTATATGGAGACCATCCGATTGGTCAGAGCGAGCATTCGGGTGAACGACTATGCTACGAGCATAGATCTCAAGGTTGCGTACTTTCACACCATGGTACATCTGGCGTTCAGAAAGTATCTTCGCTTCGCCGTCCTAGGAGTCGTGTATCAGTTCCAAGCAATGTGCTTCAATCTGAATCTAGCGCCCTGGGCTTTCACTTGAATAATGAACTCGGTAATGACTCATTTCTGAGCTCATTCGTCTGCGGTAACGTCGGCCTACCTGACCGACATTCTTCAGAGGTACAGCAACGAGTTAACGCTTCAGAACGATGTGCAGAATCTGCTTCTATTGCTCCGACGTCTCGGTTTCATGGTAAACGAAGAGAAGTCTGATCTGGTGCCGTCCAAGTCATTCACCCACCTGGGGATGAGCTTCGAGACACACAACAATCTCGCTCGTCTGCCATTAACCAGAGCGAAATTAATCAGTTGTTACGCACGCTATTGTCTTCACTCAGACAAAGTTACAGCGAGAGAATTCATGAGAATTCATGAGGCTGATAGGTTTGTGCAGAGCTGCCACGGATCTCGTCCTCTCCAAATCTTTCTGACTCAGAATTGGAGGGTGAAGATTCTTTCGCTCGATATGGACATCCTCTTGTCAAATCAAGTAAAACAAGAGATTCAGACTTGGGCAGATATTCAGTGGTTAACTCAGGGAGTTCCACTGCAATTGCCGGATCCGAGTTTAACGGATGCCAGTCAAACAGGTTGGGGTGCAACACTGAGCCCAACGGAAGCCAGGGTCTTTGGGATCCGCAGTTCCTAAGCAAGCATATAAAAATCAAAGAAATGATGTCAATTGGCTTGCGGTACGTCATTGGATGAACGTTATTCAGAATGCACACGTGCAAATTCAGTCCGACAATACGATGGTAGTAACGTGTATTCGGAATCAGGGAGGCACTCATTCCATTCCGTTATTCAATTTAACGGAAAGAATCCTTCTGTTTGTACTAGAACATCAAGTTCTCCTATCGATCCGTCATATTCTGGGTCGTCTGAATGTATTAGCAGACTCCCTTTCATGGAGGGGTCGCTTGTTGCCATCAGAATGGACTCTCAGCAAACGAGTATTCAATCATCTTTTCTACTAATGGGAGCGGCCAATGATAGACTTATTTGCAACGCATCTCAACAATCAGTTGCAGACGTATGTGTCACCATGTCCGGATCCTCGAGCGTTTGCAGTAGACGCTCTATCAATCTCGTGGGACGGGATGATAGGATATGCGTATCCTCCAGTGCCATTGATTCAGCAGATATTGCTCAAGATGAAACAATCTCAGTGCAAAATTCTGTTGGTAGCATCTCTGTCTCCACAGAGACCATGGATAAATCTACTCAGGTGTCCGTTCTGGGACATGCCGCGGAAGCTTCCTCCACAGGAGGATGTTCTTTCGCAGGGGAAATCACGCAGACTGCATCACAACCCGCAAGGTCTCAACCTTCACGTATTTCCATTGTGCGGTCCTCCTTGCATGGCAAGCATTTTACAGGACGAGCAGTGGACGTGATTTCTAACTGTAGGAGGACCTCCTCTTCGCTAAACTGTGCTGCTAAGTGGAAGGTCTTTTGTCGGTGGTGTAGGGATCATTCTGTAGATATTTATGATCCCTCCATTCCAAACATTGCAAATTTTCTAGTCTACTTGTTTGATGAGATCAAACTGCAGCCTGTTACCATTAAGGGTTATAGGCCTATGCTATCCGATACCTATTCACACCATGATAGTTTACTGATTGGATCTAATGTCTCTTTATCTAAGTTAGTAAGAAACTTTTCGATAAATAGACCTAGAACCCTTAGATTAATTCCTAAGTGGAATTTAGCTTGGGTCCTCCTTAAGCTAAAAGAAGCGCTATTTGAACCTCTTGACAAGGGGTACTTCAAATTCTTATCTTATAAGACAGCTTTTTTCTTAGCCTTCTCGTTGGCTAGAAGAGTCAGTGAGCTTCATGCACTATCTGTGGACGATTCTCACTATCGTAGCGTCGGTAATACTATTACCTTCACTACTAATGTTGGATTTTTGGCTAAGAATCAGGCTCCTAATAAGTATCCGGAACCTATTGTTATTAAGGCTCTTCCGTCTTCAGACGGGCATAGGCCTTTACTCTGTCCTGTTAGAGCTATACGTATTTACAAACGTAGATCTGAGTTCATCAGAAAGGGACGTAAGCATTTCTTTCTGTCTCTGCTGCCTGAGAGAAAGGACATTACGGTCCATTCTATTGCTAGGTGGATTCAAATAACTATCCGTACTGCTTATGATAAATTATTTTCAACTCAGCAGTCTGTGCTTAAGATTTCAGCTCATGAAGTAAGAGCTCTATCTACATCTTGGGCTTACGCTAATAGTGTTGCTATTACAGATCTAATGAAAGCTGCATATTGGTCTCAGCCTTCCACTTTCACGAATTTTTATCTCAGAAATATTGAGTCCATTTCTGGAGATCTGCATTGTTTAGGTCTGTTATCAGTTGCTCAGAATGTCGTCCACTAAACAGTTGTAGGCTTTCGGTTCTGGCAGTGACTCTGTCCTGCTGCCCTCTTCGCTCTGGATTATTTGATCCAGGGCAAGGGGAAGGGGTGGGGGGGGGAGGAGGGTGTTCCCTTAGGTCACCTGCTTTATAGTGAAAAGCAAGGGAATACCTCCTCTGGAGTCAGTAATTCTGAGTCGGTGCCGGGATAGTTTTAAAGTGTAAAGCTAGTGTTAACTCATCCATGTAATATTTTTAAAGTGTAGCTCGGTGTGAAGCATTTGTATATGTCACGTGTCATACGGGCGTTAATATACAATCCTCAGACACTTTTAATGAGTATAAAGAGTCTCATTTCTCTGGACTTCCTTTATTTATTGGCTTTCCTTTAAAAATAATTAGTATAACGGGTTATACTGGATGTTAATAGAGATCATTGATGTTATCGTGCTCAATTACAGAATGGTGGTGTTGTGTCTTTCTTTTTTGATGCAAATAAGAAAGATACATGTAAAGCCTATCTCTCCTTTTCTCCTCGAGAGGATAATTCTGTTATATGTAGTTGAGCCTATTGGATTTTCCTTTATGTCCTAGGCCCTCCAGCCTTTTTCCTATTCAGCTAAGTCTGGGTCATTGGTACAGTATAAAAATGTAAAAAAATTTATAGTAAGTTATATATTTTTTATACTTACTAATGACCCAGAGGGGATGGCCCTCCCATGAGTTTGAAACTCATACCTCCCCTCCGATTACATAATGCTTACCAGGCACTGGTTGTAAGAATGACAATTGGCACCAATTTCGAGACTTCGTTGACACTGTGCATGCGTAGTGGAGTAAAAGTATGAAGGACCATATACGAAAAGTAATTTTCGGTTTTTGATGCAAATTTGGGGGATTGGTGGGGGGGGGGGGGGGAAATTGTGTTTGGCCCTAAATATTTAAGAGTTAGCACCAGATAAGTCTGGGTCATTGGTAAGTATAAAAAATACATAAATTACTATAAATTTTTTAACATTAGTGTGCTTTTATATGTACACTATCGAGAACATAAGTATTAGTGTGTTTTTATATACACACTATCGAGAACAAGTATTAGTGTGTTTTATATATACACACTATCGAGAACATAAGTAGTAGTGTGTTTTATATATACACACTATCAAGAACATAAGTATTAGTGTTTTTTTTATATATACTCTATCGAGAACATAAGTATTAGTGTGTTTTTATATATACACTATCGAGAACATAAGTATTAGTGTGTTTTTATATATACACTATCGAGAACATAAGTATTAGTGTGTTTTTATATATACACTATTGAGAACATAAGTATTAGTGTGTTTTTATATATACACTATCGAGAACATAAGTATTAGTGTGTTTCTAGCTCACCAACTTTAGTTGTGTGAGCTTATGGAATGGCTCGATCGGTCGGCATCGGCGTCGACGTCAGCGTACGTGTCCAATAATGTTAAAGTTTCTGTTTAGGTCACTTATTCGCCCTATTTCCATATCATGGCTTTTATAATGCTGCTGGGGGGCACGGTGGCTCAGTTGGTAGAGGTACAGGCTGCAAGCCGAGAGGTCCTCGGTTCGAATCCCACCTGCGGCAAACACGTTGTGGCCTTGGGCAAGACACTTCACCCCGATTGCCTACATGGGGGCACGATGATGCTGTGTACTGAGGCGTACTGCGCGTCGATGGTGCGCATGTCTTCAACCAATCTAACCCTGCCTGTGCTGCGGTGCAGAGTTCAGAGTTACGATGTTGGAGAGCTGACAGCTGCTCGTCGTTGCTCGGTGGTTCTCTCCGGGTACTCCGGCTTCCTCCACCCGTAAAACTGTCACGGTCACGATTAGCCATTGTGCATAAGTATGTGACCTTAAGCACCAATAAATAAATAAATAAATAATGCTGCTGTATGATTATTATCATTTTACCATGATTTAACCCCTCATACCCTACATTTTAGACATTTTTCTTGCCATTTTTAGTTGCGTTTAGTTTTCTGTTTAGCTCAGAATTTCATGTTTAACTAAGTGTTTAGGTCAGCTGCTGTGCTCCTTCTCTTCCAATGGCACTTATATTCATCATACATGTTCCTCAGTATCATTGTTCCATGATTAACCCCTCATACCCTGCATTTTAATCATTTTTCTTGACATTTTTAGTTGCGTTTAGTTTTCTGTTTAGCTCGGAATTTCATGTTTAACTTAGTGTTTAGGTCAGCTGCTGTGCTCCTTCTCTTCCCATGGCAATTATTTTCATCATACATGTTTCTCAGTATCATTGTTCCATGATTAACCCCTCATACCCTGCATTTTAAACATTTTTCTTGAAATTTTTAGTTGCGTTTAGTTTTCTGTTTAGCTCGGAATTTCATGTTTAACTTAGTGTTTAGGGCAGCTGCTGTGCTCCTTCTCTTCCCATGGCACTTATATTCATTATACATGTTCCTCAGTATCATTCTTCCATGATTAACCCCTCATACCCTGCATTTTAAACGTTTTTCTTCACATTTTTAGTTGCGTTTAGTTTTCTGTTTAGCTCAGAATTTCATGTTTAACTAAGTGTTTTGATCAGCTGCTGTGCTCCTTCTCTTCCAATGGCACTTATATTCATCATACATGTTCCTCAGTATCATTGTTCCATGATTAACCCCTCATACCCTGCATTTTAAACGTTTTTCTTCACATTTTTAGTTGTGTTTAGTTTTCTGTTTAGCTCAGAATTTCATGTTTAACCAAGTGTTTAGGTCAGCTGCTGTGCTCCTTCTCTTCCCATGGCACTTATATCCATCATACATGTTCCTCAGTATCATTGTTCCATGATTAATCCCTCATACCCTGCATTTTAAACATTATTCTTGACATTTTTATTTGCGTTTAGTTTTCTGTTTAGCTCAGAATTTCATGCTTAATTTCGTGTTTAGATCAGTTTCTGTGTTTTACTTTTAAGAGGTTGTGTTTAGGTAAGCTTTGTTGCATGTTGTGAGCCTGTTTGATACAGTTCTTGTGTTTGCCAAAGTATCAAACGGGAATGTTGGTGAGCTATAGGGCGTTGGCGTCCTTCTTGTTATATATACACTATCGAGAACATAAGTAGTAGTGTGTTTTTATATATATACACTATCGAGAACACAAGTATTAGTGTTTTTTTTATACACTATCGAGAACATAAGTAGTAGTGTGTTTTTGTATATACACTATCAAGAACATAAGTATTAGTGTGTTTTTATATATACACACTATCAAGAACACAAGTATTAGTGTTTTTTTTATACACTATCGAGAACATAAGTAGTTTTGTGTTTTTATATATACACACTATCGAGAACATAAGTATTAGTGTGTTTTTATATATACACTATCGAGAACATAAGTATTAGTGTGTGTTTTATATATACACTATTGAGAACATAAGCGTTAGTGTGTTTTTATATATACACACTATCGAGAACATAAGTATTAGTGTGTTTATATATACACACTATCGAGAACATAAGTATTAGTGTGTTTTTATATATACCCCCTATCAAGAACACAAGTATTAGTGTGTTTTTATATATACTCTATCGAGAACACAAGTGTTAGTGTGTTTTTATATATATACACACTACCGAGAACATAAGTATTAGTGTGTTTTTATATATACACTATCGAGAACATAAGTATTAGTGTGTTTTTATATATATACACTATCGAGAACATAAGTATTAGTGTGTTTTTTTTATATATATACACTATCGAGAACACAAGTATTAGTGTGTTTTTATATATACACACTATCGAGAACACAAGTATTAGTGTGTTTTTATATACACACTATCGAGAACACAAGTATTAGTATGTTTTTATATATACACACTATCGAGAACACAAATATTAGTGTGTTTTTATATACACACTATCGAGAACATAAGTATTAGTGTGTTTTTATATATACACACTATCGAGAACATAAGTATTAGTGTGTTTTTATATATACATTATCGAGAACATAAGTATTAGTGTGTTTTTTAATATATGTACACTATCGAGAACATAAGTATTAGTGTGTTTTATATACACACTATCGAGAACATAAGTATTAGTGTGTTTTTATATATACACAATATCGAGAACATAAGTATAGTGTGTTTTTATATATACACTATCAAGAACATAAGTATTAGTGTGTTTTTATATACACACACTAGCGAGAACATAAGTATTAGTGTGTTTTTATATATACACTATTGAGAACATACGTGTTAGTGTGTTTTTATATATATTCACTATCGAGAACACAAGTATAAGTGTGTTTTTATATATACACTATCGAGAACATAAGTATTAGTGTGTTTTTATATACACACACTAGCGAGAACATAAGTATTAGTGTGTTTTTATATATACACTATTGAGAACATACGTGTTAGTGTGTTTTTATATATATTCACTATCGAGAACACAAGTATAAGTGTGTTTTTATATATACACTATCGAGAACATAAGTATTAGTGTGTTTTTATATATACTCTATCGAGAACATAAGTGTTAGTGTGTTTTATATATATTCACTATCGAGAATATAAGTATTAGTGTGTTTTTATATATACACTATCGAGAACATAAGTAGTTGTGTGTTTTATATATATACACTATCGCGAACATACGTATTAGTGTGTTTTTATATATACACACTATCGAGAACATAAGTATTAGTGTGTTTTTATATATACACTATCGAGAACATAAGTATTAGTGTGTTTTTATATATACTCAACTTGTGGAAAAAGACGCTCTCCGCGGGAACCCATGGATGTGCAGCAGTGCCTGTTCACTGCGGTAAACAGGCTCTGTTTTCCTGGTAAAATAGGACCCAGTCACCAATGGTTGGGAGGTGCAAGCCCTCTATAAAATGGGCAACATGGCTTATTAATGCTCACCCCTGGTCTTTAGTTGATACTCATGTTGTGGTCATGATTCGGCTAGCATTGTGCAAAAATATGTGACCTTAAACACCAATAAATACATAAATGAATGAGAAAAAGATGCATCAGTGGGGAGGTCTATGTCTTTTTGTGTATGGTGGGCGGGCATTTCACAACAAGTGGAAATCCACCCCAATGATCCACTCATAAACAAAATATTCATGGAACACTAGATACTAGTACACAAAAGGAAACAATTTGTTGCGACGAGAAATAATATATTTCATTATGCATTGCATTTTCAATACGAAAGAAGTTTTGACCATGCAGTGAGAACAAAATATGCAGTCTCTACACTATGTACCCTTAGTGCTTGTGCATTTCATGTTCTGTGCACCATGTTTTGTGGATCATTTACCGAATGACACATTACCGTTTGTCTTGTTTAACTGGTTGAGGGCTACATGTTTTTGGTGGTCTGAATTTGTTCATCCAAATTTGCCTTATTTCAAATTAATGAAGAGTGTCCACAGGCACTCTTCAATAATTTGTGATAAAACAAATTTATATAAACAAAATATTATTTGCATTTGACTGAATATGAAAAATGAGCAAGGAAAATGTTGGTTTTTCCTCTGGTATCCTCATTTTTCAGAAAGCCCTGATAGTGGCTTCTAGCACTCAACCAGTTAACTGGTTGAGTGCTAGAAGCCACTGTCAAGGCTTGAAAAAATATTTTCCTTGCTTATGTTTCATATTCAGTCAAACACAAATAGTTTTTTGTTTATATGAATTTGTTTTATTACAATTTTTTGGAGAGTGCCTTTGAGCACTCCAATAATTTGTAATAAAACACATTTTTAATAACAAATTCAGACCACCAAAAGTAATCTAACCCTCAAGTTGTTAAGAAGTATGCGTTCTTGCCCACTGGGTTTTTATACTCCCATAAAACGAAGTTTTAGGAGTGGGGGATATAGGAGTCATCCGTTGCACATGTACACTTGTGGAACGAACTACTTCCACAGTTTCAGCCGCATTTTCATGAAACTTCACAAAAAGGATCAACATGATGAGGGGAAGTGCGTGACATGATTGTTTTCCCGCTCGGTTTCAAGATGGCCGAATGGCGGCCATTTGGGATATTTATTTTTACTTAATTGAATGCCCCTTTTCAGTCACCCACACTAGGCGGTATGCCACGGTGGGGGGGGGGGGGGGGGGGAGTATCCCGGCGACAGACCATCTCGAGTTCTTAAGTTAAAAATTAAGAATAACATTTTTTTTCAATTTGAGACGTGATGCAGGCGATCTTGTTTGGAGAGAAAGTAACGGGCATGTGTGCTCTACATGAGGTTTTGACGCTAAAATTGCAAATGTGTAAATACAGTGAAGCGTAATCCCAAATGATTTTCTTTTATTATGTCAGAATATGCAGCTAACAAAGTAATCACGCATTGTACGTGAACGCCACAGGTAAAATATTAAAGTCACAAACATTGAGAAGACTGGAATACGATTTCTCTCAGCACTGAGTGTTCGACGTTCAGCGTGATAATTATTCCACTTCCCACATGTATGCGTGTAAGCTATTAACCCCCAGCAATCTGGTGGTGCGACGAAATATTCTCCAGTCACTCTGTTTTTCCCTTGTTTAACAACAAATTTTACCAATTATATCTTGTTTGACAGAGCTCACTGAGCTCTGTCAAACAAGGTACATTTGGTTAAATATCAAACTGCATTATGGGAAATATTTGCTGCTGAAAACTTTATCATTTTGACATCAGAGTGCAGAGGGTTAAATTTACCTGCAGTGTCGCAGCAGTAAGAATTTGAAACATGCAACAGTCTTCACGCATTTTACTCGAGTAACGGGACACGCCACAACGACTGTACTGACTAACACTAACCATATTTGAATCCCGTTGTTTTCACTGCAGGACTCGGTGTTGAAACACCTCGGGGATTCCATAGCTAATTAGTGTTGAAACACCTCGGGGATTCCATAGCTAATTAGTGTTGAAACACCTCGGGGATTCCAGAGCCAATTAGTAAATTATAATAGTAACTTTGAAAGTATTAGTCGAGTCGCTGACGTTGTCGACGCTGATATTGCCCAAATTTTCTTAACCCCTTGCCTAACATGAAAAGCAGACGACACTTGCAAACAGAATTATTGAATAACTATTTTGTCTCAAGATGAGCTCGTTCCAAAGAGGGGTCATAACTTATGTTTTTGAGACAAAAAATGAAAAAATAATAAAAAGTAATTGGCGATTTTTGTGAATAGCGCTGGACGGTTATTCAAGAATTGTTTTTTGGTAAGTATCGTCTGCTTTTCTTGTCAGGTAAAGGTTTTATACCGTGAAGATGTTAATTACAAATACAAATTTGTAGAACGATCATATTTTTTTCACCGCGACTTTAATGCGCTTCTCGCAAGTCGCGTGGATGGAATAAAGTCAATAAACTGACACTGACTTAGTAATATCGAGAGTGAAGATAACAAAATTATTCGTTACGTGTGTTTGCTTGCACTCCTTTTTGTGGGAATGTCTTGTTTATTCTTAAAAAAAAGACAAGACTTCGGGCCAACTGGGGCAATACAGAAATCCAAATCCTTCATTTTATTTGAAGTCGATCATTTGTCAAATGCAGAACAAATTGATAAACCATAAATAAATTTCGAGAGCAATGCCTGCTATATGATGGTAGCCTCAAAAACAGCCACCCCCCCCCCCCCGACTTTTCACAATGTGTTTTGTGAGGTGTCATTTAGCACTGAATAAAAATGTTAACCCCGTTATGACACCCCCACCCTACACCCCCACCCTCATCCCCACCTATCGACTATTGCTTGAAGAATCAACGAATAATTGCATAAATTTCCTTCCTCAGGTTTTCCGACACCCTTACTATATGAATTTCTGTTTGTGGTATATTGATATCCAGTCACTTTCATTCACTGGAATTGAATAACATACCCTTAAACTTAAACAACAAAAAATACGACAGAACAAGTTTTAATTATCCCATTTATTCGTTATATGCGATAATTTAAAACTTTATTTTTGAGACCCCCCGCAACAATATCAGCGTATAACATTAGTAACAAGATCTTTCTAACGTAAAGAACATTCTTTTCATTGACCCAGCCGGTTCATGTTACTTGAATTCCATTCACCAGTTGCAGTTCATTTAACGGGAGAAGTAGTTTACGGCAAAACCACGGCGGAAGGGGGTTTTCCGCCGGGCAGTTATTTTCAAGTTTGAGGGATCAGCAGATACGCGAGCAGTATTTGAAAGACTGCCGGAGGTGCCTTAACGTTTACTCTTAGATGTAAGTACACGTCTGGTATGAAACGCACACCACAACCGGTGACTTAAAAATCGCATTAGGAAGCTAACCACCCTCATCCCACACCGTCACCTCCACTGACAAAAAATGAAAATCCCAGGCCATCTTGTGATTCACAGCCTCCATCCCAACTCCGCAACGCATGGATGACCCAGTCCAGTGCCCCTTTGTCCCCCCCCCCCCCTCCCCCGCTTTACAGTTATACGAGTTTCGATGCCACCTACTCCCCACTGTCGTTTTTTTTCTCAAAATTAGAGGCACACACATAGGCGTTGACAGGGGGTGCAAACGAATCTTCTTCACGTTTTTTCTTCAAGAACGTAAATCCCCAGAAGGCCACCAGAGCGCTCCATTTCATACTAAATTTACCCCCCCCCCCTCCCCTTCCCCACCACCACCACTGGATCCCCAACATGCTCGCACCTTCTGCTTTCACGGTCAGTGTCAGGCGTACCCCCGTGTACCTATTTCATCACTGTAGAACTACTTTCGAAAAATCCTGGCGACGCCCATGAGAGCGTGTTAGTTTTAAAAGAAAGAACTCATTTTCACCGTTAAATGATCGAAGAGTCAAGCTATTGACAAGTGATTCTATTTGAATAATAATAATTTCAAGTTAACACGACCACAACAGTTGGCTACTGAAAACATCTGGAGGTTTATACATTAAATGATAACCGTTTGATTACGTCACTAATCCCCTGTGTTGATTGTCTCATTGAAAGATTATTGCCACTGGTTTTAATTCCTGAACGAACTAATGTGATAACACAACATCTAATTTCATTGTGAAACAGTTTCGCCAATTTTTTCATGTTTTTTTTGTGTAGCTCCGCTGAACTCGAGCCATTATTATCTGGGTGGAATTTGCACTCGACATGTAATTCCAAATCCTCCCAACATCCATGTACTGTTTCTAAACTTGCACCAGGCAACTGGACAACCTCGGCCAAAATATAAGTTATTATTACCACTTTGCAGGGCGTTTCCTACTGCATTAATGTCGATTTAACGGGCAATCATATCCTCTATTGCTCGGTAGTCACGTGATAGGAGGGCCGCTAATGGAAAACAAAATTCATTATCGGCCCTCTTGTCACGTGACCCAAATAAAATGTTTGGCAAGCCTTATTGACACATATGTATGTGGAAATAAGACAACCACAGTGGGTTGCTTATTGACACATATGTATGTGGAAATAAGAGAACCACAGTGGGTTTCTTATTGACACATATGTATGTGGAAATAAGAGAACCACAGTGGGTTTCTTAATGACACATATGTATGTGGAAATAAGAGAACCACAGTGGGTTTCTTATTGACACATATGTATGTGGAAATAAGACAACCACAGTGAGTTGCTTATTGACACATATGTATGTGGAAATAAGAGAACCACAGTGGGTTTCTTATTGACACATATGTATGTGGAAATAAGAGAACCACAGTGGGTTTCTTAATGACACAAATGTATGTGGAAATAAGAGAACCACAGTGGGTTTCTTATTGACACATATGTATGTGGAAATAAGAGAACCACAGTGGGTTTCTTATTGACACATATGTATGTGGAAATAAGAGAACCACAGTGGGTTTCTTATTGACACATACGTATGTGGAAATAAGAGAACCACAGTGAGTTGCTTATTGACACATACGTATGTGGAAATAAGAGAACCACAGTGGGTTTCTTATTGACACATATGTATGTGGAAATAAGAGAACCACAGTGGGTTTCTTATTGACACATATGTATGTGGAAATAAGAGAACCACAGTGGGTTTCTTATTGACACATATGTATGTGGAAATAAGAGAACCACAGTGAGTTGCTTATTGACACATATGTATGTGGAAATAAGAGAACCACAGTGGGTTTCTTATTGACACATACCTATGTTTACATTATTTTGGGTGAATATTGTAACCTTATTATTCTATAAAATAATTACTTTGTAGAATAATATAACAATAACATGACTTTCGGGCCTCTAACAGAACCTCTGGTCATTTAATGCCCTCAAAAATCATGTTATTGTTATATTATCCCTAATAAAATGAACTGACTAATCACCAGTTCATGAAGCTTTTAATTCTAATACTGAATAATCTCACTGGCTGTAAATTTAAATACATGTATACTAGCCTGTGTTGTTATTACAATTGAGAGCATTGCTGTGTTCCTTTCTTTAAAATTGTGTTGTTGTGTATAAGTCAAAATAAATGAAAACAAAACAAGAACGATTTTTTATAAGTAAATTTAATATCAAAAAAATATTTTATCAAAATACATCACTTGCATATGAAAATGAAACATATTACAAATATATACAAAAAAAATGCAAGAATAAATTCCAGAGATAGTGATCTAAGTTTGAACACCAGAGACACCCCCCCCCCCCCCCCCCCCCCCACCACCACCACCAGTACAAAAAAACCAACAAAACAAACAAAAAAGGCACTTTTCCAAATCTGGCTTTTGAAAAAAACACAGGAAGTATTTGACAACTTTCTCCTCATGCACCACTTGGACAACAGGAGGTTAATGAACTGAAAGTTTACCAGTACTTCTTCTGTTTTTTCTTCTTGTACAAAGTCCTCGGAAATATTCATTTGAGTGTGAGGGCTTAACAATATTCAACAAAATAAATTTTCCCCAAAGGAGATATGTCAGAGACATTTTCCTAAGAGTTATCCTATACCCAATTTCAGCTAGTACTGTACCCTGTGAAGCGACCAGATTATTTATTTAATTATTTATTATTGTTTAAGGTCACATACAGTGGAATCATGTTAAATGAATAGCCACTTTGTCAGACAAAATTATTCAATTGACAGGAGCAAGCCTCAAAATAAGCAGCCTGTCATGGTCAATGTCAACTTCAATTTACCTGATTCGAAAATGATATACTGAGCCTAGGTTGTTCTCATGACGGTACCACCTTGTTACAATTTACTGATGAATGACCAAGGACATTCACCAATAAATTGTAACAAAACAGACTGAATGAGCAACAGAGGTTACTTAGGACCATACCTACTAATAACTTCAATTTACCTGATTCGAAAATTATATGCTGAGCCTAGGTTGTTCACTTAATATGTTTTGTTACAATTTACTGATGAATGCCCAAGGACATTCACCAATAAATTGTGACAAAACAAACTGAATGAGCCACAATTTACTGATTTACTTACTTAGTATCATAGTTATCAAACTAGTTAATATCTTGATTCAGAAAGTTGTATACATGTACTGAGCCTAGGTTGTATACATGTACTGAGCCTACGTTGTTTACTAATATTTTTTTAGAATGTCAATAATAGCATGACTGAGAAATTTTTCAATTATTTTAGCTCTTCGAGAAGTGAAAAGAATCTAGTTAAATACTTACTAGTATAACTCTTGTGTCTTCTAAATATCTTCTTACAGCTGTCTTGGTCTTCTCATGAGTTGTTTAAGTAACAAGCAGCATCTTAACTGGTGAAAAAATTATTGTTGAATCCCGAAATGATGATTTCGCGCGCCGAAGGCGCGCAGGGACGGTATGGGGGACAAGCCCCTTTCGACCCTCTGTAACTGTATAGGATGGCTGTCACATGTCAAGGCGTGTTGAAGGAGGAAAAGGATCCGGTACTCAGCAGGTGTCTCCAGTTGTGGGTAGGCGGTCTCGTTGACTGATGTCGGTTGGACCCTCGGGTGAGGACCAGTGTGGGAGGTTGGGTCCTCTTACAAAGGTACTACCTATCCCCGAGGGTGCAGTCGATCTGGATTTTCGGGCAAGTATAGTCTGCCGCTTCGAGGATGATTATGAGTGATGGCCATCACTGGCAAGTATAATCTGCCTCAGGCTGTCTCTGTTATAGTTGGACACTTTGAAGGAAAACAACAACGACCCCTTTCGGGGACCACCAAGAAGAAGACCCGAACTTCCCTGGTTCGAGGGCAGGCCTGCATTGTAGTCCTATTGGGCTGGGACAAAAAGATGCGCAATGCGCTTACAAAAAGGAGCAGAGGCGGGAAGCAGGACCAACGCTCGCAAAGTGGTTGACCACTTTTAGGGATTGAGCGGAGGATGTTCAGGAACCGTGGGGTGACTGTTTCCATAACGGTTAGACTGTCTGTAGCAGTTATTGGGGTGCTGGTAAAAAAAAAACATCTTCTGTGTTCCTGCTTAAAAGAAGAAGGTAGAATTAGTTTTCATTAGAATATGTAGACTGTAAAGATAAAAGTAGCACCTCTTTAGTTGCGTGTCCTTGTGGTATCTGCTGTGAGTGTGAGGAGAGTATGAAATGCACGGATCTTTACATTCGTAAGAGAAGTAACATACTCTCGTGTGGTATTGTGCTGTGTGTGTCGCTATGGGAGAGAGTATGGAATGCACGAATCTTTACATTCGTAAGAGCAGTAACATACTCTCGTGTGGTATTGTGCTGTGTGTGTCGCTATGGGAGAGAGTATGGAATGCACGAATCTTTACATTCGTAAGAGCAGTAACATACTCTCGTGTGGTATTGTGCTGTGTGTGTCGCTATGGGAGAGAGTATGGAATGCACGAATCTTTACATTCGTAAGAGCAGTAACATACTCTCGTGTGGTATTGTGCTGTGTGTGTCGCTATGGGAGAGAGTATGAAATGCACGAATCTTTACATTCGTAAGAGCAGTAACATACTCTCGTGCTTGGGACCCCAATCGTTCCCTATTTATTATTTAGTTTTAAGGTGCCGGGGTCGCGAGCGTTTTAAGTGGGCTGAACTTCCTACTTTGCAGCGGGACGGTAACAGGTCTAGCACACTAGACACTACACCCGAGGGTGTTTCTTTCCTGTTGTGTCCTTCTCTGGAAGTGGCCTTATTTAGGTTAGTTTAAGTTTATTTGAAGTTGAGGGTGCCGGGGATCGCGATTGTTTAATGGGGGTTGAGCTTCCGAGGCTGTCAGCGGGAGGGCAACAGGTCTAGCACACTAGACCACACCCGAGGGTGTTTCTTTCCTGTTGTTCCCTTTGCTGGTTGCGGACTTATTTATTTTAACCGAATCTGGCAGGAAACAGAATTTTATAGACAGTGAATCTGCCATCTGAAAATTGTTGTATAAACAACTGGTGCCTAGCTGTAATCATTTTGTGAACAAACAAAAACAGTTAACAGATAAAACACTGATGACTTACTAGGATTTTCACACTTGAACTATCAAAATTGTCTTTGCTCAATTTCCTCAATTGTAATAAAAACACAGGTTAATTTATGAAACCCACAGCCAGTGAGATTAATATTAGAATTAGAAGCTGCATGGATTATGGATAAGTCAATTAATTTTATGACAGTCTTCATTGAATTCATTATATTGCAAAAAATTAGGTAACAATATTCCCAAATACAATGTGCTAGCAGTGCTATACATGATAATCATAATGAAGAAATATATGGTATGTGTCAATAAGAAACCCACTGTGGTTCTCTTATTTCCACATACGTATGTGTCAATAAGCTAAACACAGTGTTGTGCTTATTTCCACATACGTATGTGGAAATAAGCACTTCTAAAATGTTTCTGTATTATTAAATTTTGTGTCTTTTGATTGCTGGGATATCATTTTGGAAATGTGTAAAATTACAAATTACTTAGTGGTAATAATAGTAATAACATGATTGTTGTCGGGCATAATGGTTCGTGAGCGGCCCTGCATCGATGTTGAACAGCCCTTGGGCTTATTAATAAACCCTCGGGCTGTTCAACATCGATGCAGGGCCGCTCACGAACCATAATGACCTCCAAAATTATGTTATTGTTTAATTCACGCATATGAGGTCACGTTGGATTCAATTTATTTGAATGGGTCGATATGCATAGATGCGAAAGTTTGGGAAACGCAAAATATCGGAGTTCCCGTGCACGTGTTTGAAATTTATGAAAAACGTTCCTCTCGTGAAAAATACACACGATTCCCATTCTGTTCTTTCAAAAGACATTGTGGAATAAATAACTCAAACGCCATTTCATTGGTTTCTGTTATTTGAGTACGCTTTCCTCCAACCATTTGCTACACAACAAGCGCAGAATATCGAATCACCCAAATTTCACCCTTTCAGGTGTGGGCTCATTCACAGGCGCTCGTCGTATTATGAGAATTTGACATTTTAAATTAACATTAGGTCTATACCATCTATAATATGCGAGTATATTAGTATAGATAGTATAGACCTAATATTAATTTAAAATGTAAAATTCTGATAATACGACGAGCGCCTGTGGGCTCATTTCTTTTTCGGCCACGCGAGTTTCGGCTCCAATAATTTTCGTGTGCTATTCGGCCTCGTATTGGGCCGAAAAGCGCAGCTTTCGAGGCCGAATGGCGTCCCAAATAAATTATCGCACTTCAGCTTTTTGACATTTATTTGTTTATTTTTTGTCATGTTCAGTTTTTAGCTTACCTGAGCGAAGCTTTACTGATCGTGATCCGTCCGTCGTCCGTCGTCCATCGTCCGTCGTCCGTCCGGCGTTAACTTTACATTATCGACTTCTCCTAAACCACTAGCCCAATTTTATTCAAATGTTGGCTTAATGTTTATTACCTAATGCCAATTCAGATTTGTTCAAATGAAGTTGCCCCTCCTCCTGGGTGGTGCCACGCCCCCAAGGGGCACCAAAATCTTTGTAAATCTTCTTCTCATGAACCAGCAGTAGCAGAGACATGATATATGGTATGCACCTTCTTTTTGAGGTGTAGACTCAGATTTCAAGAGAAGTTTGAGGGATAATATTTGGCGTTGTTATGGGAGGGGCAAAAATTTTGGCCCTGCCCCTAATTTCTATTTTCTGAACCGAGAAGCCGATTTCAACCAAATTTTATGTGAGGGCTTATTGGGTCATGAGTACTTGATTTAAGCAAAAAAAAAAATTTCCCGCAGCCCCGTGGGAACTGCAGGAGCTAAAAATAGAAAAAAATTAAAACGCCCATATCTCCAAAACTGCAGGGCACCGAGAATTTTTATTTGGTGTGCAGCTTCCTTAGGACCAACAGAAAGGATTGGTAAAAAAAAATTGCCATCGGTTTTATCATAGGGCACAGTTTCGGGACTTTGAAAAAGTGCTGAGTCAGCACTTTTTAACACTGTAGGCAATGGGAAAAACATTAAAAAATCTTCTTCTCCAGATCCAGCAGGCAGAATCTTTTGATATTTGGTATGCAACATTGTAGGGTGGATCTGATTCAAGTTTGTTCAAATCGGCCCCCTGGGCTCATATTTGGGCTCAGTATAGGAGCCCGATTTCAAACTTAGTGCATTTCAGACAAATTTCTTAAAAAATCTTCTTCTCCAGATCCAGCAGGCAGAATCTTTTGATATTTGGCATGCAACATTGTGGGGTGGATCTGATTCAAGTTTGTTCAAATCGGCCCCTGGGTTTATATTTGGGCTCAGTATAGGAGCCCAAATTTTAACTTACTGCATTTCAGGCAAATTTCTTTGAAAATCTTCTTCTCCACATCCAGCAGGCAGAATCTTTAGATATTTGGTATGCAACATTGTGGGGTGGTTCTGATTCAAGTTTGTTCAAATTGGCCCCTTGGGTTTATATTTGGGCTCAGTATAGGAGCCCAAATTTGAACTTAGTGCATTTCAGGCAAATTTCTTTGAAAATCTTCTTCTCAAGATCCAGCAGGCAGAATCTTTTGATATTGGGTATGCAACATTGTGGGGTGGATCTGATTCAAGTTTGTTCAAATCGGCTCCCTGGGTTTATATTTGGGCCCAGTATAGGAGCCCAAATTTGAACTTAGTGCTTTTCAGGCAAATTTCTTAAAAAATCTTCTTCTCCAGATCCAGCAGGCAGAATCTTTTGATATTTGGTATGCAACATTGTGGGGTGGATCTGATTCTATTTTGTTCAAATCGGCTACCTAGATTCATATTTGGGCTCACTATAGAAGCTCCAATTCGAACTTAGTGCATTTCAGGCAAATTTCTTCAAAAATCTTCTTCTCCAGATCCTGCAGGCAGAATCTTTTGATATTTGGTATGCAACATTGTGGGATGGATCTGATTCCAATTTGTTCAAATCGGCCACCTGGATTCATATTTGGGCTCACTATAGAAGCCCAAATTCAAACTTAGTGCATTTCAGGCAAATTTCTTCAAAAATCTTCTCCAGATCCAGCAGGCAGAATCTTGTGATATTTGGTATGCAACATTGTGGGGTGGATCTGATTCAAGTTTGTTCAAATCGGACCCTGGGTTTATATTTGGGCTGAGTATAGGAGCCCAAATTTGAACTTAGTGCATTTCAGGCAAATTTCTTTGAAAATCTTCTTCTCCAGATCCAGCAGACAGAATCTTGTGATATTTGGTATGCAGCATCCTTAGAGGGGTGAGATGCAAGTTTGTTCAAGCCATGTCCCTAGGTCCATATTTGGGCTCACTGTGGGAGCTTGAATTGTAACTTTGTTCGAAATGAGGAATTTTCTTAAAAAATCTTCTTCTTCAGATCCAGCAGGCGGAATGGTTTGATATGTGGTGTGTAGCATCCTTGGGGGGGGGGGGGATTCAAGTGTGTTAAAGCCAAGTCCATGGGTCTATATTTGGGCTCCCTGTGGGAGCCCAAATTATAACGTTGTCAATATGAGGAATTTTTCTTTAAAAATCTTCTTCCTCAGATTCAGCAGTTGGAATGTTTTGATATTTGGCATGGAGCAACCTTAGGGGGCTGAGATTCAAGTTTGTTCAAGCCAAGTCCCTTGGTTCATATTTGGGCTCACTATCGGAGCCTGAATGACAACTTAGTTCAAAATGAGGAATTTTCTTTAAAAATCTTCAGATCCAGCAGATGAATGCTTTTGATATTTTTTATACAGCATCCTTAGGGGGGTAAGATTCAAGTTTGTTTAAGCCATGTCCCTAGGTCCATATTTGGGCTGATTGTGGGAGTTCGAATTGTAACTTGGTTCAAAATGAGGAATTTTCTTTAAAAATCTTCAGATCCAGAAGATGAATGCTTTTGATATTTTTTATGCAGCATCCTTAGGGGGTTAAGATTCAAGTTTGTTCAAGCCATGTCCCTAGGTCCATATTTGGGCTGATTGTGGGAGCTCGAATTGTAACTTGGTTCAAAATGAGGAATTTTCTTTAAAAATCTTCTTCTTCAGATCCAGCAGTCGGAATGTTTTGATAATTGGTGTGCAGAATCCTTAGGGGTGTGAGTTTCAGGTTTGTTAAAGCCAAGTCCCTGGGTTCATATATGGGCTCCCTGTGGGAGCCTGAATTATGACTTAGTTCAATATGAGGAATATTCTTTAAAAATCATTTTTTAGATCCGCTGGTCAGAATATTTGGATATTTGGTTTCAGCTTTTATTAGGAGGAGCAGATGCAACTTGTGGAAATCAATTCTCTGGAGTGATATTTAGGCTACCATGTCAGGTGAGCGCCCTCAGGCCCCCTGGGGCCTCTTGTTTGTGTTTGTTTTTAGCTCACCTGAGCGAAGCTCAGTGGGAGCTTTACTGATCACATTCTGTCCGTCGTCCGTCGATCACCGTCCAGCGTTAACTTTATATTATCGACTTCTTCAAAACCACTAGCCAAATTTTATTTAAATGTTGGGTGAATGTTTATCACCTAATACCAATTCAGATTTGTTCAAATGAAGTTGCCCTTCTTCCTGGGTGGTGCCATGCCCCCAAGGGGCAAGGTAATCTTTAAAAATCTTCTTCTCATGAACCAGCAGTAGCAGAGACTTGATATATGGTATGCAGCTTCCTTTTAAGGTGTAAACTCAGATTTGTTCAAGAGAAGTTTAATGGGCTATATTTGGCCCCGTTATGTGAGGGGCAAAATTTTTGGCACCGCCCGAAATTTCTATTTTCCGAACCGAGAGGCTGATTTGGACCAAATTTTATGTGAGGGCTTATTGGGTCATAAGTACCTAATTTATGCCAATTTTTTTTCCCGTAGCCCCGTGGGAACTGCAGGAGCTAAAAATAAAAAAAAAAATTAAAACGCCCATATCTCCAAAACTGCACGGTACTGAGAATTTTTATTTGGTGTGAAGCTACCTTAGGACCATCAGAAAGGATTGGTCAAAAAAAAAAATTGCCATCGGTTTTATCATAGGGTACAATTTCGGGACTTTGAAAAAGTGCTGAGTCTGCACTTTTTAACACTGCAGGCAATGGGAAAAACATTACAAAATCTTCTCCAGATCCAGAAGGCAGAATCTTCTGATATTTGGTATGCAACATTGTGGTGGAGATCTGATTCAAGTTTGTTCAAATTGGCCCCTGGGTTTATATTTGGGCTCAGTATAGGAGCCTGAATTCGAACTTAGTGCATTTCAGGCAAATTTAAAAAAAAATCTTATCCAGATCCAGCAGGTAGACTCTTTTGATATTTGGTATGCGACAATATGGGGTGGATCTGATTCAAGTTTCTTCAAATCGGCCCCCTGGATTCATGTTTGGGCTCTCTATAGAAGCCCGAATTTGAACTTGGTGCATTTCAGGCTAAATTGTTAAAAAATCTTCTTCTCCAGATCCAGTAGGCAGAATCTTTTGATATTTGGTATGCAACATTGTGGGGTGGATCTGATTCAAGTTAGTTCAAATCGGCCCCCTGGGTTGATATTTGGGCTCAGTATAGGAGCCCAAATTTGAACTTAGTGCATTTCAGGCAAATTTGTTTGAAAATCTTCTTCTCAAGATCCAGCAGGCAGAATCTTTTGATATTGGGTATGCTGCATGCTTAGGGGGTGAGATTCAAGTTTGTTCAAGCTATGTCCCTAGGTCCATATTTGGGCTCACTGTGGGAGCCCGAATGATAACTTAGTTCAAAATGAGGAATTTTCTTAAAAAATCTTCTTCTTCAGATCCAGCAGTCGGAATGTTTTGATATTTGGTATGCAGCATCCTTAGGGGGGTGAGATTCAAGTTTGTTCAAGCCATGTCCCTAGGTCCATATTTAGGCTCACTGTGGGAGCCCGAATGATATCTTAGTTTCTTCTTCAGATCCAGCAGTCAGAATGTTTTGATATTTGGTATGCAACATCCTTAGGGGGGAGGGGGGGGGGTGAGATTCAAGTTTGGTCAAGCCATGTCCCTAGGTCCATATTTGGGCTCACTGTGGGTTGAATTGTAACTTTGTTCGAAATGAGGAATTTTCTTAAAAAATCTTCTTTTTCAGATCCAGCAGTCGGAATGTTTTGATATGTGGTGTGTAGCATCCTTAGGGGGGGGGGGGGGGGGGGGGGGGATCCAGGTTTGGTAAAGCCAAGTCCCTGGGCCCACAGGGAGCCCAAATTATAACTTATTCAATATGAGGAATTTTTCTTTAAAAATCTTCTTCTTCAGATTCAGCAGTCAGAATGTTTGGATATTTGGCATGCAGCAACTTTGGGGGGGGGGGGGGGGGGGCTGAGATTCAAGTCTGTTCAAGCCAAGTCCCTTGGTTCATATTTGGGCTCACTGTAGGAGCCTGAATGACAACTTAGTTCAAAATGAGGAATTTTCTTCAAAAATCTTCTTCAGATCCAGCAGATGAATGCTTTTGATATTTTTTATGCAGCATCCTTAGGGGGGGTAAGATTCAAATTTGTTCAAGACATATCCCTAGGTCCATATTTGGGCTCACTGTGGGAACTCGGAATTGTAACATAGTTCAAAATGAGGGATTTTCTTTAAAAATCTTCTTCAGATCCAGCAGTCAGAATGTTTTGAAAAATGAGGAATTTTCTTCAAAAATCTTCTTCAGATCCAGCAGATGCATGCTTTTGATATTTTTTATGCAGCATCCTTAGGGGGGTAAGATTCAAATTTGTTCAAGACATATCCCTAGGTCCATATTTGGGCTCACTGTGGGAACTCGGAATTGTAACATAGTTCAAAATGAGGGATTTTCTTTAAAAATCTTCTTCAGATCCAGCAGTCAGAATGTTTTGATATTTGTTGTGCAACATCCTTAGGGGGGTGAGATTCAAGTTTGTTAAAGCCAAGTTCCCGGGTTCATATATGGGCTCCCTGTGGGAGCCCAAATTATAACTTAGTTCAATATGAGGAATATTCTTTAAAAATCTTTTTTTTTAGATCCACTGGTCAGAATCTTTGGATATTTGGTGTAAACTTTTCTTAGGAGGAGCAGATGCAACTTGTTCAAATCAATTCTCTGGGTTGATATTTAGGCTACCATGTCAGGTGAGCGACCTCAGGCCCCCTGGGTCCTCTTGTTATATATACATTTAAGGGGCTATATAAGTAATGGAATTTTGTTTATTTTGATATTCCCACTGTTTTTCAACCTGTGCATTTCCCATTAAACTGTTTTCTGAAGATGAATGAAAGGTTTCAGCGTGCCAAAGGTGCACAGTGACGATGTGGGATTTATATCCTTTGAGACCTGAATAACTTTATTATTTGCTGTTCTCGACAGGTCAACGAAGTTAAGCAACATCGAGCACAGTTTGTAGTTGGATGGGTGATCATTTCAGCGACTGATTTGCACTTCTGCATTGTGTCCTTGTGCAAGGCACTACATGGGGGCACGGTGATGCTGTGTACTAAGGCATACTGCACGTCAAAGGTGCGCATGTTTTCAACCAATCTAACCCTGCTTGTGCCGCGATGCAGAGTTCAGAGTTATGATGTTGGAGAGCTGACAGCTGCTCATCGTTGGTGCTTCTCTCCGGGAATTCCGGCTTTCTCCACCCGTAAAACTATCACCGACATATGACCCTGGCTGTTAATGTGTCGTTAAACCCTAATAAAAGAAAAACAACATTTGCTTTATAACTTTCTTATGAATCCACGAGAGTCTAATAATAAATAATGTACAAGTTAAAGTCAAAGCTAAGTAATCATAAAGTCGTGCTTGTAGTAGAATTATTTTGCAATTATTTGCTGTAAAGCACCAATTGGTGTTTTCCAGTAAATAACTGCAAAATAATTTTATAGTTTCAAGTGATCCAGTCAGAGTGCTAATGTATATATAGCAGGGACCGACCTGGGCATGTGCCAGTGCGTATTTGGTTCTGAAACATCAGGACCTGGCTCTTAAATCTCAGAAATAGGCTTCTCAGTTGGCGCGTAACTTCTCAGATCATATTTTGATATTCTTTCGATGGATAATCAAGAGATACACTCTTACAAATATTATATATATGATTATCATTTATCATTGTTGTAGAGTGCTTAAGTTAATACTTCAAGTCTTAATTACCAAGCATTAATCTTCACTTGTGGTTTCTGATCAAGTCTTGGCTGCCTAAATAGGCAGCCAAGACTTGCTCAGAAACCACAGTGAAGATTAATGTTTGCTATAGTGTACTAAAAGAAAATGATGAGAACTATTACATACTTGCAGTGTGTGTTACAAACAGCAGGGGGGCGCGGTGGCTCAGTAGGTAGAGGTGCAGGCTGCAAGCCGAGAGTTCCTCGGTTCGAATCTCACCTGCGGCAACCGCGTTGTGTCCTTGGACAAGACACTTCACCCCCATTGGCCACGTGGGGGCACGGTGGCGTTGTGTACTAAGGCGTACTGCACGTCGATGGTGCACCTGTCTTCAACCAATGCTAACCCTGCTTGTGTGGAGTTGGTATGTTGGGGAGCTGACAGTTGCTCGCCGTTGCTCGGTGGTTCTCTCCGGGTACTCCGGCTTCCTCCACCCGTAAAACTGTCATGGTCGTGATTAGCCATTGTGCAGAAATATGTGACCTTAAACACCAATAAAATTAAATAAATAAATACAAACAGCAGTGTGACTCCGTAAATTGAAATCTGGAGCATGAATTGAAAAAATAGGCTCCGAGGCTAGAGCGCATTTTAAATAGTCCTGATCGGTCCCTGTGTGTGTGAGTGAAGATAAATAGTACTAGAATAAATCTAATCTTAACTTGAACCTTTAATATTAGGCCACCAAAGTAGATCTTCTGTTTCTCAGGCCATTATTTGTGAAATTGCATGCGGGCGGGCACGCGTTTTTTTTATTTTATTTTTTATTTCAGTAATTACTTCTTAGCCATCAAAAGTTTATGTTCTTGGTTCAAGTTTTAGGCCTCATAATCTACAGAATAGCATGGGTGGTGGTGTATTTCATCCCTTGAGTGCAATAAGGCTTTGCAATGCTAAAGCATTGCAAAGCCTTCTTGCACTCAAGGGACAAATTCATCAATTTTTTTAACTTGGGTAAAATATCAGACATAAACCATTTAATTTTTATTTTTTTAAAGTTTAAATTGGTTATAAAAAGAGAGCATGCGGCAGCCAAAAGGACCATGCGGGAGGGCCTGAGAAACAGATTTTTTTATTTTTTAGGCCTAAGTCCTGATCGGTCCCTGATATAGTAATTGCTTTCCAGTAAATAATTTATAATTTAAAGTCAAAGCTAAGTAATCATAAAGTAGTGCTTTTGTAGAAGAATTATTTTTCTGAACCGCCGGTGAGTTGTGATCCCATTTTTGGACACCACCGAGAATCTGATGCAAGTCACAGGACATGCACAGGACATGCACATTATCATGATAATTCATTTAATCATGATAATTCTGTCACATACACAGATTAAATCTTAACCCTTTTACCCAACGTAACGGCCAAAACCGGCCAACTCTATTCTAAAAAATCGTCAGTTAATTATACCCCCCCGCAAACAAAGATTGGGTGGGTATATAGGAATCACCCTGTCCATCCGTCCGTCCGTCCGTCCGTCCGGGCAGACATATGGGGGTTTAGGTGGCTATTTGTTGGTAGAAATGGAGGTTAGGTGACTACCACAATTTATGTGACTACTGACTAGTCACATAGTTAAATGTCATTATTCTAGGGTGGGGTTTAGAGTTGGGTGTGGGGTGTGGTTAGGGTCAGTGAAGGGTAGGGTTAGAGTTTGCTACCACCCCAAAAATTTTTCACCCAAAAAGTTGTTTTAATACAATGGACATGCATTTTAGTTAAAATAGACTAGGAATATATTGAATTTTCATTAGTCTAGGGTGGGGTTTAGAATTGGGGGTGAGGGGAGTAGGGTTAGGGTCAGTAAAGGGTAGGGTCAGGGTTTGCTACCACCCCAAAAATATTCCCCAAAATCAATTGTTATACCCCCGCTTCAAAGAAGTGGGGGCTATATAGGAATCGCCCTGTACGTCCGTACGTCCACCCGTCCATCCGTCCATCTGTCCGTCCGTCCGTCCGTCCGTCCGTCCGTCCGTACATCTTTCCGGACATGAAATTCTTGTGTGCGCAACTCCTCCTACATTTATCAATCAATTTGGACAAAACTTTTCAGACATCATCACTACTAAGTGAACATGTGCATATTCCAAGATTTTTGATCTGCGACAATTTTAACCAGGTTATCTCCCTTTGACTTAGATTTATTATGTCTTTCCGTTCGAACAAATTCTTGTGTGCGCAACTCCTCCTACATTAATGAATCGATTTTGATGAAACCTTTCAAACATCATCTCTACTAAGTGAACATGTGCATATTCCAAACTTTTTGATCTGCGACAATTTTAACCAGGTTATCTCTCTTGAACTTTGATTTAATATGGGTTTCTGCATGAAATTCTTGTGTGCGCAACTCCTCCTACATTTATCAATCAATTTGGACGAAAGTTTACAGACATCATCACTACTAAGTGAACATGCGCATATTCCAAAATTTTTGAGCTGTGGCAATTTTAACTAGGTTATCTCCCTTTCACTTAGATTTATTATGGGTTGCTACATGAAATTCTTGTGCGTGCAACTCCTCCTACATTTATCAATCAATTTGGACAAAACTTTTCAGACATCATCACTACTAAGTGAACATGCGCATATTCCAAGATTTTTGATCTGCGACAATTTTAACCAGGTTATCTCCCTTTGACTTAGATTTATTATGTCTTTCCGTTTGAACAAATTCTTGTGTGCGCAACTCCTCCTACATTAATGAACCGATTTTGATGAAACCTTTCAAACATCATCTCCACTAAGTGAACATGTGCATATTCCAAACTTTTTGATCTGCGACAATTTTAACCTGGTTATCTCTCTTGAACTTTGATTTAATGGGTTTCTGCATGAAATTCTTGTGCGCGCAACTCCTCCTACATTTATCAATCAATTTGGACGAAAGTTTACAGACATCATCACTACTAAGTGAACATGCGCATATTCCAAGATTTTTGATCTGCGACAATTTTAACCAGGTTATCTCCCTTTGACTTAGATTTATTATGACTTTCCGTTCGAACAAATTCTTGTGTGCGCAACTCCTCCTACATTAATGAACCGATTTTGATGAAACCTTTCAAACATCATCTCTACTAAGTGAACATGTGCATATTCCAAACTTTTTGATCTGCGACAATTTTAACCAGGTTATCTCTCTTGAACTTTGATTTAATATGGGTTTCTGCATGAAATTCTTGTGTGCGCAACTCCTCCTACATTTATCAATCAATTTGGACGAAAGTTTACAGACATCATCACTACTAAGTGAACATGCGCATATTCCAAAATTTTTGAGCTGTGGCTATTTTAAGTAGGTCATCTCCCTTTAACTTAGATTTATTATGGGTTTCTACATGAAATTCTTGTGCGTGCAACTCCTCCTACATTTATCAATCAATTTTGACGAAACCTTTCAAACATTATCACAACTAAGTGAACATACGCACATTCCCAAATTTTTGATCTGCGACAATTTTAACCAGGTTATCTCCCTTTAACTTGGATTTATTATGGGTTTTCAAATGGGATTCTTGTGTGTGCAACTCCTCCTACATTAATGAACCGATTTTGAATACATGTTGCACATTGTAAATGTGTTTTTCCAAATGTAAACCATATATGTGTGAGCTCTTTAAGTATTCAGTGCTGTTCTGTGGAAGGCCACATGCAAATACAAATTTCAACAACAAAAAATGATCTTTATGTATACATTTCCTTATGGCCTTCGCCTACATGATCAGAAGTGCATTCCTCTAAAAACCCAAAGCGGGGGTATTAATCACCTTCAGTGATAGTTCTAGTTTTAATATAATGGCCATGCATTTTATTGTAGTCCCATAAAAATAGCCACATAACTACCAATTTGTTAGGATGTCCATCCGTCTGTCCATCTGTCCATCCTTATAAGCGTAACTCCTAAACCGTTTGAAGAATTTTCATGAAACTTTACACAATGGAAGAACTCCATATGAAGATGTGCATGAAGCAATATAATTCCGTTCTGACATTTCCAAGGGGAGATAATCTAAGTTATACATTTCAGGCGCGGGGGATATCAATTTTGAGCTTGCTCACAGTACCTCTAGTTTTCATTATTTTTTCCATTTTTTGGCTGAAAAACATAGGTTATGACCGCTTGTTGGAACAAGCTCATTCTAACGAGGGGTCATAACCTATGTTTTTGAGACAAAAAATGAAAAAAATTAGTTATTCAAGAATTTTTTTTGCAAGTGTCGTCTGCTTTTTATGTTAGGTAAAGGGTTAAATTATTTTAAACATTTTTCAGACATAATGTTCGGTCGATCACTGAAACGCACATAGAATGTATCCATGCGCCTGTTATGATAGCCGGAAATGAGTGGTCTATATGATATGGAATCAGAATGAGTCGTCTATATGATACGGAATCGGAACACATTATGTGATACGTACCGTTTCTCGTGGTTTTCAGGCCCAAATCTATATGATTGTTAGATAAAAAGAAATTGAACACAAAGTTTTAGGAATACTTGTTGTAATATTCACAACATCCACATGGTGGGATGGGGAGGGGGAGGGAGGGAGGGTGATACAGAGGTCACTTTGATAAGGGTGATTCTCACTATTTAGTATTTGAATCAGTAAAACCAGGGACCGACCTGGGCATGTGCCAGTGCGTATTTGGTTCTGAAACATCGGGACCTGGCTCTCAAATCTCAGAAATAGGCTTCTCAGTTGGCGCCTAACTTCTCAGATCATATTTTGATATTCTTTCCATGGATAATCGAGAGAGACACTCTTACATGTATTATATATATGATTATCATTTATCATTGTTGTAGAGTGCTTAAGTTAATACTTCAAGTCTTAATTGCCAACCACTAATCTTCACTGTGGTTTCTGATCAAGTCTTGGCTGCCTAATTAGGCAGCCAAGACTTGATCAGAAACCACAGTGAAGATTAATGTTTGCTATAGTGTACTACATGAAAATGATGAGAGCTATTACATACTTGCAGTGTGTGTTACAAACAGCAGTGTGACTCCGTAAATTGAAGTCCGGCGCATGAATTGAAAAAATAGACTCCGAGGCTAGAGCGTATTTTAAATAGTCCTGATCTGTCCCTGAAAACTACTGCTAAAGAACAAGATCAAACACAAACATGAGGATTTATTTTATTAATGGAAACTCACCACTCATAAACTTACATGTACACCTGCACGATTTTAAATTTTCTCAACGATGGTAATGCGTGTAAACTGTATTTTTAACTTAACTTGACAGAGCCAAGATAAGCTATTGCCATCACGTGTGCGGGAGTCTGTTAGTCTGTTCACATTTTCCTTTAGCACAGGCTACACCCCGCAGTTCTTGTTCGACTGTCGATTCGATTTCATATGCAAGTTTGAGGTCATATCTAGATGAGAATGTCCCCTTTTGGTCGTGATTGGTCAATCGTGATGGCTGCTCAAGCCCAAAAACTTTTAGCACAGTGTTCAAGTCATATTTAATTGTAACTTGGTAGAATAACTCTATATGATTGATGACTAGATGAGAACTTTCCCATTTGGTCACGATCTGCCAACCATGATGGCTGCCGGAGCCCAAAACCAGAAAACCTTTACCATAGTCTGCAGGTCATATTTATAAAAGGATTTCATTGTAACTGGGTAGGATGACTCCGTATAGTGTCTATATGAGAATGACCCCTTTTGGTCGCGATTCGTCAGCTGTGATGGCAACAGGGCCCCGAAGCTCGAACACATTCAGCACAGTCTACAGGTTGTATTTATGAAGGGATTTCATTATAACTTGGTTGGATAACTCCAGATAATGTCTAGACGAGGACATCACCTTTTCGCTGTGATTGTTCAACTGTGTCTGCTGCCCGAGCCCAAAACCTGAAAATATTTAGCACAGACTACAGGTTGTATTTATGAAAAGATTTCATTGCAACTTAGTAGAATGACTGAATATAATGTGTAGATGAGGACATCCGTCCCCTTTGGGTAGTGATCGATCAACCGTATTGGCAACACAGGCCCGAAGCCTGAATACCTTTAGCACAGTCTACAGGCCATATTTATGAAGGGATTTCATTGTAACTTGGTATGATGACTCGGTATATTGTCCAGATGAGAACGTCCCCTTTCAGTCGCGATTGGTCGACTAAGATGGTGACAGGGGCCAAAAGCCTTTAGCACAGTCTACAGGCCGTAGTTATGAAAGGATTTCATTGTAACCTGGTATGATGACTCTGTATAATGTCTTGATGAGAACTTCCCCTTTTGGCTGTAGTCTGTCAACCGTGATGTCTGCTCAAGCCTGCACCCCGAGAACCTTTAGCACACTCTACAGGTCATATTTATGGAGGAATTTCATTGTAACTTGGTAGGATGACGCTGTATAATGTCTGGATGAGAACATCATGTTTTGGCCATGATTGGTCAACCGTGAGGGTTGCACAGGCCTGTGACATAGATTTGTTTAGCACAGTCTACAGTTCATATTTATGAAGTGATTTCATTGTAACTTGGAATGATGTCTAGATGAGACTTTCCTATTTTGGTCACGATCAGTCAGCCGTTATTGTGACCTGGTCATGCGACCTGGATTCATTTAGTTCTGTCTACATTTTTTTTTTGATAAAGGTATTTAATTATAACTTGGTAGGATAACTTTGCATGATATCTGGATGAGACTGTCCTATTTTGGTCATGATCGATCAACCGTGACTGCCAAGCCATCATGTGACCAAGATTCCTTTAGCAAAGTCTTAGAGTTATATTTATGAAGGGATTTCATTGTAACTTGATGGGATGATTGAGTATAATGTGTAGATGAGGACGTCTGTCCCCATTTGGTTGCAATCAGTCAACAGTATTGGCTACATACAGTTAAAACTAGAAGTCCTGTCATGAACTGTGCGCTTATCTAGGCTCAATTATGCGTAGGAATTGCACGCAATTGCCATATCGAATGTCATCCAAAGCACAGCAGGTTCTCCTGGTGACTCATAGCAAACACAGCCAATGTTTCTGCCAATTGACCTCCGGGTTACCCGGAGGTCCATTGGCTGAAACATTGCTTGCACACAGGCCATATGTATAGAATTTGATAACCTTACTATGGTCATAATGCGTAGATTAACGCGCAGATCGACGTGCTATCTCTGCGTATTTCATGACAGGACTTCTAATTTTAACTGTAGGCCTGAAGCCTGAAAACCTTTTGCATTATCTACAGGCCACATTTATGAAGGGATTTCATGGTAACTTGGTATGATGACTTGGTATATTGTCTAGATGAGAACGTCTCCTTTCAGTCACAATCAGTTGACCATGATTGCGACAAGGGCTTAAAGCCCAAAAACCTTTAGCTCAATCCATAGGCCCTATTTATGAAGGGATTTCATTGTAACCTGGTATGATGACTCTGTATAATGTCTAGATGAGACCTTCCCATTTTGGTCGCAGTCTGTCAGCCATGATGGCTGCCCAAGCCAGAAACCCGAGAACCTTTAGCACAGTCTGCAGGTCGTATTTATGAAGGAATTTCATTGTAACTTGGTAGGATGACTCGGTATAATGCCTGGATAAGAATGTCATATTTTGGCCATGATCGGTCAACTGTGATGGCTGCACAGGCCTGCGACGTAGATTTGTTCACAGTCTACAGTTCATATTTATGAAGTGATTTCATTCATTCGTTACTTGGAAGAATAACTCGATATGATGTCTAGATGTGACTTTCCTATTTTGGTCACGATCAGTCAGCAGTTACTGCCACCTGGCCACGTGACCTGGATTCATTTAGTTCTATCTACAGATTCTTTTTATAAAGGTATTTAATTACAACTTGGTAGGATAACTTTGCATGATATCTGGATGAGACTGTCCTATTTTGGGCATGATCGGTCCGCTGTGACTACTGAACCACCATGTGAGCTAGATTCCTTTAGCAAAGTCTACAAGTTATATTTATGAAGGCATTTCATTGTAACTCGATAGGATGACTTGTTTTGGAATAATTTCACTGTAACTTTGTAACTTTGGTTGACATAGATTAATTGTGAGGGCCACATTAACCCACCTCTCTATTCTTTAGTACAGTGGAGCCCACTTAATTGGATATCTCTTAATTGTATATCCCTGTTAATTGAATATAATTTCCAAACACAAAACCATTTCCCATACCTTCAGTACAAATTTGACCTGTTAATTGAATATAGGTTATAGAGTAAACTCCTGTTAATTGAATAAAAAATCTTGTAACCAGTCGAAAAATTACCCTGACTCTCCCTGGTTTTCCTTTGTTTATAGACCTATTTGACGTCAGTACATCCAATACAAGCATTTACTCTATTATATCTTGTTTGACAGAGCTCATGGAGCTCTGTCAAACAAGATATAATAGAATAAATGCTAAATTTATCTCTACAATACAGGAAAGTGACACAATCCCTGTTAATTGAATACTCCTGTTCGGCCTAAAAAAATTAAGTCTGTTTCTCAGGCCCCCCCCTGCATGGTCCTTTTGGCTGCCGCATGCTCTCTTTTTAAAACAATGCGAACTTGAAAAAAATAAAAATTAAATGGTTTGTGTCTGATATTTTATCAAAGTTAAAAAAAATTGATAAATTTGTCCCTTGAGTGCAAGAAGGCTTTTCAATGCTTTAGCATTGCAAAGCCTTCTTGCTCTCAAGGGACGAAATACACCACCATCCATGCTTCTCCGTAGATTATGAGGCCTGAAACATACCAAGAACATGAACTTTTGGTGGCAAAGAAATAATTACAGAAATAAAAAATAAAATAAAAACCCGCTCGCCCACCCGCATGAAATTTTACAAATAATGGCCTGAGAAACAGAAGATCTACTTTGTGTGGCCTTAATTGAATAAATTTCATTGGCAAAGTAGCTATTCAATTAACAGGGTTCCACTGTACAAGTCTATGCCTCAAATTATTTTTATTGAAAACACAGCATACAAGGAACAGAAATTAATTATTCTCAATTATCACAATTCTTATTGTATTTCATAATCTTTTCATAAACCTTGAACATTATTCTTTTCATCAAACACAACACAGCCAAGTTAAGCTACAGTGTCATTGTCTCTTTGACAATTTCATTTCTGTTCAGAGTTTCATGTAGAAAGTCAAATATGAACTCTAAATCAGTTTCAACAAACATGATTTTTTATACTTTATCCAGCGCAGTGTTACTTAACCATCACCCAGTTACATGATTAACTCATGACACTCTATTTTCAGGGAGCGTGGTGGCTCAGTAGGTAGAGATACAGGCTGCAAGCCGAGAGGTCCTTGGTTCGAATCCCACCTGCGGCAACCGCATTGTGTCCTTAGGCAAGACACTTCATCTCCATTGCCTGCATGGGGGCACGATGACGCCGTGTACTAAGGCGTACTGCTCGTCGATGGTACGCGTGTCTTCAACCAATCTAACCCTGCCTGTGCTGCAGTGCAGAGTTACGATGTTGGGGAGCTGGCAGCTGCTCTTCATTGCTCGGTGTTCTCTCCGTGCATACATATGTGACCTTAAACATCAATAAATAAATAAATAAATACTCAATTTTCATAGACAATGGACGTTATATTAATCGCCTTCATGTGACTTTGCAAAGGCGGATCAAACTGGCTAATTTGCCATTCACGAAATCATGATAAAAACACTTCTTGGACACTTCTGGTTGACTGAACAGTAACTGAATTACAGCTGCTCTGTTGACCAATTACTGATGTAAACACCTAGAGGCAGATTACTGGTTGATGCTCAATAGCATTTTAACCCTTTAACCTTTTACCGAACGAATCGCCTGCAACCGCAATATGCAAAATCAGCAGGTGAAAAAATATTATTTTTCGAAACATTTCAACAAAACCATATCATGTGACCCCTCTTTGGAACGAGCTCGTCGAGCTCGTTCCAAAGAGGGGGTCACATGATATGGTTTTGTTGAAATGTTTTAAAAAAATTAAAAATATGATATTTAAAATAATAAATTTTGAAATCATCTGCGTTGGGTAAAGGGTTAACCAACACAGATGATATCAAAATTTATTATTTTAAATATTTTTCAAAATTTTTCAAAAACTTTCAACCAACCCATATCACATAAGCCCTCACTGGAAAGAGCTCAATGAGCTTGTTCCAAAGAGGGGTCACATGATATGGTTTGGTTGGAAGTGTTTGCTGTTGAATTTACATATTACATGGGAAGATGTGGCTGATTCGTTGGATAAAGTGTTAAAGTGTTGATCATCTTAAGAGCTCAGTGGTAGACTGTTCGACTTCTGTGTTACAGGTCCCGAGTTCGATCCTTGCGTTGTGTCCTTGGGCAAGGTACTTTATCCTGGTTGCCAACATGGGGGCACGTGTACTAAGTACTAAGGTGTACTGCACGCAGATGGTGCACATGTCTTCATCCGCTGTAACCCTGCTTGAGCGGAGCTTGAACAGAGTTAGAATGTTCAGGAGCTGACAGTTGCTTATCGATGCTCAGTGGTTCTTTCAAGGTATTACTCCGGCTTCCTCCACATGTAAAACTGTCATGGTCACCAATAGCCAGTGTGCATAAGTATGTGACCTTAAACACCAATAAATAATTAAATATCATCTTAAGATTAATAATTCATTTCATGTCTGCCACAAATAGTGATTATGGATGCCATACTCTTCTACGGCATGCTAGCCCATGCCAATCAATCTATCAAGCTGGCAAATGCATCTGTCACAGTTTATGTAATCTGCAAAATTAGTCCTGAACAGCACAAATCAGGCCTGGTGGCCCTTTTTACCTGGCCTATTCATCAGTCTGGCCAGGGTTCTAAAATGCAAGCTCTGCTTTTAAGGCTGGCTTTAATCTTGTTCAATTTCATTTCTAGAAGATATTTTATATTTTAGACATGATTGAATGATATCCTATAGTTACTATGGCTTTAATCTTGTGCAGTCAAGTTCGTTTATAGAAGATATTTTATATTTTAGACATGATTGAATGATATCCTATAGTTACCATGGCTTTAATCTTGTCCAATCAAGTTCGTTTATAGAAGATATTTTATATTTTGGACATGATTGAATGATATCCTATAGTTACCATGGCTTTATATTTTAGACATGATTGAATGATATCCTATAGTTACCATGGCTTTAATCTTGTCCAGTCAAGTTCATTTAAAGAAGATATTTTATATTTTAGACATGATTGAATGATATCCTATAGTTACCATGGCTTTAATCTTGTCCAGTCAAGTTCATTTAAAGAAGATATTTTATATTTTAGACATGATTGAATGATATCCTATAGTTACCATGGCTTTATATTTTAGACATGATTGAATGATATCCTATAGTTACCATGGCTTTATATTTTAGACATGATTGAATGATATCCTATAGTTACCATGGCTTTAATCTTGTCCAATCAAGTTCATTTAAAGAAGATATTTTATATTTTAGACATGATTGAATGATATCCTATAGTTACCATGGCTTTAATCTTGTCCAATCAAGTTCATTTAAAGAAGATATTTTATATTTTAGACATGATTGAATGATATCCTATAGTTACCATGGCTGTGTATTTTGATCATCGACTCCAGACAGACCATCATGGTATCAAGACTGGAGCTGATTGGTGTCCATCTGCAGCAATTCTAGCTGTCACATCTTACAGTGATGATACCGGTGGACAAGTAGAACTGTTTCTTGATGAGGTGAGTAAAGATTATTATTAGAAGTTTGACTGTTGTGATATTGCAACCTGAATATATTGCAATAACTTACAAAATGCTAACTCATAAGAATAGTGGAAATGTCTCTTAAATATTTTTCTATATCTATTGTGGCATTAGATATAAGAGAACTAGTTTGATATGGATTAGATTAGAGATTGGTATGATATGAATTAGAAAAGAGATTGGTGTGATATGGAGTAGATTAGAGATTTGTGTGATATGGATTGGATTAGAGATTGGTGTGATATGGATTAGAATAGAGATTGGTGTGATATGGATTAGAATAGAGATTGGTGTGATATGGATTAGAATAGAGATTGGTGTGATATGGATTAGATTAGAGATTGGTGTGATATGGATTAGATTAGAGATTGGTGTGATATGAATTAGAAAAAGAGGTTGGTGTAATATGGATTAGATTAGAGATTGGTGTGATATGGATTAGAAAAGAGATTGGTGTGATATGGATTAGATTAGAGATTGGTGTGATATGGATTAGATTAGAGATTTGTGTGATATGGATTAGGAAAGAGATTGGTGTGATATGGATTAGAATAGAGATTGGTGTGATATGGAGTGGATTAGAGATTGGTGTGATATGGATTGGAATAGAGATTGGTATGATTTGATCATCTGGATGAGATTAGAGATTGGTGTGATCTGATCATCTGGATTAGATAAGAGATTGGTGTGATATGGATTAGATTAGAGATTGGTGTGATATGGATTAGAATAGAGATTGGTGTGATCTGATCATCTGGATTAGATTAGAGATTGATGTGATATGGATTAGATTAGAGATTGGTGTGATATGGATTAGATTAGAGATTGGTGTGATGTGATCATCTGGTTTAGATTAGAGATTGGTGTGGTATGGATTAGAATAGAGATTGGCATGATTTGGATTAGATTATAGATGGCTATGATATGGATTAGAATAGAGATTGGTGTGATATGAATAGATTAGAGATTGGTATTATGTGGATTAGATTAGAGATTGGTGTGATCTGATCATCTGGATTAGATTAGAGATTGGTATGATCTGATCATCTGGATTAGATTAGAGATTGGTGTGATATGGGTTAGATTAGGGATTGGTGTGAAATGTGATATGGATTAGATTAGAGATTGGTGTGATATAGATTAGAATAGAGATTGGTGTGATATGGATTAGAGATTGGGATGATATGGATTAGATTAGAGATTGGTGTGATATGATTAGATTAGAGATTGGTGTGATATGATTAGATTAGAGATTGGTGTGATATGATTAGATTAGAGATTGGTGTGATATGGATTAGATTAGAGATTTGGATGATATGGATTAGATTAGAGATTGGTGTGATATGAATTAGAAAAAGAGGCTGGTGTAATATGGATTAGATTAGAGATTGGTGTGATATGGAGTAGATTAGAGATTGGTGTGATATGGATTAGATTAGAGATTGGTGTGATATAGATTAGATTAGAGATTGGTGTGATATGGATTAGAAAAGAGATTGGTGTGATATGGATTAGAATAGAGATTGGTGTGATATGGAGTGGATTAGAGATTGGTGTGATATGGATTGGAATAGAGATTGGTGTGATCTGATCATCTGGATTAGATAAGAGATTGGTGTGATATGGATTAGATTAGAGATTGGTGTGATATGGATTAGAATAGAGATTGGTGTGATCTGATCATCTGGATTAGATTAGAGATTGGTGTGATATGGATTAGATTAGAGATTGGTGTGATGTGATCATCTGGTTTAGATTAGAGATTGGTGTGGTATGGATTAGAATAGAGATTGGCGTGATTTGGATTAGATTATAGATGGGTATGATATGGATTAGAATAGAGATTGGTGTGATATGAATAGATTAGAGATTGGTATTATGTGGATTAGATTAGAGATTGGTGTGATCTGATCATCTGGATTAGATTAGAGATTGGAATGATCTGATCATCTGGATTAGATTAGAGATTGGTGTGATATGAATAGATTAGAGATTGGGATCATATGGATTAGATTAGAGATTGGTGTGATATGATTAGATTAGAGATTGGTGTGATATAATTAGATTAGAGATTGGTGTGATATGGGTTAGATTAGAGATTGATGTGATCTGATGATCTGGATTAGATTAGAGATTGGTGTGATATGGGTTAGATTAGAGATTGGTGTGGAATGTGATATGGATTAGATTATAGATTGGTGTGATATGGATTAGATTAGAGATTGGTGTGATATGGATTAGAATAGAGATTGGTGTGATATGGATTAGAATAGAGATTGTGTGATATGGATTAGATTAGAGATTGGTGTGATATGAATTAGAACAGAGATTGGTGTGATATGGATTAGAATAGAGATTGGTGGGATCTGATCATCTGGATTAGATTAGAGATTGGTGTGATATGGACTAGTTTAGAGATTGGTGTGATCTGATCATCTGGATTAGATTAGAGATTGGTGTGATATAGATTAGAGTAGAGATTGGTATGATAAAGATTAGATTAGGGATTGATATGATACAGATTAGTTTAGAGATTGGTGTGATATGGGTTAGATTAGAGATTGGTATGATCTGATCATCTGGATTAGATTAGAGATTGATGTGATATGGATTAGATTAGGGATTGGTGTGATATGGATTAGATTAGAGATTGGTGTGATATGGATTAGATTAGAGATTGGGATGATATGGATTAGAGATTGGTGTGATCTGATCATCTAGATTAGATTAGAGATTGGTGTGATATGGATTAGATTAGAGATTGGTGTGATCTGATCATCTGATTAGATTAGAGATTGTGTGATCTGATCATCTGGTTTAGATTTGGGATTGGTGTGATATGGATTAGATTAGAGATTGGTGTGATATGTATTAGATTAGAGATTGGTGTGATATGAATTAGAAAAAGAGGCTGGTGTAATATGGATTAGATTAGAGATTGGTGTGATATGGATTAGATTAGAGATTTGTGTGATATGGATTAGAATAGAGATTGTCATGATATGGCTTAGATTAGAGATTGGTGTGATATGGATTAGATTAGAGATTGGTGTGATATGGATTAGAGATTGGTGTGATCTGATCATCTGGCTTAGATTAGAGATTGGTGTGATATGGATTAGATTAGGGATTGGTGTGATATGGATTAGATTAGAGATTGGCATGATATGGATTAGATTAGAGTTTGGTGTGATATGGATTAGATTAGAGATTGGTGTGATATGGATTAGAGATTGGTGTGATCTGATCATCTGGATTAGATTAGATTGGTGTGATATGGATTAGATTAGAGATTGGTGTGATATGGATTAGAATAGAGATTGGTGTTATCTGATCATCTGGATAGATTAGAGATTGGTGTGATTTGATCATCTGGATTAGATTAGAGATTGGTGTGATATGGATTAGATTAGAGGTTGGTGTGATCTGATCATCTGGATTAGATTAGAGATTGTGTGATCTGATCATCTGGATTAGATTAGAGATTAGAGATTGGTGTGATATGGATTAGATTAGAGATTTGTGTGATATGGATTAGAATAGAGATTGGTGTAATCTGATCATCTGGATTAGATTAGAGATTGGTGTGATATGGAATAGATTAGATATTGGTGTGATTTTATTAGATTAGAGATTGGTGTGATTTGATCATCTGGATTAGATTAGAGATTGGTGTGATATGGATTAGATTAGAGATTGGTGTGACCTGATCATCTGGATTAGATTAGAGATTGGTGTGTGATATGGATTAGATTAGAGATTGGTGTGATATGGATTAGAATAGAGATTGGCATAATCTGATCATCTGGTTTAGATTAGAGATTGGTGTGATGTGGATTAGAATAGAGATTGGTGTGATTTGATCTTCTGGATTAGATTAGAGATTGGCGTGATATGGATTAGATTAGAGATTGGCGTGATATGGATTAGATTAGAGATTGGTGTGATATGGCTTAGATTAGAGATTGGTGTGATATGGATTAGATTAGAGATTGGTGTGATATGGATTAGAGATTGGTGTGATCTGATCATCTGGCTTAGATTAGAGATTGGTGTGATATGGATTAGATTAGGGATTGGTGTGATATGGATTAGATTAGAGATTGGCATGATATGGATTAGATTAGAGTTTGGTGTGATATGGATTAGATTAGAGATTGGTGTGATATGGATTAGAGATTGGTGTGATCTGATCATCTGGATTAGATTAGATTGGTGTGATATGGATTAGATTAGAGATTGGTGTGATATGGATTAGAATAGAAATTGGTGTTATCTGATCATCTGGATCAGATTAGAGATAGGCGTGATATGGATTAGATTAGAGATTGGTGTGATATGGATTACTTTTGAGATTGGTGTGATATGGATTAGAAGAAGGTGTTATCTGATCATCTGGATTAGATTAGAGATTGGTGTGATATTGATTAGATTAGAGATTGGTGTGATGTTGATTAGATTATAGATTGGTGTGATATTGATTAGATTATAGATTGGTGTGATATGGATTAGATTATAGATTGGTATGATCTGATCATCTAGATTAGATTAGAGATTGGTGTGATATGGGTTAGATTAGTGATTGGTGTGAAATGTGATATGGATTAGATTAGAGATTGGTGTGATATGGATTAGATTATAGATTGTTGTGATATTGATTAGATAGATTAGAGATTGGTGTGATATGGATTAGATTATAGATTGTTGTGATATTGATTAGATAGATTTGAGATTGGTGTGATATTGATTAGATTATAGATTGGTGTGATATTGATTAGATTATAGATTGGTGTGATATGGATTAGATTAGAGATTGGTGTGATGTTTATTAGATTAGAGATTGGTGTGATACTGATTAGATTAGAGATTGGTGTGATATGGATTGGATTAGAGCTTGGTGTGATGTTGATTAGATTAGAGGTTGGTGTGATATGGATTGGATTAGAGGTTGGTGTGATATTGATTAGATTATAAATTGGTGTGATATGGATTAGATTATAGATTGGTGTGATATTGATTAGATTAGAGATTGGTGTGATATTGATTAGATTAGAGGTTGGTGTGATATTGATTAGATTATAGATTGGTGTGATATTGATTAGATTATAGATTGGTGTGATATTGATTAGATTATAGATTGGTGTGATATTGATTAGATTAGAGATTGGTGTGATATTGATTAGATTAGAGGTTGGTGTGATTGATTAGATTATAGATTGATGTGATATTGATTAGATTATAGATTGGTGTGATATGGATTAGATTATAGATTGGTGTGATATTGATTAGATTATAGATTGGTGTGATATTGATTAGATTATAGATTGGTGTGATATTGATTAGATTATAGATTGGTGTGATATTGATTAGATTAGAGGTTGGTGTGATATTGATTAGATTATAGATTGATGTGATATTGATTAGATTATAGATTGGTGTGATGTTTATTAGATTAGAGATTGGTGTGATATTAATTAGATTAGAGGTTGGTGTGATATGGATTGGATTAGAGATGGGTGTGATATGGATTGGATTAGAGGTTGGTGTGATATTGATTAGATTATAGATTGGTGTGATATGGATTAGATTATAGATTGGTGTGATATTGATTAGATTATAGATTGGTGTGATATTGATTAGATTATAGATTGGTGTGATATTGATTAGATTAGAGGTTGGTGTGATATTGATTAGATTATAGGTTGGTGTGATATTGATTAGATTATAGATTGGTGTGATATGGATTAGATTATAGATTGGTGTGATATGGATTGGATTAGAGGTTGGTGTGATATTGATTAGATTATAGATTGGTGTGATATTGATTAGATTATAGATTGGTGTGATATGGATTAGATTATAGATTGGTGTGATGTGGATTAGATTAGAGATTGGTGTGATATTGATTAGATTAGAGATTGGTGTGATATTGATTAGATTATAGATTGGTGTGATATTGATTAGATTATAGATTGGTGTGATATTGATTAGATTATAGATTGGTGTGATATTGATTAGATTAGAGGTTGGTGTGATATTGATTAGATTATAGATTGGTGTGATATTGATTAGATTATAGATTGGTGTGATATTGATTAGATTAGAGGTTGGTGTGATATTGATTAGATTATAGATTGGTGTGATATTGATTAGATTATAGATTGGTGTGATATTGATTAGATTATAGATTGGTGTGATATTGATTAGATTAGAGGTTGGTGTGATATTGATTAGATTATAGATTGGTGTGATGTATATTAGATTAGAGATTGGTGTGATATGGATTAGATTATAGATTGGTGTGATATTGATTAGATTATAGGTTGGTGTGATATTGATTAGATTATAGATTGGTGTGATGTTTATTAGATTAGAGATTGGTGTGATATTGATTAGATTATAGATTGGTGTGATGTTTATTAGATTAGAGATTGGTGTGATATTAATTAGATTAGAGGTTGGTGTGATATGGATTGGATTAGAGATGGGTGTGATATGGATTGGATTAGAGGTTGGTGTGATATTGATTAGATTATAGATTGGTGTGATATGGATTAGATTATAGATTGGTGTGATATTGATTAGATTATAGATTGGTGTGATATTGATTAGATTATAGATTGGTGTGATATTGATTAGATTAGAGGTTCGTGTGATATTGATTAGATTATAGGTTGGTGTGATATTGATTAGATTATAGATTGGTGTGATATGGATTAGATTATAGATTGGTGTGATATGGATTGGATTAGAGGTTGGTGTGATATTGATTAGATTATAGATTGGTGTGATATTGATTAGATTATAGATTGGTGTGATATGGATTAGATTATAGATTGGTGTGATATTGATTAGATTAGAGGTTGGTGTGATATTGATTAGATTAGAGATTGGTGTGATATTGATTAGATTATAGATTGGTGTGATATTGATTAGATTAGAGGTTGGTGTGATATTGATTAGATTAGAGATTGGTGTGATATGGATTAGATTATAGATTGGTGTGATATTGATTAGATTATAGATTGGTGTGATATTGATTAGATTAGAGGTTGGTGTGATATTGATTAGATTATAGATTGGTGTGATGTTTATTAGATTAGAGATTGGTGTGATATGGATTAGATTATAGATTGGTGTGATATTGATTAGATTATAGGTTGGTGTGATATTGATTAGATTATAGATTGGTGTGATATTGATTAGATTATAGATTGGTGTGATGTTTATTAGATTAGAGATTGGTGTGATATTGATTAGATTATAGGTTGGTGTGATATTGATTAGATTATAGATTGGTGTGATATGGATTGGATTAGAGGTTGGTGTGATATTGATTAGATTATAGATTGGTGTGATATGGATTGGATTAGAGGTTGGTGTGATATTGATTAGATTAGAGGTTGGTGTGATATGGATTAGATTATAGATTGGTGTGATATTGATTAGATTATAGATTGGTGTGATATTGATTAGATTATAGATTGGTGTGATATGGATTAGATTAGAGATTGGTGTGATGTTTATTAGATTAGAGGTTGGTGTGATATGGATTGGATTAGAGATTGGTGTGATATGGATTGGATTAGAGCTTGGTGTGATGTTGATTAGATTAGAGGTTGGTGTGATATTGATTAGATTAGAGGTTGGTGTGATATTGATTAGATTATAGGTTGGTGTGATATTGATTAGATTATAGATTGGTGTGATATGGATTAGATTATAGATTGGTGTGATATTGATTAGATTAGTGGTTGGTGTGATATTGATTAGATTATAGATTGGTGTGATATTGATTAGATTATAGATTGGTGTGATATGGATTGGATTAGAGGTTGGTGTGATATTGATTAGATTAGAGATTGGTGTGATATTGATTAGATTATAGGTTGGTGTGATATTGATTAGATTATAGATTGGTGTGATATTGATTAGATTATAGATTGGTGTGATATTGATTAGATTAGAGATTGGTGTGATATGGATTGGATTAGAGGTTGGTGTGATATTGATTAGATTATAGATTGGTGTGATATGGATTAGATTATAGATTGGTGTGATATGGATTAGATTATAGATTGGTGTGATATGGATTAGATTAGAGGTTGGTGTGATATTGATTAGATTAGAGATTGGTGTGATATGGATTGGATTAGAGGTTGGTGTGATATTGATTAGATTATAGATTGGTGTGATATTGATTAGATTATAGATTGGTGTGATATTGATTAGATTATAGATTGGTGTGATATGGATTAGATTAGAGATTGGTGTGATATTGATTAGATTAGAGATTGGTGTGATATGGATTGGATTAGAGGTTGGTGTGATATTGATTAGATTATAGATTGGTGTGATATGGATTAGATTATAGATTGGTGTGATATTGATTAGATTATAGATTGGTGTGATATGGATTAGATTAGAGATTGGTGTGATATTGATTAGATTAGAGATTGGTGTGATATGGATTGGATTAGAGGTTGGTGTGATATTGATTAGATTATAGATTGGTGTGATATTGATTAGATTATAGATTGGTGTGATATTGATTAGATTAGAGATTGGTGTGATATTGATTAGATTAGAGGTTGGTGTGATATGGATTGGATTAGAGGTTGGTGTGATATTGATTAGATTATAGATTGGTGTGATATTGATTAGATTATAGATTGGTGTGATATGGATTAGATTAGAGATTGGTGTGATATTGATTAGATTAGAGATTGGTGTGATATGGATTGGATTAGAGGTTGGTGTGATATTGATTAGATTATAGATTGGTGTGATATGGATTAGATTAGAGGTTGGTGTGATATTGATTAGATTATAGATTGGTGTGATATTGATTAGATTATAGATTGGTGTGATATTGATTAGATTATAGATTGGTGTGATATGGATTGGATTAGAGATTGGTGTGATGTTTATTAGATTAGAGATTGGTGTGATACTGATTAGATTAGAGATTGGTGTGATATGGATTGGATTAGAGATTGGTGTGATGTTTATTAGATTAGAGATTGGTGTGATACTTATTAGATTATAGATTGGTGTGATATGGATTAGATTAGAGATCGGTGTGATATTGATTAGATTAGAGATTGGTGTGATGTTTATTAGATTAGAGATTGGTGTGATACTTATTAGATTATAGATTGGTGTGATATTGATTAGATTATAGATTGGTGTGATATTGATTAGATTATAGATTGGTGTGATATGGATTGGATTAGAGGTTGGTGTGATATTGATTAGATTATAGATTGGTGTGATATTGATTAGATTATAGATTGGTGTGATATGGATTGGATTAGAGGTTGGTGTGATATTGATTAGATTAGAGATTGGTGTGATATTGATTAGATTATAGGTTGGTGTGATATTGATTAGATTAGAGGTTGGTGTGATATTGATTAGATTATAGATTGGTGTGATATTGATTAGATTATAGATTGGTGTGATATGGATTGGATTAGAGATTGGTGTGATGTTTATTAGATTAGAGATTGGTGTGATACTGATTAGATTAGAGATTGGTGTGATATGGATTGGATTAGAGATTGGTGTGATGTTTATTAGATTAGAGATTGGTGTGATACTTATTAGATTATAGATTGGTGTGATACTGATTAGATTAGAGATCAGTGTGATATTGATTAGATTAGAGATTGGTGTGATGTTTATTAGATTAGAGATTGGTGTGATACTTATTAGATTATAGATTGGTGTGATATTGATTAGATTATAGATTGGTGTGATATGGATTGGATTAGAGGTTGGTGTGATATTGATTAGATTAGAGGTTGGTGTGATATTGATTAGATTAGAGGTTGGTGTGGTATTGATTAGATTAGAGGTTGGTGTGATTGATTAGATTATAGATCGGTGTGATATTGATTAGATTATAGATTGGTGTGATATTGATTAGATTAGAGGTTGTTGTGATATTGATTAGATTATAGATTGGTGTGATATTGATTAGATTAGAGGTTGTTGTGATATTGATTAGATTATAGATTGGTGTGATATTGATTAGATTAGAGGTTGGTGTGATATTGATTAGATTATAGATTGGTGTGATGTGGATTAGATTATAGATCAGTGTGATATTGATTAGATTAGAGATTGGTGTGATATGGATTAGATTAGAGATTGGTGTGATGTTTATTAGATTATAGATCGGTGTGATGTATATTAGATTAGAGATTGGTGTGATGTTTATTAGATTAGAGATTGGTGTGATACTTATTAGATTATAGATTGGTGTGATATTGATTAGATTATAGATTGGTGTGATATTGATTAGATTATAGATTGGTGTGATATTGATTAGATTAGAGGTTGGTGTGATATTGATTAGATTATAGATTGGTGTGATATTGATTAGATTAGAGGTTGGTGTGATATTGATTAGATTAGAGATTGGTGTGATATTGATTAGATTATAGATTGGTGTGATATTGATTAAATTATAGATTGGTGTGATATTGATTAGATTATAGATTGGTGTGATATTGATTAGATTAGAGGTTGGTGTGATATTGATTAGATTAGAGATTGGTGTGATATTGATTAGATTAGAGGTTGGTGTGATATTGATTAGATTATAGATTGGTGTGATATTGATTAGATTAGAGGTTGGTGTGATATTGATTAGATTAGAGATTGGTGTGATATTGATTAGATTATAGATTGGTGTGATATTGATTAGATTATAGATTGGTGTGATATTGATTAGATTAGAGGTTGGTGTGATATTGATTAGATTAGAGATTGGTGTGATATTGATTAGATTAGAGGTTGGTGTGATATTGATTAGATTATAGATTGGTGTGATATTGATTAGATTATAGATTGGTGTGATATTGATTAGATTAGAGGTTGGTGTGATATTGATTAGATTATAGATTGGTGTGATATTGATTAGATTAGAGGTTGGTGTGATATTGATTAGATTATAGATCAGTGTGATATTGATTAGATTATAGATTGGTGTGATATTGATTAGATTATAGATTGGTGTGATATTGATTAGATTATAGATTGGTGTGATATTGATTAGATTAGAGATTGGTGTGATATTGATTAGATTATAGATTGGTGTGATATTGATTAGATTATAGATTGGTGTGATATTGATTAGATTATAGATCAGTGTGATATTGATTAGATTAGAGCTTGGTGTGATATTGATTAGATTATAGATCAGTGTGATATTGATTAGATTAGAGGTTGGTGCAATATCAGATAGGTGTGATATTGATGAGCTTATAGATTGGTTGGGGTGGGGAGGCATGGTGGCTCAATAGGTAGAGGTGCAGACTGCTAGCTGAGAAGTCCTCGGTTCGATTCCCACCTGCAACAACCGTGTTGTGTCCTTGGGCAAGACACTTCACCCCCATTGCCCACTTGGGGGCACGATGATGTGTACTAAGGCATACTGCACGTTGATGGTGCATCTGTTTTCAACCACTGATAACCCTGCTTGTGTTCAGTTAGCATGTTGGAGAGCTGACAGTTGCTCGCCATTTCTCGGTGGTTCTTTCCAGTCAACCTGGCTTCCTCCACCCATAAAACTGATATGGATTGGATTAGAGATTGGTGTGATATGGATTGGATTAGAGCTTGGTGTGATGTTGATTAGATTAGAGGTTGGTGTGATATTGATTAGATTAGAGGTTGGTGTGATATTGATTAGATTATAGGTTGGTGTGATATTGATTAGATTATAGATTGGTGTGATATGGATTAGATTATAGATTGGTGTGATATGGATTAGATTAGTGGTTGGTGTGATATTGATTAGATTATAGATTGGTGTGATATTGATTAGATTATAGATTGGTGTGATATGGATTGGATTAGAGGTTGGTGTGATATTGATTAGATTAGAGATTGGTGTGATATTGATTAGATTATAGGTTGGTGTGATATTGATTAGATTATAGATTGGTGTGATATTGATTAGATTATAGATTGGTGTGATATTGATTAGATTAGAGATTGGTGTGATATGGATTGGATTAGAGGTTGGTGTGATATTGATTAGATTATAGATTGGTGTGATATGGATTAGATTATAGATTGGTGTGATATGGATTAGATTATAGATTGGTGTGATATGGATTAGATTAGAGGTTGGTGTGATATTGATTAGATTAGAGATTGGTGTGATATGGATTGGATTAGAGGTTGGTGTGATATTGATTAGATTATAGATTGGTGTGATATTGATTAGATTATAGATTGGTGTGATATTGATTAGATTATAGATTGGTGTGATATGGATTAGATTAGAGATTGGTGTGATATTGATTAGATTAGAGATTGGTGTGATATGGATTGGATTAGAGGTTGGTGTGATATTGATTAGATTATAGATTGGTGTGATATGGATTAGATTATAGATTGGTGTGATATTGATTAGATTATAGATTGGTGTGATATGGATTAGATTAGAGATTGGTGTGATATTGATTAGATTAGAGATTGGTGTGATATGGATTGGATTAGAGGTTGGTGTGATATTGATTAGATTATAGATTGGTGTGATATGGATTAGATTATAGATTGGTGTGATATTGATTAGATTAGAGGTTGGTGTGATATTGATTAGATTAGAGATTGGTGTGATATGGATTGGATTAGAGGTTGGTGTGATATTGATTAGATTATAGATTGGTGTGATATTGATTAGATTATAGATTGGTGTGATATGGATTAGATTAGAGATTGGTGTGATATTGATTAGATTAGAGATTGGTGTGATATGGATTGGATTAGAGGTTGGTGTGATATTGATTAGATTATAGATTGGTGTGATATGGATTAGATTAGAGGTTGGTGTGATATTGATTAGATTATAGATTGGTGTGATATTGATTAGATTATAGATTGGTGTGATATTGATTAGATTATAGATTGGTGTGATATGGATTGGATTAGAGATTGGTGTGATGTTTATTAGATTAGAGATTGGTGTGATACTGATTAGATTAGAGATTGGTGTGATATGGATTGGATTAGAGATTGGTGTGATGTTTATTAGATTAGAGATTGGTGTGATACTTATTAGATTATAGATTGGTGTGATATGGATTAGATTAGAGATCGGTGTGATATTGATTAGATTAGAGATTGGTGTGATGTTTATTAGATTAGAGATTGGTGTGATACTTATTAGATTATAGATTGGTGTGATATTGATTAGATTATAGATTGGTGTGATATTGATTAGATTATAGATTGGTGTGATATGGATTGGATTAGAGGTTGGTGTGATATTGATTAGATTATAGATTGGTGTGATATTGATTAGATTATAGATTGGTGTGATATGGATTGGATTAGAGGTTGGTGTGATATTGATTAGATTAGAGATTGGTGTGATATTGATTAGATTATAGGTTGGTGTGATATTGATTAGATTAGAGGTTGGTGTGATATTGATTAGATTATAGATTGGTGTGATATTGATTAGATTATAGATTGGTGTGATATGGATTGGATTAGAGATTGGTGTGATGTTTATTAGATTAGAGATTGGTGTGATACTGATTAGATTAGAGATTGGTGTGATATGGATTGGATTAGAGATTGGTGTGATGTTTATTAGATTAGAGATTGGTGTGATACTTATTAGATTATAGATTGGTGTGATACTGATTAGATTAGAGATCGGTGTGATATTGATTAGATTAGAGATTGGTGTGATGTTTATTAGATTAGAGATTGGTGTGATACTTATTAGATTATAGATTGGTGTGATATTGATTAGATTATAGATTGGTGTGATATGGATTGGATTAGAGGTTGGTGTGATATTGATTAGATTAGAGATTGGTGTGATATTGATTAGATTAGAGGTTGTTGTGATATTGATTAGATTATAGATTGGTGTGATATTGATTAGATTAGAGGTTGTTGTGATATTGATTAGATTATAGATTGGTGTGATATTGATTAGATTAGAGGTTGGTGTGATATTGATTAGATTATAGATTGGTGTGATATTGATTAGATTATAGATTGGTGTGATATTGATTAGATTATAGATTGGTGTGATATTGATTAGATTAGAGGTTGTTGTGATATTGATTAGATTAGAGATTGGTGTGATTGATTAGATTATAGATCGGTGTGATATTGATTAGATTATAGATTGGTGTGATATTGATTAGATTATAGATTGGTGTGATATTGATTAGATTAGAGGTTGTTGTGATATTGATTAGATTATAGATTGGTGTGATATTGATTAGATTAGAGGTTGTTGTGATATTGATTAGATTATAGATTGGTGTGATATTGATTAGATTAGAGGTTGGTGTGATATTGATTAGATTATAGATTGGTGTGATATTGATTAGATTATAGATTGGTGTGATATTGATTAGATTAGAGGTTGGTGTGATATTGATTAGATTATAGATTGGTGTGATGTGGATTAGATTATAGATCAGTGTGATATTGATTAGATTAGAGATTGGTGTGATATGGATTAGATTAGAGATTGGTGTGATGTTTATTAGATTATAGATCGGTGTGATGTATATTAGATTAGAGATTGGTGTGATGTTTATTAGATTAGAGATTGGTGTGATACTTATTAGATTATAGATTGGTGTGATATTGATTAGATTATAGATTGTGTGATATTGATTAGATTATAGATTGGTGTGATATTGATTAGATTAGAGGTTGTTGTGATATTGATTAGATTATAGATTGGTGTGATATTGATTAGATTATAGATTGGTGTGATGTGGATTAGATTATAGATCAATGTGATATTGATTAGATTAGAGGTTGTTGTGATATTGATTAGATTATAGATTGGTGTGATATTGATTAGATTAGAGGTTGTTGTGATATTGATTAGATTATAGATTGGTGTGATATTGATTAGATTAGAGATTGGTGTGATATTGATTAGATTATAGATTGGTGTGATATTGATTAGATTAGAGATTGGTGTGATATTGATTAGATTATAGATTGGTGTGATATTGATTAGATTATAGATTGGTGTGATATTGATTAGATTAGAGGTTGGTGTGATATTGATTAGATTATAGATTGGTGTGATATTGATTAGATTATAGATTGGTGTGATATTGATTAGATTAGAGGTTGGTGTGATATTGATTAGATTATAGATTGGTGTGATATTGATTAGATTAGAGGTTGGTGTGATATTGATTAGATTATAGATCGGTGTGATATTGATTAGATTAGAGCTTGGTGTGATATTGATTAGATTATAGATTGGTGTGATATTGATTAGATTAGAGGTTGGTGCAATATCAGATAGGTGTGATATTGATGAGCTTATAGATTGGTTGGGGTGGGGAGGCATGGTGGCTCAATAGGTAGAGGTGCAGACTGCTAGCTGAGAAGTCCTCGGTTCGATTCCCACCTGCAACAACCGTGTTGTGTCCTTGGGCAAGACACTTCACCCCCATTGCCCACTTGGGGGCACGATGATGTGTACTAAGGCATACTGCACGTTGATGGTGCATCTGTTTTCAACCACTGATAACCCTGCTTGTGTTCAGTTAGCATGTTGGAGAGCTGACAGTTGCTCGCCATTTCTCGGTGGTTCTTTCCAGTCAACCTGGCTTCCTCCACCCATAAAACTGTCATCGTCATGATTAGCCATTGTGCCGCAAAATGTGACCTTCACCCTTTACCTAACATTACGGCCAAAACCGGCCAGTGCTATTCACAAAAATTGCCAATTAATTTTCATTATTATGTCTCCCCTTCCCAGAAGGGAGACATATTGTTTTAGTGCATATACTTCTTCTTCTTCTTCTTCTTCTTCTTCTTCTTCTCATACAAACTTTGTCTGGGCCATAACTTTTTTGTCTTTTGACCTACACGTTAGATACTTGGCATGTGGATGTGTCACCATGAGTCGGTGTGCAGAGTACCATAGTGACCTTCATGTGACCTTGACCTTTGACCTGAAGGTCAGATTTATGTGTTTTTTTAAGGGAAACATCACACAAACTTTGTCCGGGCCATAACTTTTTTGTCTTTTGACCTGCACCTTAGATACTTGGCACGTGGATGTATCACCATGAACCGGTGTGCAGTGTACCATAGTGACCTTCAAGTGACCTTGACCTTTGACCTGAAGGTCAGATTTATGTGCTTTTTTAAGATAAACTGTCTGGACCAGAACTTTTTTGTATTTCGTGTCAGGCTTTAGATATTTGGCATGTGGATGTATCACCATGAGCCGGTGTGTAGCATACCATTGTGAACTTCATGTGACCTTGACCTTTGATCTGAAGGTCAGATTTGTGCTTTTTTCAAGGAAACTTTGTCTGGACCAAAACTTGTTTGTCTTTTGAGCCAGGTCTTAGATATTTGGCACGTGGATGTATCACCATGAGCCGGTGTGTCGCATACCATTGTGACCTTCATGTGACCTTGACCTTAAGGTCAAATTTATGTACTTCAAATAGGAAGTAATTGTCCAGACCAGAATTTTTTTTCTTTTTTGACCTAGGACTTGGTTATTTGACATGTGGATGTGTCACCATGAGACCGCATGTCGTGACCTTCATGTGACCTTGACCTCAAGGTCAAATTTATGTACTTCAAATAGGGAGTAATTGTCCAGACCAGAATTTTTTTGTTTTTTGACCTGGGACTTGGTTATTTGACATGTGGATGTGTCACCACGAGACCGCATGTCATGACCTTCATGTGACCTTGACCTCAAGGTCAAATTTATGTTCTTCAAATAGGGAGTAATTGTCCAGACCAGAATTTTTTTGTTTTTTGACCTAGGACTTGGTTATTTGACATGTGGATGTGTCACCATGAGACCGCATATCGTGACCTTTATGTGACCTTGACCTCAAGGTCAAATTTATGTACTTCAAATAGGGAATAATTATCCAGACCAGAACTTTTTTGTTTTTTGACCTAGGACTTAGATATTTGACATGTGGATGTATCGCAATTAGACCGCATGTCACATGTGATCATGACCTTCATGTGACCTTGACCTCAAGGTCAAATTTATGTACTTTAAATAGGGAGTAATTGTCCAGACCAGATTTTTTTTTTTTGGACATGTGAATGTGTCACCATGAAACCACATGTCCGCTACCTTGATGAACTGCATGTGACCTTGACCTCTGACTTCAAGGTCAAATTTATGTACTTCAAATAGGGAATAATTGTCCAGATCAGAGCATTTTTGTTTTTTGACCTAGGACTTAGATGATTGGCATGTGGATGTATCTCAATGAGACCACATGTTATCATGACCTTCATGTGACCTTGACCTCAAGGTCAAATTTATATACTTTAAATAGGGAGTAATTGTCCAGACCACAATTTTTTTTGTGGACATGTGGATGTGTCACCATGAAACCGCATGTCCGCTACCTTGATGAACTGCATGTGACCATGACCTCTGACCTCAAAAGGAAAGGGAGACATATGTTTTAGTGTGCTAAAACACTTTCTGGTTTTTTCCTTGTTTGTCTCAAAAACATAGGTTATGAATCCTCATTGGAACGAGCTCAATGAGCTCATTCCAAAAAGAGGTCATAACCTATGTTTTTGAGGCAAAAAATGAAAAAAATTAGTTATTCAAGAATTTTGTTTGCAAGTGTCATCTGCTTTTCATGTTGGGTAAAGGGTTCAACACCAATAAATAAATAAAATATTATAGATTGGTGTGATATCAGTTAGGTTAGAGAACTTATTATTTTTATACCCCCAACTATGTGGCTGGGGTAGGCCTGTACGATTTATCGATAAACCGATATATACTGGTATTCAAACCAATATCGATTGAATACCGGTATAATTACAAAAATATCGGTTTATTGTCATTATATTTTTACGCACAATTTAATTTTCAAGATGTCTTGAGTTTTTTAACTGTAGCCCAGAATGAATAATATCGTTTTACCCAAGGAATCGTCCGCATGTGTTCCCGTAATAATATTGAAAAAATAATTTTTGACAAAACTATATCACGTGACCCCTCATTGCAACGAGCTCAAGGAGCTTCTTCCAATGAGGGGTCACATGATATTGTTTTGTAGAAAGTTTTGGAAAAATTTGATAAGCTAATATGTAAAATAATAAATTTTGATATCGTCTGCATTGTGTAAATGGGTTTTTGGAACCGCATCATCAAGGCATGCTGATTCATTCGCACTGTGATGCCTCAAGTCTCGATTATGGTACTTATGTTCAGATATCTGAATAGTTTTCGATATACCTGTATTTTTATACTCTCGTTTTGAAAAAAACGGGTCGTATTATGGTATACCGCTGTCCGTCTGTCTGTCTGTCCGTCCGGTCACACGTATGGTAACTCAAGAATGCTTTGAGAGATTTTTTGGGTAGGTGGTGTATATTGATGGAGGGAAGCTCCCTTTCGTTTAGTGTCGCCGTTCGATTAGTCATTCCAGAGTTATGGGACTTTATTAAATAGAAAATTGTTGATTTTTTACGTGTCGTACGATAACTCGAGAACGCTTTGAGAGATTTTTGTGATTTTTGGGTAGGTGGTGTATATCGATGGAGGGAAGCTCTTTTCGTTTAGTGTTGCCATTCGATTAGTCATTCCAGAGTTATGGGACTTTATTACTTAGAAAATTGTTGATGTTTTACACGTACGATAACTCGAACGCTTTGAGAGATTTTCACGATTTTTTGGTAGGTGGTTTATGTTGATGGAAGGAAGCTCCCTTTCGGTTGGTGTCGCCGTTCGATTAGTCATTCCAGAGTTATGGGACTTTATTACTTAGAAAATCGTTGATTTTTTCTTGAATTTATGATCTCTATAGACATAAGATATATACATGAAATTCAAATAATTTTATTTCCAAATTATTGAACACAGTATGTTGTTGGTTATGATTATTGTACAAGAAAATAAAAAAAAACACCTCACTAGAACACATGTATACTCATATTGTGTGCTTCCCTCTTGTAATTAATAATAGTGTTGTACGGTTAACCGGTTTTATAAGTCGGTTTCGGTTTTGCTTGAAAACCGAAACCGAAACCGTGTAACTGGTAAATGAGTACGGTTTCGGTTTTTTCCTAAAATGTCGGGAAGAGATGTTTTCATTATTCAGTTTGCACTAACAATGTCTGAAATGTCAAGCTTTGTCAGAAAATAACAGTGTCGTCAATGCACGCCACATTCTGGATGTAAAGAGGCCACTGCAGCATGTCCAGATCACTCGAGAATGATGTATGACCAGTTGTCAATCACACATCGTTGACGTAAAAATGGGTTGTGTTTTCTGTGAGAATAACAAAACAGACAGCCAACACGCCTACATTTCACTGATTACAGGAAATACCTTGTGCAATTGGCTTCGTTTTTGAACAGGTTTGTATGACATAGTCAATCAGTTTAATTAAAATTACTTAAAATTACTTATCATCAATCTGTTGGACAGGGAATAATATCATATCAGAAAAAGGTCTTGGCATTTCATTGTCATATTCGAAAATAACATTTGTCACGGGTTGCCCAACATGTGTTTCGGATGTAGTCTGTTGCCTCCCTTGATGTGCTTATCTGGGAAGAGGTTTTACTGCAATTCAGTTTTGGGACGATCCGACCCGAGACGATTTGTCCTGAAGGCTTCAGCCCACTAAAAACACGAAACCGCAAGTTCTTATTCTATTTAGTTCAATATATGAAGGCCAAAACGTCTTGAACAGAACCGTCCCGAGGCCGAAATGTCCCAAGACCGAATCGTCCATATCCACGGGAAAAAGCTGCATTCCGTAATATCGCTGTCAACGTGCCACGGTTGCATTCCCACACAACTTTAAGAGGGCCAATCAAAGGAACAAATCAGCGGTAGAAATTGGAATGCCAAGAGGCAAATGCAAAAAAGTTACAATATATAACAGTACACCACTGAATTTGTGAAATCAATTCCGTTGAGCTAAAACCATTGCGTGCACGAGGTGGGGCTGTGGGGGTGGGGGGTTTTGGGGGGTGGGTGGCGGAAAGACAATAGGTATTTGGTAAAGTGGTTCGTTTTGAAGCCCACCCAGCTACAAACAATATGACTTTCCCATTCCAGGCTGACATGAAATGATTGCTGATTATTTTACTAGGGCGGGTGGTGGCACTAGTCACCGCTCTGCATGTGTGTGTGTGTTTTTTCAAATGACACAATCATGTTTTAGAGGAATTTTGAATGTTGGTTTCTGATCCCCCGCCGGGATTCGAACCCTCGGCAACACCGCCTGGCAATCAGGAGTCCAGCGTCTAAACCACTAGACCATTGCGCACCGTCAAAAACGATGGCTGGAATCTAGCTTTTTAGATGAAGTTCTCATGATTACTTGGTTCATCTTCCTTTCGGCAGCAGCATGAAAGTGTGGAACGCGCTGGCTACAGTACGACGAAAGTGCTGTGGATGGCCTCAGACGAAGACTGGCACGGGCTTGTGTGTGTTTTTTCAAATGACACAATCATGTTTTAGAGGAATTTTGAATGTTGGTTTCTGATCCCCCGCCGGGATTCGAACCCTCGGCAACACCGCCTGGCAATCAGGAGTCCAGCGTCTAAACCACTAGACCATTGCGCACCGTCAAAAACGATGGCTGGAATCTAGCTTTTTAGATGAAGTTCTCATGATTACTTGGTTCATCTTCCTTTCGGCAGCAGCATGAAAGTGTGGAACGCGCTGGCTACAGTACGACGAAAGTGCTGTGGATGGCCTCAGACGAAGACTGGCACGGGCTTGTGTGTGTTTTTTCAAATGACACAGTCATGTTTTAGAGGAATTTTGAATGTTGGTTTCTGATCCCCCGCCGGGATTCGAACCCTCGGCAACACCGCCTGGCAATCAGGAGTCCAGCGTCTAAACCACTAGACCATTGCGCACCGTCAAAAACGATGGCTGGAATCTAGCTTTTTAGATGAAGTTCTCATGATTACTTGGTTCATCTTCCTTTCGGCAGCAGCATGAAAGTGTGGAACGCGCTGGCTACAGTATGACGAAAGTGCTGTGGATGGCCTCAGACGAAGACTGGCACGGGCTTGTGTGTGTTTTTTCAAATGACACAATCATGTTTTAGAGGAATTTTGAATGTTGGTTTCTGATCCCCCGCCGGGATTCGAACCCTCGGCAACACCGCCTGGCAATCAGGAGTCCAGCGTCTAAACCACTAGACCATTGCGCACCGTCAAAAACGATGGCTGGAATCTAGCTTTTTAGATGAAGTTCTCATGATTACTTGGTTCATCTTCCTTTCGGCAGCAGCATGAAAGTGTGGAACGCGCTGGCTACAGTACGACGAAAGTGCTGTGGATGGCCTCTGTTAGTACGTTAGTACGGACGTCCACAATTTCCTTTGGCACACCTCACAGGTCGAATTTTTGATCAGATTACTTTGAAACTTGGCATGCTTGTTTGGGGTGACCTCTAGATGGGAGCTATCGATTTTCTTCAATTTCAAGCAAAAAAAGTTGCCACGGCCAACGTTCGTAGAACTTATTTCAGTCAGACCTCAATATTCCCCTTTGGCACACCCTACAGGGCCCATTTATGGTCAGATTGCTTTGAAACCTGGTATGCTTGTTTGGGGAGACCTCTAGATGGGAGCTATCGATTTTCTTCAATTTCTGTCAAAAAATGTTGCCGCGGCCAACGTTCTTAGAACTTAGTTTAGTCAGAAGACTCAATATTTCCCTTTGGCACACCCTACAGGGTACATTTATGATCGGATTGCTTTGAAACCTGGCATGCTTGTTTGGGGTGACATCTAGATGGGAGCTATCGATTTTCTTCAATTTCCGTCAAAAAATGTTGCTGCGGCCAACGTTTTTAGAACTCAGTTTAGTCAGTCTACAATATTTCCCTTTGGCACACCCTACAGGGCACATTTATGATTTGATTGCTTTGAAACCTGGTATGCTTGTTTGGGGGGACCTCTAGATGAGAGCTATCGATTTTCCTCAATTTCCATCAAAAAATGTTGCCGCGGCCAACGTTCTTAGAACTTGGTTTAGTCAGAAGACTCGATATTTCCCTTTGGCACACCCTACAGGGCACATTTATGATCGGATTGCTTTGAAACCTTTCATGCTTGTTTGGGGTGACCTCTAGATGGGAGCTATCGATTTTCTTCAATTTCCATCCAAAAATGTTGCCGCAGCCAACATTCTTAGAACTTAGTTTAGTCAGACCACAATATTTCCCTTTGGCTCACCCTACAGGGCTTATTTATGATTAGATTGCTTTGAAACCTGGTATGCTTATTTATGGTGACGTCTAGATGGGAGCTATCGATTTTTTTCCATTTCCGTCAAAAAATGTTGCCACGGCCAACGTTCTTAGAATTTAGTCTAGTCAGACCACAATATTTCCCTTTTGTACACCCTACAGGGCACATTTATGATCAGATTGCTTTGAAACCTGGCATGCTTGTTGGGGGAGGCCTCTAGATGGGAGCTATCGATTTTCTTCGGTTTCTGTCAAAAAATGTTGCCACTGGCAAAAAAACTGAAATTGGTCCCAATGATCTTCAATTTTGCCATTTCATTTATAACTTACTAAGTTCAAGTTTGTCAAGTTGAGCTACAGTGTCATTGACACTTTCATTTAATTAAGGGTACCTCAGGGTTTGTACGCGAGTCTGGAAGTCTGGAAAAAGTATGGAATTTTTAACCCTTTACCCAATGCAGACGATCTCAAAATTTATTATTTTAAATACCATTTTTTAGCTCAACTTGACAAAGTCAAGCTGAGCTATTGCCATCACTTCTCGTCCGTCGGCGTACGTACGTTAGTATGTTAGTACGTTAGTACGGACGTCCACAATTTCCTTTGGCACACCTCACAGGTCGAATTTTTGATCAGATTACTTTGAAACTTGGCATGCTTGTTTGGGGTGACCTCTAGATGGGAGCTATCGATTTTCTTCAATTTCCGTTAAAAAATGTTGCCGCGGCCAACGTTCTTAGAACTTAGTTTAGTCAAACCACAATATTTCCCTTTGGCACACCCTACAGGGCACATTTATGATTTGATTGCTTTGAAACCTGGTATGCTTATTTAGGGTGACCTCTAGATGGGAGCTATCGATTTTCTTCAATTTCCGGCAAAAAATGTTGCCACGGCCAACGTTCGTAGAACTTAGTTTAGTCAGACCTCAATATTTCACTTTGGCACACCCTACAGGACACATTTATGATCAGATTGCTTTGAAACCTGGTATGCTTGTTTGGGGAGACCTCTAGATGGGTGCTATCGATTTTCTTCAATTTCTGTCAAAAAATGTTGCCGCGGGCCAACGTTCTTAGAACTTAGTTTAGTCAGAAGACTCAATATTTCCCTTTGGCACACCCTACAGGGTACATTTATGATCGGATTGCTTTGAAACCTGGTATGCTTATTTACGGTGACCTCCAGATGGGAGCTATCGATTTTCTTCCATTTCCATCAAAAAATGTTGCCACGGCCAATGTTCTTAGAATTTAGTCTAGTCAGACCACAATATTTCCCTTTTATACACCCTACAGGGCACATTTATGATCGGATTGCTTTGAACCTGGCATGCTTGTTTGGGGGAGCTATCGATTTTCTTCAGTTTCTGTCAAAAAATGTTGCCACTGGCAAAAAAAATGACATTGGTACCAATGATCTTCAATTTTGCCATTTCATTTATAACTTACCAAGTTCAAGTTTGTCAAGTTGAGCTACAGTGTCATTGACACTTTCATTTAATTTTTTCAAAGAATTTCAACAAAACCATATCATGTGACCCCTCTTTGGAACGAGCTCGATGAGCTCGTTTCAAAGAGGGGTCAAATGATATGGTTTTGTTGAAATTTTTTGAAAAATAATATTTTTTCAGCTTCTGAATTGGCATATTATGCGGGCGGATGTGGGCGATTCATTGGGTAAAGGGTTAAAAACATTTTCAGGCCTGGAAAAGGTATGGAATCTGACGTTTTCATACAAAATGGTGTGGAAAAAGAATGGAAATTTAATTAAATATATTCAAAATCTGTTTCACTGTTCATGAAGTTCAAATTTCTTTTTATTTTAGTTTTTATTTCGTTTTAAATCAAATTTCGAAACTCATAATATTTAGGCTGTTGTAACCAACCCAACATGGAAATAACCGATCTGACATGAACATTAACATCCATTAATTGATCTGAATATCTCCGTGATCAAAATGGCTGCACCCAGTGATAATGTGTTTATGTTGTGAACGTCAAGAAAAACAACACACAAATTTGAACGTTTCATCCACTAAGTTGAGGTTTTGTGTCATACCATCAACAAATTAAAGTGAAAAGAAATGGGGAAATGTTTGTTTTCAGAAACATGTTTGGAAAATCCCAAATACACGCACTGGGTTAGCAAGAACACGAAATTCAAAACAAGGTCAGAGGCAAAATGTCTCATATGTGACAAGTCTTTTGACGTCTCAAATACAGGGGAAGTGGCATTAACAAGACATAAGGCCTCCAGAAAACATAGTATTTTGGATCAAAAACTCTCAAAAAAGGAAAAAAACAGCCAACAGTTGTTGATTGACTTGTTACTAAATAATTTTAATAGCTTTGCTTCATTAGTTGTGACAATTAGTGGTAAAACGCCAGAGATCTGGCAGTGAACTTTAACTCCAACACATTGCATGTACATGTAAGTGTTTTTTAAGATATATTTTTGATTTTTCTGGTCACCCTGAAGGTTAAAAAAAAACACTGTGATGGCTGCAAAGGGTTTGGAAAAAAAGAGGAGGGTCTGGAAAAAGTATGGAATTTTTTTTCTTGGTAGGTGTGGGAACTCTGTTACCTTCATGGTGTAATCATTCCTCAAACAATTTCTAATATAGTGAGTTGAAACTTAAGGATATGTTTACACTTGCCTTTCAGATGTACAACATATATAAAGTTTGCAGAAAAATATTTTTTTACAGAATTATCAAATCAAGTTGCTCTTACATTTGGAAAAGAGGTGGGGGGAGGGGTACCTTTTTGTGTCTAGTGTTCAACCGATTACCAAAAACGGTTGTTGACCGATTACCGGTTATTTGACCTCAGAATCGGTTGATTCCGATACCGATTCTGATTGTAATACCGTGCTCTAGGTCAAGTCGAGGCTCGAAAGAACTACATTAAACTGAACATTTTTCGTTGTTAAACTTCGTTGACTGGGGTCGAAATAAAATTACCAGTCGCGCACACTTGGGCGGTAAACATGGCTCTCAGCGCCACGTTTACCGCCCAAGTGCATGCGACTGGTAATTTTACTTCTGCCTGAGTCAGTGGAGTGTAACCATCACTTTTCTGGTATGAACTAGTGATTTCGCTCAGTTGTAAGCTTTGCATATTGTTTAACTTGTATGTCCCGTAATGGGGCGTCTAGAGAGATTAAGAATACACATTGTGGTTGTTTCTCAACTTTATTGAATGGTATCATTTTACATTAACAATTAAACAATTGCAGAAGAGAATAAAATGCAATTAATGAATCATCTCAAAATGCTTGGCAACAATCGGTTGAACTGATATATCAGGAGCCGTTGCCGTTGTCATCCGATTGCCCACAATCGGCCGATTGTGGTGGCCGGTTCCGATCATCGGTTGAACACTATTTGTGTCACCCTATGGTGATACTTAGTAGTTTTTATGATTATGCCCCAATGGTCTGTAGTCTATCACATATTCATCATCTGTCATCCTCGATACATCACTCAGTAATAAATGTTTCATTTTTGTAATGCTATCCATGGTATTGCAAGCAGGGGTATATGCCTCCATGCCTCAGCATTGCTTCCCACAGCATTGCTCTAGTTTTGAAGGGTGTGATATTGATTACCAGTAATTTAGAGATTAGTATGGTCGGTTACTGATGATTAGATTAAAAATATTTTTTGTTTTTGTAGGGTGAAAGAATTAATGGTTCTCAAATCCAAAGACAGTGTCAGGTCACAGCTGTGTCATGGCATCCAAAAAAACCCATCCTTGCTGTCGGCTTTGAGAATGGTGAATTATTAATTTGGAATAATCAAGATCGAGAATTGTTTGAAGGAATTCCTCTTCATAAAACACCTATAACAGTTCTCAAATGGAACAACAATGGCTTAAGACTTGCTTCAGGAGATAAGGTGAGAATATTTCTGGCATCAGATGAGATTTGGGCAAGGTTTCTACTTGACTGCCAGGGTGTGTGTCCGGTAACCCACTTCTCTTGCTCTAGGCATCAGATTAGATGGGGGCGCGGTGGCTCAGTAGGTAGAGGTGTAGGCAGGCTGCAAGCCGAGAGGTCCTCGGTTCGAATCCCACCTGCGGTAACCGCGTTGTGTCCTTGGGCAAGACGCTTCACCCCCATTGCCCATGTGGGGGCACGATGACGCCGTGTACTAAGGCGTACTGCACGTCGATGGTAGGCATGTCTTCAACCAATCTAACCCTGCATGTGCTGCAGTGCGGAGTTACGATGTTGGGGAGTTGGCAGCTGCTTGTCGTTGCTCGGTGGTTCTCTCCGGGTACTCCGGCTTCCTCCACCCGTAAAACTGTCACGGTCATGATTAGCCATTGTGCATAAATATGTGACCTTAAAACATCAATAAATAAATAAATAATCAGATTAGATTTGGGCAAGGTTTCTACTTGACTGCCAGAGTGTGTGTCCGGTAACCCACTTCTCTTGCTTTAGGCATCAGATTAGATTTGGGCAAGGTTTCTACTTGACTGCCAGAGTGTGTGTCCGGTAACCCACTTCTCTTGCTTCAGGAGATAAGGTGAGAATATTTCTGGCATCAGATGAGATTTGGGCAAGGTTTCTACTTGACTGCCAGGGTGTGTGTCCGGTACCCCACTTCTCTTGCTTTAGGAGATAAGGTGAGAATATTCCTGGCATCTGAGATGGGATTTTGGCATGGTTTCTCGCCACTACTCGTTGGCACTGTCCGGCTACTTGGGCTTCCTCCATGCATAAAATAATGTTACTATGGCTATCAAAAGTCATTACACCCTGTTAAAAAAAAAGCACCAAAATTTGTAGTGGTTGACCCAATTTCTAGATTCGGTATCGGCTGATAATGATCCATCGAGAAACCATCAGTGGCCAACTTTCAATATCAGTGGTTGCCAATATTTCCTTTTGGACATAGAAATAAACAGCAAGTTGTTGTTTGACAATCTAATTGGAATAGGGCATAATTACTCACCAGTGTTTCCTTTTGGACGTAGAAATAAACATCAAGTTGTTGTTTGACTATCTAATTGAAATAGGGCATAATTAGTCCCCTACCGGCATCGCCGGAGGGGACTATAGATTTGCACGTCCATCCATCAGTCTGTCGGTCTGTATGTCTGTCAGTTTGTCAGTCACACTTTAGTTTTCCAGAGTTTTTTTGGAAACGCTTCAACGGAATGATTTCATTTTTAGCTTGACTGTTTACTATAGTAATGACTTTTGTCCGTCCGTCCGTCCATCTGTCCGTCTGTTAACTTTTAGAGTTTTTGTTAAAGTTTGTGGTTAAAGTTTTTTTACTGAAGGTTCAATTGGGTTTTTTTTTTTTTTTTTCGTGTTTAGTTGACATTTGGAGTTTTGGTTAAAGTTTGTGGTTAAAGTTTTTTATTCAACCTTCAAGTACAGGCTATACCCAGTAGTTCTTGTCTGATCATCACAAAATTTCATATGCAGGTTTTAGGTCATGTGTACATGAGAACGTCCCCTTTTGGTTGTGATCGGTCAACCGGTATGGCTGCCCGAGCCCAAAACCCGAAAACCATTAACACAGTCTACAGGTCGTATTTATGAAGGGATTTCATTGCAACTTCATAATGCCTAGATGAGAACGTCTATGTTTGGGCATGATCTGTCAACTGTGCCCAAGCCCGAAACCCAAAAACTTTTAGCACAGTCTGCAGGTCATGTTTAATATGGATGGATTTCATTGTAACTTGATACGATGACTCTGTATGATGTCTAGATGAGAATTTCTGCATTTGGCCTTGATTTATCAACCGTGACGACTGCCCGAGCCCAAAACCCGAAAACCTTCAGCACAGTCTACAGGTCATATTTATGGAGGGATTTCATTGTAACTTGATAGGTTGACTTCATATAATGTCTACATGAGAAAGTCCCCGTTTGGACGTGATTGAGCAACTGTGATGGCTACAGGTGCCCGAAGCCCGAAAACCTTCAGCACAGTCTACAGGTCATATTTATGAAGGGATTTCATTGTAACTTTGTAGGGTCAATCCACATGATGCCCAGATGAGAATGTCCCCTTTTGGATGCGATCATTCAACCATGATGGCTGCCTGAGCCTGAAGCCTGAAAACCTTTAGCACAGTCTACAAGTCATATTTATGAAGGGATTTCATTGTAACTTGATAAGCTGACTTCATATAATGTCTAGATGAGAACATCCTCTTTTGGGCAACTGTGACGGCAACAGGGGCCCGAAGCCTGAAAACATTTAGCACAGTCTACAGATCATATTTATGGAGGGATTTCATTGTAACTTGATAGGTTGACTTCATAAATGTCTAGATGAGAACGTCCCCTTTTAGGCAACTGTGATGGCAACAGAGGCCCGAAGCCCAAAAATCTTTAGAATATTCCACAGGCCAAAATTATAAAGGGATTTCATTGTAGCTTGGTAGGATGACTCCAAGTTTGTGGTTAAAAACCCAGACAAACACCACCCCGCCCCTACCCTTCCCCCCCCCCCCCCCCCCCCAATTAGGCTTTTTTTTTTCCTTTTTTCCTCCATTATGCATTTTGAACTATTTACAGTCACTACATGTGGAACCTTTTTTTTTTTTTAAACTTATATACCCCCCATCTCCCACCCCCACCCCCAAACCCACCCCACCCCAGGGGCCAATTAGGCACTTTTTTTTCTTTTGTCAAAAATACTGGTTTACAGTTTTGTTTAAAAACCCAGACAAACACCACCGCGCCCACCCTCCCCAAATTGGGCATTTTTTTTTTTTTTATTTCCTCCAATATGCATTTTGAACTATTTACAGTCACTACATGCAGAACCTTTTTTTTCCTTTTGTCAAAAATGCTTTTTTACAGTTTTGGTTAAAGTTTGTGGTTAAAAATCCAGACAGAAATTATCATCACCCCTCCCCCCTCCCGCCTCCCCTCCCCCCCCCCCCAATTAGGCATTTTTTTCTTTTTTCTTTCCTCGAATATGCATTTTGAACTATTTACAGTCACTACATGCAGAACCTTTTTTTAACCACATGTACCCCCCCCACACACACACACCTCCACCCCACCCTCCCCACCCCCTGGGGGTGGGGCAATTAGGCACCTTTTTTTTCTTTCATCAAAAATGCTTTTTTACAGTTTTGGTTGAAGTTTGTGGTAACCACAAAAACCCAGACAAACACCACCCCACCCCCACACCCCCACACCCCCACCCCATAGTGCCAGTTAGGTATTTTTTTTTCTCTGCTTAAAATGCATTCTGAAGTATTTAGACTGACCACGTGGAAAAAAAAATGGACTCCCCCTGACACACCCCCACTCTCCCCCACCCCTCACCCCCACCCACCTCCTCCTCACCCAGGGCCATTCATGCAATATTTTTTCTTTGGTACAAAATGCATTTTTAGCCTGACTGTTTATAGTCAGGGCTATAGTCATGACTTTCGTCTGTGTGTCTGTCAGTCCATCCATCTGTCTGAAAACAATTGGTTGCCGACTGATAACTCCAGTTTGGATTATTTGATTTCAACCAAAGTTGATATGTGTATTTTCCAGCTAGTAATACAGGCCAGGTTTGAATATAGGTTCCACAACTCCCCCTGACACACCCCCACTCTCCCCCACCTCTCACCCCCACCCACCTCCTCCTCACCCAGGGCCATTCATGCAATATTTTTTAAATTTGGTACAAAATGCATTTTTAGCCTGACTGTTTATAGTCAGGGCTATAGTCATGACTTTCGTCTGTGCGTCTGTCGGTCCATCCATCTGTCTGTAAACAATTGGTTGCCGACTGATAACTCCAGTTTGGATTATTTGGTTTCAACCAAAGTTGATATGTGTATTTTCCAGCTAGTAATACAGGCCAGGTTTGAATATAGGTTCCACAACTCCCCGTGTCACTTAGGCAATTATTCCCAAAATGCATTTTGAAGGATTGGGAGTTATTACATGCAAAAAATAAAATTGACTCATTTTTTACTTCTAACCATGGCTTATTAGTCCTTATTGGAACAAGCTCATCAAGTTTGTTCCATTAATAGGTCATGAGGTATGTTTTGAAGTAGAGAAATGAAAAAATAAAATTTGAATAGCAAATTTTGTATATCACGTCAGCAGATATGGCAAATTCGTTAGGTAAACTGTTAACAAAAAATGGCTCCGACTATTTTGTGTCGAAGCATTGCCATTCCTGGGAAAGTCTGGCTGCTTGCGTGACATCACTCTAGTTGGTAAATTACTATAGAACGATGACTTACAGATCATGTTTGAGTTTCATGCTGATTGCATTATTCTTGTGTGAGTTACGGCCCTTGGAAATATGGGAAAAAGCACTAAAATATCATTTTTCCGGAGTTTTTTTGGAAACGCTTCAACGGAATGATTTCACTTTTGGTAACCTACTATAGAATGATGACTTACAGATCAAGTTTGAGTTTCATGCTGATTGCCTTATTATTGCCCTTGGTAATATGGAAAAGTGCCAAAATATCAGTTTTCCGGACTTTTTCTGGAAACGCTTCAACGGAATGATTTCATCTTTGGTAACCTACTATAGAACGATGACGTACAGATCACATTTCATTTACTCTCTGTCCATCGATCCGTCAGTCTGTCAGTCAGTCTGTCGGTCATACTTTAGTTTTCCGGACTTTTTTTGGAAATGCTTCAACGGAATGATTTCATTTTTGGTAACCTACTATAGAACGATGACTTACGGATCAAGTTTCATTTACACTCTGTCCATCCCTCCGTCAGTCTGTCAGTCAGTCTGTCGGTCATACTTTAGTTTTCCAGACTTTTTTTGGAAACGCTTCAACTGAATGATTTCATTTTTGGTAACCTACTATAGAATGGTGACTTACAGATCAAGTTTCATTTGTACTCTGTCCATCCGTCAGTCAGTCTGTCAGTCATACTTTAGTTTTCCGGACTTTTTTTTGGAAATGCTTCAACCGAATGATTTCATTCTTGGTAGCCTACTATAGAACGATGACTTACAAATCAAGTTTGAGTTTCATGCGGATTGCATTATTCTTGTGTGAGTTATGGCCCTTGGAAATATGGAAAAGCGCCAAAATATCTGTTTTCTGGACTTTTTTTTGGAAATGCTTCAACGGAATTCATGATGGTCACATCTAGGTTGTAACATTTGTATAATTATTAATGCTCATTAGTCCGGTAGGGGACATTGCAGGGATTTTTCTACCTTTTTTGGGAAAGGGTCCAGGGGCCTTTCCAATTGGGAAAATTAGCGTCGCAGAGGCCACAAGTGGGAATTTATCTGAGCGACTATCAACAAGAAATAAATAAACTTACTAGCATATCCTTGCGAGAAATCAGTCTATTAATCAATGAAAACCTGTTGTATAATTGTATTTACCCACTGGCTGCTTAGAATTATTAAATTGTACTGGTGATTAATCAATCCTAGTGATGAAAAAGGATTGATTAATGATCACCCACATACATAAGTCCTCACCTAAGCAAGCCAAGTTCAGTCAGCAGGAGTACTTGGCCTGGTGGACGGTTTGGGTAAAATAATTGTGGACAGTTCGTTCTGGGGACGAAAGTCTATTCAGGTTTCATGACATCAGTCAGCAGGAGTAACAGACCTGGGGAACGGTTTGAATAAAATACAGGTTACCAGACAGGATTTCAGACGTGAGCTGAACCTAAAAATTGGTACCGTGCTTTAAGAAGCACGGAACTCGCCTGTAACAAAATTTAGGTACCATTCGTGAGCCGTTATGGTTGACAGCGATGCATTTTGTCACTTTGACTCACGCACTGCGAGTCGCGTCATTCAGTTATGATTCTATGCACATCAAGGGAGCTAATTTAGAGTGCTGATTCTAGGAACACACTGTCAAGGATGCTCCTTGACACTGTCAAATGGTTTCAAAACAACACAAGTGAATACCCTTCGTACTGAAACAATTCACACTGCGAAGTCCTCTGGCAAATATTATTCGGTGCTGGTCACTTAAAAATAATCGACTGGTCACACAGAAATGAATTCTCAACTGCCGTGAATTGGGAATTTTTGGGAGCAAATTGGACTATTTTCGATTGGGAATGGGGCCGATATTCGGCCCCTCTCGTCGGTCAAAAAACCCCTGCATTGTATTGCTTCAGCGATACGTGCACTCTTGTTAATCACTAATGTTTCCTTTTGGACATAGAAATAAACATCAAGCTGTTGTTTGACAATCTAATAGTAATAGGGCATAATTAATCATTTAGGAAAATAGCCTTAATTTAATAATAGTAGACAGGAATAATAGTACAGGGTGGGAAAATAGCCTTAATTTAATAATCGTACAGACCAGAATAATAGTACAGGGTGGGAAAATAGCCTTAATTTAATAATAGTACAGACCAGAATAATAGTACAGGGTGGGAAAATAGCCTTAATTTAATAATAGTACAAACCAGAATAATAGTACAGGGTGGGAAAATAGCCTTAATTTAATAATAGTACAAACCAGAATAATAGTACAGGGTGGGAAAATAGCCTTAATTTAATAATAGTACAAACCAGAATAATAGTACAGGGTGGGAAAATAGCCTTAATTTAATAATAGTACAAACCAGAATAATAGTACAGGGTGGGAAAATAGCCTTAATTTAATAATAGTACAAACCAGAATAATAGTACAGGGTGGGAAAATAGCCTTAATTTAATAATAGTACAAACCAGAATAATAGTACAGGGTGGGAAAATAGCCTTAATTTAATAATAGTACAAACCAGAATAATAGTACAGGGTGGGAAAATAGCCTTAATTTAATAATAGTAGACAGGAATAATAGTACAGGGTGGGAAAATAGCCTTAATTTAATAATCGTACAGACCAGAATAATAGTACAGGGTGGGAAAATAGCCTTAATTTAATAATAGTAGACAGGAATAATAGTACAGGGTGGGAAAATAGCCTTAATTTAATAATCGTACAGACCAGAATAATAGTACAGGGTGGGAAAATAGCCTTAATTTAATAATAGTACAAACCAGGATAATAGTGCAGGGTGGGAAAATAGCCCTAATTTAATAATAGTAGACAGGAATAATAGAACAGGGTGGGAAAATAGCCTTAATTTAATAATCGTACAGACCAGAATAATAGTACAGGGTGGGAAAATAGCCTTAATTTAATAATAGTACAAACCAGGATAATAGTACAGGGTGGGAAAATAGCCTTAATTTAATAATAGTACAAACCAGAATAATAGTACAGGGTGGGAAAATAGCCTTAATTTAATAATAGTACAAACCAGAATAATAGTACAGGGTGGGAAAATAGCCTTAATTTAATAATAGTACAAACCAGAATAATAGTACAGGGTGGGAAAATAGCCTTAATTTAATAATAGTACAAACCAGAATAATAGTACAGGGTGGGAAAATAGCCTTAATTTAATAATAGTACAAACCAGAATAATAGTACAGGGTGGGAAAATAGCCTTAATTTAATAATAGTACAAACCAGAATAATAGTACAGGGTGGGAAAATAGCCTTAATTTAATAATAGTACAAACCAGAATAATAGTACAGGGTGGGAAAATAGCCTTAATTTAATAATAGTAGACAGGAATAATAGAACAGGGTGGGAAAATAGCCTTAATTTAATAATCGTACAGACCAGAATAATAGTACAGGGTGGGAAAATAGCCTTAATTTAATAATAGTACAAACCAGAATAATAGTACAGGGTGGGAAAATAGCCTTAATTTAATAATAGTAGACAGGAATAATAGAACAGGGTGGGAAAATAGCCTTAATTTAATAATCGTACAGACCAGAATAATATTACAGGGTGGGAAAATAGCCTTAATTTAATAATAGTACAAACCAGAATAATAGTACAGGGTGGGAAAATAGCCTTAATTTAATAATAGTAGACAGGAATAATAGAACAGGGTGGGAAAATAGCCTTAATTTAATAATCGTACAGACCAGAATAATAGTACAGGGTGGGAAAATAGCCTTAATTTAATAATAGTACAAACCAGAATAATAGTACAGGGTGGGAAAATAGCCTTAATTTAATAATAGTAGACAGGAATAATAGAACAGGGTGGGAAAATAGCCTTAATTTAATAATAGTACAGATCAGAATAATAAATAGAACAGGGTGGGAAAATAGCCTTAATTTAATAATAGTACAAACCAGAATAATAGTACAGGGTGGGAAAATAGCCTTAATTTAATAATAGTACAAACCAGAATAATAGTACAGGGTGGGAAAATAGCCTTAATTTAATAATAGTACAAACCAGAATAATAGTACAGGGTGGGAAAATAGCCTTAATTTAATAATAGTACAAACCAGAATAATAGTACAGGGTGGGAAAATAGCCTTAATTTAATAATAGTACAAACCAGAATAATAGTACAGGGTGGGAAAATAACCTTAATTTAATAATAGTACAAACCAGAATAATAGTACAGGGTGGGAAAATAGCCTTAATTTAATAATAGTAGACAGGAATAATAGAACAGGGTGGGAAAATAGCCTTGATTTAATAATAGTAGACAGGAATAATAGAACAGGGTGGGAAAATAGCCTTCATTTAATAATAGTAGACAGGAATAATAGAACAGGGTGGGAAAATAGCCTTAATTTAATAATAGTACAAACCAGGATAATAGTACATGGTGGGAAAATAGTCTTAATTTAATAATAGTACAAACCAGGATAATAGTACAGGGTGGGAAAATAGCCTTAATTTAATAATAGTACAAACCAGGATAATAGTACAGGGTGGGAAAATAGCCTTAATTTAATAATAGTACAAACCAGGATAATATTACAGGGTGGGAAAATAGCCTTAATTTAATAATAGTAGACAGGAATAATAGAACAGGGTGGGAAAATAGCCTTGATTTAATAATAGTAGACAGGAATAATAGAACAGGGTGGGAAAATAGCCTTAATTTAATAATAGTACAAACCAAAATAATAGTACAGGGTGGGAAAATAGCCTTAATTTAATAATAGTAGACAGGAATAATAGAACAGGGTGGGAAAATAGCCTTGATTTAATAATAGTACAAACCAGGATAATAGTGCAGGGTGGGAAAATAGCCTTAATTTAATAATAGTAGACAGGAATAATAGAACAGGGTGGGAAAATAGCCTTGATTTAATAATAGTACAAACCAGGATAATAGTACAGTGTGGGAAAATAGCCTTAATTTAATAATAGTACAAACCAGAATAATAGTACAGGGTGGGAAAATAGCCTTAATTTAATAATAGTGCAAACCAGAATAATAGTACAGGGTGGGAAAATAGCCTTAATTTAATAATAGTACAAACCAGAATAATAGTACAGGGTGGGAAAATAGCCTTAATTTAATAACAGTACAAACCAGAATAATAGTACAGGGTGGGAAAATAGCCTTAATTTAATAATAGTACAAACCAGAATAATAGTACAGGGTGGGAAAATAGCCTTAATTTAATAATAGTAGACAGGAATAATAGAACAGGGTGGGAAAATAGCCTTGATTTAATAATAGTAGACAGGAATAATAGAACAGGGTGGGAAAATAGCCTTAATTTAATAATAGTAGACAGGAATAATAGAACAGGGTGGGAAAATAGCCTTAATTTAATAATAGTACAAACCAGGATAATAGTACATGGTGGGAAAATAGCCTTAATTTAATAATAGTACAAACCAGGATAATAGTACAGGGTGGGAAAATAGCCTTAATTGAATAATAGTTCAAACGGGACAATAGTACAGGGTGGGAAAATAGCCTTAACTTAATAATAGTAGACAGGAATAATAGTACAGGGTGGGAAAATAGCCTTAATTTAATAATAGTACAAACCACAATAATAGTACAGGGTGGGAAAATAGCCTTAATTTAATAATAGTACAAACCAGAATAATAGTACAGGGTGGGAAAATAGCCTTGATTTAATAATAGTAGACCGGAATAATAGAACAGGGTGGGAAAATAGCCTTGATTTAATAATAGTAGACCGGAATAATAGAACAGCGTGGGAAAATAGCCTTGATTTAATAATAGTAGACCGGAATAATAGTACAGGGTGGGAAAATAGCCCGAATTTAATAATAGTACAAACCAGGACAATAGTACAGGGTGGGAAAATAGCCTTAATTTAATAATAGTACAAACCAGGATAATAGTACAGGGTGGGAAAATAGCCTTAATTTAATAATAGTACAAACCAGAATAATAGTACAGGGTGGGAAAATAGCCTTGATTTAATAATAGTACAAACAGGACAATAGTACAGGGTGGGAAAATAGCCTTGACTTAATAATAGTAGACAGGAATAATAGTACAGGGTGGGAAAATAGCCTTAATTGAATAATAGTACAAACCAGGATAATAGTACAGGGTGGGAAAATAGCCTTAATTTAATAATAGTACAAACGGGACAATAGTACAGGGTGGGAAAATAGCCTTAACTTAATAATAGTAGACAGGAATAATAGTACAGGGTGGGAAAATAGCCTTAATTTAATAATAGTACAAACCAGGATAATAGTACAGGGTGGGAAAATAGCCTTAATTTAATAATAGTACAAACCAGAATAATAGTACAGGGTGGGAAAATAGCCATAATTTAATAATAGTACAAATGGGACAATAGTACAGGGTGGGAAAATAGCCTTAACTTAATAATAGTAGACAGGAATAATAGTACAGGGTGGGAAAATAGCCTTAATTGAATAATAGTACAAACCAGGATAATAGTACAGGGTGGAAAAATAGCCTTAATTTAATAATAGTACAAACGGGACAATAGTACAGGGTGGGAAAATAGCCTTAACTTAATAATAGTAGACAGGAATAATAGTACAGGGTGGGAAAATAGCCTTAATTGAATAATAGTACAAACCAGGATAATAGTACAGGGTGGGAAAATAGCCTTAATTGAATAATAGTACAAACGGGACAATAGTACAGGGTGGGAAAATAGCCTTAACTTAATAATAGTAGACAGGAATAATAGTATAGGCTGGGAAAATAGCCTTAATTGAATAATAGTACAAATGGGACAATAGTACAGGGTGGGAAAATAGCCTTAACTTAATAATAGTAGACAGGAATAATAGTACAGGGTGGGAAAATAGCCTTAATTTAATAATAGTACAAACGCGACAATAGTACAGGGTGGGAAAATAGCTTTAACGTAATAATAGTAGACAGGAATAATAGTACAGGGTGGGAAAATAGCCTTAATTGAATAATAGTACAAACCAGGATAATAGTACATGGTGGGAAAATAGCCTTAATTGAATAATAGTACAAACGGGACAATAGTACAGGGTGGGAAAATAGCCTTAACTTAATAATAGTAGACAGGAATAATAGTACAGGGTGGGAAAATAGCCTTAAATTAATAATAGTACAAACGCGACAATAGTACAGGGTGGGAAAATAGCTTTAACGTAATAATAGTAGACAGGAATAATAGTACAGGGTGGGAAAATAGCCTTAATTGAATAATAGTACAAACCAGGATAATAGTACATGGTGGGAAAATAGCTTTAATTTAATAATAGTACAAACCAGAATAATAGTACAGGGTGGGAAAATAGCCTTAATTTAATAATAGTACAAACCAGAATAATAGTACAGGGTGGGAAAATAGCCTTAATTTAATAATAGTACAAACCAGAATAATAGTACAGGGTGGGAAAATAGCCTTAATTTAATAATAGTACAAACCAGAATAATAGTACAGGGTGGGAAAATAGCCTTAATTTAATAATAGTACAAACCAGAATAATAGTACAGGGTGGGAAAATAACCTTAATTTAATAATAGTACAAACCAGAATAATAGAACAGGGTGGGAAAATAGCCTTAATTTAATAATAGTAGACAGGAATAATAGAACAGGGTGGGAAAATAGCCTTGATTTAATAATAGTAGATAGGAATAATAGAACAGGGTGGGAAAATAGCCTTAATTTAATAATAGTAGACAGGAATAATAGAACAGGGTGGGAAAATAGCCTTAATTTAATAATAGTACAAACCAGGATAATAGTACATGGTGGGAAAATAGCCTTAATTTAATAATAGTACAAACCAGGATAATAGTACAGGGTGGGAAAATAGCCTTAATTTAATAATAGTACAAACCAGGATAATAGTACAGGGTGGGAAAATAGCCTTAATTTAATAATAGTAGAAACCAGGATAATATTACAGGGTGGGAAAATAGCCTTAATTTAATAATAGTAGACAGGAATAATAGAACAGGGTGGGAAAATAGCCTTGATTTAATAATAGTAGACAGGAATAATAGAACAGGGTGGGAAAATAGCCTTAATTTAATAATAGTACAAACCAAAATAATAGTACAGGGTGGGAAAATAGCCTCAATTTAATAATAGTAGACAGGAATAATAGAACAGGGTGGGAAAATAGCCTTGATTTAATAATAGTACAAACCAGGATAATAGTGCAGGGTGGGAAAATAGCCTTAATTTAATAATAGTAGACAGGAATAATAGAACAGGGTGGGAAAATAGCCTTGATTTAATAATAGTACAAACCAGGATAATAGTACAGTGTGGGAAAATAGCCTTAATTTAATAATAGTACAAACCAGAATAATAGTACAGGGTGGGAAAATAGCCTTAATTTAATAATAGTGCAAACCAGAATAATAGTACAGGGTGGGAAAATAGCCTTAATTTAATAATAGTACAAACCAGAATAATAGTACAGGGTGGGAAAATAGCCTTAATTTAATAATAGTACAAACCAGAATAATAGTACAGGGTGGGAAAATAGCCTTAATTTAATAATAGTACAAACCAGAATAATAGTACAGGGTGGGAAAATAGCCTTAATTTAATAATAGTAGACAGGAATAATAGAACAGGGTGGGAAAATAGCCTTGATTTAATAATAGTAGACAGGAATAATAGAACAGGGTGGGAAAATAGCCTTAATTTAATAATAGTAGACAGGAATAATAGAACAGGGTGGGAAAATAGCCTTAATTTAATAATAGTACAAACCAGGATAATAGTACATGGTGGGAAAATAGCCTTAATTTAATAATAGTACAAACCAGGATAATAGTACAGGGTGGGAAAATAGCCTTAATTTAATAATAGTACAAACCAGGATAATAGTACAGGGTGGGAAAATAGCCTTAATTTAATAATAGTACAAACCAGGATAATATTACAGGGTGGGAAAATAGCCTTAATTTAATAATAGTAGACAGGAATAATAGAACAGGGTGGGAAAATAGCCTTGATTTAATAATAGTAGACAGGAATAATAGAACAGGGTGGGAAAATAGCCTTAATTTAATAATAGTACAAACGCGACAATAGTACAGGGTGGGAAAATAGCTTTAACGTAATAATAGTAGACAGGAATAATAGTACAGGGTGGGAAAATAGCCTTAATTGAATAATAGTACAAACCAGGATAATAGTACATGGTGGGAAAATAGCCTTAATTGAATAATAGTACAAACGGGACAATAGTACAGGGTGGGAAAATAGCCTTAACTTAATAATAGTAGACAGGAATAATAGTACAGGGTGGGAAAATAGCCTTAAATTAATAATAGTACAAACGCGACAATAGTACAGGGTGGGAAAATAGCTTTAACGTAATAATAGTAGACAGGAATAATAGTACAGGGTGGGAAAATAGCCTTAATTGAATAATAGTACAAACCAGGATAATAGTACATGGTGGGAAAATAGCTTTAATTTAATAATAGTACAAACCAGAATAATAGTACAGGGTGGGAAAATAGCCTTAATTTAATAATAGTACAAACCAGAATAATAGTACAGGGTGGGAAAATAGCCTTAATTTAATAATAGTACAAACCAGAATAATAGTACAGGGTGGGAAAATAGCCTTAATTTAATAATAGTACAAACCAGAATAATAGTACAGGGTGGGAAAATAGCCTTAATTTAATAATAGTACAAACCAGAATAATAGTACAGGGTGGGAAAATAACCTTAATTTAATAATAGTACAAACCAGAATAATAGTACAGGGTGGGAAAATAGCCTTAATTTAATAATAGTAGACAGGAATAATAGAACAGGGTGGGAAAATAGCCTTGATTTAATAATAGTAGACAGGAATAATAGAACAGGGTGGGAAAATAGCCTTAATTTAATAATAGTAGACAGGAATAATAGAACAGGGTGGGAAAATAGCCTTAATTTAATAATAGTACAAACCAGGATAATAGTACATGGTGGGAAAATAGCCTTAATTTAATAATAGTACAAACCAGGATAATAGTACAGGGTGGGAAAATAGCCTTAATTTAATAATAGTACAAACCAGGATAATAGTACAGGGTGGGAAAATAGCCTTAATTTAATAATAGTACAAACCAGGATAATATTACAGGGTGGGAAAATAGCCTTAATTTAATAATAGTAGACAGGAATAATAGAACAGGGTGGGAAAATAGCCTTGATTTAATAATAGTAGACAGGAATAATAGAACAGGGTGGGAAAATAGCCTTAATTTAATAATAGTACAAACCAAAATAATAGTACAGGGTGGGAAAATAGCCTTAATTTAATAATAGTAGACAGGAATAATAGAACAGGGTGGGAAAATAGCCTTGATTTAATAATAGTACAAACCAGGATAATAGCGCAGGGTGGGAAAATAGCCTTAATTTAATAATAGTAGACAGGAATAATAGAACAGGGTGGGAAAATAGCCTTGATTTAATAATAGTACAAACCAGGATAATAGTACAGTGTGGGAAAATAGCCTTAATTTAATAATAGTACAAACCAGAATAATAGTACAGGGTGGGAAAATAGCCTTAATTTAATAATAGTGCAAACCAGAATAATAGTACAGGGTGGGAAAATAGCCTTAATTTAATAATAGTACAAACCAGAATAATAGTACAGGGTGGGAAAATAGCCTTAATTTAATAATAGTACAAACCAGAATAATAGTACAGGGTGGGAAAATAGCCTTAATTTAATAATAGTACAAACCAGAATAATAGTACAGGGTGGGAAAATAGCCTTAATTTAATAATAGTAGACAGGAATAATAGAACAGGGTGGGAAAATAGCCTTGATTTAATAATAGTAGACAGGAATAATAGAACAGGGTGGGAAAATAGCCTTAATTTAATAATAGTAGACGGGAATAATAGAACAGGGTGGGAAAATAGCCTTAATTTAATAATAGTACAAACCAGGATAATAGTACATGGTGGGAAAATAGCCTTAATTTAATAATAGTACAAACCAGGATAATAGTACAGGGTGGGAAAATAGCCTTAATTTAATAATAGTACAAACCAGGATAATAGTACAGGGTGGGAAAATAGCCTTAATTTAATAATAGTACAAACCAGGATAATATTACAGGGTGGGAAAATAGCCTTAATTTAATAATAGTAGACAGGAATAATAGAACAGGGTGGGAAAATAGCCTTGATTTAATAATAGTAGACAGGAATAATAGAACAGGGTGGGAAAATAGCCTTAATTTAATAATAGTACAAACCAAAATAATAGTACAGGGTGGGAAAATAGCCTTAATTTAATAATAGTAGACAGGAATAATAGAACAGGGTGGGAAAATAGCCTTGATTTAATAATAGTACAAACCAGGATAATAGTGCAGGGTGGGAAAATAGCCTTAATTTAATAATAGTAGACAGGAATAATAGAACAGGGTGGGAAAATAGCCTTGATTTAATAATAGTACAAACCAGGATAATAGTACAGTGTGGGAAAATAGCCTTAATTTAATAATAGTACAAACCAGAATAATAGTACAGGGTGGGAAAATAGCCTTAATTTAATAATAGTACAAACCAGAATAATAGTACAGGGTGGGAAAATAGCCTTAATTTAATAATAGTACAAACCAGGATAATAGTACAGGGTGGGAAAATAGCTCGAAATTAATAATAGTACAAACCAGAATAATAGTACAGGGTGGGAAAATAGCCTTAATTTAATAATAGTACAAACCAGAATAATAGTACAGGGTGGGAAAATAGCCTTAATTGAATAATAGTTCAAACGGGACAATAGTACAGGGTGGGAAAATAGCCTTAACTTAATAATAGTAGACAGGAATAATAGTACAGGGTGGGAAAATAGCCTTAATTTAATAATAGTACAAACCAGAATAATAGTACAGGGTGGGAAAATAGCCTTAATTTAATAATAGTACAAACCAGAATAATAGTACAGGGTGGGAAAATAGCCTTAATTTAATAATAGTACAAACCAGAATAATAGTACAGGGTGGGAAAATAGCCTTAATTTAATAATAGTACAAACCAGAATAATAGTACAGGGTGGGAAAATAGCCTTGATTTAATAATAGTAGACCGGAATAATAGAACAGGGTGGGAAAATAGCCTTGATTTAATAATAGTAGACCGGAATAATAGAACAGCGTGGGAAAATAGCCTTGATTTAATAATAGTAGACCGGAATAATAGTACAGGGTGGGAAAATAGCCCGAATTTAATAATAGTACAAACCAGGACAATAGTACAGGGTGGGAAAATAGCCTTAATTTAATAATAGTACAAACCAGGATAATAGTACAGGGTGGGAAAATAGCCTTAATTTAATAATAGTACAAACCAGAATAATAGTACAGGGTGGGAAAATAGCCTTGATTTAATAATAGTACAAACAGGACAATAGTACAGGGTGGGAAAATAGCCTTGACTTAATAATAGTAGACAGGAATAATAGTACAGGGTGGGAAAATAGCCTTAATTGAATAATAGTACAAACCAGGATAATAGTACAGGGTTGGAAAATAGCCTTAATTTAATAATAGTACAAACCAGAATAATAGTACAGGGTGGGAAAATAGCCATAATTTAATAATAGTACAAATGGGACAATAGTACAGGGTGGGAAAATAGCCTTAACTTAATAATAGTAGACAGGAATAATAGTACAGGGTGGGAAAATAGCCTTAATTGAATAATAGTACAAACCAGGATAATAGTACAGGGTGGAAAAATAGCCTTAATTTAATAATAGTACAAACGGGACAATAGTACAGGGTGGGAAAATAGCCTTAACTTAATAATAGTAGACAGGAATAATAGTACAGGGTGGGAAAATAGCCTTAATTGAATAATAGTACAAACCAGGATAATAGTACAGGGTGGGAAAATAGCCTTAATTGAATAATAGTACAAACGGGACAATAGTACAGGGTGGGAAAATAGCCTTAACTTAATAATAGTAGACAGGAATAATAGTATAGGCTGGGAAAATAGCCTTAATTGAATAATAGTACAAATGGGACAATAGTACAGGGTGGGAAAATAGCCTTAACTTAATAATAGTAGACAGGAATAATAGTACAGGGTGGGAAAATAGCCTTAATTTAATAATAGTACAAACGCGACAATAGTACAGGGTGGGAAAATAGCTTTAACGTAATAATAGTAGACAGGAATAATAGTACAGGGTGGGAAAATAGCCTTAATTGAATAATAGTACAAACCAGGATAATAGTACATGGTGGGAAAATAGCCTTAATTGAATAGTAGTACAAACGGGACAATAGTACAGGGTGGGAAAATAGCCTTAACTTAATAATAGTAGACAGGAATAATAGTACAGGGTGGGAAAATAGCCTTAATTTAATAATAGTACAAACGGGACAATAGTACAGGGTGGGAAAATAGCCTTAACGTAATAATAGTAGACAGGAATAATAGTACAGGGTGGGAAAATAGCCTTAATTTAATAATAGTACAAACCAGGATAATAGTACAGGGTGGGAAAATAGCCTTAATTTAATAATAGTACAAACCAGAATAATAGTACAGGGTGGGAAAATAGCCTTGATTTAATAATAGTAGACAGGAATAATAGAACAGGGTGGGAAAATAGCCTTAACTTAATAATAGTAGACAGGAATAATAGTACAGGGTGGGAAAATAGCCTTAATTGAATAATAGTACAAATGGGACAATAGTACAGGGTGGGAAAATAGCCTTAACTTAATAATAGTAGACAGGAATAATAATACAGGGTGGGAAAATAGCCTTAACTTAATAATAGTAGACAGGAATAATAGTACAGGGTGGGAAAATAGCCTTAATTTAATAATAGTACAAACGGGACAATAGTACAGGGTGGGAAAATAGCCTTAACTTAATAATAGTAGACAGGAATAATAGTACAGGGTGGGAAAATAGCCTTAACTTAATAATAGTAGACAGGAATAATAGTACAGGGTGGGAAAATAGCCTTAATTGAATAATAGTACAAACCAGGATAATAGTACATGGTGGGAAAATAGCCTTAATTGAATAATAGTACAAACGGGACAATAGTACAGGGTGGGAAAATAGCCTTAACGTAATAATAGTAGACAGGAATAATAGTACAGGGTGGGAAAATAGCCTTAATTTAATAATAGTACAAACCAGGATAATAGTACAGGGTGGGAAAATAGCCTTAATTTAATAATAGTACAAACCAGAATAATAGTACAGGGTGGGAAAATAGCCTTGATTTAATAATAGTAGACAGGAATAATAGAACAGGGTGGGAAAATAGCCTTAACTTAATAATAGTAGACAGGAATAATAGTACAGGGTGGGAAAATAGCCTTAATTGAATAATAGTACAAATGGGACAATAGTACAGGGTGGGAAAATAGCCTTAACTTAATAATAGTAGACAGGAATAATAATACAGGGTGGGAAAATAGCCTTAACTTAATAATAGTAGACAGGAATAATAGTACAGGGTGGGAAAATAGCCTTAATTTAATAATAGTACAAACGGGACAATAGTACAGGGTGGGAAAATAGCCTTAACTTAATAATAGTAGACAGGAATAATAGTACAGGGTGGGAAAATAGCCTTAACTTAATAATAGTAGACAGGAATAATAGTACAGGGTGGGAAAATAGCCTTAATTTAATAATAGTACAAACGGGACAATAGTACAGGGTGGGAAAATAGCCTTAACTTAATAATAGTAGACAGGAATAATAGTACAGGGTGGGAAAATAGCCTTAATTGAATAATAGTACAAACCAAAACCAGGATAATAGTACAGGGTGGGAAAATAGCCTTAATTTAATAATAGTACAAACAGGACAATAGTACAGGGTGGGAAAATAGCCTTAACTTAATAATAGTAGACAGGAATAATAGTACAGGGTGGGAAAATAGCCTTAATTGAATAATAGTACAAACCAGGATAGTAGTACAGGGTGGGAAAATAGCCTTAATTTAATAATAGTACAAACGGGACAATAGTACAGGGTGGGAAAATAGCCTTAACTTACTAATAGTAGACAGGAATAATAGTACAGGGTGGGAAAATAGCCTTAATTTAATAATAGTACAAACGGGACAATAGTACAGGGTGGGAAAATAGCCTTAATTTAATAATAGTACAAACCGGGACAATAGTACAGGGTGGGAAAATAGCTTGAATTTAATATTAGTAGAGTTCGGAATAATTGTACAGGATGCATAAATAGCCCGAATTTAATAATAGTACAGGCAGAATAATAGTACAGGGTGGGAAAATAGCCTTAATTAGTCCCCTACCGGCATCGCCGGAGGGGACTATAGGTTTGCACTCTGTCCATCCATCAGTCTGTCAGTCTGTCCGTCACACTTGAGTTTTCCAGAGTTTTTTTTTGGAAATGCTTCAACGGAATGATTTCAGTTTTGGTAACCTACTATAGAACGATGACTTACAGATCAAGTTTGAGTTTCATGCTGATTGCATTATTCTTGTGTGAGTTACGGCCCTTGGAAATATGGAAAAGCACCAAAATATCAGTTTTCCGGATTTTTTGGGGAATCGCTTCAACGGAATGATTTCATTTTTGGTTAACTACTATAGAACAATGGCTTACAGATCAAGTTTCAGTTTCATGCTGATTGCTTTATTCTTGTGTGAGTTATGGCCCTTCTAAATATGGAAAAGCACCAAAATATCAGTTTTCCGGAATTTTTTTTAACGCTTCAACGGAATTCATGGTGATCACATCTAGGTTATAACATTTGTATAATTATTAATGCTCATTAGTCCGGTAGGGGACATCATATTGCTTCAGCGATACATGCGCTCTTGTTTAATAATAGTACAGACCGGAATAATGGTACAGGGTGGGAAAATAGCCCGAATTTAATAATAGTACAGTCCGGAATAATAGTACAGGGTTGGAAAATAGCCTGAATTGAATAATGGTACAGACCGGAATAATAGTACAGGGTGGAAAAATAACCAAAATTTAATAATAGTACAGATTAGAATAATTGTACAGGGTGGAAAAATAACCAAAATTTAATAATAGTACAGATTAGAATAATTGTACAGGGTGGAAAAATAGCCTTAATTTAATAATAGTACAGACCAGAATAATAGTACGAGGAGGGGTGGGGATGTCTTTGAAGTGTGTCAGTTTATGAATGGTAAAATTCAAGTCTCAGACATCATTCCTTGGAAAACTCTCCTGGATTCCAGCTCTCCTGGAGAGCTTTCCAAGGAATGATGTCTTAGATTAGTTCAATCGTATAAGAACTGGAATGTTTCCAATTTTAAATATCAATAGCTGGTGTTACTTTGTGGAATTTTGTTCCTTGGTGACAAATGGGAATTTAATAATCTTACAGGTCAGAATAAGCATCATACAGGACGGAAAAAGACCTCAAAATTAATAATCATACATGTATGATTTTTTGGAACCAAAGAGTGTATGCTATTAGGGCTACCCAATGGGACACTGACAGGATGTTTTTTGTCACTTGGCACCAACACTGAATATAATTCAGTGTGCAAAATTTGATGAGAATGCTCGTTTCGTTTGTGTGGTGGTTATACAAATTTTAATATACACGAACGGTTGACCAGCTAGCTAAAAGTTGCATCTTGAATCCAAGGACACAACATTGGAGTCCAAATCGATCGCTCACACGGTCACCCATCCAAGGATTAACCGGGCTCGACGTTGCTGTTTTAGTCTTCACAAACCAACTATTCACATTGTGCAAAATTTCAAAAATAACTCTAACCGACTGACCTTTCACGTGGTTGGGAGATTGCTAACTGAATGCTTGGCTATGTAAAAATTCTTGGGCAACTGCTTCTTCATCATGAACAAGTAAGTATTCATATATTGCGTGGAATTGAAATATATATATTGTCTCGAGGCAAAAGTCTAAAAATCTATCAAGGCACAAGAAAGGCTGGTTAACTTAGCGAGTGCTAGAAAACATATTTGGGCTTTGTTCTGAACTGAAGTAAAAAACCGTCATATTCTGCTGATGTCCTTCATATTATCTTGTAAGTAAAATTACTTCATATCCATCAATTTGCATTGTTACAATTTATGGGAGAGTGTCTATAGGCACTCTCCCATATATTGTAACAAGACAAAAATGTGTGAACAAATCTTGAGACTGAGAGAAAATTTAACACTCTACCAGTTAAGTTACACAAACTTTTCCTCAGGGACCGACCTGGGGAAGTAAAAGTTGGGGCCAGTCTAGGGTCCAATTAAGAAATTTGGGAGTCAAATGGCAGAAATCAGGAGTCAAATTTCAAGTGATTTTATGAAAATGAAAAATGGCTGGAAAAAAGTAATGAAACCTGGTGCACCTGGGCCCAAGTTTGCACGCGTGCACTGTCAACCAAATTTTGAAATTTAATCCGAAAAGATGCGATTACCAGGCTCGCATCCGATGCAGATATCCACAATGTGCAACCCATCCCCGGGAAAAAATTGGGGGGGGGGGGGGGGGGGGGGGAGGGCACACCAAGTCATCAATGCCTGGATTCACCCTTGTGGTAAAATAATGTTATTGTAACATTATTGATAGACCGTATAATGAATGTTTCATTCAATGCATAAGACAACTATTTGATGCTTGTCAATCGCATTGTTTGTTTATGCCAAGTTGGAGTTGTTTGAACCTTTATAATGCATATCACCGTACTGACTCATGTCGAAGCCCAGGGGTTGCGTGCAGTGGATAAATTGCAAAGTGGGGGGGGGGGGGGGAGGTGGGGGGAAGGGGGGGGGGGCTTCGGGACGAGTAAGTCGCGTTTGGATGCATCGGAAATTGGCGATATAAGACAAGTAAGTATCCAGTGGGTATGTTACGTTTCTTTGGAAACCGCCCATCAATTTTATTGAATTTGCTTTAAAAATTCTCATAATTATCTTGTACATACTTTTCATTTTCAGATTTCGGGTTTTAATCCTCAATTTAATGAATAAAACAAACAAAAAACCATGCGGTGTTGTTTTCATTTTTGTTTGTACAGGTTATTCTCGAAGCCAAAAATGGACGTAAATGTTTGTCAATCAACACTGCAAACCACCCCCTTGAAAACAGGCAAACATAGTCTGTTTAAAAATAGCTGTTTTTTTAAATATGTACATTCATTACGAATAAAACAAAGTATAGCTTCACACAAAATCAAAAAATAAAAAAAAATCATAACATGAAGACCAGATAAAATTTACACAGCGGAATATGAATAACAAAATAGTTGCCTCCCTTTTCAACATTAAAAAAATTGATTTTACACTGAAAGTGATAACTTCACATGTTGCAGAGCATGATGAAATGATAAATGAGCATGTTTTATTGAACCAATAAGTCATAAATCATATCCCTGTTTATGTTGTTATATAATTCTCAAATACCAGAGTTGTAATTAATTTTTATTTTTAATTACCACTTTCTCATTAATTTCTGAACACCTGTTTTCACAATGAGTTGTGCACCGCTCGAAAGTGGCAGTGTTCTTTTACAATGAGTTGTGTACTGCTCGAAAGTGACAGTGTTCAATCAGTAACTTTCTGATGATATTCAACCACTGTGAAACAATATGTTGTGGGAGTGTTTCAGACAACTATTGACAGCAGTCTGCACACTCATTTGAAACAAGTGACAGCTTCCAAAACGAGGTCGACAAAAAAAAATAAACAAGTAAATTTTGCTTGGGATATATAATTTTTTAATAAAGACTTATTACACTGAACACAGACATAATGTATTACACAAAAGACGAATTTAACAACACAAAAACCTCAACTCCCAAAAATATACATAATACAGTATTACAGTTCTATTACAGTTCTATTTGGTAAGTACAGTGTTGCAACAAGTCAACTGTTTTTCCATTTGAATTTTGATGCCTGTAAATTTGACGTCTTGTCTCAAACAACTTTCTTCCAATTTGAAACCTGGGGGTGGGCTTTGACTCGAGTAGGGCACCCTGGTTCACAAATCTGAAAAAGCGGGGATGGGCTTCGGCATGGGTATGGGCTTCGACACGAGTCAGTGCCAAGTCTGAGTTGTTTGAACCTTTATAATGCAGATCAAGTTCAGTTGTGTTAATTTCGGAAGCTGTCAGTTTATCCGCGCATCAAATTTAGTGCCACTTGTCTGTTTTTTAGAGCCAAATTGTAGTCTTTTGCAACTTCTTAGCGCCAATGGCGCTTTGGCGCACGTGTAGGACGGTCCCTGCTTTACCTTTCAAGATGAAACTTTGGGTTAACTGGTCTAGTGTTTAAATGTTTATCAAAAATGGCCGATGACTGATTACCAGTTATTTGAGCTCACAATTGGCCGATTTCGATGCTGATTACGATTGTAATACCGTGCACTACTAAACAAGTTGAGGTGAAAGAACTACATTAAATTGAACATAATTTGTAGTGTTTGCAGACTAATGCTTACGGTAGAGTATTTGTGGTAATTGCGTACCAGTCATGATTGCCAGTCATGCACACTGGGGCAGTACACGTGGTTCGCACTCAGAGCCTCGTGAGTTGCCCAAGTCTGCGTGACTGGTAATATTTTTACTGTACCTGAGTCGATGGAGTGCAACCTTCCAGGCCTGAAAATAACCAATCTGACATTTTCAAAATGAGGTCCCCAGTGGGTGAATTTAATGATGTTATCCCACACAGTGGGCCAATTTATCCACTGGGTACCTCTTTCCGTTTAGTTTTGAGACCCTGATTCAGATTGAGGTTCACAGAGGGTAAATTTAGTGATGCTACCCTGCTGTGCAGGGTAGCATCGCTAAATTCACCCTCTGGGGACCTCTTTTTGCAGATGTCAGTCTGCTTATTTTCTGGCTTGCAACCTTCACTTGTAAGCATTACATGTCGTTTAACTTGCATTTCCCGTAGAGGAGTGTGTAGAGAGATAAAGAATACACATTGTGATTGTTCTCAACTATTATTGAATGGTATCATTGACATTATTTTACATTAACAATCGAATCATCACAAAATTCTTGGCAGCAATCGGTTGAACCAATGTTCCAGGAGTCATTGTCATCTGATTGCCCACAACCGGCTAATTGTGGTGGCCGGTTCTGGTGATTGTTTGAACACTAAACCGGTCACCCGTTCTTCTAGATTTAAATTTGCGTAACCAAAACACGAATGAAACAAGTGTTCTTGTCAAATTTTGCACACTATGTTTAGGCATCATTATATTTTATGTTATTATATGTTAGAATCCGTTATATAATAAAGATTTATCTTTTTTTTTGCAGGCTGGTTATTTAATATTATGGAAAGCTGATAGTAAAGGGCGTTTACAACAGAATCCACTTTGTCAACATCATGTACAAGAACCTCTCACACAAATAGTTCTACGATCACCACCACAGACAGATTCTAATCTGTAAGTTAACATTTTACATTGTAAACATCATGTAAAAGAACCTCTCACACAAATAGATCTACAATCACCACCACAGACAGATTCTAATCTGTAAGTTAACATTTTACATTGTCAACATCATGTACAAGAACCTCACACAAATAGATCTACAATCACCACCACAGACAGATTCTAATCTGTAAGTTAACATTTTACATTGTCAACATCACGTACAAGAACCTCTCACACAAATAGATCTATGATCACCACCACAGACAGATTCTAATCTGTAAGTTAACATTTTACATTGTCAACATCATGTACAAGAACCTCTCCCACAAATAGTTTTATGATCACCACAACAGACAGATTCTAATCTGTAAGTTAACATTTTACATTGTCAACATCATGTACAAGAACCTCTCCCACAAATAGTTCTATGATCACCACAACAGACAGATTCTAATCTGTAAGTTAACATTTTACATTGTCAGCATCATGTACAAGAACCTCTCACACAAATAGATCTACAATCACCACCACAGACAGATTCTAATCTGTAAGTTAACATTTTACATTGTCAACATCATGTACAAGAACCTCACACAAATAGATCTACAATCACCACCACAGACAGATTCTAATCTGTAAGTTAACATTTTACATTGTCAACATCACGTACAAGAACCTCTCACACAAATAGATCTATGATCACCACCACAGACAGATTCTAATCTGTAAGTGAACATTTTACATTGTCAACATCATGTACAAGAACCTCTCACACAGATAGTTCTATGATCACCACTACAGACAGATTCTAATCTGTAAGTTAACATTTTACATTGTCAACATCATGTACAAGAACCTCTCACACAGATAGTTCTATGATCACCACCACAGACAGATTCTAATCTGTAAGTGAACATTTTACATTGTCAACATCATGTACAAGAACCTCTCACACAGATAGTTCTATGATCACCACCACAGACAGATTCTATTCTGCAAGTTAACATTTTACACTGTCAACATCACGTACAAGAACCTCTCACACAAATAGATCTATGATCACCACCACAGACAGATTCTAATCTGTAAGTTAACATTTTACATTGTCAACATCATGTACAAGAACCTCTCACACAGATAGTTCTATGATCACCACCACAGACAGATTCTAATCTGTAAGTTAACATTTTACATTGTCAACATCATGTACAAGAACCTCTCACACAAATAGATCTACAATCACCACCACAGACAGATTCTAATCTGTAAGTTAACATTTTACATTACCTTTCATGGATTGTAAAGTGGAGGGTGTTCAATATTCATTTGGTGTCAAATGTTTATCCAATCCATGAGCTCTGTCAAACAAGATGTAATAGAATAAATGCTCAGTTTATAATTAAAAGATAGGATAATGACCCATTTCCTGTTAATTGTATACTTCTGTTAACTGTATACTCCTGTTAATTGTATACTTCTGTTAGCTGTATACTCCTGTTAATTGTATACTTCTGTTAACTGTATATTCCTGTTAATTGTATACTTCTGTTAGCTGTATACTCCTGTTAATTGTATACTGGATATTTTTCTGTGGCAAAGTGGCCATTCAATTAACAAGATTCTACTATATAAATAATTCTCATTGTTTGTTTGCTGTTTATTTTCATTAATTACAGAGATATAAGTGCTCTTCCTAGGGCTGCAGAAGATCTACTTTGTGTGGCCTGAAGTCTCTTACTAGGGCTGCAATCAGTGGAGACGAAGCTGCACTTGATATGTTTATATTCTTTAATTACAGAGATATAAGTGCTCTTGCTAGGGCTGCAATCAGTGGAGACGAAGCTGCACTTGATATGTTTATATTCTTTAATTACAGAGATATAAGCGCTCTTGCTAGGGCTGCTGTTAGTGGAGACGAAGCTGCACTTGATATGTTTATACTTTTTAATTACAGAGATATAAGCGCTCTTGCAGGGCTGCTGTTAGTGGAGACGAAGCTGCACTTGATATGTTTATATTCTTTAATTACAGAGATATAAGCGCTCTTGCTAGGGCTGCTGTTAGTGGAGATGAAGCTGCACTTGATATGTTTATTTTCATTAATTACAGAGATATAAGCGCTCTTGCTAGGGCTGCTGTTAGTGGAGATGAAGCTGCACTTGATATGTTTATATTCTTTAATTACAGAGATATAAGCGCTCTTGCTAGGGCTGCTGTTAGTGGAGATGAAGCTGCACTTGATATGTTTATATTCTTTAATTACAGAGATATAAGCGCTCTTGCTAGGGCTGCTGTTAGTGGAGATGAAGCTGCACTTGATATGTTTATATTCTTTAATTACAGAGATATAAGTGCTCTTGCTAGGGCTGCTGTTAGTGGAGATGAAGCTGCACTTGATATGTTTATTTTCATTAATTACAGAGATATAAGCGCTCTTGCTAGGGCTGCTGTTAGTGAGGATGAAGCTGCACTTGATATGTTTATATTCTTTAATTACAGAGATATAAGTGCTCTTGATAGGGCTACAGTCAGTGGAGATGAAGCTGCACTTGATACTTTTATATTCTTTAATTACAGAGATATAAGCGCTCTTGCTAGGGCTGCTGGTAGTGGAGATGAAGCTGTACTTGATATGTTTATATTCTTTAATTACAGAGATATAAGTGCTCTTGCTAGGGCTGCTGTTAGTGGAGATGTAGCTGCACTTGATATGTTTATATTCTTTAATTACAGAGATATAAGCGCTCTTGATAGGGCTACAATCAGTGGAGATGAAGCTGTACTTGATATGTTTATATTCTTTAATTACAGAGATATAAGCGCTCTTGCTAGGGCTGCTGTTAGTGGAGACGAAGCTGCACTTGATATGTTTATACTTTTTAATTATAGAGATATAAGCGCTCTTGCAGGGCTGCTGTTAGTGGACACGAAGCTGCACTTGATATGTTTATATTCTTTAATTACAGAGATATAAGCGCTCTTGCTAGGGCTGCTGTTAGTGGAGATGAAGCTGCACTTGATATGTTTATTTTCATTAATTACAGAGATATAAGCGCTCTTGCAGGGCTGCTGTTAGTGGAGATGAAGCTGCACTTGATATGTTTATATTCTTTAATTACAGAGATATAAGCGCTCTTGCTAGGGCTGCTGTTAGTGGAGATGAAGCTGCACTTGATATGTTTATTTTCATTAATTACAGAGATATAAGCGCTCTTGCTAGGGCTGCTGTTAGTGAGGATGAAGCTGCACTTGATATGTTTATATTCTTTAATTACAGAGATATAAGTGCTCTTGATAGGGCTACAGTCAGTGGAGATGAAGCTGCACTTGATACTTTTATATTCTTTAATTACAGAGATATAAGCGCTCTTGCTAGGGCTGCTGGTAGTGGAGATGAAGCTGTACTTGATATGTTTATATTCTTTAATTACAGAGATATAAGTGCTCTTGCTAGGGCTCTGTTAGTGGAGATGTAGCTGCACTTGATATGTTTATATTCTTTAATTACAGAGATATAAGCGCTCTTGATAGGGCTACAATCAGTGGAGATGAAGCTGTACTTGATATGTTTATATTCTTTAATTACAGAGATATAAGCGCTCTTGCTAGGGCTGCTGGTAGTGGAGATGTAGCTGCACTTGATATGTTTATATTCTTTAATTACAGAGATATAAGTGCTCTTGATAGGGCTACAATCAGTGGAGATGAAGCTGCACTTGATATGTTTATATTCTTTAATTACAGAGATATAAGCGCTCTTGCTAGGGCTGCTGGTAGTGGAGATGTAGCTGCACTTGATATGTTTATATTCTTTAATTACAGAGATATAAGCGCTCTTGCTAGGGCTGCTGTTAGTGGAGATGAAGCTGTGCTTGATATGTTTATATTCTTTAATTACAGAGATATAAGCGCTCTTGCTAGGGCTGCTGTTAGTGGAGATGTAGCTGTAATTGATACGTTTGTATTCTTTAATTACAGAGATATAAGTGCTCTTGCTAGGGCTGCTGTTAGTGGAGATGTAGCTGTACTTGATACGTTTATATTCTTTAATTACAGATATATAAGCGCTCTTGCTGGGGCTACAATCAGTGGAGATGAAACAGTACTTGATACGTTTATATTCTTTAATTACAGAGATATAAGTGCTCTTGATAGGGCTGCTGTTAGTGGAGATGTAGCTGTACTTGATGTGATTATCTTCTTTAATTACAGAGATATGAGCGCTCTTGCTAGGGCTGCTGTTAGTGGAGATGTAGCTGTACTTGATACGTTTATATTCTTTAATTACAGAGATATAAGCGCTCTTGATAGGGCTGCTGTTAGTGGAGATGTAGCTGTACTTGATACGTTTATATTCTTTAATTACAGAGATATAAGCGCTCTTGATAGGGCTGCTGTTAGTGGAGATGTAGCTGTACTTGATACGTTTATATTCTTTAATTACAGAGATATAAGTGCTCTTGCTAGGGCTGCTGTTAGTGGAGATGTAGCTGTACTTGATACGTTTATATTGTTTAATTACAGAGATATAAGCGCTCTTGCTAGGGCTGCTGTTAGTGGAGATGTAGCTGCACTTGATATGTTTATATTCTTTAATTACAGAGATATAAGCGCTCTTGCAAGGGCTGCTGTTCGTGGAGACGAAGCTGCACTTGATATGTTTATATTCTTTAATTACAGAGATATAAGCGCTCTTGCAAGGGCTGCTGTTAGTGGAGATGAAGCTGCACTTGATATGTTTATATTCTTTAATTACAGAGATATAAGCGCTCTTGCTAGGGCTACAATCAGTGGAGATGAAACAGTACTTGATATGTTTATTTTCTTTAATTACAGAGATATAAGCGCTCTTGCTAGGGCTGCTGTTAGTGGAGATGAAGCTGCACTTGATATGTTTATATTCTTTAATTACAGAGATATAAGCGCTCTTGCAAGGGCTGCTGTTAGTGGAGATGAAGCTGCACTTGATATGTTTATATTCTTTAATTACAGAGATATAAGTGCTCTTGCTAGGGCTACAATCGGTGGAGATGAAACAGTACTTGATATGTTTATTTTCTTTAATTACAGAGATATAAGCGCTCTTGCTAGGGCTGCTGTTAGTGGAGATGAAGCTGCACTTGATATGTTTATATTCTTTAATTACAGAGATATAAGCGCTCTTGATAGGGCTACAATCAGTGGAGATGAAGCTGTACTTGATACTTTTATATTCTTTAATTACAGAGATATAAGTGCTCTTGCTAGGGCTACAATCAGTGGAGATGTAGCTGTACTTGATACGTTTATATTCTTTAATTACAGATATATAAGCGCTCTTGCTGGGGCTACAATCAGTGGAGATGAAACAGTACTTGATACGTTTATATTCTTTAATTACAGAGATATAAGCGCTCTTGCTAGTGCTGCTGTTAGTGGAGATGTAGCTGTACTTGATATGTTTATATTCTTTAATTACAGAGATATAAGCGCTCTTGATAGGGCTGCTGTTAGTGGAGACGAAGCTGCACTTGATATGTTTATATTCATTAATTACAGAGATATAAGCGCTCTTGCTAGGGCTGCTGTTAGTGGAGATGTAGCTGTACTTGATACGTTTATATTCTTTAATTAGAGACATATAAGCGCTCTTGCTAGGGCTGCTGTTAGTGGAGACGAAGCTGCACTTGATATGTTTATATTCTTTAATTACAGAGATATAAGCGCTCTTGATAGGGCTGCTGTTAGTGGAGATGTAGCTGTACTTGATACGTTTATATTCTTTAATTACAGACATATAAGCGCTCTTGCTAGGGCTGCTGTTAGTGGAGATGAAGCTGCACTTGATATGTTTATATTCTTTAATTACAGAGATATAAGTGCTCTTGATAGGGCTACAATCAGTGGAGATGAAGCTGCACTTGATATGTTTATATTCTTTAATTACAGAGATATAAGTGCTCTTGATAGGGCTACAATCAGTGGAGATGTAGCTGTACTTGATATGTTTATATTCTTTAATTACAGAGATATAAGTGCTCTTGATAGGGCTACAATCAGTGGAGATGTAGCTGCACTTGATATGTTTATATTCTTTAATTACAGAGATATAAGCGCTCTTGCTAGGGCTACAATCAGTGGATATGAAGCTGTATTTGATACTTTTATATTCTTTAATTACAGGTATATAAGCGCTCTTGCTAGGGCTACAATCAGTGGAGATGAAGCTGTACTTGATACTTTTATGTTCTTTAATTACAGAGATATAAGCGCTCTTGCTAGGGCTGCTGGTAGTGGAGATGTAGCTGCACTTGATATGTTTATATTCTTTAATTACAGAGATATAAGCGCTCTTGCTAGGGCTGCTGTTAGTGGAGATGAAGCTGTACTTGATACGTTTATTTTCTTTAATTACAGAGATATAAGCGCTCTTGCTAGGGCTGCTGTTAGTGGAGATGAAGCTGCACTTGATATGTTTAATTGGAAAAGGGGAAAAAGTAGTTCCAAAAATACAGGTTTTGCTGCTGAAGGTTCAACCTTTTTTATTGGAGGTGCTAGCGGTAAGAATTCTTTTGTTTAGAGTTTGAGTGGTATTAATTGTTTATTGGAGGTGCTAGTGGTGAGAATTTTTAGCTCAACTTGACAAAGTCAAGCAGAGCTGTTGCCGTCACTTCTTGTCCGTTGCCGTACGCATGTACATCTTCAATTTCTTTTAGCACACCGTGCAGAATGCATTTATGATCAGATTGCTTTGAAACTTGGTATGCTTCTTTGGGGTGACCATACCCTGCAGGGCACATTTATGATCAGATCACTTTAAAACCTGTAATACTTGTTTGGGGGTGACCTCTAGATGGGAGATATAGATTTTCTACCATTTCCATCAGAAAATGTTTCTGTGGACAACAACCTTTGAACTTAGTTCAGTCAAACATCAGTATATTGCTTTGGCACACCCTACAGGGCACATTCATGATGAGGTCACTTTGAAACATTGGTATGCCTGTTTGGGGTATAGATAGATGGGAGCTATCGATTTTCTAACGTTTCTGTCAAAAATAGTTACCATTGACAACGACCTTTGATGAACTTAGTGCAGTTATGTCTATTTCTGTCAAAAAATGTTGTCATTGGCACCAACCTTTGAACTTTTAGTTAGACATCAATATATTTCCCTTTGGCACACCCTGACTTTATGATCTGATAGCTTTGAAACGTGCTATGCTTGTTTGGGGTGACCTCCAGATTGGAGCTATCCATCTTCTTCCATTTCTATCCGAAAATGTTGCCGTGGGCAACTACCTTTGAACTTAGTTTAGTCAGACATGAACAGATTGCTTCAAAGCATAGTACGCTTGTTTGGGGTGACCTCCAGATGGGAGCTATCGATTTTCTCTCATTTCTGTCAAAAATTGTTGGTGATGGCAACAGTCTTTGAACTTAGTTCAGTTAGGTATCAACATTTCCCTTTGGCACACCACCTGGGGCGCGGTGACATTGTGGTAATCACTTCTCATCAGATCACTGAAGTTAAGCAATGTTGAGCCCGGTTAATCATTGGATGGGTGACCATCTGTACGATCAATTCAGACTTCTGTGTTGTGTCCTTGTGCAAGGCACTTAACACCGATTGTCCACATGGGGACACAATGATGCCGTGCACTAAGGCGTACTGCAAGTCGATGGTACTCATGTATTCAACCAATCTAACCCTGCCTGTACTGCAGTGCGGATTTATGAGGTTGGGGAGCTGGCAGCTGCATGTCGTTGCTTGGTGGTTCTCTCCGGGTGCTCCAGCTTCCTCCACTCGTAAAACTGTCACGATCAGTAGCCATTGTGCATAAGTATATGACCCTAAAACACCAATAAATAATAAATAATTCATCCCCACTTTGTGGTGCTGTGTACTGAGGCGTATTGCATGTCGAGGTACACTTGTCTTCAACCAATGCTAACCCTACTTATGTGGAGTTAGTACCTTGGAGAGTTAGTACCTTGGGGAGTCTGGCAGTAGCTTGCCATTGCTTGGTGGTTTTCTCTGGGTACTCCAGCTCCCTCCACCCATAAGACTGTCCGACACCAGGGCTTATATTTCGTCTAAATTTGTGAGAATCCATTTGGATTCTCGTAAAAATGATTGCGAGAATCCATACCTACTAGGAGTGTCCCAGGAACCCATGACACCACCAAGGTTGAACCACTGTTGTATACTGATAACACATGCTAACCTTTTACCCAACACACTTTTTTATTTTTTAAAACTAAGTTTAATAATTTTTAAACAATAAATAATAAATAAATGATAAAATAATTAAATGAGCAATATTTACCAATAAAATCTTACAAATATGGCTGTCGTTGGAACCAGCTCAGTGAGCCGGTTCCAGTGACAGCCATATTTGTAAGGTTTTATTGACTAAGTGTTAGGATATTTCAGGTCATGTTAGCCTTCTATTGGTTAATTTGTTGCTGCTGTGTTAGTTAAAGGGTTAAATTGACTCAATTGTTTTCACGCAAATCCTAGCAGATGTGCAGCGAGAATCTACATGAATTCTCGCTGGTTTTATTGCACGAATCTTTGTGCAAATCGATTCTCGGATTCTCGTCAAAATATAAGCCCTGGATACAAGATACAAGGTTACCCTATCAAAAGGGCTGTTAAACCCCAATAAATAAATATAAATATATGAAGATTGTTGGAAGCTTTATTTGAATTTCAATAAGGTCCCACAAAGTAAATCTTCTGTTTCTCAAGCTATTTTTTTTGTAAAATTGCATGCGGGCAGGCTGTTTTTTTATTTCAGTTTTTTTAAAATTATTTCTTTGCCATTAAAAGTTCATATTCTTGGATTGTTTTATGTTTTAGACCTCATAATCAACAGAATAACATGGGTGGTGGTGTATTTCGTCTCTTGAGTGCAAGAAGGCTTTGTAAATCCTTCTTGCACTTAAGGGACAAATTTATCAATTTTATTAACTTGAGTAAAATAATTTTACTTTTTCAAGTGCATGCAGCAGCCAAAATCTGAGAAACAGATTTTAACTTTGTTCAGCCTAAACAAAATTTGACTACTTTGTGTACTTTATAATATGAGAGTTGTTTTTATATATTTAACAGGTGTGTACTATATAAGGCCATAAAAAAAAGAACCTCTGTTTGTCAGGCCCACACGCATGGTCATTTTTGGTGCGCATGCAACGTTTTTATGACACCAAAAAATCTTCAAAAAAAAATTGAGATATTGTGCTCATTTCGGTAAATCGATATCGATGCGTTCGCCAATTTTAAATTAACACACTTCAAGCTTTTTAAACATCATACATTAATAAAGTGGGTGGGTTTTAGCAATATTCGTGACAGAAAGTGTTTTATTCTGTAAAAGGTAAGTCAATGACAGCAAGAAGGAAGGTGTCTTTCAGTCTGACAACAAACAGTCAAGGGGGATGGTCGATTCGCACCACGTTTGATTCGCACCAACCCTCAGAAAGTCTGCAAAGTCAGGTGCTATGTTGAATGGAACACAGTCTCCTGGCATTTATTTTTAGTAACATTTGTATTGTAAATGGCAGTCATTGGAAATTTGTGTACAGTTATTTGAAACCGTTACGAGTTTCCCAGTTAATTTAAATAAATGCATTTGAGATGCAGAATAATTGGATAACTAATAGTAACCGCTGCTTGATATAAAAGTAACAGTCATAGTTGAATATATAGGCAGGTATGTGCGGTCGAATTGGTTAATAAAAACACGCAAACATTTGTTCTGTATTTCATTTTCTGATTTCCGAAAAATATGATTTATGGATGAACTGCCCGTTCAAATGGGTTGTGATAATTTTGAATATAATGGGGAAAAATTGCGATTCACGATTTTATTAGGCAGGTTGTGAAAGGATTTTTTTGGGGGGGTAAAATAAATCTGTGAAAGTTGACACTTCGACATTTGATTTGTCCCAGAGACGTTTCATCCCGAGACGTTTCACCCACGAGGCGTTTCATCCTGTGTTATAATTTTCACGTTTCACTGAAAAAACAAATATTCAAACCCCACGTCATTACGACCCAACACCCCTGCGGTGAATAACCAATATATTTGTGAAATTTTGCATGGTCCACCAGGCGTTTGGGTGGGGGTCAAATTACCACAAACAACCTCTTGGGGAGAAAATAAAAAGAAAAAAAAAACAACGCCCGCCCGCATGCTTTTTTGGAAAAAATGGCCTGTGAAACAGACAATCAACTTTGTGTGGCCTAATATGAGAGTTGTTTTTATATATTTAACAGGTGGTGTATATTATTTAGATGAACAGGGGAAATGTGATCAACTTTTCTGTGTTGATCATGCTGTCCAGAAACTTTTATATTACAATGAAAAAAATTTGTTATTAACTGTCACAGACAACTTGATGTTAACTCAGCATGCAGTTCTTCCAGATGGATCTACAAGAGAAGTTATGAAGGTTTGTTATACAGTAGAATCCTCTTAATTGAATATCCATTTTGCCAGTGAAAATTATTCAGTTAACCCTTTACCCAACGAATCGCCCGCATCTGCCCGCGTAATATGCAAATTCAGCAGTTGAAAAAATATTATTTTTCAAAACATTTCAACAAAACCATATAATATGACTCCTCGTTGGAACGAGCTTGTCGAGCGTGTTCCAATGAGGGCTCATATGATATGGTTTTGCTGAAATTTTTTGAAAAATTTAAAAATATGATATATAAAATAATAAATTTTGATGTCGTCTGCGTTGGGTAAAGGGTTAACAGGAGTATACAATTAACGGGGATTTGGTCAGTTTCCTGTGTTCTGGAGGTAAACTGAGCATTTATTCTATTATATCTTGTTTGACAGAGCTCACAGAGCCTGTACTGGATGTACTGAGGCCAAAAAGGTTGATAAATCAGGGAAATTTGGTACGTGTCACAGTAATGTTTTCGACATATTACAAACATTTATATACAATTAATAGGAGTTTGCTCTACAACCCATATGCAATTAACAGATCAAATTTGTACTGAAGGTATGGTAAATGGTTTTGTGTTTGAAAATTTTATTCAATTAACAGGGATATACAATTAAGAGATATCCAATTAAGTGGGCTCCACTGTATTAACTATCACACTAAATCTAATTCTAAGTCAACATTCAGGCCATAAAATTTCAATTATGCATAAATGTCCCATCATATCCCACAAAGTACATCTTCCCTTTCTCTGACCATTGCATGTGGGCGGGTGTTTTTTTATTTCATTTTCTATTTTTGTAATTATTTCTTTGCCATCGAATGTTCATGTTCTTCGTTTGTTTTAGGCCTAATAATCTACAAAATAGCACAGGTGGTGGTGTATTTCATGTTCTTGGTTTGTTTTATGCTTTAGGCCTAATAATCTACAAAATATCATGACAGGTGGTGGCCTCATAATCTACTGAATAGTAATCTGTCGATGGTGGTGTATTTCATCTCTTGATTGAAAGAAGACCTTGAAAAGCCTTGAATGAACTCAAGGGATAAATTTATCAATTTTTTTAACTTGGGTAATGTATCAGAAACAAAACCATTTGATTTTGATTTTTTTTAAGTTTGCATTGGTAATAAAAAGAGTACATGCTGCAGCTAAAAGGACCATGTGGGAGGACCTGAGAAACATATATTTATTTTTTCTAGGCCTTATTCACATGCAATTGGGATCACAGAATTAGAGAAATGATCATTTTGTTAGGATCATAAAAATAAATAAATGACTGTTTTGCACCTCTAAAGGTTTTTTAGCTCACCAACGAAATTGTTTGAGCTTATGTCATGACCCGAGGCATGTCGACTTTGGCATCAACACTTGTGTTAAAGTTATTTTAAGAGTCTACTTTGACTTTCCGCCCTGTTACTATGTACTTCATACTGTTTCTATGGCTTACAATTAACCACAGACCCTTAACCAGAGATATTTTTTTGATTTTTGCTGTGTTTGCAATATTAGACTTTTTTGTCAGTGTGGACCTGTTTTGCTATACATGAGTGAAGGCTACCACTGGTACGCTGTGGCTTTTATATTTCATATGTGTGTTAAATGCATCAATATAAGATGACATTAACCCTTGGTCAGACATTTCTCAGAGATTTTGGACTTTTTTAACACAATGTTAGACTTTTTTGTAAGTGTGGACTTGTTTTGCTATACATGTATATGACCGGACATTTTTTACAGATTTGCAGTAAGCCTCGTCGAGCTCGTTCCAACGAGGGATCACATGATATGGTTTTGTTGAAATTTTTTGAAAAATAATATTTTTTCAGCTACTGAATTTGCATATTACGCTTGCGGATGTGGCCAATTCGTTGGGTAAAGGGTTAATGGTGTTTTCATACCAGAGAGTATTAATCACTGAAATATGATGCCATCATATTGAAGCTTTCAGTTCAGCCATCCATGAAATTAAATCTCCCGGAAAAAGTCCCAGTTCACAAAAACCTAAAAAATTAACCCCACAAAATGTTGTGATTTTACAGTATTCTGATGACGATCTTCGAAACTTAGGCCTCACAAAGTAGATACTCTGTTTGTAAAACTGCATGCATGCGGGCAGTTTTTTATTTTATTTTTTATTTTTGTAATTATTTCTTTGCCATTAAAAAGTTCATGTTCTTGGTTTGTTTTATGTTTTGGGCCCCATATCTGCTTAAACAGCATGGGTGGTGGTGTATTACGTCCCTTGAGTGCAAGAAAGCTTTGCAATGCTAAAGCATTGCAAAGCTTTCTTGCACTCAAGGAGCAATTTTATTAACTTGGGTAAAATATCAGACATAATCAATTCTACTTTGTTTTTTTTAAAGTTTGGATAGGTTATAAAAAGAGAGCATGCGGCAGCCAAAAGGACCATACGGGAGGGCCTGAGAAACAGATTTTTATTTTTTTAGGCCTTATTTCCCTTCTTTTCGCATTTATCATAAAATGTGGTTACTATTTCTTGTCAATTATGTTAATATGAAAACTATTATTATGGTTAAATGGACAGTTAGAGCTTTCGGGTGGTTATTATTTTAAAAATCAGTAGCTTGACCTGACAATCATAAGAGGCAACTGATGAGCAGATGTAATGTCAGAATGCAAGCACCTGTATCAGTCAGTTATACAAACAGCTCAACAATACATGAACTTGAAAAGACGGGAACATGAGAGATGTGTCAACATTCAACATTCATTAAAGTTGCCTTCCACAAAGTTTTGTTTGCAACAATGTGGCCAGTATTGACGCCAATCAATCCTGTTATTAGTATACAATTACCAATCACTTCTACTTCCGTTCTGGTGGTGATGTATTCCATATTAGTATACAATTACCAATCACTTCTACTTCCGTTCTAGTGGTGATGTATTCCATATTAGTATACAATTACCAATCACTTCTACTTCCGTTCTGGTGGTGATGTATTCTATATTAGTATACAATTACCAATCACTTTTACTTCCGTTCCAGTGGTGATGTATTCTATATTAGTATACAATTACCAATCACTTCTACTTCCATTCTGGTGATGTATTCCATATTAGTATACAATTACCAATCACTTCTACTTCCTTTCTGGTGATGTATTCCATATTAGTATACAATTACCAATCACTTCTACTTCCATTCTGGTGATGTATTCCATATTAGTATACAATTACCAATCACTTCTACTTCCATTCTGGTGATGTATTCCATATTAGTATACAATTACCAATCACTTCTACTTCCGTTCTAGTGGTGATGTATTCCATATTAGTATACAATTACCAAGCACTTCTACTTCCGTTCTGGTGATGTATTCCATATTAGTATACAATTACCAATCACTTCTACTTCCGTTCTGGTGGTGATGTATTCCATATTAGTATACAATTACCAATCACTTCTACTTCCGTTCTAGTGGTGATGTATTCCATATTAGTATACAATTACCAATCACTTCCGTTCCAGTGGTGATGTATTCCATATTAGTATACAATTACCAATCACTTCTACTTCCGTTCTAGTGGTGATGTATTCCATATTAGTATACAATTACCAATCACTTCTACTTCCGTTCTGGTGATGTATTCCATATTAGTATACAATTACCAATCACTTCTACTTCCGTTCTGGTGGTGATGTATTCCATATTAGTATACAATTACCAATCACTTCTACTTCCGTTCTGGTGATGTATTCCATATTAGTATACAATTACCAATCACTTCTACTTCCATTCTGGTGATGTATTCCATATTAGTATACAATTACCAATCACTTCTACTTCCGTTCTGGTGATGTATTCCATATTAGTATACAATTACCAATCACTTCTACTTCCATTCTGGTGATGTATTCCATATTAGTATACAATTACCAATCACTTCTACTTCCGTTCTGGTGATGTATTCCATATTAGTATACAATTACCAATCACTTCTACTTCCATTCTGGTGATGTATTCCATATTAGTATACAATTAGCAATCACTTCTACTTCCGTTCTGGTGATGTATTCCATATTAGTATACAATTACCAATCACTTCTACTTCCATTCTGGTGATGTATTCCATATTAGTATACAATTACCAATCACTTCTACTTCCGTTCTGGTGATGTATTCCATATTAGTATACAATTACCAATCACTTCTACTTCCATTCTGGTGATGTATTCCATATTAGTATACAATTACCAATCACTTCTACTTCCGTTCTGGTGATGTATTCCATATTAGTATACAATTACCAATCACTTCTACTTCCGTTCTGGTGGTGATGTATTCCATATTAGTATACAATTACCAATCACTTCTACTTCCGTTCTAGTGGTGATGTATTCCATATTAGTATACAATTACCAATCACTTCTTCCGTTCTGGTGATGTATTCCATATTAGTATACAATTACCAATCACTTCTACTTCCGTTCTAGTGGTGATGTATTCCATATTAGTATACAATTACCAATCACTTCGACTTCCATTCTAGTGGTGATGTATTCCATATTAGTATACAATTTCCAATCACTTCTACTTCCGTTCCAGTGGTGATGTATTCCATATTAGTGTACAATTACCAATCACTTCTACTTCCATTCTGGTGATGTATTCCATATTAGTATACAATTACCAATCACTTCCGTTCTGGTGATGTATTCCATATTAGTATACAATTACCAATCACTTCTACTTCCGTTCCAGTGGTGATGTATTCCATATTAGTATACAATTACCAATCACTTCTACTTCCGTTCTAGTGGTGATGTATTCCATATTATTATACAATTACCAATCACTTCTACTTCCATTCTAGTGGTGATGTATTCCATATTAGTATACAATTACCAATCACTTCTACTTCCGTTCTGGTGGTGATGTATTCCATATTAGTATTCAATTACCAATCACTTCTACTTCCGTTCCAGTGGTGATGTATTCCATATTAGTATACAATTACCAATCACTTCTGTTCTGTTTATGCATTCCATATTACTATACAATTACCAATCACTTCTACTTCCGTTCTGGTGATGTATTCCATATTAGTATACAATTACCAATCACTTCTGTTCTGTTTATGTATTCCATATTAGTATACAATTACCAATCACTTCTACTTCCATTCTGGTGATGTATTCCATATTAGTATACAATTACCAATCACTTCTACTTCCATTCTGGTGATGTATTCCATATTAGTATACAATTACCAATCACTTCTACTTCCATTCTGGTGATGTATTCCATATTAGTATACAATTACCAATCACTTCTACTTCCGTTCTGGTGATGTATTCCATATTAGTATACAATTACCAATCACTTCTCCTTCCATTCTGGTGATGTATTCCATATTAGTATACAATTACCAATCACTTCTACTTCCATTCTGGTGATGTATTCCATATTAGTATACAATTACCAATCACTTCTACTTCTGTTCTGGTGATGTATTCCATATTAGTATACAATTTCCAATCACTTCTACTTCCATTCTGGTGATGTATTCCATATTAGTATACAATTACCAATCACTTCTACTTCCATTCTGGTGATGTATTCCATATTAGTATACAATTACCAATCACTTCTACTTCCGTTCTGGTGATGTATTCCATATTAGTATACAATTACCAATCACTTCTACTTCCATTCTGGTGATGTATTCCATATTAGTATACAATTACCAATCACTTCTACTTCCGTTCTGGTGGTGATGTATTCCATATTAGTATTCAATTACCAATCACTTCTACTTCCGTTCCAGTGGTGATGTATTCCATATTAGTATACAATTACCAATCACTTCTGTTCTGTTTATGCATTCCCTATTACTATACAATTACCAATCACTTCTACTTCTGTTCTGGTGATGTATTCCATATTAGTATACAATTACCAATCACTTCTGTTCTGTTTATGTATTCCATATTAGTATACAATTACCAATCACTTCTACTTCCGTTCTGGTGATGTATTCCATATTAGTATACAATTTCCAATCACTTCTGTTCTGTTTATGCATTCCCTATTACTATACAATTACCAATCACTTCTACTTCTGTTCTGGTGATGTATTCCATATTAGTATACAATTACCAATCACTTCTGTTCTGTTTATGCATTCCCTATTACTATACAATTACCAATCACTTCTACTTCCGTTCTGGTGATGTATTCCATATTAGTATACAATTACCAATCACTTCTACTTCCATTCTGGTGATGTATTCCATATTAGTATACAATTACCAATCACTTCTACTTCCGTTCTGGTGGTGATGTATTCCATATTAGTATTCAATTACCAATCACTTCTACTTCCGTTCCAGTGGTGATGTATTCCATATTAGTATACAATTACCAATCACTTCTGTTCTGTTTATGCATTCCCTATTACTATACAATTACCAATCACTTCTACTTCTGTTCTGGTGATGTATTCCATATTAGTATACAATTACCAATCACTTCTGTTCTGTTTATGTATTCCATATTAGTATACAATTACCAATCACTTCTACTTCCATTCTGGTGATGTATTCCATATTAGTATACAATTACCAATCACTTCTACTTCCGTTCTGGTGATGTATTCCATATTAGTATACAATTTCCAATCACTTCTACTTCCATTCTGTTGATGTATTCCATATTAGTATACACTTACCAATCACTTCCATTCTGGTGATGTATTCCATATGAGTATACAATTACCAATCACTTCTACTTGCGTTCTGGTGATGTATTCCATATTAGTATACAATTACCAATCACTTCTACTTCCATTCTGGTGATGTATTCCATATTAGTATACAATTACCAATCACTTCTACTTCCATTCTGGTGATGTATTCCATATTAGTATACAATTACCAATCACTTTTACTTCCGTTCTGGTGATGTATTCCATATTAGTATACAATTACCAATCACTTCTACTTCCGTTCTGGTGATGTATTCCATATTAGTATACAATTACCAATCACTTCTACTTCCGTTCTGGTGATGTATTCCATATTAGTATACAATTACCAATCACTTCTACTTCCGTTCTGGTGATGTATTCCGTATTAGTATACAATTACCAATCACTTCTACTTCTGTTCTGGTGATGTATTCCATATTAGTATAAAATTACCAATCACTTCTACTTCTGTTCTAGTGGTGATGTATTCCATATTAGTGTACAATTACCAATCACTTCTACTTCCGTTCTGGTGATGTATTCCATATTAGTATACAATTACCAATCACTTCTACTTCTATTCTGGTGAAGTAATATGGAATACATCACCAGAACGGATGTATTCTACTTCCGTTCTGGTGATGTATTCCATATTAGTATACAATTACCAATCACTTCTACTTCCGTTCTTGTGGTGATGTATTCCATATTAGTATACAATTACCAATCACTTCTACTTCCATTCTGGTGAAGTAATATGGAATACATCACCAGAACGGATGTATTCTACTTCCGTTCTGGTGATGTATTCCATATTAGTATACAATTACCAATCACTTTTACTTCCGTTCTGGTGATGTATTCCATATTAGTATACAATTACCAATCACTTCTACTTCCGTTCTTGTGGTGATGTATTCCATATTAGTATACAATTACCAATCACTTCTACTTCCGTTCTTGTGGTGATGTATTCCATATTAGTATACAATTACCAATCACTTCTACTTCCGTTCTTGTAGTGATGTATTCCATATTAGTATACAATTACCAATCACTTCTACTTCCGTTCTTGTGGTGTTGTATTCCATATTAGTATACAATTACCAATCACTTCTACTTCCGTTCTTGTGGTGATGTATTGCATATTAGTGTACAATTACCAATCACTTCTACTTCCGTTCTGGTGATGTATTCCACATTAGTATACAATTACCAATCACTTCTACTTCCGTTCTGGTGATGTATTCCATATTAGTATACAATTACCAATCACTTCTACTTCTGTTCTGGTGATGTATTCCATATTAGTGTACAATTACCAATCACTTCTACTTCCGTTCTTGTGGTGATGTATTCCACATTAGTATACAATTACCAATCACTTCTACTTCCGTTCTGGTGATGTATTCCATATTAGTATACAATTACCAATCACTTTTACTTCCGTTCTGGTGATGTATTCCACATTAGTATACAATGTCCAATCACTTCTACTTCCGTTCTTGTGGTGATGTATTCCATATTAGTATACAATTACCAATCACTTCTACTTCTGTTCTGGTGATGTATTCCATATTAGTGTACAATTACCAATCACTTCTACTTCCGTTCTTGTGGTGATGTATTCCACATTAGTATACAATTACCAATCACTTCTACTTCCGTTCTTGTGGTGATGTATTGCATATTAGTGTACAATTACCAATCACTTCTACTTCCGTTCTGGTGATGTATTCCACATTAGTATACAATTACCAATCACTTCTACTTCCGTTCTGGTGATGTATTCCATATTAGTATACAATTACCAATCACTTCTACTTCTGTTCTGGTGATGTATTCCATATTAGTGTACAATTACCAATCACTTCTACTTCCGTTCTTGTGGTGATGTATTCCACATTAGTATACAATTACCAATCACTTCTACTTCCGTTCTGGTGATGTTTTCCATATTAGTATACAATTACCAATCACTTTTACTTCCGTTCTGGTGATGTATTCCATTTTAGTATACAATTACCAATCACTTCTACTTCTGTTCTTGTGGTGATGTATTCCATATTAGTATACAATTACCAATCACTTCTACTTCCGTTCTTGTGGTGATGTATTCCATATTAGTATACAATTACCAATCACTTCTACTTCCGTTCTTGTGGTGATGTATTCCATATTAGTATACAATTACCAATCACTTCTACTTCCGTTCTTGTGGTGATGTATTCCATATTAGTATACAATTACCAATCACTTCTACTTCCGTTCTTGTGGTGAAGTATTCCATATTAGTGTACAATTACCAATCACTTCTACTTCCGTTCTGGTGATGTATTCCACATTAGTATACAATTACCAATCACTTCTACTTCCGTTCTTGTGGTGATGTATTCCATATTAGTATACAATTACCAATCACTTCTACTTCCATTCTGGTGAAGTAATATGGAATACATCACCAGAACGGATGTATTCTACTTCCGTTCTGGTGATGTATTCGATATTAGTATACAATTTCCAATGACTTCCTTTCTGGTGATGTATTCCATATTAGTATACAATTACCAATCACTTCTACTTCCATTCTGGTGATGTATTCCATATTAGTATACAATTACCAATCACTTCTACTTCCGTTCTGGTGATGTATTCCATATTAGTATACAATTTCCAATAACTTCTACTTCCGTTCTAGTGGTGATGTATTCCATATTAGTGTACAATTACCAATCACTTCTACTTCCGTTCTAGTGGTGATGTATTCCATATTAGTATACAATTACCAATCACTTCTACTTCCGTTCTGGTGATGTATTCCATATTAGTATACAGTTACCAATCACTTCTACTTCCATTCTGGTGATGTATTCCATATTAGTACACAATTACCAATCCCTTCTGCTTCCGTTCTGGTGATGTTTTCCATATTAGCATATAATTACCAATCACTTCTACTTCCGTTCTAGTGGTGATGTATTCCATATTAGTATACAATTTCCAATAACTTCCATTCTGGTGATGTATTCCATATTAGTATACAATTACCAATCACTTCTACTTCCGTTCTGGTGATGTATTCCATATTAGTATACAATTACCAATCACTTCTACTTCTGTTCTGGTGATGTATTCCATATTAGTATACAATTACCAATCACTTCTACTTCCGTTCTGGTGATGTATTCCATATTAGTATACAATTACCAATCACTTCTACTTTCGTTCTTGTGATGTATTCCATATTAGTATACAATTACCAATCACTTCTACTTCCATTCTGGTGATGTATTCCATATTAGTATACAATTACCAATCACTTCTCCTTCCATTCTGGTGATGTATTCCATATTAGTATACAATTACCAATCACTTCTACTTTCGTTCTTGTGATGTATTCCATATTAGTATACAATTACCAATCACTTCTACTTCCATTCTAGTGGTGATGTATTCCATATTAGTATAGAATTACCAATCACTTCTACTTTCGTTCTTGTGATGTATTCCATATTAGTATACAATTACCAATCACTTCTACTTCCATTCTGGTGATGTATTCCATATTAGTATACAATTACCAATCACTTCTCCTTCCATTCTGGTGATGTATTCCATATTAGTATACAATTACCAATCACTTCTACTTTCGTTCTTGTGATGTATTCCATATTAGTATACAATTACCAATCACTTCTACTTCCATTCTGGTGATGTATTCCATATTAGTATAGAATTACCAATCACTTCTACTTTCGTTCTTGTGATGTATTCCATATTAGTATACAATTACCAATCACTTCTACTTCCATTCTGGTGATGTATTCCATATTAGTATACAATTACCAATCACTTCTCCTTCCATTCTGGTGATGTATTCCATATTAGTATACAATTACCAATCACTTCTACTTCCATTCTGGTGATGTATTCCATATTAGTATACAATTACCAATCACTTCTACTTCCGTTCTGGTGATGTATTCCATATTAGTATACAATTACCAATCACTTTTACTTCCGTTCTGGTGATGTTTTCCATATTAGTATACAATTACCAATCACTTCTACTTCCGTTCTAGTGGTGATGTATTCCATATTAGTATACAGTTACCAATCACTTCTACTTCCGTTCTAGTGGTGATGTATTCCATATTAGTATACAATTACCAATCACTTCTACTTCCGTTCTGGTGATGTATTCCATATTAGTATACAGTTACCAATCACTTCTACTTCCATTCTGGTGATGTATTCCATATTAGTACACAATTACCAATCCCTTCTGCTTCCGTTCTGGTGATGTTTTCCATATTAGCATATAATTACCAATCACTTCTACTTCCGTTCTAGTGGTGATGTATTCCATATTAGTATACAATTTCCAATAACTTCCATTCTGGTGATGTATTCCATATTAGTATACAGTTACCAATCACTTCTACTTCCATTCTGGTGATGTATTCCATATTAGTATACAATTACCAATCACTTCTACTTCCGTTCTGGTGATGTATTCCATATTAGTATACAATTACCAATCACTTCTACTTCCATTCTGGTGATGTATTCCATATTAGTATACAATTACCAATCACTTCTACTTCCATTCTGGTGATGTTTTCCATATTAGTATACAATTACCAATCACTTCTACTTCCATTCTGGTGATGTTTTCCATATTAGTATACAATTACCAATCACTTCTACTTCCATTCTGGTGATGTATTCCATATTAGTATACAATTACCAATCACTTCTACTTCCATTCTGGTGATGTATTCCATATTAGTATACAATTACCAATCACTTCTACTTCCATTCTGGTGATGTTTTCCATATTAGTATACAATTACCAATCACTTCTACTTCCATTCTGGTGATGTTTTCCATATTAGTATACAATTACCAATCACTTCTACTTCCATTCTGGTGATGTATTCCCTATTAGTATACAATTACCAATCACTTCTACTTCCATTCTGGTGATGTATTCCATATTAGTATACAATTACCAATCACTTCTACTTCCGTTCTAGTGGTGATGTATTCCATATTAGTATACAATTACCAATCACTTCTACTTCCATTCTGGTGATGTTTTCCATATTAGTATACAATTACCAATCACTTCTACTTCCATTCTGGTGATGTTTTCCATATTAGTATACAATTACCAATCACTTCTACTTCCATTCTGGTGATGTATTCCCTATTAGTATACAATTACCAATCACTTCTACTTCCTTTCTGGTGATGTATTCCATATTAGTATACAATTACCAATCACTTTTACTTCCGTTCTGGTGATGTTTTCCATATTAGTATACAATTACCAATCACTTCTACTTCCATTCTGGTGATGTATTCCATATTAGTATACAATTACCAATCACTTCTACTTCCATTCTGGTGATGTATTCCATATTAGTATACAATTACCAATCACTTCTCCTTCCATTCTGGTGATGTATTCCATATTAGTATACAATTACCAATCACTTCTACTTCCTTTCTGGTGATGTATTCCATATTAGTATACAATTACCAATCACTTCTACTTCCATTCTGGTGATGTATTCCATATTAGTATACAATTACCAATCACTTCTACTTCCTTTCTGGTGATGTATTCCATATTAGTATACAATTACCAATCACTTCTACTTCCATTCTGGTGATGTATTCCATATTAGTATACAATTACCAATCACTTCTACTTCCATTCTGGTGATGTATTCCATATTAGTATACAATTACCAATCACTTCTACTTCCGTTCTGGTGATGTATTCCATATTAGTATACAATTACCAATCACTTTTACTTCCGTTCTGGTGATGTTTTCCATATTAGTATACAATTACCAATCACTTCTACTTCCATTCTGGTGATGTATTCCATATTAGTATACAATTACCAATCACTTCTACTTCCTTTCTGGTGATGTATTCCATATTAGTATACAATTACCAATCACTTCTACTTCCATTCTGGTGATGTATTCCATATTAGTATACAATTACCAATCACTTCTACTTCCATTCTGGTGATGTATTCCATATTAGTATACAATTACCAATCACTTCTACTTCCGTTCTGGTGATGTATTCCATATTAGTATACAATTACCAATCACTTTTACTTCCGTTCTGGTGATGTTTTCCATATTAGTATACAATTACCAATCACTTCTACTTCCTTTCTGGTGATGTATTCCATATTAGTATACAATTACCAATCACTTCTACTTCCGTTCTGGTGATGTATTCCATATTAGTATACAATTACCAATCACTTCTACTTCCATTCTGGTGATGTATTCCATATTAGTATACAATTACCAATCACTTCTACTTCCATTCTGGTGATGTATTCCATATTAGTATACAATTACCAATCACTTCTACTTCCTTTCTGGTGATGTATTCCATATTAGTATACAATTACCAATCACTTCTACTTCTGTTCTGGTGATGTATTCCATATTAGTATACAATTACCAATCACTTTTACTTGTGTTCTGGTGATGTATTCCATATTAGTATACAATTACCAATCACTTCTACTTCCATTCTGGTGATGTATTCCATATTAGTATACAATTACCAATCACTTCTACTTCCATTCTGGTGATGTATTCCATATTAGTATACAATTACCAATCACTTCTACTTCCTTTCTGGTGATGTATTCCATATTAGTATACAATTACCAATCACTTCTACTTCCTTTCTGGTGATGTATTCCATATTAGTATACAATTACCAATCACTTCTACTTCCATTCTGGTGATGTATTCCATATTAGTATACAATTACCAATCACTTCTACTTCCGTTCTGGTGATGTATTCCATATTAGTATACAATTACCAATCACTTTTACTTCCGTTCTGGTGATGTTTTCCATATTAGTATACAATTACCAATCACTTTTACTTCCGTTCCAGTGGTGATGTATTCCATATTAGTATACAATTACCAATCACTTCTACTTCCATTCTGGTGATGTATTCCATATTAGTATACAATTACCAATCACTTCTACTTCCGTTCTGGTGATGTATTCCATATTAGTATACAATTACCAATCACTTTTACTTCCGTTCTGGTGATGTTTTCCATATTAGTATACAATTACCAATCACTTCTACTTCCGTTCTAGTGGTGATGTATTCCATATTAGTATACAATTACCAATCACTTCTACTTCCGTTCCAGTGGTGATGTATTCCATATTAGTATACAATTACCAATCACTTCTACTTCCGTTCTAGTGGTGATGTATTCCATATTAGTATACAATTACCAATCACTTCTACTTCCGTTCTTGTGGTGATGTTTTCCATATTAGTATACAATTACCAATCACTTCTACTTCCGTTCTTGTGGTGATGTTTTCCATATTAGTATACAATTACCAATCACTTCTACTTCCGTTCTAGTGGTGATGTATTCCATATTAGTATACAATTACCAATCACTTCTACTTCCATTCTGGTGATGTATTCCATATTAGTGTACAATTACCAATCACTTCTACTTCCGTTCTGGTGATGTATTCGATATTAGTATACAATTACCAATCACTTCTACTTCCATTCTGGTGATGTATTCCATATTAGTATACAATTACCAATCACTTCTACTTCCGTTCTAGTGGTGATGTATTCCATATTAGTATACAATTACCAATCACTTCTACTTCCATTCTGGTGATGTATTCCATATTAGTATACGATTACCAATCACTTCTCCTTCCATTCTGGTGATGTATTCCATATTAGTATACAATTACCAATCACTTCTACTTCCGTTCTAGTGGTGATGTATTCCATATTAGTATACAATTACCAATCACTTCTACTTCCATTCTGGTGATGTATTCCATATTAGTATACAATTACCAATCACTTCTCCTTCCATTCTGGTGATGTATTCCATATTAGTATACAATTACCAATCACTTCTACTTCCGTTCTAGTGGTGATGTATTCCATATTAGTATACAATTACCAATCACTTCTACTTCCATTCTGGTGATGTATTCCATATTAGTATACAATTACCAATCACTTCTCCTTCCATTCTGGTGATGTATTCCATATTAGTATACAATTACCAATCACTTCTACTTCCGTTCTAGTGGTGATGTATTCCATATTAGTATACAATTACCAATCACTTCTACTTCCATTCTGGTGATGTATTCCATATTAGTATACGATTACCAATCACTTCTCCTTCCATTCTGGTGATGTATTCCATATTAGTATACAATTACCAATCACTTCTACTTCCTTTCTAGTGGTGATGTATTCCATATTAGTATACAATTACCAATCACTTCTACTTCCATTCTGGTGATGTATTCCATATTAGTATACAATTACCAATCACTTCTCCTTCCATTCTGGTGATGTATTCCATATTAGTATACAATTACCAATCACTTTTACTTCCATTCTGGTGATGTATTCCATATTAGTATACAATTACCAATCACCTCTACTTCCATTCTGGTGATGTATTCCATATTAGTATACAATTACCAATCACTTCTACTTCCGTTCTGGTGATGTTTTCCATATTAGTATATAATTACCAATCACTTCTACTTCCGTTCTAGTGGTGATGTATTCCATATTAGTATACAATTACCAATCACTTCTACTTCCATTCTGGTGATGTATTCCATATTAGTATGCAATTACCAATCACTTCTACTTCCATTCTGGTGATGTATTCCATATTAGTATACAATTACCAATCACTTCTACTTCCGTTCTGGTGATGTATTCCATATTAGTATACAATTACCAATCACTTCTACTTCCATTCTGGTGATGTATTCCATATTAGTACACAATTACCAATCACTTCTACTTCCTTTCTAGTGGTGATGTATTCCATATTAGTATACAATTACCAATCACTTCTACTTCCATTCTGGTGATGTATTCCATATTAGTATACAATTACCAATCACTTCTCCTTCCATTCTGGTGATGTATTCCATATTAGTATACAATTACCAATCACTTTTACTTCCATTCTGGTGATGTATTCCATATTAGTATACAATTACCAATCACCTCTACTTCCATTCTGGTGATGTATTCCATATTAGTATACAATTACCAATCACTTCTACTTCCGTTCTGGTGATGTTTTCCATATTAGTATATAATTACCAATCACTTCTACTTCCGTTCTAGTGGTGATGTATTCCATATTAGTATACAATTACCAATCACTTCTACTTCCATTCTAGTGGTGATGTATTCCATATTAGTATACAATTACCAATCACTTCTACTTCCGTTCTGGTGATGTATTCCATATTAGTATACAATTACCAATCAATTCCGTTCTGGTGATGTATTCCATATTAGTATACAATTACCAATCACTTCTACTTCCGTTCTGGTGATGTATTCCATATTAGTATACAATTACCAATCAATTCCGTTCTGGTGATGTATTCCATATTAGTAAACAATTACCAATCACTTCTACTTCCGTTCTGGTGATGTATTCCATATTAGTATACAATTACCAATCACTTTTACTTCCGTTACAGTGGTGATGTATTCCATATTAGTATACAATTACCAATCACTTCTACTTCCGTTCTGGTGATGTTTTCCATATTAGTATATAATTACCAATCACTTCTACTTCCGTTCTAGTGGTGATGTATTCCATATTAGTATACAATTACCAATCACTTCTACTTCCGTTCTGGTGATGTTTTCCATATTAGTATATAATTACCAATCACTTCTACTTCCGTTCTAGTGGTGATGTATTCCATATTAGTATACAATTACCAATCACTTCTACTTCCATTCTAGTGGTGATGTATTCCATATTAGTATACAATTACCAATCACTTCTACTTCCGTTCTGGTGATGTATTCCATATTAGTATACAATTACCAATCAATTCCGTTCTGGTGATGTATTCCATATTAGTATACAATTACCAATCACTTCTACTTCCGTTCTGGTGATGTATTCCATATTAGTATACAATTACCAATCAATTCCGTTCTGGTGATGTATTCCATATTAGTAAACAATTACCAATCACTTCTACTTCCGTTCTGGTGATGTATTCCATATTAGTATACAATTACCAATCACTTTTACTTCCGTTACAGTGGTGATGTATTCCATATTAGTATACAATTACCAATCACTTCTACTTCCATTCTGGTGATGTATTCCATATTAGTAAACAATTACCAATCACTTCTACTTCCGTTCTGGTGATGTATTCCATATTAGTATACAATTACCAATCACTTTTACTTCCGTTCCAGTGGTGATGTATTCCATATTAGTATAGAATTACCAATCACTTCTACTTCCAACTGGTGATGTATTCCATATTAGTAAACAATTACCAATCACTTCTACTTCCGTTCTGGTGATGTATTCCATATTAGTAAACAATTACCAATCACTTCTACTTCCGTTCCAGTGGTGATGTATTCCATATTAGTATACAATTACCAATCACTTCTACTTCCATTCTGGTGATGTATTCCATATTAGTAAACAATTACCAATCACTTCTACTTCCGTTCTGGTGATGTATTCCATATTAGTATACAATTACCAATCACTTTTACTTCCGTTCCAGTGGTGATGTATTCCATATTAGTATACAATTACCAATCACTTCTACTTCCGTTCTGGTGGTGTATTTCATATTAGTAAACAATTACCAATCACTTTTACTTCCGTTCTGGTGATGTATTCCACATTAGTATACAATTACCAATCACTTCTACTTCCGTTCTGGTGATGTATTCCATATTAGTAAACAATTACCAATCACTTCTACTTCCGTTCCAGTGGTGATGTATTCCATATTAGTATACAATTACCAATCACTTCTACTTCCATTCTGGTGATGTATTCCATATTAGTAAACAATTACCAATCACTTCTACTTCCGTTCTGGTGATGTATTCCATATTAGTATACAATTACCAATCACTTTTACTTCCGTTCCAGTGGTGATGTATTCCATATTAGTATACAATTACCAATCACTTCTACTTCCGTTCCAGTGGTGATGTATTCCATATTAGTATACAATTACCAATCACTTCTACTTCCGTTCTGGTGATGTATTCCATATTAGTATACAATTACCAATCACTTTTACTTCCGTTCCAGTGGTGATGTATTCCATATTAGTAAACAATTACCAATCACTTCTACTTCCGTTCTAGTGGTGGTGTATTTCATATTAGTATACAATTACCAATCACTTCTCCTTCCATTCTGGTGATGTATTCCACATTAGTATACAATTACCAATCACTTCTACTTCCATTCTGGTGATGTATTCCATATTAGTATACAATTACCAATCACTTTTACTTCCGTTCCAGTGGTGATGTATTCCATATTAGTATAGAATTACCAATCACTTCTACTTCCAACTGGTGATGTATTCCATATTCGTATACAATTACCAATCACTTCTACTTCCGTTCTGGTGGTGTATTTCATATTAGTATACAATTACCAATCACTTCTACTTCCGTTCTGGTGATGTATTCCATATTAGTATACAATTACCAATCACTTCTACTTCCATTCTAGTGGTGATGTATTCCAAATTAGTATACAATTACCAATCACTTCTACTTCCGTTCTAGTGGTGATGTATTCCATATTAGTATACAATTACCAATCACTTCTACTTCCATTCTGGTGATGTATTCCACATTAGTATACAATTACCAATCACTTCTACTTCCGTTCTGGTGATGTATTCCATATTAGTATACAATTACCAATGACTTCTACTTTCGTTCTGGTGATGTATTCCATATTAGCATACAATTACCAATCACTTCTACTTCCGTTCTTGTGGTGATGTTTTCCATATTAGTATACAATTACCAATCACTTCTACTTCCGTTCTGGTGATGTATTCCATATTAGTATACAATTACCAATCACTTCTACTTCCGTTCTGGTGATGTATTCCATATTAGTATACAATTACCAATCGTTTCTACTTCCGTTCTTGTGGTGATGTTTTCCATATTAGTATACAATTACCAATCACTTCTACTTCCATTCTGATGATGTATTCCATATTAGTATACAATTACCAATCACTTCTACTTCCTTTCTGGTGATGTATTCCATATCAGTATACAATTACCAATCACTTTTACTTCTGTTCTGGTGATGTATTCCATATTAGCATACAATTACCAATCACTTCTACTTCTGTTCTGGTGATGTATTCCATATTAGTATACAATTACCAGTCACTTCTACTTTTGTTCTGGTGATGTATTCCATATTAGTATACAATTACCAGTCACTTCTACTTTTGTTCTGGTGATGTATTCCATATTAGTATACAATTACCAGTCACTTCTACTTTTGTTCTGGTGATGTATTCCATATTAGCATACAATTACCAATCACTTCTACTTCTGTTCTGGTGATATATTCCATATTAGTATACAATTACCAATCACTTTTACTTCTGTTCCAGTGGTGATGTATTCCATATTAGTATACAATTACCAATCACTTCTACTTCCATTCTAGTGGTGATGTATTCCATATTAGTATACAATTACCAATCACTTCTACTTCCGTTCTGGTGATATATTCCATATTAGTATACAATTACCAATCACTTTTACTTCTGTGTAGCGACTGCATTATTGTAAAAAAACGGCTGTCTTCCCTGTATGTATTATTATTTTGAATCATTAAGGCTTGAAAAAATTGAAAATCTGTTTTTCAGGCCCTCCCACATGGTCCTTTTGGTTGCTTCGTGCTCTCTTTTTATAACCAATGTAAACTTAAAAAAATAAAAAATTGAATGGCTTAAGTCTGATATTTTACCCAAGTTAAAGAAAATTGATGAAATTGGGCCTTGAATTTTATGTCCTTGCCCAGACAGATGTTTTAAGTTTTCCCCCAAAAGTGTTGTATTCTGGAAAAACATTACTCTCAGTACGCTACAGATTTCTAGAAGGCAATAATAGTAGTTATGAAGGAACATTGAAGACAAAAGTTTTCAATGTTCCTTCATAACTACTATTATTGCCTTCTAGAAATCAAAAAAAAAAAAAAAAATGCTGTCTTAAAAAACCTTTAATTGTTTTTACTATGAAAACATAGTTGATCTGAAGGAATATTCAAACACAAAATAAGGTTGTATTTACTGTTTGTCACCTATTTTCACTGTAAACAGAAATACTTTTGGTTTGAATTATTATTTTTGACATTTTCTTATCGGTGTTTTTTTTTTTTTAAGTTCTTATGAAAATGTACTCCAACATCATTCAGTTTTTGCAATAATATGTCTTTTAGCTGGTTATTGACTCGACTTTGAAAGGATTATTTTTGAGTCAACATTTTATTAGAAGGCATGGCAACTTTTACACATGGAAAGTGACTTTTTCTCCCTAATTTTCTTATCGGCTGGTCTCTCTGATACTTAGTACAGAATGAGTTTGAATATTTTGATTTCAGTTTTGTGATAGTTTATGTCTGAAATAAAGGGTTCAGAAAGTGTATGAAATATGACTCCAAAAGTTATTTAGAAAATGTTAGGAATTAATAAATAGTGGATATCAATACTGTATTAGTGAATACAGTAGAATCCTATTAATTGAATAAGGGGGCGCGGTGGCTCAGTTGGTAGAGGTGCAGGCTGCAAGCCGAGAGGTCCTCGGTTCGAATCCCACCTACGGCAACCGCGTTGTGTCCTTGGGCAAGACACTTCACCCCGATTGCCTACATGGGGGCACGATGACGCTGTGTACTGAGGTGTACTGCACGTCGATGGTGCGCATGTCTTCAACCAATCTAACCCTGCCTGTGCTGCAGAGTGGAGAGTTCAGAGTTACGATGTTGGAGAGCTGACAGCTGCTCGTCGTTGCTCGGTGGTTCTCTCTGGGTACTCCGGCTTCCTCCACCCGTAAAACTGTCACGGTCACGATTAGCCATTGTGCATAAATATGTGACCTTAAACATCAATAAATAAATAATAAATAAATAAATCTTAATTGAATATCCATTTTGCCAGTAAAAATTATTCAGTTAACAGGAGTATACAATTAACAGGGATTTGGTCAGTTTCCTGTGATCTGGAGGTAAACTGAGCATTTATTCTATTATATCTTGTTTGACAGAGCTCTTAGAGCTCTGTCAAACAAGATATAATAGAATAAATGTCTGGACTGGATTATGAGGCCAAAAAGGTCAATAAATAAGGGGAATTTGGTGCGTGTCACAGCAATTTTTTCGACATACTACAAAAATTTATATACAATTAACAGGAGTTTACTCTACAACCCATATGCAATTAACAGATCAAATTTGTACTGAAGGTATGGTAAATGGTTTTGTGCTTGAAAACTATATTCAATTAACAGGGATATGCAATTAAGAGATATCCAATTAAGTGGGCTCCACTGTATCTGGAATTATCTCTTGAGTGTGGACCTGAACGTTTTATTTTTCATGAGCACTTGTGTGAGTGAAAAATAATATTTTCAGGTCCATGCAAATGAGATAATTCACGATTTTCACGAAAACTGTAGATTTTTATTAGCTCCGCTGACAAAGTCAGCAGAGCTTTTCTTATACTGATTCGTCCGTCTTCCGTCATCCGTCGTCTGTCGTCTGTCGTCCGTCTGTCCATCTGTCTGTCCGTCCGTCCGTCCGTCCGTCGTCAACATTTTATTTGTCCGAGCCATAATTTCTAAACCGCTGAATATTTTTCCACCAAACTTCATAACAATATGTATTATCAATAGACGGTGTGTCATCAGTTATTCTGCGGTCTGTAAATCTACAGGGTCAAGGTCACAGGTCACAGGATCAAGAAAATCTTATGATATTTTTGATATTTGTTTGTCCAAGCCATAATTTCTGAACCGCTGAATATTTTTCGGCTAAAGTTTGTAACAATATTGGTATTAGAAAACATGCCCATGCGATCAGTGGCCCTCAGCGGAGCTCTCTAGGCGTGACAGGCCTCTTGTTTTAAAAAATTTTCGCGATATGACATTTTACTGCACAATATCCAGCCCAATTCAACTGCAAATAGTTTCAAGACAACAAAAAGCTACTGATCGTTCCTTCAAGGCTACATTCAAGGCGACATCATTCGCCAAAGCGTAACGTCATTTAGGAAGCTACTGAAAAAATTCATTGTGTGGAGCTGAAAATATTTTTCACTCCCGCTTGCGCTCATGAAAAATAAAACTTTCAGGTCCACATCATGAGATAATTCCACATACTAACTAAAATAGAGTAGATTTTAGGGCTGTCGCGATTATTCGATTAGTCGACTATTGAAGTAGTCGACGTTTTTTATTTTTAGTTGATCGTCGTTCATTTTCAAGGTGGTACACGTCTACTACACGTTGGGGCTAAATTGCATTGTTTTGTGAGGTGAATGATCAATGAAGGTGAATAACTTTAAATATCTAACCATAGTTAACATTCATATCCAGAAGACTGTATGACTGTCACTGACTGTGTAAGAAAGAACACTCACAGTTACTCGAGAAGAATAGATTCTTCTGAATTTCTCCAGTCTTGTACACACGAATGCACCCATTGGAAAACCCAAAGCGCGGAAGTGGCAAAATTATGACGAAAGTCAGAACGTCAGATCACTTCTCAAAGTTCGGAACTTCAGACTAAGATCCAATTTTAACAACTGACGAGGGAATGCATATATCTCAATGTTCAAAATTTCGAGAAACTTATTGCAGAAAGGAAACATATGCAAGAACGTTCTTTGGTAAATTCATCGGCTTCAATCTAGTTCAAACTTGGACCCGCAGTCAGTAATATTATTTTTGGGGTTGGTACGTCCTACAGGACGTACCAACCCCAAAAATTATATTACGGACTGTGGGTCCAAGATTGGACTACATGTAGCTTCAGTCGGGACCGATTTGTTGTTCCCACAACCCCACTTCGTCTGAACACACTGGTGCCATTGTCATTTTCAGACTTTTACGAACAGAAGAATGATTTGCTAAAAAATCATGGGAAGCGACTATTAATCGACTAACCGTCGATTACTGGTCATGATTAGTCGATTACAAAAAATGATAGTTGCGACAGCCCTAGTAGATTTTCTTTTTTATTACATCCTACGAGACATTTTATAGCACGATATTCAGCCCAATGTAGCGTGACGTCATTTAGGAAACTTCGGAGGGATATTCCTTGATATCCATCAACTCATTGGATATCGAGAAATATCTTTTAGATAACTTGCGATAATATATATTTTTTTTGGCTGCAGGTGAAGCTCAGTGGTAAAACACAAGAACCATGTATAACCTGGGCTGGTAAAGGTGTAATGGGAATTGCCAGTGGAGAATCTGTTATAAGGTGAGTTGTATGGAGGATCTATAATAAGGTGAATTGTGCGGAGAATCTGTTCTAAGGTGAGTTGTATGGAGATTCTATTATAAGGTGAGTTGTATGGGTAATCTGCTACAAGATGAGTTGTATGGAGAATCTGTTATAAGGGGAGTTGTATGGGTAATCTGTTATAAGGTGAGTTGTATGGAGAATCTGTTATAAGGTGAGTTGTATGGAGAATCTGTTATAAGGTGAGTTGTATGGAGAATCTTATAAGGTGATTTGTATGGATAATCGACTAAATGAATCTTAGTGGTAAAACACGAACCGTGTATGACCTGGGCTGGTAAAGGTACAAGGTGAGTTGTATGTAGAATCTATTATAAGGTGAGTTGTATGGGTAATCTGCTACAAGATGAGTTGTATGGAAAATCTGTTATAAGGTGAGTTGTATGGGTAATCTGTTATAAGATAAGTTGTATGGAGAATCTGTTATAAGGTGAGTTGTATGGGTAATCTGTTATAAGATAAGTTGTATGGGTGATCTGTTATAAGGTGAGTTGTATGGAGAATCTATTATAAGGTGAGTTGTATGGGTAATCTGTTATAAGATAAGTTGTATGGAGAATCTGTTATAAGGTGAGTTGTATGGGTAATCTGTTATAAGATAAGTTGTATGGGTAATCTGTTATAAGGTGAGTTGTATGGAGAATCTATTATAAGGTGAGTTGTATGGGTAATCTGTTATAAGATAAGTTGTATGGAGAATCTGTTATAAGGTGAGTTGTATGGGTAATCTGTTATAAGATAAGTTGTATGGGTAATCTGTTATAAGGTGAGTTGTATGGAGAATCTATTATAAGGTGAGTTGTATGGGTAATCTGTTATAAGGTGAGTTGTATGGAGAATCTGTTATAAGGTGAGTTACATGGGTAATCTGTTATAAGATAAGTTGTATGGGTAATCTGTTAAAAGATAAGTTGTATGAGTAATCTGTTATAAGATAAGTTGAAGGGTAATCTGTTATAAGATAAGTTGTATGGGTAATCTGTTATAAGATAAGTTATATGGGTAATCTGTTATAAGATATGTTGTATGGGTAATCTGTTATAAGATAAGTTGTATGGGTAATCTGTTATAAGGTGAGTTGTATGGAGAATCTATTATAAGGTGAGTTGTATGGGTAATCTGTTATAAGATAAGCTGTATGGGTAATCTGTTATAGGATAAGTTGTATGGAGAATCTGTTATAATGTGAGTTGTATGGAGAATCTGTTATAAGGTGAGTTGTATGGAGAATCTGTTATAAGGGGAGTTGTATGGGTAATCTGTTATAAGGTGAGTTGTATGGAGAATCTGTTATAAGGTGAGTTGTATGGAGAATCTGTTATAAGGTGAGTTGTATGAAGAATCTTATAAGGTGATTTGTATGGATAATCGACTAAATGAATCTTAGTGGTAAAACACGAACCGTGTATGACCTGGGCTGGTAAAGGTACAAGGTGAGTTGTATGTAGAATCTATTATAAGGTGAGTTGTATGGTGGGTAATCTGCTACAAGATGAGTTGTATGGAGAATCTGTTATAAGGTGAGTTGTATGGGTAATCTGTTATAAGATAAGTTGTATGGAGAATCTGTTATAAGGTGAGTTGTATGGGTAATCTATTATAAGATAAGTTGTATGGGTGATCTGTTATAAGGTGAGTTGTATGGAGAATCTATTATAAGGTGAGTTGTATGGGTAATCTGTTATAAGATAAGTTGTATGGAGAATCTGTTATAATGTGAGTTGTATGGAGAATCTGTTATAAGATAAGTTGTATGGGTAATCTGTTATAAGGTGAGTTGTATGGAGAATCTATTATAAGGTGAGTTGTATGGAGAATCTGTTATAAGGTGAGTTGTATAGAGAATCTGTTGTAAGGTGAGTTGTATAGAGAATCTGTTATAAGGTGAGTTGTATGGAGAATCTGTTATAAGGAGAGTTGTTTGGAGAATCTATTATAAGGTGAGTTGTATGGGTAATCTGTTATAAGGTGAGTTGTATGGAGAATCTGTTATAAGATGAATTGTATGGAGAATCTGTTCTAAGGTGAGTTGTATGGAGAATCTATTATAAGGTGAGTTGTATGGAGAATCTGTTATAAGGCGAATTGTATGGAGAATCTGTTCTAAGGTGAGTTGTATGGAGAATCTATTATAAGGTGAGTTGTATGGAGAATCGGTCATAAGGTGAGTTGTTTGGAGAATCTGTTATAAGGTGAGTTGTATTGGTAAACTGTTATAAGGTGAGTTGTATGGAGAATGTTACAAAGGTGAGTTGTATGGGGAATCTGTTGGTGAGTTGCATGGAGAATCTGTTGGTGAGTTGTATGGAGAATCTGTTATAAGGTGAGTTGTTTGGAGAATCTGTTGTAAGGTGAGTTGTATAGAGAATCTGTTGGTGAGTTGTATGGAGAATCTGTTATAAGGTGAGTTGTATGGAGAATCTGTTGGTGAGTTGTATGGAGAATCTGTTATAAGGTGAGTTGTATGGAGAATCTGTTGTAAGGTGAGTTGTATAGAGAATCTGTTATAAGGAGAGTTGTATGGAGAATCTGTTATAAGGTGATTTGTATGGATAATCTGTTATAAGGAGAGTTGTATGGAGAATCTGTTATAAGGTGATTTGTATGGATAATCGACTAAATGAAGCTTAGTGATAAAACACAAGAACCATGTATAACCTGGGCTGGTAAAGGTACAATGGGAATTGCCAGTGGAGAATCTGTTATAAGGTGAGTTGTATAGAGAATCTGTTATAAGGTGAGTGTAAGGAGAATCTGTTATAAGGTGAGCTGTATGGAGAATCTGTTATAAGGTGAGTTATATAAAGAATCTGTTATAAGGTGAGTTGTATGGAGAATCTGTTATAAGGAGAGTTGTATGGAGAATCTGTTATAAGGTGATCTGTATGGATAATCGACTAAATGAAGCTTAGTGGTAAAACACAAGAACCATGTATAACCTGGGCTGGTAAAGGTATAATGGGAATTGCCAGTGGAGAATTTGTTATAAGGTGAGTTGTATAGAGAATCTGTTATAAGGTGAGTGTATGGAGAATCTGTTATAAGGTGAGCTGTATGGAGAATCTGTTATAAGGTGAGTTATATAAAGAATCTGTTATAAGTTGAGTTATATGGAGAATCTGTTATAAGGTGAGTTGTACGGAGAATCTGTTATAAGATGAGTTGTATGGGTAATCTGTTATAAGGTGAGTTGTATGGGGAACCTGTTATAAGGTGAGCTGTATGGAGAATCTGTTATAAGGTGAGTTGTATGGTTCATCTGTTATAAGGTGAGTTGTATGAAGAATCTGTTATAAGGTGAGTTGTATGGAGAATCTGTTATAAGGTGAGTTGTATGGAGAATCTGTTATAATGTGAGTTGTAAGATTAATCTGTTATAAGGTGAGTTGTATAGAGAATCTTTTATAAGATGAGTTGTATAGAGAATCTGTTATAAGGTGAGTTATATGGGTAATCCATTATAAGGTGAGTTGTATGGAGAATATGTTATAAGGTGAGTTGTCTAGAGAATCTGTTATAAGGTGAGTTGTATAGAGAATCTGTTATAAGGTGAGTTGTATGGGTAATCTGTTATAAGGTGAGTTGTAAGAGTAATCTGTGATAAGGTGAGTTGTATGGAGAATCTGTTATAAGGTGAGTTGTATAGAGAATCTGTTATAAGGTGAGTTATATGGGTAATCCATTATAAGGTGAGTTATATGGGTAATCCATTATAAGGTGAGTTATATTGGTAATCCCTTATAAGGTGAGTTGTATGTAGAATCTGTTATAAGGTGAGTTGTAAAGAGAATCTGTTATAAGGCGAGTTGTATAGAGAATCTGTTATAAGGTGAGTTATATGGGTAATCCATTATAAGATGAGTTGTATGGAGAATCTGTTATAAGGTGAGTTGTATGGAGAATCTGATAACCAATTCCCTCTCATCATCTTTTTTGAAGTGTACAATTAAATTTATTCTGATGAAGTAGTGCTGCCGCGGTTATCCGGATAACCGGTTAACCTGTGGTTAAAACTTTGACCGGTCAAGAAAATGTTTTAACCCGTTAACCTTACATTCACTATACTCACCGTATATGTCCTTGTATAAGTCTCCTCCATGTATAAGTTGCACCCCAAACTCACACTTGGAATTCCTCCCTTTTGCCTAAAGCCCATATATAAGTCGCACCCCCATTTTTAAATATATGCAGTCAAAAAGAATTAGTTGCAAGTTACGTTTTGCCAATTTGGGGCAGTTTGGGATGCAACGGAAATAATTAAAAAAAACGACTTAAAAGTCCTTTCTGTTCATGCCATATGGTTGTAGCGTTATAAGCTCATATATCCACTGAATCTCCCTGTGTCGTCGTCGTTCCATCGCATTTGGATCTTCCGGGTCGGAGTTTAGTACCTCTATAATGCGGTAACGTAGATGTGACAAGGCATGAGGATGTGCATTGAAATGAAATGTTACAGGAGTGTCGCGGTTATGTCTGATATCGGCCCTAACCAAAATGTCCTGTAGCTGGATCTTCAGGGTGTCAGGGCGGGCCCCTCGTGATGTTGGTATAGTTGGTCTGAGGCCCGTCGGACACAGGTTTCGTTCGATACATGTGTTTAGGAATTGGACCTGTAAGTCTAGCCTTAATTGTTTTAGGGCTAGATTTCTCACTATCCTGTAGGCGGCTCGATTGTCTTGGTTGATCCTGGTAGGTGTTTCGGCGCGGCCATCCGAGTCCAGCCTACGTCTCTTGCCTCGTTGTTCTTCCTCTTCATGCTCCATAATGACTGTGGTGTTTGAGTTTGAGGTGAGGGTTAGGTTATCTAGGGAGTCCGATGCCGTGGACGTGCTTGCCATAACTGTCCTATAGGTCTGAAGTAATTAATATAATTTGTAAACTGACTAAAAAGTCCGAGAGGGCCTATAGGATAAGTAATCCCTCTATTATTGCCTGACCGGTTTCGATCGATTGGTGATCTTCATCAGAGGCGTTGGGCTCAATGTCCTCATGAGGACATTGAGCCCAACGCCTCTGATGAAGATCACCTATAGATCCTATAGGCCCTCGCGGACACAGGGAGATTCAGTGGATATATGAGCTTATAACGCTACAACCATATGGCATGAACAGAAAGGACTTTTAAGTCAGTTTTTTAATTGTTTATCTATCTATTTTGCTTTTTGTTCTCCTGAACGCCAACTGCCCTCTGCGGAACTACGTTGTGCATACGCACTCTGCGTCACAATGAAGACGACGTAACACCACCCTAACACGAGAGAGGATAGTTACGGAAAACCCCAGAAACCATGGTTTTTAAATGTGATCTAAGAAAGAATACAAATACCGTCAGGGTTTATACCAACATAACAGGACTGTACACCACCAACGGGGCACTGCCATCTGCAGTTTATGTAACTACACATTCCTTAGGACTGAATACCTCCACAAACACTTACGCCGTAAGTGCCACCAAGAAAGATTACAAAACTTCCAGACCACTCCAGAAAATGGCCCAGACCCACTCGAACAGGCTGTAGCCACAATCATTACACCCAGTTACTTCACCACTCAACCACCCAGTAGGAACATAGCCACCCAGACGTCACCAATAGACACTGGGAGCATAACAGAACCAATAGAGAACTCCACAACGGATTATAGCCCTTACATAGCAAATCCAGATATAGGCTCACCGCATCCAATCAACGTTGCTCATAGGGGTAATACCCCACCAAACAGAGACATTACCTCACTATACAATACCGGGAAAGTGCTCAAGTACGCTGCCAGAATCTTATATAACAGCAACTTGGAGAGCGACACACAATTTGTTGATGACAGCACCAATTAAAGGGCATAAAATAAAAAGACAGGTATTCAGTTTTTGTTTTATTTAAAACACCCTCTACACCATCTGCTCGGATCACTTCTACAACGTCCACCTCATACGGGGTATCGCCACCCCTTGGCATATTCGTCCAGTAGTCCGTCGTTCTCAGCATGCAGGCTGCTCTGCAGCAATCTGTATAATGGGCACCATGTCCGCACGCCACATCTACAATTTTGAAAAAAACAGCTGGCATTAGACACTGACTGTTGGGATGACATCAAAATAGACACTTGGTTTAACATGACGACCTGTTAAAACTATAACCGCCAACACCCTACCATGACAATAAAAATGAAGGAAGGGGAGGGGAACATCACCCAGATTCACTAACCCTCAACACAACAAGGGGAGCAACTCTACAACACAAATACCCAACAAACACAAGATAGAGTTATTTCCCTTGCTATTGAACGTACATGCAATGCATTCGCCACAACAACTGTAATTCGCCAATGCATTCGCCACGTCATTCGCCAAGCGCATCTACCAAGTGCATTCGCCAAGTCATTCGCCAACAAACTGTATATAAGGACAGAGGACATTGAGCCCAACGCCTCTGATGAAGATCACCAATCGATCGAAACCGGTCAGGCAATAATAGAGGGATTACTTATCCTATAGGCCCTCTCGGACTTTTTAGTCAGTTTACAAATTATGCAACGGAAATAGGTAAGTTTTCACGAGTTACCACATAGTGAATAAGATAAAAGAATAAAGGAAAATTATTATTAAAGATTTAAAAAATACTTGCATCTATTTTTTTTCATTGTTTGTTTATCACCCCAATGTCTACTCTTCATCCCTGTCAAGAAAATCCAACGCTCGTTTGTGACTGAAACTTCATAGTTTTCAGAATCAGAGCACCATTTGTACCGTAACCTGTGCAGTTGTTGTGATTAAGTTGTTTTTTCCAGAACGTGAGAACGTTCCGGAAAAACCAATAAAAATACAACAAATGCGCAGGTTACAGCACAAATTATTTTCAAATTGTTGTCCCACTTAAGCATTGTTGGTGCTATTGAAACTAACTTTACCTGGTGCACGTGTGCGTAATTTATAACCGGACATTACACATCAGTGAATTGGAGTTCATGGAATAAATAAATACGTCTCTCCAGGTATTGCTGGCAAACATTTAATGTGTTACTATTTATTTTTTCGTTGTTATTTTGATGATTTTGTATTTTTTATGGTTTCATCCATATTGGCCCCACAAACCTGTTGATTTCCGGTACACGCACTGATGTAAACACATGGGCGATTGAACAACAACGACTAAATAGAATACTTCTTTATTAATATTTTTGGTCAATGTAAATAACAATGGCCGGCCCGATATAATAGTTACAGTTGAAGCAAGAACACACTACAAATATAGGTACCTTAAATGCGGTTAACCACGGTTAACCATGGTCAAACACGCTGGTTAACCGGTCAGAAAAAAGTCTTAACCGCGGCAGCACTATGATGAAGTTTGTGATGCAATAATTGCTGTTCTGATGGAAGGTGGCAAGGATTTTGTTTTCTTCTCCCCTTCCCCTCCTCATCTTCTTTTTGGATGAATAAATGTAATTCACTTCAGAATTGAAAAAAAGTAATAACATCAGAGTATCTCCAGAAAATTCTGTTTCCATGACCCATCGATGGAGGTTGTTGTTTTTTTTTTTTTCAAATTTGTGAGCATCCCTTTTCTCTCCTTTTTTGGGTGGGAGCAACCTAATTTGAACGAAATCAAAATACAATGTCTCAAGAAATAATCACCTAAAATTTCACTGAAATCAGTTCAGCAGTTTTGAAGAGCCTTGGAGACATGTTTATAGAAGCTGAACACTGGATGACGAATGAAGAGTGATCACAACACCTCAACTTGACTTTCAATCAGATGAGCTAAAAACAATCTCCAATCTTCATTTATATGATTTTACAGGGTCATAAGCAGAGTTTAAATGCTTTTTGAGAACATTACTGGCTGGCTTTGGCCATTATGTTAAGTAAAGAGTTACTGTAGATTAGATTTACACTAAAACTGTACAGTACACTGAGTTAGTTACTCAGAGTAAAGAGTTACTGTAGATTAGATTTACACTAAAGCTGTACAGTACACAGAGTTAGTTACTCAGAGTAAAGAGTTACTGTAGATTAGATTTACACTAAAGCTGTACAGTACACTGAGTTAGTTACACAGAGTAAAGAGTTACTGTAGATTAGATTTACACTAAAGCTGTACAGTACACAGAGTTAGTTACTCAGAGTAAAGAGTTACTGTAGATTAGATTTACACTAAAGCTGTACAGTACACAGAGTTAGTTACACAGAGTAAAGAGTTACTGTAGATTAGATTTACACTAAAGCTGTACAGTACACAGAGTTAGTTACACAGAGTAAAGGGTTACTGTAGATTAGATTTAAACTAAAGCTGTACAGTACACAGAGTTAGTTACACAGAGTAAAGAGTTACTGTAGATTAGATTTAAACTAAAGCTGTACAGTACACTGAGTTAGTTACACAGAGTAAAGAGTTACTGTAGCTTAGATTTACACTAAAGCTGTACAGTACACTGAGTTAGTTACTCAGAGTAAAGAGTTACTGTAGATTAGATTTACACTAAAGCTGTACAGTACACAGAGTTAGTTACTCAGAGTAAAGAGTTACTGTAGCTTAGATTTATACTAAAGCTGTACAGTACACTGAGTTAGTTACACAGAGTAAAGAGTTACTGTAGCTTAGATTTATACTAAAGCTGTACAGTACACAGAGTTAGTTACACAGTTAATAATAAAAGGTTTTTATAAACAGAAAGTGTAACTAACTCTGAGCAATTCACAGGGTTAATCACTCCACACACAGGATTAATCACACTTTCTGTGTATCAAATATTGTAACTGCCATTTCACACACTACAGTTAAAACTAGAAGTCCTGTCACAAACTGTGCGCTTATCTAGGCTTAATTGCGCGTAGGAATTGCGTGCAATTGTCATATCTAATGGCATCCAAAGCATGGCAGGGTCTCCTGGTTACTCATAGCAAACACAGGCAATGTTTCTGCCAATGGACCTCCGGGTAACCCGGAGGTCCATTGGCAGAAACATTGCTTGTGCACAGGCCATATGTACAGAATTTCATAGTCATACCATGGTCATAATGCATAGATTAACGCGCAGATCAACGTGCTATTTGTGTGCATTTCATGACAGAACTAATAATTTTAACTGTATATATGAAAGGTTACACTCCAGGGTATTTTTTGTTCGGGTTCGCATTGCAGTTTGCAAAGCAAGATCTCCCATGTGCGATCCAATACGTGAAACTTGATTCGCATTGTTCCAATTCAAAAATGGAAAAACTACAGATAAACAGTGTAACAATACACCAATTTATTATGAACGTTTGTTGGTCGTGTGAAATGATAAATTTAACAACCATTTTACAAGTGTTTTTAAATGAGTTGGCAACCCTCCACTAGTGTTTTCTATGATGTTGGTACCTATAAATTAGCTCCCTTGATGTGCACCAGTCATTCTTAGTAATCATCTTCCACGACCTTTTTTGTTCGGGTGGATCGATTTGAAAATTGCAAAGTGGAAGTCGAATCATGAACTGTAAAGAGCATGTTTCAATCACTGATGTTTTCAGTTTTCATCACCAACCCACGGGACCGGGGTACTCTAGCTTTTTATGTATTTGGTAAGGTTAGTTGTCGTGATCATCAGATGACTACTTACCTATTTTCATTGTAATTACCAGTGCCTGTGACTAAAATCGTCTATTCGAAAACAGAAAAGTACATGTAGAAGGGTGTGCTTAGACTCAGAGGGGCCACTTGGTAACTCCACATTTGTAAAGTTAGGGATGGGCATATGAATAATATGAGCTCAGACACGAGGAACCGGGCAGTTCAGTATGTGATACAGATTGAGAAATCGATGGGGGTAGGGGGGGGGGGGCTGAAGATGAAATTGCTAATCAAGTTTCCAGGACAGCGATAAAAACTATCAATCAAATTTTTAAAAAACAAAAAATACCCTGCTCTCGTAAAGGCTGTTTAATCACATAGTATAGATGACCTTATATATAACCAGATAGAAAAAAGTGAATAACCCTCAACCCTCTGTGTATTAATTGGTAAACTAACATACATTGGCTACCACAGGCATTACACAGACTTAATTGGTAAACTAACATACACTGACTAACCATAGGCATTACATATACTTAATTGGTAAAATAACATACACTGGCTAACCATAAGCATTACACAGACTTAATTGGTAAACTAACATACACTGACTAACCATAAGCATTACACAGACTTAATTGGTAAACTAACATACACTGACTAACCATAAGCATTACACAGACTTAATTGGTAAAATAACATACACTGACTAACCATAGGCATTACACAGACTTAATTGGTAAACGAACATACACTGGCTAACCATAGGCATTATACAGACTTAATTGGTAAAATAACATACACTGGCTAACAACAAGCATTACACATACTTAATTGGTAAACTAACATACACTGGCTAACCATAGGCATTAGACAGACTTAATTGGTATAAAACATACACTGGTTAACCATAGGCATTACAGAGACTTAATTGGTAAAATAACGTACACTGGCTAACAGTAGGCATTACACAAACTTAATTGGTAAACTGACATACACTGGCTAACCATAGGCATTACACAGACTTAATTGGTATAAAACATACACTGGTTAACCATAGGCATTACACAGACTTAATTGGTAAACTGACATACACTGGCTAACCATAGGCATTACACATACTTAATTGGTAAACTAACATACACTGGCTAACCATAGGCATAATGCAGGATTAGTTGATGAACTTTCAAATCACATACTTCTTGAAAAATTACACTAAAACTGTGCGCTTATCTTGGCTTAATTGCATGTAGAAATTGCGCGCAATTGCTATATCGAATGACATCGAAAGCACGACAGGTTCTCCTGGTTACTCATTGCAAACACAGGCAATGTTTCTGCCAATGGACCTCCGGGTTACCCAGAGGTCCATTGGCTGAAAAAAATGCTTGTGCACTGGCCATATGTACAGAATTTGATAGCCTTACTATGGTCATAACCAGAGCTCGATTTAATTGGATTTGCATAGCAATTTTCGAATCAATTTTCAACTATAGCTAATCAATTTCACATGACAAAAACATATAAATAATAGGAAATGCTCATCAAAATTTATCCAAGTTAGTAAACTGCTATCCAATTTAAAAAAAATTAAATTGACCCCTGGTCATAACGTGTAGATTAACAAGCAGATTAACATGCTATTCGTGCGCATTTCATGACAGGACTTCTACTTTTAACTGTAGCTTGTTTTAAATAACTAATGGGTATAAACAGATCTGTCATCAAACAATAAGGGGGCGAAGGAATGCTTTAAAAGATTTTTTTATTGGGTTCAATGACACTTTTGATAGCCAGGGAGAAAGTCAGAGTTCCCATAAAGAACCACCATGCAGCTCTAAGCAACTGTTGAGACTAAACCCAAATTACTAACTACATGCATGCAGACTCAGCATTTGTTGTGAACTAGAGCACCATTGATGTACAGTATGCCTTAGCAAACAGTACTTACCACTGTGTCTCCTCATGGGCTATTATCATGAAGCTCTGAGCAGGTATTGAGACTAAACCCAAATTACTAACTACATACACAGAGTTAGCATTGGTTGAGGACAAGAACACCATCGATGTGCAGTATGCCTTAGCAAATAGTACCTCCGTGTCCTCTCATGGGCAATCACCAAGCAGCTCTGAGCAACTGTTGAGACTACATCCAAATTACTAACTACATACAGAGTTAGCATTGGTTGAGAACAAGAACACCATCGATGTGCACTATGACTTAGCAAACAGTACCACCGTGTTCTCTCATGGGCAATCACCAAGCAGCTCTGAACAACTGTTGAGACTAAACCCAAATTACTAACTGCATACACAGAGTCAGCATTTGTTGAGGACAAGAACACCATCGAGTATGCAGTATGCCTTAGCAAATAGTACCTCCGTGTCCTCTCATGGGCAATTACCATGCAAGTCTGAGCAACTGTTGTGACTACACCCAAATTACTAACTACATACAGTCAGAGTTAGCATTCATTACCTGAGTTCCAATGTGTCCTATGTGCCAGTAGACATGCCAGTAGGCACATAGAACACATTGGAACTGAAGGGACGATTTGTTGAGGACGAGCACCTACAACATGCCATGCAGTACAGTTAAAACTAGAAGTCCCGCCATGAAATGCATACAAATAGCACGTCGATCTGTGCGTTAATCTACGCATTATGACCATAGTAAGGCTATCAAATTTTGTACATATGGTCTGTGCACAAGCAATGTTTCAGCCAGTGGACCTCCGGGTAACCCGGAGGTCTATTGGCAGAAACATTGCCTGTGTTTGCTATGAGTAACCAGGAGAACCTGTCGTGCTTTGGATGTCATTCGATATGGCAATTGCACGCAATTCCTACGCGCATTTAAGCCTAGATAAGCGCACAGTTCGTGACAGGACTTCTAGTTTTAACTGTATGTCTTAGCACACAGCCCCATTGTGCCCCCACATAGGCAATCAGGATTAAGAGCCTTGCCCAAAGGACTCAATGCTGCTGCCCCTGATGGTGATGGAACTGTTGGAACAGTGCTGCTGCACCTGATGGGGATGGAACTGTGGACACAATGCTGCTGCACCTGATGGTGATGGAACTGTAGACACAATGCTGCTGCCCCTGATGGGGATGGAACTGTGGACACAATGCTGCTGCACCTGATGGGGATGGAACTGTGGGCACAATGCTGCTGCACCTGATGGGGAGATGGGGCTGGAACTGTGGACACAATGCTGCTGCACCTGATGGGGATGGAACTGTGGACACAGTGCTGCTGCCCCTGATGGTGATGGAACTGTAGACACAATGCTGCTGCACCTGATGGGGATGGAACTGTGGACACAATGCTGCTGCACCTGATGGGGATGGAACTGTGGACACAGTGCTGCTGCCCCTGATGGTGATGGAACTGTAGACACAATGCTGCTGCACCTGATGGGGATGGAACTGTGGACACAATGCTGCTGCACCTGATGGGGATGGAACTGTGGACAAAATGCTGCTGCACCTGATGGGGATGGAACTGTGGGCACAATGCTGCTGCACCTGATGGGGAGATGGGGCTGGAACTGTGGACACAATGCTGCTGCACCTGATGGGGATGGAACTGTGGACACAGTGCTGCTGCCCCTGATGGTGATGGAACTGTAGACACAATGCTGCTGCACCTGATGGGGATGGAACTGTGGACACAATGCTGCTGCACCTGATGGGGATGGAACTGTGGACACAATGCTGCTGCACCTGATGGGGATGGAACTGTGGACACAATGCTGCTGCACCTGATGGGGATGGAACTGTGGACACAATGCTGCTGCACCTGATGGGGATGGAACTGTGGACACAATGCTGCTGCACCTGATGGGGATGGAACTGTGGACCTTTTGGTTTGAATTCTAATACCGTAACCACTAAGACTCCGCACTCCCCCTCTATAGATGGCAGCACTAATGTAAGCGATTGGCTAAATGTGACATCATATTTATGCGCTGATAATGGTATATCCATAGATGCTGAAAGCAGGTATCAAAATTACCTGATTTTTAGCTTTTAGTGGCTTATTCATGGGAATATAATTTTTTTTTAAACTGAACGTGAAAATGAGGTTGAAGTTTCCAGCAATTATATACACGAGCAAGCAACAACAGTTCATTTGTAAGTGTATGTCTTGTTAACACTTTGCCCAACACAAACTGAAGATAACACTGTATACTTCAAACAATTGTCCTGAGTAACCAAAAACTTCATGTCTTTTTTTTGCAACACAAAGCCTTGTGACCTCTCATTGGATGGAGCTCATAGAACATGTTCCTGTGAGAGGTCGTAAGCTATGTTTTTGTGGCAAAAATTAAAAAGATAAATTTTGAAAGGAGATTTTTGGAAACAGCATTGGGCAGTTATAAACGTTATGTTAGGTAAATGTGTAACAAAAAGCACTTTATCCTGTTGCTATAGTAACTAAATTTATTTCTGCCGGTCAGGAAAATCCACTTCAAGGAAGTATGAATGTAACCCTTTACCCAATGAATTGGCCACTTCCTCCCACATAATATGCTAATTCAGCAGCTGAAAAAATATTATTTTAAAAAAATTTCAACAAAACCGTATCATGTGACCCCTCTTTGGAACAAGCTCATCGATATATGCCAAGGGGTGGCGATACCCCGTATGAGGTGGACGTTGTAGAAGTGATCCGAGCAGATGGTGTAGAGGGTGTTTTAAATAAAACAAAAACTGAATACCTGTCTTTTTATTTTATGCCCTTTAATTGGTGCTGTCATCAACAAATTGTGTGTCGCTCTCCAAGTTGCTGTTATATAAGATTCTGGCAGCGTACTTGAGCACTTTCCCGGTATTGTATAGTGAGGTAATGTCTCTGTTTGGTGGGGTATTACCCCTATGAGCAACGTTGATTGGATGCGGTGAGCCTATATCTGGATTTGCTATGTAAGGGCTATAATCCGTTGTGGAGTTCTCTATTGGTTCTGTTATGCTCCCAGTGTCTATTGGTGACGTCTGGGTGGCAATGTTCCTACTGGGTGGTTGAGTGGTGAAGTAACTGGGTGTAATGATTGTGGCTACAGCCTGTTCGATTGGGTCTGGGCCATTTTCTGGAGTGGTCTGGAAGTTTTGTAATCTTTCTTGGTGGCACTTACGGCATAAGTGTTTGTGGAGGTATTCAGTCCTAAGGAATGTGTAGTTACATAAACTGCAGATGGCAGTGCCCTGTTGGTGGTGTACGGTCCTGTTATGTTGGTATAAACCCTGACGGTATTTGTATTCTTTCTTACACAGATCACATTTAAAAACCATGGTTTCTGGGGTTTTCCGTAACTATCCTCTCTCGTGTTAGGGTGGTGTTATGTCGTCTTTATTGTGACGCAGAGTGCGTATGCACAACGTAGTTCCGCAGAGGGCAGTTGGCGTTCAGGAGAACAGAAAGCAAAATAGATAGATAAACAATTAAAAAACCGACTTAAAAGTCCTTTCTGTTCATGCCATATGGTTGTAGCGTTATAAGCTCATATATCCACTGAATCTCCCTGTGTCCGAGAGGGCCTATAGGATCTATAGGTGATCTTCATCAGAGGCGTTGGGCTCAATGTCCTCATGAGGACATTGAGCCCAACGCCTCTGATGAAGATCACCAATCGATCGAAACCGGTCAGGCAATAATAGAGGGATTACTTATCCTATAGGCCCTCTCGGACTTTTTAGTCAGTTTACAAATTATATTAATTACTTCAGACCTATAGGACAGTTATGGCAAGCACGTCCACGGCATCGGACTCCCTAGATAACCTAACCCTCACCTCAGACTCAAACACCACAGTCATTATGGAGCATGAAGAGGAAGAACAACGAGGCAAGAGACGTAGGCTGGACTCGGATGGTCGCGCCGAAACACCTACCAGGATCAACCAAGACAATCGAGCCGCCTACAGGATAGTGAGAAATCTAGCCCTAAAACAATTAAGGCTAGACTTACAGGCCCAATTCCTAAACACATGTATCGAATGAAACCTGTGTCCGACGGGCCTCAGACCAACTATACCAACATCACGAGGGGCCCGCCCTGACACCCTGAAGATCCAGCTACAGGACATTTTGGTTAGGGCCGATATCAGACATAACCGCGACACTCCTGTAACATTTCATTTCAATACATATCCTCACGCCTTGTCACATCTACGTTACCGCATTATAGAGGTACTAAACTCTGACCCGGAAGATCCAAATGCGACAGAACGACGACGACACAGGGAGATTCAGTGGATATATGAGCTTATAACGCTACAACCATATGGCATGAACAGAAAGGACTTTTAAGTCGTTTTTTTAATTATTTCCGTTGCATCCCAAACTGCCCCAAATTGGCAAAACGTAACTTGCAACTAATTCTTTTTGACTGCATATATTTAAAAATGGGGGTGCGACTTATATATGGGCTTTAGGCAAAAGGGAGGAATTCCAAGTGTGAGTTTGGGGTGCGACTTATACATGGAGGCGACTTATACAAGGACATATACGGTGAGTATAGTGAATGTAAGGTTAACCGGTTAAAACATTTTCTTGACCGGTCAAAGTTTTAACCACAGGTTAACCGGTTATCCGGATAACCGCGGCAGCACTAGTTATGTCTGTGTAATGCCTATGGTTAGCCAGTGTATGTTAGTTTACCAATTAAGTCTGTGTAATACCTATGGTTAGCCAGTGTATGTTAGTTTACCAATTAAGTCAATATAATGACTATTGTTAGCCAGTGTATGTTATTTTACCAGTTAAGTCTGTTTTTTGCCCATGGTTAGCCAGTGTATGTTAGTTTACCAACTAAGTCTGTGTAATGCCTATGGTTAACCAGTGTATGTTATTTTACCAATTAAGTCTGTGTAATGCCTATGGTTAGTCAGTGTATGTTAGTTTACCAATTAAGTCTGTGTAATGCCTATGGTTAGTCAGTGTATGTTAGTTTAGCAATTAAGTATGTGTAATGCCTATGGTTAGTCAGTGTATGTTAGTTGACCAATTTAGTATGTGTAATGCCTATGGTTAGCCAGTGTATGTTAGTTTACCTGCTGAAAAAATATTATTTTAAAAAAATTTCATCAAAACCGTATCATGTGACCCCTCTTTGGAACAAGCTCATCGAGCTTGTTCCAATGAGGGGGGTCACATGATCTGGCTTTGTTGAAATTTGTTGAAGAGTTTTTGTCTCCTGCTTTATGAAAAAAACAGGAGATATTAAATTTGGGATGTCCTTCCATCCTTTCATCCTTCCGTCCTTCCATCCTTCCATGTTTTTCGTTTCCAGACTCCAACTTTCCTTACAGTGACTGGATTTCAATGAAATTTGGGTAGTACAGTTAAAACTAGAAGTCCTGTCCCGAATTGTGCGCTTATCTAGGCTTAATTGCGCATTGGAATTGCGCGCAGTTGCCATATCGAATGACTTCCAAAGCACGGCAGGTTCTCCTGGTTACTCATTGCAAACACATGCAAAGTTTCTGCCAATGGACCTCCGGGTTACCCAGAGGCCCATTGGCTGAAACATTGCTTGTGCATAGGCCATATATACAGAATTTGATAGCTTTACTTGGGTCATAACGTGCACATTAACGCGCATATCAACGTGCTATTTGTGCGCATTTCATGACAGGACTTCTAGTTTTAACTGTAGATCACTTTGATCAATTGTGGGTCCAAGTTCAAATATGGGCATTTTCTGCGCATATTTAATTAGGTTGCTGAAATTTGATTGGCTGACGGTTTCCAGACTCTAACTTTCCTTAAAATCAACCGATTTTGATGAAATTTCATATATGGATTACTTTTATCAATACCTAGGTCAAGTACGTATGTGGGAAATTTTGTACCAAAAGTCTGTCCGTCTGTCCATCTGCCCCATGCATCAAGGCATCTCGGACTAAAAGCCGTATTTATGAACCGATCTTCACGAAACTTCTTGGGTATCTTTGTTATCATTGTGTGACCAAAATATGTGTTTTGGGGTTTGGTCCAAAATTCAAGATTGCCACCAGCGGCCATTTTGTTCCGAAATTGGATGTAATCACTTTTTTGTACAGAACTTCTATACGAAAGTTCGGATTTGAAAAAAATTTTTGTTTGCATGTTTAGTAACATGCAATACATCACATATAATACAGGTTTTGTTCCCGTGCAAAAATTATGCAAATTAGGGAAACTTGGATTTATTCAGTGCTACTACTAATACACAGTAAGTGCACACCTTCTGTGTTTTTTGTTTCCAGACTCTAACTTTCCTTACAGTCAGTCGATTTCGATGAAATTTGGGTAGTAGATCACTTTCATCAATTGTGGGTCCAAGTTTGAACATGGGCATTTTCCGCGCTTATTTAATTAGGTTGCTCAGATTTGATTGGCTGATTGTTTCCAGACTCTAACTTTCTTTAGAGTCAACCGATTTCAATTAAATTTCATATATGGATTACCTTTCACATCAGTTTAATGTAATATGTCTTATCATACAGTCTTAATTTTTAGTGATTCTCACAGTTATACTCCACATCACTTTACTTGCTTTGACAGTGACCTCTGTGAAAATAAATCTGATAACCACAGTCTGAATCACTGTCTGTTCTGTCTCTTCTAAATAACTTCCACGCTGACTTGCAACTCAACTATAATCCACTGGATGCATTAATTCCCCTTGAAACTGCTGCCCAGTGGGAGACATGAATTCACTGAATTTGCTTGTAAAAAATGATATTTAACCCCTTGCACACTGATGTCAAAATATCTAAAGTTCAAGGTGCAAATTTTTCCCATAATGCAACTAGAAATTTTAACCAATTCAATCTTGTTTGACAGAGCTCAATGAGCTCTGTCAAACAAGATTGAATTGGTTAAATTCCCAGTTGCATTATTGGGAAAAATGGTTACTTGAAATTTGGATATTTTGACATCAGCGTGAAGGGAGTTAAAATGATAAATTTTTATATTATACTGCATTGGGTAAAGGGTTAAATCAAGTCTGTAATTAACTCTCAGTTCTCTAGTAGTATTTCTAATTATTTGTCATTGACTCCATATTGCCCATACAGCATGAAAAGTTTAACAAATTATATCTTGCTCAATGAGCTCTTGTCAAACAAGATATCATTTTTGAAATTCCGAGTAGCATTGTGGGAAAAATTTGCTGTTGAGAACTTTTGTATTTTGACATCAGAGTGCAGAGGGTTAGTATGGAGTTTAATAACTAGAATAATCTCGCAAGCGATCTCACAATAATCTCACAAGTGACCTAAAGGAAATGTAAGTTTTCATGAATGGCTGAATAATAAGTCTGGTATCTACTCAAAAATAGGTATTCTTTTTAGGTGTTCCCAATCTCAGTCTCGACTCAAAACAAAAATTTAATTCACAGTTGGGCAGTCATAAGCCCTCAGAAAACCAATAATTACTGAATTATCCAAGTGTGAAAAGCAGCTGAATTCCAAGGTCATCAACAAGTTCTTCGTTAACCTCAAAGCACCCATTTTGACTTGTGTTACACTTCTCTACAACAAAACAGGTGCTCCCAACAGGCAGTTTTTAGAAACACTTGCAGGTTACATTCTAAGAATCTTGTCAGTTGTTTCTAGATGAGTCTTGGCCGCCTTTCCAGGCAGCCAAGACTTGCCAAGATACAACTGCAAAGCCACAGGATGCTGTCAGCTAAAGTGTGACAAAAAAGCACCAGACCTTCAAGAAGAGTTTGTTAGTGACCAGAGAGACTGAAGACAACATTATATGTTATTCTGTTTGTTGACAGGGGACGTCCTCTCACGTTCCCTGCATAAACTGTATATTCAACCGAGGCGTTAGCCGAGGTTGAATATATGTTTCATGCAGGGAACGCGAGACCATGTCCCCAGTCAACAAACAGAATAACGTATGTATGTATGTCGTATGTATGTCCTGTTCTTACACAAATTGCTTCATTCAAATCATTTTAAAATTTATTGTTGTACAGCGAATATTAGATAGCAGACGTTTCGGTAAGGTGTTAACTTTAACAGACTGGAGTGATTTCCCTTTATTCAGTGTTTACGTACGCAATCAACGGGGCGAGATGCTCTCGATTCGTTTCAGTTTATGTTACAGTAAATTAATGAAGAGCGTCCTTATAATCTAATCGGTTTCATAAATAATTACCCATGTTTACATAACTAATCTTTTTGTACGTAATAACGGTACTTTTGTATGTATTTTACTTCACTTAAATGTATTTGTCTCAGTTGATTTCAAGTGAAAAAAGACATTGCGGTGAACCGTTGCTCATGGTACCGAGACGCTTTCCTTGACAGTGGACATAAGAATCGCTGACAGTAGACATATGCTCGTGTCCGGCGACATAAAATAAAATCAACGAGGCATTGACCAATCACTGCAAGTTATTGGGGTTCGTATCGGGGCATAACTGCATGTTAATGTTTGTTTTAAAACTTACTACATGTAGTGTACATGTGGTTGCTTCTTTTTTCAGTTTAGTTTCAACGGAATATTTCTTATTCTTTGTGCGTTTCTTTTCCTCCATAATAAATTCTCAGTTGGAGCCTTCATGACACAGATTTTTCCAATGGCATGGGCCCCAGACTCTTTCCCAAAGCGAGCACAAGAATCTCTAGGATTTCCTGAGAAATTTGTCATTTTTCTACAGTGATAATACAATACAGTCAGCATTAGTGATTAGTACTCAAACAATTAGTCAACTAGTCGATGTCGACTCTGGGCAAACCAGTAGTCGACTCTCAATTGTGCAGTCGACTAGTCGGAGGAGTTCAAGCTTTTAGGTAAATAGTATCCCTTCTGTGCCACTGTCAGACAGTTTGAAAAGCAATATTGGGCAATCAATGTATACATCTATTGCCATCTAATAGTAGTGACAGTAGTTTGTTTAACTGGTACTAGTAGAGTGCTGAATTATTTTGGGCTATCAGGATATGTTATTAATTTGCCTTGTTGCAAAAATCGCAAAAAGGCAAATTAAATAAGACTGTATAATTTCACTCTTAGCATAATTAGAAGCACATTAACAGAATAATGTTCCAGTAAGTTGCTGTATATGAATGCCCAAGTGAAGCCAAATTTGGACCTTCAGCACTCTACCGGAACACCAACACTGTTATAAGGAGACAGGTTATTACCAATGACTAGTCGAAGTCGACTTGACTTTTGGGTGTTGACTATTTGACTTTGGAATTCACTAGTCATTTGAGCACTATTAGTGATATACTGATAATCGGAATCAGCAATCGGAACTGGCCAGTTATAGGGCATCGGCCGATTGTGACACCCGGCAATAAAAAAACGACAGTTTCCAGTTATTCTATATTTAACACTGACTATTAAAAATCTCTTTGATGTCTAGTTATTTCAATACAGTAGAACCTGCCTTTGGGCCACACAAAAGTGATCTCTCAAGACAGGTGGTCTCTCATAACAGGTTTCAGGTTTTCTCAAGTCAGTGAATAACCAACCACAAATTCAGAAATGGAGAAGAATGGATTTTTGTAATTACTTTGTAGTTGTTCTTTTTTATGAAGTTTTTGTAACAAATTGAAATGGACTGTTATAAAAATTATAAAAATAAATTAGTGTTGAAAATCTTCATGAAGATTTTCAACACTAATTTATTTTTATAATTTTTATAACAGTCCATTTCAATTTGTTACAAAAAGATTTTCAACACAAATTTATTTTTATTCCTATCTGTCACATTTCAGGCATGTATGAAATTGTTTATTCAGCAATAATCCTAATCTTTTCACAGGGGTCTTATAAAAACATCTCAATCTTTAATGAGTTAGCAATTGAAACCCAGTTAAGAGCTTTTAATACTTTTAATTATGTTAGCATAACCACAATGGATTTTCCAATTCCAGAACAGATAAAATGTTTTTGTCATGGTTTCAGTCTTCAAAGGGGCGGTCTCTCAAGACAGGTCCATTATGGCATAAAAATACAAGTTGGTACCAGGTCACAGTGGTCTCTCAAGACAGGTGGTCTCCCATAGCAGGTCCATTATAGAGTAAAACCAATTGGTGCCATTGTATATGTGGTCTCTCAAGACAGGTGGTCTCTCAAGACAGTGGTCTCTCAAGACAGGTTTTACTGTAATAAAGTTTCCCCATTAAAAATGTGTTTGGTGCATAGCAGAATATTTAGAGATTTGCAGAGCCAAGATATTCCGGAATTTACCATCAGGAATCGGTATGAGATCCCCATCATTGCCCAGCTGATCGAAGTCAATGGCGTTCATTCATTCACGGTGCTGTACAACTACAACGTTGCATTGGGTACATGTATAAATAAAATGCGCTCAGCTGGTAGTCTGTAGTACTTCATGATGCAAGCATCACAATAAAATAAGAAATTAAAATTTGAGAAAAAACTAAAAAACACTCTTTTTTCAATGATAGATGATTGTTATGCAACATGCATTTTAAGTCGCATGACTGTCACAAACACGTTTTCAGTTTGTCAAATTCATTTTTTAATTCAGTTACCTCCCTTGATGTTTCTCTCCATTGTTGACTGCAGAATACATGTAAACATTGGAGAAACACATGTCTGACATGTCACTTGTATCTCTTCTCCGAACCATGCATCAAACAACTTCACAACACACATTACCATCAAAGTTATTAACTTATTATTCAATTAAGACACAAGGTATGTGTGCTCAGTATGTTCCTGGTTGATACAGCCAAGTCTATTGTATTCTTACACAAAACCGTATTAACAATATTTACAAGAATAAACACAATAATCACAAGAACAATATTGTGTGATTGTATGTTAATAATGATCTTCTGCCCCACCCCAGCCCTCAGAAATGCAAATATTACTTTGGCTATCATTGTCCAGTACTAAACATGCATACTCTGAGAACTTATGTGGTATTAAGCTTGTGTAATTGGTGATTTGTCAACAAAGTTCTGTAGTATAACAGGCAACAGATTTTGTGTGTCCTATTCAACTATCGGAATCGGCATAATCGACAGAGAAATAAACGGTTCATAGCACATAGCCAGTTTTGATAATCGGTTTATTAATAGTCAGCATGGACAGAGCACTTTCCATGTGCCCACCGTGGGTGCCTGTGTGATAGCATGGACGGAGCACTTTCCATGTGCCCACCGTGGGCGCCTGTGTAATTTTAATGGTATTATGAAGGAGAAGAAATGCCATGGGCAGTGCATTCATTTCATCAGCCATGGCATATTTTCCCCCCCAAGGTGACAGAAAATTATTGTCCTAGTGACTGATGTGACCATCAGGACTTCCATGTTTTTGCATTCACAGTGCTGCTTCATATTTTAATAGTTACTAAAACATGTTCAAGAATATATCTGTCATACAACCAGCAATTACTCACTCTGTCTGATAAATATCAGAATGATTGGCCCAATGATAAAAGGAATATTGACCCTGGCATGAAACTTTTTTTGGACAAATTGGAAACATTATAGTGTTTTAACGACCATGGAATTCTCTATATGACATATAATCGCTGTGGGCAGTACTAAAATGTTAATTAATTTGTCAGCGCTGTAAAGATTTCTCTTGCCCACAGACGTCAGCATGGGCACAAGCACTGAACATTTTCCATGTTTGCCCACACCTGCTGAGGGCATGTGGAAGGTGGAAAGATAGAAAGATAGCATGTAAGAAATAAGAATATTTGATTTGATATTTATTTTATTATTCAGGATGTAAGAAATAGAAATATTTGATAAAATATTTATTTTATTATTCAGGATGTAAGAAATAAAAATATTTGATTAAATATTTTATTATTCAGGATGTAAGAAATAAGAATATTTCATTAAATATTTATTTTATTATTCAGAATGTAAGAAATAAGAATATTTGATTTAATATTTATTTTATTATTCAGGATGTAAGAAATAAAAATATTTGATTAAATATGTATTTTTTTATTCAGGATGTAAGAAATAAAAATATTTGATAAAATATTTATTTTATTATTCAGGATGGAAGAAATAAAAATATTTGATTAAATATTTTATTATTCAGGATGTAAGAAATAAGAATATTTCATTAAATATTTAGTTTATTATTCAGGATGTAAGAAATAACAATATTTCATTAAATATTTATTTTATTATTCAGGATGTAAGAAATAAGAATATTTGATTTAATATTTATTTTATTATTCAGGATGTTAGAAATAAGAATATTTGATTTAATATTTATTTTATTATTCAGGATGTGGGATTTAGAGAAGGAAGATAACTATGTTCTCTCCTTGGATGGAAATAACAGTTATGACGTCAATGAAACAATCCTATGTTGTAATTATTCAGAAGACAAAGGTGATGTTTGAAATTTTTCACTTCTTAACCCTCTTTACCCAATGCATTTGATATCAAAATTTATTATTTTAAATATCATTTTTTTAAATTTTTCAAAAAATTTCAACAAAACCATATCATGTGACCCCTTATTGGAACGAGCTCAATGAGCTCGTTCCAACAAGGGGTCACATGATATAGTTTTGTTGAAAATTTTTGAAAAATATTTTTACAGCTGCTGAATTTGTATATTACATGGGCAGATGCGGTCGATTCGTTGGGTAAAGGGTTAACTGGTAGAATGATAGAAGTCACTATCAGGGTTCTACTGAAAACTGAAAGCCGCATTGGTGACTTTACACTGTATGCATTAGCCTGCCGTTTATGTGGGAGTAAATAAAGAAATGTTCATATATGATTGTCTTGTTACAATTTATTAAGATAAATAGTAACCAAACAATAATTTATAAACAAAATCTTGCTAAACAAAGACTCGCCTTACAGGTAGCTTTGTATCTTGCTAAACAAAGACTCACCTTACAGGTAGCTGTGTATCTTGCTAAACAAAGACTAGCTGTACAGGTAGCTTTGTATCTTGCTAAACAAACACTCGCCTTACAGGTAGCTTTGTATCTTGCTAAACAAAGACTAGCTGTACAGGTAGCTTTGTATCTTGCTAAACAAAGACTCGCCTTACAGGTAGCTGTGTATCTTGCTAAACAAAGAGTTGCCTTACAGGTAGCTTTGTATCTTGCTAAACAAAGACTTGCTTTACAGGTAGCTTTGTATCTTGCTAAACAAAGACTCGCCTTACAGGTAGCTGTGTATCTTGCTAAACAAAGACTAGCCTTACTTTTAGCTTTGTATCTTGCTAAACAAAGACTCGCCTTACAGGTAGCTGTGTATCTTGTTAAACAAAGACTCGCCTTACAGGTAGCTGTGTATCTTGCTAAACAAAGACTCGCCTTACAGGTAGCTGTGTATCTTGCTAAACAAAGACTCGCCTTACAGGTAGCTGTGTATCTTGCTAAACAAAGACTAGCCTTACAGGTAGCTTTGTATCTTGCTAAACAAAGACTCGCCTTACAGGTAGCTTTGTATCTTGCTAAACAAAGACTCGCCTTACAGGTAGTTGTGTATCTTGCTAAACAAAGACTCGCGTTACAGGTAGCTTTGTATCTTGCTAAACAAAGACTCGCCTTACAGGTAGCTTTGTATCTTGCTAAACAAAGACTCGCCTTACAGGTAGTTGTGTATCTTGCTAAACAAAGACTCGCCTTACAGGTAGCTGTGTATCTTGCTAAACAAAGACTCGCCTTACAGGTAGCTTTGTATCTTGCTAAACAAAGACTCGCCTTACAGGTAGTTGTGTATCTTGCTAAACAAAGACTCGCCTTACAGGTAGCTGTGTATCTTGCTAAACAAAGACTCGCCTTACAGGTAGCTGTGTATCTTGCTAAACAAAAACTCGCCTTACAGGTAACTTTGTATCTTGCTAAACAAAGACTCGCCTTACAGGTAGCTTTGTATCTTGCTAAACAAAGACTCGCCTTACAGGTAGCTTTGTATCTTGCTAAACAAAGACTCGCCTTACAGGTAGCTTTGTATCTTGCTAAACAAAGACTCGCCTTACAGGTAGCTGTGTATCTTGCTAAACAAAGACTCGCCTTACAGGTAGCTGTGTATCTTGCTAACCAAAGACTCGCCTTACAGGTAACTTTGTATCTTGCTAAACAAAGACTCGCCGTACAGGTAGCTTTGTATCTTGCTAAACAATGACTCGCCTTACAGGTAGTTGTGTATCTTCCTAAACAAAGACTCGCCTTATAGGTAGCTGTGTATCTTGCTAAACAAAGACTCGCCTTACAGGTAGCTGTGTATCTTGCTAAACAAAGACTCGCCTTACAGGTAGCTGTGTATCTTGCTAAACAAAGACTCGCCTTACAGGTAGCTGTGTATCTTCCTAAACAAAGACTCGCCTTACAGGTAGCTTTGTATCTTGCTAAACAAAGACTCGCCTTACAGGTAGCTGTGTATCTTGCTGAACAAAGACTCGCCTTACAGGTACCTTTGTATCTTGCTAAACAAAGACTCACCTTACAGGTAGCTGTGTATCTTGCTAAACAAAGACTTGCCTTACAGGTAGTTGTGTATCTTGCTAAACAAAGACTCGCCTTACAGGTAGCTTTGTATCTTGTTAAACAAAGACCCGCCGTACAGGTAGCTTTGTATCTTGCTAAACAAAGACTCGCCCTACAGGTAGCTTTGTATCTTGCTAAACAAAGACTCGTCTTACAGGTAGCTTTGTATCTTGCTAAACAAAGACTCGCCTTACAGGTAGCTGTGTATCTTGCTAAACGAAGACTCGCCTTACAGGTAGCTTTGTATCTTGCTAAACAAAGACTCGCCTTACAGGTAGTTGTGTATCTTGCTAAACAAAGACTCGCCTTACAGGTAGCTGTGTATCTTGCTAAACAAAGACTCGCCTTACAGGAAGCTGTGTATCTTGCTAAACAAAGACTCGCCTTACAGGTAGCTTTGTATCTTGCTAAACAAAGACTCGCCTTACAGGTAGCTTTGTATCTTGCTAAACAAAGACTCGCCTTACAGGTAGTTGTGTATCTTGCTAAACAAAGACTCGCTGTACAGTTAGCTTTGTATCTTGCTAAACAATGACTCGCCTTACAGGTAGCTGTGTATCTTGCTAAACAAAGACTCGCCTTACAGGTTGCTGTGTATCTTGCTAAACAAAGACTCGCCTTACAGGTAGCTGTGTATCTTGCTAAACAGAATCCCCTTACAGGTAGCTGTGTATCTTGCTAAACAAAGACTCGCCTTACAGGTAGCTTTGTATCTTGCTAAACAAAGACTCGCCTTACAGGTAGCTTTGTATCTTGCTAAACGAAGACTCGCCTTACAGGTAGCTGTGTATCTTGCTAAACAAAGACTCGCCTTACAGGTAGCTGTGTATCTTGCTAAACAAAGACTCGCCTTACAGGTAGCTTTGTATCTTACTAAACAAAGACTCGCCTTACAGGTAGCTTTGTATCTTGCTAAACAAAGACTCGCCTTACAGGTAGTTGTGTATCTTGCTAAACAAAAACTCGCCGTACAGGTAGCTTTGTATCTTGCTAAACAAAGACTCGCCTTACAGGTAGTTGTGTATCTTGCTAAACAAAGACTCGCCTTACAGGTAGCTTTGTATCTTGCTAAACAAAGACTCGCCTTACAGGTAGCTGTGTATCTTGCTAAACAAAGACTCGCCTTACAGGTAACTTTGTATCTTGCTAAACAAAGACTCGCCGTACAGGTAGCTTTGTATCTTGCTAAACAAAGACTTGCCTTACAGGTAGTTGTGTATCTTGCTAAACAAAGACTCGCCTTACAGGTAGCTTTGTATCTTGCTAAACAAAGACTCGCCTTACAGGTAGCTGTGTATCTTGCTAAACAAAGACTCGCCTTACAGGTAGCTGTGTATCTTGCTAAACAAAGACTCGCCTTACAGGTAGCTTTGTATCTTGCTAAACAAAGACTCGCCTTACAGGTAGCTGTGTATCTTGCTAAACAAAGACTCGCCTTACAGGTAGCTTTGTATCTTGCTAAACAAAGACTCGCCTTACAGGTAGCTTTGTATCTTGCTAAACGAAGACTCGCCTTACAGGTAGCTGTGTATCTTGCTAAACAAAGACTCGCCTTACAGGTAGCTGTGTATCTTGCTAAACAAAGACTCGCCTTACAGGTAGCTTTGTATCTTACTAAACAAAGACTCGCCTTACAGGTAGCTTTGTATCTTGCTAAACAAAGACTCGCCTTACAGGTAGTTGTGTATCTTGCTAAACAAAAACTCGCCGTACAGGTAGCTTTGTATCTTGCTAAACAAAGACTCGCCTTACAGGTAGTTGTGTATCTTGCTAAACAAAGACTCGCCTTACAGGTAGCTTTGTATCTTGCTAAACAAAGACTCGCCTTACAGGTAGCTGTGTATCTTGCTAAACAAAGACTCGCCTTACAGGTAACTTTGTATCTTGCTAAACAAAGACTCGCCTTACAGGTAGCTTTGTATCTTGCTAAACAAAGACTTGCCTTACAGGTAGTTGTGTATCTTGCTAAACAAAGACTCGCCTTACAGGTAGCTTTGTATCTTGCTAAACAAAGACTCGCCTTACAGGTAGCTGTGTATCTTGCTAAACAAAGACTCGCCTTACAGGTAGCTGTGTATCTTGCTAAACAAAGACTCGCCTTACAGGTAGCTTTGTATCTTGCTAAACAAAGACTCGCCTTACAGGTAGCTTTGTATCTTGCTAAACAAAGACTCGCCTTACAGGTAGCTGTGTATCTTGCTAAACAAAGACTCGCCTTACAGGTAGCTTTGTATCTTGCTAAACAAAGACTCGCCTTACAGGTAGCTGTGTATCTTGCTAAACAAAGACTCGCCTTACAGGTAGCTGTGTATCTTGCTAAACAAAGACTCGCCTCACAGGTAGTTGTGTATCTTGCTAAACAAAGACTCGCCTTACAGGTAGCTGTGTATCTTGCTAAACAAAGACTCGCCTTACAGGTAGCTGTGTATCTTGCTAAACAAAGACTCGCCTTACAGGTAGCTTTGTATCTTGCTAAACAAAGACTCGCCTTGCAAGTAGCTTTGTATCTTGCTAAACAAAGACTCGCCTTACAGGTAGTTGTGTATCTTGCTAAACAAAGACTCACCGTACAGGTAGCTTTGTATCTTGCTAAACAATGACTCGCCTTACAGGTAGCTGTGTATCTTGCTAAACAAAGACTCGCCCTACAGGTAGCTTTGTATCTTGCTAAACAAAGACTCGCCTTACAGGTAGCTGTGTATCTTGCTAAACAAAGACTCGCCTTACAGGTAGCTTTGTATCTTGCTAAACAAAGACTCGACTTACAGGTAGCTGTGTATCTTGCTAAACAAAGACTCGCCTTACAGGTAGCTGTGTATCTTGCTAAACAAAGACTCGCCTTACAGATAGTTGTGTATCTTGCTGAACAAAGACTCGCCTTTCAGGTAGCTGCGTATCTTGCTAAACAAAGACTCGCCTTACAGGTAGCTGTGTATCTTGCTAAACAAAGACTCACCTTACAGGTAGCTGTGTATCTTGCTAAACAAAGACTCGCCTTACAGGTGGCTTTGTATCTTGCTAAACAAAGACTCGCCTTACAGGTAGCTTTGTATCTTGCTAAACAAAGACTCGCCTTACAGGTAGTTGTGTATCTTGCTAAACAAAGACTCGCCGTACAGGTAGCTTTGTATCTTGCTAAACAATGACTCGCCTTACAGGTAGCTGTGTATCTTGCTAAACAAAGACTCGCCATACAGGTAGCTTTGTATCTTGCTAAACAAAGACTCGCCGTACAGGTAGCTGTGTATCTTCCTAAACAAAGACTCGCCCTACAGGTAGCTTTGTATCTTGCTAAACAAAGACTCGCCTTACAGGTAGCTGTGTATCTTGCTAAACAAAGACTCGCCTTACAGGTAACTTTGTATCTTGCTAAACAAAGACTCGCCTTACAGGTAGCTTTGTATCTTGCTAAACAAAGACTCGCCTTACAGGTAGTTGTGTATCTTGCTAAACAAAGACTCGCCTTACAGGTAGCTTTGTATCTTGCTAAACAAAGACTCGCCTTACAGGTAGCTTTGTATCTTGCTAAACAAAGACTCGCCTTACAGGTAGCTTTGTATCTTGCTAAAGAAAGACTCGCCTTACAGGTAGCTTTGTATCTTGCTAAACAAAGACTCGTCTTACAGGTAGTTGTGTATCTTGCTAAACAAAGACTCGCAGTACTGGTAGCTGTGTATCTTGCTAAACAATGACTCGCCTTACAGGTAGCTTTGTATCTTGCTAAACAAAGACTCGCCTTACAGGTTGCTGTGTATCTTGCTAAACAAAGACTCGCCTTAAAGGTAGCTGTGTATCTTGCTAAACAAAGACTCGCCTTACTGGTAGCTTTGTATCTTTGAAAAAAATGCCTGTGTTAAAAATCACCTTTGAAAAATAATTCGGCACTCTGCCAGTTAAAATTGTTCCCCTGACTTTCCCACTATTTTAATTTTCTGATGCTAAATTATCTGAGGGGGTGGTTGGCGATAGCTTGCTACCCATGCTTTCTTTGCATTTAAGATATCCAATTAGTTCTAGAAGCCAATATCAGAGCTCTACTGAAAAGTGCAGAAAGCCACTATCAGGGCTCTACTGAAAAGTGCAGAAAGTCACTATCAGGGGTCTACTGAAAAGTGCTGAAAGCCACTATCAGGGCTCTACTGAAAAGCTCTGAAAGCCACTATCAGGGCTCTACTGAAAAGTGCTGAAAGCCGCTATCAGAGCTCTACTGAAAAGTGCTGAAAGCCACTATCAGGGCTCAACTGAAAAGTACTGATTGCCACTATCAGGGCGCTACTGAACAGTACTGGAAGCCACTATCTGGGCTCTACTGAAAAGCGCTGAAAGCCACTATCAGGGCTCTACTGAAAAGTAATGAAATCCACTATCAGGGCTCAACTGAAAAGTACTGAAAGCCACTATCTGGGCTCTACTGAAAAGCGCTGAAAGCCACTATCAGGGCTCTACTGAAAAGTAATGAAAGCCACTATCAGGGCTCAACTGAAAAGTACTGAAAGCCACTGTCTGGGCTCTACTGAAAAGCACTGAAAGCCACTATCTGGGTGCTACTGAACAGTAATGAAAGCCACTATCAGGGCTCTACTGAAAAGTGCTGTAAGCCACTATCAGGGCTCTACTGAAAAGCACTGAAATCCACTATCAGGGCTCTACTGAACAGTGCTGAAAGCCACTATCAGGGCTCTACTGAACAGTGCTGAAAGCCACTATCAGGGCTCTACTGAACAGTAATGAAAGCCACTATCGGGGCTCTACTGAAAAGTGCTAAAAGCCACTATTAAGGCTTTACTGTAAAGTGCAGAAAGCCACTATCAGGGTTCTACTGAATAGTAATGAAAGCCACTATCAGGGATCTACTGAAAAGTGCTGAAAGCCATTATCATGGCTCTACTGAAAAGTGCTGAAAGTCACTATCAGGGGTCCACTGAACAGTGCTGAAAGCCACTATTAGGTCCACTGAACAGTGCTGAAAGCCACTATCAGGGCTCTACTGAAAAGTGCTGAAAGCCACTATCAGAGCTCTACTGAAAGGTGCTGAAAGCCACTATCAGGGCTCTACTGAAAAGTGCTGAAAGCCACTATCAGGGCTCTACTGAACAGTAATGAAAGCCAATATCAGGGCTCTACTGAACAGTCATGAAAGCCACTATCAGGACTCTATTGAACAGTCATGAAAGCCACTATCAGGGCTGTACTGAACATTGCTGAATGCCACTATCAGGGTTCTACTGAACAGTAATGAGAGCCACTATTGGCTCTACTGAACAGTCATGAAAGCCACTATCAGGACTCTACTGAACAGTCATGAAAGCCACTACCAGGGCTCTACTGAACAGTAATGAAAGCCACTATCAGGGTTCTACTGAACAGTAATGAGAGCCACTATTGGCTCGACTGAACAGTCATGAAAGCCACTATCAGGACTCTACTGAACAGTGATGAAAGCCACTACCAGGGCTCTACTGAACAGTCATGAAAGCCACTATCAGGGCTCTACTGAACAGTAATGAAAGCCACTACCAGGGCTCTACTGAACAGTGATGAAAGCCACTATCAGGGCTCTACTGAACAGTAATGAAAGCCACTATCAGGGCTCTACTGAACAGTGATGAAGGCCACTATCAGGGCTCAACTGAACAGTGCTGAAAGCCACTATCTGGGGTCTACTGAACAGTAATGAAAGCCACTATCTGGGCTCTACTGAACAGTAATGAAAGCCACTATCTGGGCTCTACTGAACAGTAATGAAAGCCACTATCTGGGCTCTACTGAACAGTGATGAAGCCACTATCATGGCTCTACTGAAAAGTGATGAAAGCCACTATCAGGGCTCAACTGTACAGTGCCGAAAGCCACAATCTGGGGTCTATTGAACAGTAATGAAAGCCACTATCTGAGCTTTACTGAACAGTAATGAAAGCCACTATCAGGGCTCTACTGAACAGTGATGAAAGCCACTATCTGGGCTCTACTGAACAGTAATGAAAGCCATTATCTGGGCTCTACTGAACAGTAATAAAAGCCACTATCTGGGCTCTACTGAACAGTGATGAAAGCCACTATCAGGGCTCAACTGAACAGTAATGAAAGCCACTATCTTGGCTCTACTGAACAGTAATGAAAGCCACTATCTGGGCTCTACTGAACAGTAATGAAAGCCACTATCTGGGCTCTACTGAACAGTAATGAAAGCCACTATCTGGGCTCTACTGAACAGTGCTGAAAGCCACTATCTGGGGTCTACTGAACAGTAATGAAAGCCACCATCAGGGCTCTACTGAACAGTGATGAAAGCCACTATCAGGGCTCTACTGAACAGTAATGAAAGCCACTATCTGGGCTCTACTGAACAGTGATGAAAGCCACTATCAGGGCTCTATTGAACAGTAATGAAAGCCACTATCAGGGCTCTACTGAAAAGTGATGAAAGCCACTATCAGGGCTCAACTGAACAGTGCTGAAAGCCACAATCTGGGGTCTATTGAACAGTAATGAAAGCCACTATCTGGGCTTTACTGAACAGTAATGAAAGCCACAATCTGGGCTCTACTGAACAGTAATGAAAGCCACTATCTGGGCTCTACTGAACACTAATGGAAGCCACTACCAGGGCTCTACTGAACAGTGATGAAAGCCACTATCTGGGCTCTACTGAACCGTAATGAAAGCCACTATCTGGGCTCTACTGAACAGTAATGAAAGCCGCTATCTGGGCTCTACTGAAAAGTGCTGAAAGCCACTATCAGGGCTCTGCTGAACAGTGATGAAAGCCATATCAGGGCTCTACTGAACAGTCATGAAAGCCACTATCAGGGCTCTACTGAACAGTCATGAAAGCCACTATCAGGGCTCTACTGAACAGTGATGAAAGCCACTATCAGGGCTCTACTGAACAGTGATGAAAGCCACTATCAGGGCTCTACTGAACAGTGATGAAAGCCACTATCAGGGCTCTACTGAACAGTAATGAAAGCCACTATCAGGGCTCTACTGAACAGTGATGAAGGCCACTATCAGGGCTCAACTGAACAGTAATGAAAGCCACTATCTGGGCTCTACTGAACAGTAATGAAAGCCACTATCTGGGCTCTACTGAACAGTGATGAAGCCACTATCATGGCTCTACTGAAAAGTGCTGAAAGCCACTATCAGGGCTCTACTGAACAGTGATGAAAGCCATATCAGGTCTCTACTGAACAGTAATGAAAGCCACTATCAGGGCTCTACTGAACAGTGATGAAAGCCACTATCAGGGCTCTACTGAACAGTGATGAAAGCCACTATCAGGGCTCTTCTGAACAGTAATGAAAGCCACTATCTGGGCTCTACTGAACAGTAATGAAAGCCACTATCTGGGCTCTACTGAACAGTGATGAAAGCCACTATCAGGGCTCAACTGAACAGTGCTGAAAGCCACTATCTGGGGTCTACTGAACAGTAATGAAAGCCACTATCAGGGCTCTACTGAACAGTGATGAAAGCCACTATCTGGGCTCTACTGAACAGTGATGAAAGCCACTATCTGTGCTCTACTGAACAGTAATGAAAGCCACTATCTGGGCTCTACTGAACAGTAATGAAAGCCACTATCTGGGCTCTACTGAACAGTGATGAAAGCCACTATCAGGGCTCAACTGAACAGTGCTGAAAGCCACTATCTGGGGTCTACTGAACAGTAATGAAAGCCACTATCTGGGCTGTACTGAACAGTAATGAAAGACACTATCAGGGCTCTACTGAACAGTGATGAAAGTCACTATCTGGGCTCTACTGAACAGTAATGAAAACCATTATCTGGGCTCTACTGAAAAGTAATAAAAGCCACTATCTAGGCTCTACTGAACAGTGATGAAAGCCACTATCTGGGCTCTACTGAACAGTAATAAAAGCCACTATCTGGGCTCTACTGAACAGTGATGAAAGCCACTATCAGGGCTCAACTGAACAGTGCTGAAAGCCACTATCTGGGGTCTACTGAACAGTAATGAAAGCCACTATCTGGGCTCTACTGAACAGTGATGAAAACCACTATCTGGGCTCTACTGAACAGTAATGAAAGCCACTATCTGGGGTCTACTGAACAGTAATGAAAGCCACTATCAGGGCTCTACTGAACAGTTCCGAAAGCCACTCTCAGGGCTCTACTGAACAGTAATGAAAGCCACTATCTGGGCTCTACTGAACAGTAATGAAAGCCACTATCAGGGCTTTACTGAACAGTAATGAAAGCCACTATCAGGGCTCTACTGAACAGTGCTGAAAGCCACTTTAGGTAATTTACATGGTGTGAATTATTTTGTCGTTTTTGTGGGAGTAAATAAGGAAATGTTCACATAAACTAGTTTTGTTACACTTTATTGGAGAGAGCCAACAGGCAGCCAACAGGCAGCTAACTGGCAGCCAACAGGCAGCCAACAGGCAATCTCCTATAAATTGTAACAAAACAATTATTGCTGTACAAAATCTTGCTAAAATAAGGTTTCCCTTGCTGATAGCATTGTAACTTTGATATAAAAGTACTCATTACAGATCACTTGATAAATATGTACAAGCATTCAGAAATTTTTTTTGTGAGAGGGGGTGGGGGGTGGGGGGGGGACCCCAGAACGGATCCCGCAAAATTTGTTTTTGTGAGAGCCTTTCAGGTTTTTGGGACCCATTTTCACAGTTTACCCAATGCAGTCGATATCAAAATTTAGTATTTTAATTACTATTTTTAAAAAAAAAATTCAAAAAATTTCAACAAAACCATATGTGACCCCTCATTGGAACGAGCTCGATGAGCTCGTTCCAATGAGGGGTCACATGATATGGTTTTGTTGAAATATTTTGGAACAATTTTTTCAGCTGCTGAATATTCAAATTACGTGGAATGGATGCGGGTGATTCGTTGGGTAAAGGGTTAATTCTGCTTTCTAATTATATACCAGTATGTACTTAAATGGGCATACTTTCAGTATTTTGTCTCACAACTACTGTTGACAATAAAAAGAAAATTATAAAATCACTGACTTGGATGGAGCCAGGTCAGACAGTGGGTACATGTGAATATTTGTTCAGTTTTGTGATGGATCTGAACTCCAGTCTGAAATACATAGAGAGTAATTGCTTGACTGTACTGGTTACATGAAATAATTCATGAGAGGTGAGGGATGTTGCACAAACAAGAGTGTGCGAATGCACACGAGTGTTTTACAATATAGTCCCTCACCTCGAATGAATTATTTCACATAACCAGTCCAGTCAAGTGATTACTCTGTTTATTACTTTTCATTATTAATGATAATTATATTATTTAACCCTTTACCTGGGGGTGCGGTGGCTCAGTTGGTAGAGGTGCAGGCTGCAAGCCGAGAGGTCCTCAGTTCGAATCCCACCTGCGGCAACCGCGTTGTGTCCTTGGGCAAGACACTTCACCCCCATTGCCCACGTGGGGGCACGGTGGCGTTGTGTACTAAGGCGTACTGCACGTCGATGGTGCACCTGTCTTCACCCAATGCTAACCCTGCTTGTGTGGAGTTGGTATGTTGGGGAGCTGAGTTGCTCGCCGTTGCTCGGTGGTTCTCTCTGGGAACTCCGGTTTCCTCCACCCGTAAAACTGTCATGGTCATGATTAGCCATTGTGCATAAATATGTGACCTTAAACACTAATAAATAAATAAATAAATAAATAAACACCAATAAATAAATAAATAAATATTCATACAGGTGTTTATATATTTACACAGGTGTTTTCATATTCAAACAGATGTTTTATATTCATACTAGGGCTGTTGCAATTATTTGATTTGTCAACCAACTGTCAACTACAGCAGTAGTAGATGGTTTTTATTTTTAGTCGATAGTCGTTCATTTTCAAAGTGACACAAGTCGGGTTTAAATTGCACTGTTTAATGAGATGAGTGAACAGTTAGTTTATTATCAAACTTTGAAGTGACTAACCATTGTTACTTGTGATATTCAATGGTCTTTGTTTTCCTTCACGATTGTGCCACAACACAATTTTAAAAACACCGAGACTTGCCATGCGATCAGTCCCTGTTCCATACTGTAGCTGAAGAAAGTTTCCAACATTGTCAATTTCAGTGGGCGATCAAACAACTGCATTTCATATGATGATTGCATATTGTTTTCACTTCATAATCAACTTTCATTTAGTTCATTTAGGCCAAATAAAAAAAATGAATTGATTCTCAGGCAATTTTTTTTTCAAATCGGTGAGGGAGGGAGGATTTTATTTTTTTTTTTTTTATTTTTTTTGTGTTCGTGTAAAAGGTTGAGTATACTCAGTAAATCTTTTTGCTGTCTTTCCACTTAAAAAAGAGAAAAGGCATTTTAGTGTAATTATAGTATACCTTTTATAACTAAATGCCGGAACTACAGCTAAAAGGATTTGTATTTTATTGTTCTTTTTAATGGTATCTGTCAAGCATCATGATCCATTAGAATAGGCCCCAGTAACCAATACTTGAGATAGAAGTCCTTTAAAATGGACAACTTGGCTCTAAATGATTGGTTAAACTTGAGTTATATCGGTGTTGCGGCCATGCTTAGCCATTGGGCACAAATATATGATCTCAAACACCAGCAAATAAATAAATAAATAATTAAATCATGATCCAGTATATCAGAATTTTCTTTATTACAGTTTATGGGAGAGTGCCTCTGGGCACTCTCCCATAAACCTCCCATAAACTGCAACAAGAAAAAACAATTTACTGCAAACACAGCTAAATAATTTTTTGTCGAGAAATGTTAAAAAATGACCATTCTAAGTTTTCACTAATTCTTAAATAAACATAACATAATAGAAATGTCTAATGAGGAGGTTTAAATCCAATGAGGGAGGGCCTGAGAATCAAAACATTATTTTTTTTTAGCCTCAGGTGTTTTATATCAGGGTTTCCGCTAGGTGAAAATTTGTGGGTCCGGTAGTTTAAAGAAAGTGAAACTCAAGACGCCAAAGGCACGTGCATATAGGGGGGGGTCTAAATTTTGATTTTTAGGTACTCTCTGATGGCCTCTTGGGGCATTCTGGTCACTAAAATGCTGAATAACTGAAGTGGAAAATATGTACTTTTTCCTCCTACAATTCTCTAAATTCCCACGGGACACACAATACTACATCTGGTCAGAGGTTTCATAAAAATACAAACCCAAAACAACACAAAATCCATGAATCCTGACAGTGACTGCGACGTTTGACTTCAATTTATTTTTTTATACAACCTGATACGTGCCAACATAAACAATTGGAAATGCAGAGAGAACAAAATATTCGAAAAGAACCATGATGCGCACGTGTGACGTCATGCACGTGCAATTACATCATTTATCGCTCGAAATAAAAGCCAGTGATCTCGGACCAAACACTACAATTTGAGTCTGAAATTTTATAGGCAACGTTTAGGATTTGAACTTTGTTTCCCCCCTCATCTGGGGGTTATAAAGTATCAGGTTGTCGCCAGTAATAGTAGGCATAGTATACAACATAATTATGCCTATATTACATGGAAACAAAGGATCCTGAGTGTCGTTACGATACAGCATTGTACTCGACATTTTAACCACCAGCTTTTCTGACTGATCATAGTATGATCGGCGGGGGAAGGGGTCCGGCCGACGGACCTACAGCCGGTCTAGCAGAAACCCTGTTTATATTCATATAGGTGTTTATATTTGTGCAGTGTTTTTTTATATCCATGTAGGTGTTTATGTATTCATACAGCTGTTTTATATCCTTATAAGTGTTTATTTATTCATGCAAGTGGTTTTTTTTGTGCAGGTGTTTTATATCCATGCAAGTGTTTTATATTTGTGCAGGTGTTTTAGCTGCTGGTACAAACATGGGTAATATTGCAATATGGAAGTTCACTCCACAACATGTATCAAGTAAGAAATCCGATCCTGAGTTTAATTGGAAGCTTCAGGCACCTGCTACTGTTGGAGGACCAGTTAGACAAATAGAGGTGAGATATGGTGGAAATCTATTTTGTTTGTCTGGATACCGAAACCGTTTCAATATTGAGAAAAATAACATGTTTACAGATGGTGAAACTTTGCACAAAAATACATTTTCCTTGTATTTGAGGCCTGGGCATGATAATGTGGAAGGCCACTGTAGGGGTTCGGTTCCGACAAAAAATATTACAAAAGTCAGCTCTCTGAGAGCGAATCTTTGTAGCATGTGTTTATTGAAGACCATATTGGTACTCTGTTATACTAACTCTGAAGTTGCTGAGTATTTTCAAAATATTTTTCATTGTATCCAGTCATGGCTGCTTTGAAGTGGCCATGACCAGATTTGATGAAAAATGCTTTAAAATTAAGAAATGTCTGTTGAAAAAGTTGATACAATTTACTGGAGAATTTTTTTATTAATCCTTTACCCAACGAATCGCCGGCATCCGTCCGCGAAATTTGCAAATTCAGCATCTGAAAAATATTATTTTTCGAAAAATTTCAACAAAACCATATCATGTGACCCCTCTTTGGAACAAGCTCATGGAGCTCATTCCAAAGAGGGGTCACATGATATGGTTTTGTTGTAATTTTTTGAAAAAAATTAAAAAGTGTTATTTAAAATAATAAATTTTGAAATCGTCTGCGTTGGGTAAAGGGTTAAATGTTCTCGGATTATATTTATTAGTTTTGATTTCTAAGAATATCCGCCCACAACACGCAAATAGTTAAACTTGCATTTGGCCAATGTTTTTATTGGGGGGGGGAGGGGGGTAGCAGAAGGGGAATGAGGCTGGGGGTGGGGCTAAAATTGAGATTGGTGTTGGCTAGGGCCCAGTAAAGCTTCAAGTGATTCGATTAAAAATCTCCATAAAGCTTTGATTTGATTTTTAGCTGCGACTAGCAGCTCTATTAGTGGCAATGTCAGTCTGTCTGTCTGTCTGTCGGTCGGTCGGTCTGTCTGTGACCAACGAGTTTCAAAACTCAATAACTTTTGAAATACTTGATGGAATGACTTTATATTTGGCATGTAAGTGTATCTTATTGATGTCTAGCCACTGTTCAATGCTTGTGTTGTTCCAAATATTTTTCTTGGAGTTATGGCCCTTGATGAACTTAGAATGTTGGTCAGTCTGTCTATAACCAACGAGTTTCAAAACTCAATAACTTTTGAAATACTTGATGGAATGACTTTATATTTGGCATGTAAGTGTATCTTATTGATGTCTAGCCACTGTTCAATGCATGTGTTGTTCCAAATATTTTTCTTGGAGTTATGGCCCTTGATGAACTTAGAATTTTGTGAAATTGCACCACCCGTCGCAGCTACGGCGTCGATGTCGCGATTTTTTTTTAATCATGCGGTAGATTGACAATTGACGCAATGATCAAACAGTAGGGCCAACATTTCTCACCATTGTGTGACTCTTCGGTCGAATACACATTTACCCTTCTTCTCGTTGACAGAACTCATAGTTCATATTTTTGTTGTCATTAGAAATGTCACAGAGTTTCCGTTGAATCCTTTCTTGGGATACAAAACTACCTGGAGTATGCATGGAGAATAGAGGTTTTGAAATTCGCATGACAATGTTGGTAGGCCGAAACTTGTGATGCCTGAATTCTTTGCCGTGTAGCAATTAAATACAAACTGTTTTGTCGTGACATTTCCGATTTTCCAACCAACAGCTTCTAATGCATTGTGCAGACAAAATGATGATGGATGGGAATCATTGTGGAATATCTGGTGTAGTGGCTCTGCGAGAACGTGCATGTTTTGGAATGATTTGAGTTAAATGCGTGTCATTTTTATGATGGTATTCTGCTTACCATTCACGGTAGATGATTTACTGGGAATGACAAGCAGGATACCATCATAACAATGACATCACGAGTGATAATTGTGTCAACAACTACGCTTTTATAATTAGCTTAACTTGACAAAATCAATATAAACTATTACCATCACACGTACAGAAGTCTGTGAGTCTGTTCACATTTTCTTTAGCACAGACTACACCCTGTAGTTCTTATCCGATTATCACCAAATATCATGTGCAGGTTTAAGGTCATGTCATGGTGAGAATGTCCTTCACGTTTGGTCGTTCATCTGAAACCCCAAAACCTTTAGCACAGTCTACAAGTCGTATTAATGAAGGGATTTCATTGCAAGTGAGTAACTTGGTAAGATGACTCCATATAATGTCTGGATGAGAACATCCTATTTTGGTCTGGTTCAGTCAACTGTGACAGCCTCAGGGACATATGCTCTAGATTCCTTTAGCACAGTCGACAGGTTGCATTTATGAAGGGGTTTCAATTGTAAATTGGTAGGATGACTCGGTATAATGTCTGGATGAGAAGGTCCTATTTTGGTCGTGATCGGTCACATGACCAAGATTTGTTTAGCACAGTCTACAGTTCATATTTATGAAGTGATTTCTTTGTAACTTGATAGGATGACTCAGATATAATATAGATAAGACTGTCCTATTTTGGACACGATCAGTCAACCATGACAGTCAGACAGGCATGTGACCAAGATAACTGAGGGCCACATCAACTCAGGCCTCAATTCTTAAGTACAGTCTACACCGCAAATTTTTCTTGTTGATAACATAGCGTGTAGGTTAGAGAACTTAATATGTTCTTAATTATCACAATTCTTGTCTTATTCCATATTTCTTTCATAAACATTGAACATTATCCTTTTCATCAAACACTACTCAAGGTCAAGGTCAAGTTAACCCTTTACCCAACGAATCGCCTGCATCCGCCCACGTAATATGCAAATTCAGCAGCTGAAAAAATATTATTTTTCGAAACATTTCAACAAAACCATATCATGTGGCCCCTCTTTGGAACGAGCTCGTTGAGCTCGGGTACCTTTGGGATACATGACATATAATACGTTTTTTTTTCTCGTGCAGAAATTATGCAAATTAGATGAACTTGGATTTTTTTCAGTGCTACTTACACACAGTAAGTACACATGTCAATACGGCTCGGGCTAGAGTCTGTATTTATGAACCGATCTTCACAAAACTTCTTGGGTACCTTTGTTATCACCTTGGGACGAGAAAGAGTGTTTCTGGGTGCGGTCCAAAATTCAAGATGGCTGCCAGTGGCCATTTTGTACCGAAATTAGGTCCAGTCAGTTTTTTGTCACAACTTCTATACAGCTTGTATTTATGAACTGATCTTCACGGAATTTCTTGGGTACCTTTGTTTTCACCTTGGGACAGGAATGAGTGTGTTTTGGGGTGCCTTTGTTATCACTGTGCTATGAGAACAAATATTTTGGGGTTCTGTCAGGCCCACTCTGGGACTCAAAGATTTCTTTTCTAGTTTAGCGTCTGACTGTCACCCACCTTTACAATACTTTACCTACACATTTGTTACAGGCTACGGTCAGTATTTATGTACAGGCCATTACAATACTTTATATGTACCATTGTTATCAGGTCATTACCTAGATGTTTGTCATTGCTGTGTTACATACTATACATGTACATGTCTTAACAAGTTGAGCTACAGTGTCTTTGACACTTTCATTTAATTATGCATTGTTGGTGTTGAGAGAGGAGGAAGCTTCCTTTCAATTTTGGACCAGTAAGTTGAACCAAATTGGCCGTCAGTGGCCAATTCATTATGGCTTCCATGGCTGCCATCTTGAATTTGGTTTCCGTTCAATAACTGATGACTTGAAGCAATTTCATTTTTTGGTCATGCATTATTGGTGTCTAGAGGAAGCTTCCTATTGATTTTGACCAGTCAGCTGAACCAAGATGGACACCAGTGGCCAATTCATTTCGATTTTGGATTAGATAACCAATTTAATATGGCCATCATGGTGGCCATATTGAATTTGGTTTCCATCCAATAACTAATGAATGGTGACTCGAATCTGTTTTATTTTTTGATTATGCATTGTTGGTGTCCAGGGGAAGCTTTCTTTCAATGTTGGAGCAGTATGCTGAATAGAGATGGCTGCCAGTGGCCAATTTATTATGACTTTTATGGTGCCTATCTTGAATTTGATTTCCATCCAATAACTAATGAATACTGACTCGTATCAATTTCATTTTTAGCTCAACTTTGGCAAAGCCAAATTTGAGCTTTTGTCATGGCCCGTCGTCTGTCTGTCCATACGTCAACAATTGGATACGGCTCGGGCTAGAGGCCGTATTTATGAACTGATCTTTACGAAACTTCTTGGGTACCTTTGTTATGACCATGGGACGAAAACGAGTGTTTTTGGGTGCAGTCCCGAAATTCAAGATGGCTGCCAGCCGCCATTTTGTACCGACGATGCAGAAATCTATTTTTTGTACAGAACTTCCATATGAAAGCTCTGATTTGAATAATTTTTTGTATGAATGTTTAGTACCATGGGATACATCATATATATAATACTGGTTTTTTTCTCGTGCGTAAATTGTGCAAGTTAGACTAATTTTTATGTTTTTTGGTGTTACTTTCAGCACTGTAAGTGCAAATGCCAATACGGCTCGGGCTAGAGGCCGTATTTATGAACCGATCTTTATGAAACTTCTTACCTTTGGTATCACCGTGGGACGAGAAGGAGTGTTTTGGGGTCCGGTCCGAAATTCAAGATGGCTGATGGCAGCCATTTTGTACAAAATTAGGTGCAATCAGATTTTGGCACAGAACTTCCATATGAAAGCACTGATTTGAATAATTTTTTGTGTGAATGTTTAGTACCTTGGGATACATCACATATAATACTTTTTTTTTCTCGTGCAGAAATTATGCAAATTAGATGAACTTTGATTTTTTCAGTGCGACTTACACACAGTAAGTACACATGTCAATACGGCTTGGGCTGGAGTCTGTATTTATGAACTGATCTTCACAAAATGTCTTGGGTACCTTTGCTATCACCTTGGGACGAGATTGAGTGTTTCTGGGTGCGGGCTAAAATTCAAGATGGCTGCCAGTGGCCATTTTGTATCGAAATTAGGTCTGATCAGTTTTTTGTACACAACTTCTGTACGGCTCAGACTAGAGGCTATTTTTTTTACGAAACTTCTTTGGTACCTTTGTTATCACCGTGGGATGAGAGCGAGTGCTTTTGGGTGTGGTCCGAAATTCAAGATGGCCACCAGCTGCCATTTTGTACCAAAATTAGTGCAATCAGTCTTTTGTACAGAACTTCTGTATGAAAGTTCTGATTTGAATAAATTTTTGTTTGAATGTTTAGTAACATGGAATACATCACGTAGTGTAAGGGTTTTTTTTTCGTGCAGAAATTATGCAAATTAGATGAACTTTGATTTATTCAGTACTACTTACACAATGTAAGCACTCATGTCAATACGGCTCAGGGTAGAGGCTGTATTTATGAACCGATCTTCACAAAACTTCTTGGGTACTTTTGTTATCACCTTGGGATGAGAATGAGTGTTTCTGGGTGCGGTCCAAAATTCAAGATGGCTACCAGTGGCCATTTTGTACCGAAATTAGGTCCAATCAGTTTTTGTCACAAGTTTTATACAGCTCGTACTTCTTGGGTACCTTCGTTTTCACCTTGGGACAGGAACGAGTGTGTTTTGGGGTGCCTTTGTTATCACTGTGCTATGAGAACAAATATTTTGGGGTTCAGTCAGACCCACTCTGGGACTCAAAAGATTTTTTCTAGTTTAGCATCTGACTGTCACCCACCTTTACAATACTTTACCTATACATTTGTTACAGGCAACAGTCAGTATTTATGTACAGACCGTTACAATACTTTATATGTACCTATGTTATCAGGTCATTACCTAGATGTTTGTCATTGCTGTGTCACATACTATACATGTACATGTCTTTGTCTTGACAAGTTGAGCTACAGTGTCATTGACACTTTCATTTTATTATGCATTATTGGTGTCTAGAGGAAGCTTTCAATTTTGGATCAGATAACCAATTCAATATGGCCATCATGAATGCTGACTGAAATAAATTTTGATTTTGCTTTGTTGGTTCTAGAGAAATCTTTCTTTCAATTTTAGACCAGTCCGCTGAACCAAGATGGCTGCCAGTGGCCAATTCATTTTGGCTTCCATGGCAACCATCTTGAATTTGGTTTCCATCCAATAACTAATGAATGCTGACTCAAATCAATTTTATTTTTTTGTAATTAATTGTTGGTGTCTAGAGGAAGCTTCCTTTTCGATTTTGGTTATGTCCCCGAGACACTTAACTACCCTTTTATGAATAGCCTGGTCCTCAGTTTGAATCCCATCTGCGGTAAATGCGTTGTGTCCTTGGGCAAGACACTTCACCCCATTGCCCACGTGGGTAAAGGGTTATGTGTATTAGGTGTTAATATATTCATACAGGTGGGGGCGCGGTGGCTCAGTGGGTAGAGGTGTAGGCTGCCAGCCGGGAGGTCCTCAGTTTGAATCCCATCTGCGGTAACTGCGTTGTGTCCTTGGGTAAGACACTTCACCCCATTGCCCACGTGGGTAAAGGGTTATGTGTATTAGGTGTTAATATATTCATACAGGTGGGGGCGCGGTGGCTCAGTGGGTAGAGGTGTAGGCTGCCAGCCGGGAGGTCCTCAGTTTGAATCCCATCTGTGGTAACTGCGTTGTGTCCTTGGGCAAGACACTTCACCCCATTGCCCACGTGGGTAAAGGGTTATGTGTATTAGGTGTTAATATATTCATACAGGTGGGGGCGCGGTGGCTCAGTGGGTAGAGGTGTAGGCTGCCAGCCGGGAGGTCCTCAGTTTGAATCCCATCTGCGGTAACTGCGTTGTGTCCTTGGGCAAGACACTTCACCCCATTGCCCACGTGGGTAAAGGGTTATGTGTATTAGGTGTTAATATATTCATACAGGTGGGGGCGCGGTGGCTCAGTGGGTAGAGGTGTAGGCTGCCAGCCGGGAGGTCCTCAGTTTGAATCCCATCTGTGGTAACTGCGTTGTGTCCTTGGGCAAGACACTTCACCCCATTGCCCACGTGGGTAAAGGGTTATGTGTATTAGGTGTTAATATATTCATACAGGTGGGGGCACGGTGGCTCAGTGGGTAGAGGTGTAGGCTGCCAGCCGGGAGGTCCTCAGTTTGAATCCCATCTGTGGTAACTGCGTTGCGTCCTTGGGCAAGACACTTCACCCCATTGCCCACGTGGGTAAAGGGTTATGTGTATTAGGTGTTAATATATTCATACAGGTGGGGGCGCGGTGGCTCAGTGGGTAGAGGTGTAGGCTGCCAGCCGGGAGGTCCTCAGTTTGAATCCCATCTGCGGTAACTGCATTGTGTCCTTGGGCAAGACACTTCACTCCATTGCCCACGTGGGTAAAGGGTTATGTGTATTAGGTGTTAATATATTCATACAGGTGGGGGTGCGGTGGCTCAGTGGGTAGAGGTGTAGGCTGCCAGCCGGGAGGTCCTCAGTTTGAATCCCATCTGTGGTAACTGCGTTGTGTCCTTGGGCAAGACACTTCACCCCATTGCCCACGTGGGTAAAGGGTTATGTGTATTAGGTGTTAATATATTCATACAGGTGGGGGCGCGGTGGCTCAGTGGGTAGAGGTGTAGGCTGCCAGCCGGGAGGTCCTCAGTTTGAATCCCATCTGTGGTAACTATGTTGTGTCTTTGGGCAAGACACTTCACCCCATTGCCCACGTGGGTAAAGGGTTATGTGTATTAGGTGTTAATATATTCATACAGGTGGGGGCGCGGTGGCTCAGTGGGTAGAGGTGTAGGCTGCCAGCCGGGAGGTCCTCAGTTTGAATCCCATCTGCGGTAACTGCGTTGTGTCCTTGGGCAAGACACTTCACCCCATTGCCCACGTGGGTAAAGGGTTATGTGTATTAGGTGTTAATATATTCATACAGGTGGGGGCGCGGTGGCTCAGTGGGTAGAGGTGTAGGCTGCCAGCCGGGAGGTCCTCAGTTTGAATCCCATCTGTGGTAACTGCATTGTGTCCTTGGGCAAGACACTTCACCCCATTGCCCACGTGGGTAAAGGGTTATGTGTATTAGGTGTTAATATATTCATACAGGTGGGGGCACGGTGGCTCAGTGGGTAGAGGTGTAGGCTGCCAGCCGGGAGGTCCTCAGTTTCAATCCCATCTGTGGTAACTGCGTTGTGTCCTTGGGCAAGACACTTCACCCCATTGCCCACGTGGGTAAAGGGTTATGTGTATTAGGTGTTAATATATTCATACAGGTGGGGGCGCGGTGGCTCAGTGGGTAGAGGTGTAGGCTGCCAGCCGGGAGGTCCTCAGTTTGAATCCCATCTGTGGCAACCACGTTGTGTCCTTGGGCAAGACACTTCACCCCATTGCCCACGTGGGTAAAGGGTTATGTGTATTAGGTGTTAATATATTCATACAGGTGGGGGCGCGGTGGCTCAGTGGGTAGAGGTGTAGGCTGCCAGCCGGGAGGTCCTCAGTTTGAATCCCATCTGTGGTAACTGCGTTGTGTCCTTGGGCAAGACACTTCACCCCATTGCCCACGTGGGTAAAGGGTTATGTGTATTAGGTGTTAATATATTCATACAGGTGGGGGTGCGGTGGCTCAGTGGGTAGAGGTGTAGGCTGCCAGCCGGGAGGTCCTCAGTTTGAATCCCATCTGTGGTAACTGCGTTGTGTCCTTGGGCAAGACACTTCACCCCATTGCCCACGTGGGTAAAGGGTTATGTGTATTAGGTGTTAATATATTCATACAGGTGGGGGCGCGGTGGCTCAGTGGGTAGAGGTGTAGGCTGCCAGCCAGGAGGTCCTCAGTTTGAATCCCATCTGTGGCAACCACGTTGTGTCCTTGGGCAAGACACTTCACCCCATTGCCCACGTGGGTAAAGGGTTATGTGTATTAGGTGTTAATATATTCATACAGGTGGGGGCGCGGTGGCTCAGTGGGTAGAGGTGTAGGCTGCCAGCCGGGAGGTCCTCAGTTTGAATCCCATCTGTGGTAACTGCGTTGTGTCCTTGGGCAAGACACTTCACCCCATTGCCCACGTGGGTAAAGGGTTATGTGTATTAGGTGTTAATATATTCATACAGGTGGGGGCGCGGTGGCTCAGTGGGTAGAGGTGTAGGCTGCCAGCCGGGAGGTCCTCAGTTTGAATCCCATCTGTGGCAACCACGTTGTGTCCTTGGGCAAGACACTTCACCCCATTGCCCACGTGGGTAAAGGGTTATGTGTATTAGGTGTTAATATATTCATACAGGTGGGGGCGCGGTGGCTCAGTGGGTAGAGGTGTAGGCTGCCAGCCGGGAGGTTTTCAGTTTGAATCCCATCTGTGGTAACTGCGTTGTGTCCTTGGGCAAGACACTTCACCCCATTGCCCTCGTGGGTAAAGGCTTATGTGTATTAGGTGTTAATATGTTCATACAGGTGGGGGCGCGGTGGCTCAGTGGGTAGAGGTGTAGGCTGCCAGCCGGGAGGTCCTCAGTTTGAATCCCATCTGTGGTAACTGCGTTGTGTCCTTGGGCAAGACACTTCACCCCATTGCCCACATGGGTAAAGGGTTATGTGTATTAGGTGTTAATATATTCATACAGGTGGGGGCGCGGTGGCTCAGTGGGTAGAGGTGTAGGCTGCCAGCCGGGAGGTCCTCAGTTTGAATCCCATCTGCGGTAACTGCGTTGTGTCCTTGGGCAAGACACTTCACCCCATTGTCCACGTGGGTAAAGGGTTATGTGTATTAGGTGTTAATATATTCATACAGGTGGGGGGCGCGGTGGCTCAGTGGGTAGAGGTGTAGGCTGCCAGCAGGGAGTTCCTCAGTTTGAATCCCATCTGCGGTAACTGCGTTGTGTCCTTGGGCAAGACACTTCACCCCATTGCCCACGTGGGTAAAGGGTTATGTGTATTAGGTGTTAATATATTCATACAGGTGGGGGCGTGGTGGCTCAGTGGGTAGAGGTGTAGGCTGCCAGCCGGGAGGTCCTCAGTTTGAATCCCATCTGCGGTAACTGCGTTGTGTCCTTGGGTAAGACACTTCACCCCATTGCCCACGTGGGTAAAGGGTTATGTGTATTAGGTGTTAATATATTCATACAGGTGGGGGCGCGGTGGTTCAGTGGGTAGAGGTGTAGGCTGCCAGCCGGGAGGTCCTCAGTTTGAATCCCATCTGTGGTAACTGCGTTGTGTCCTTGGGCAAGACACTTCACCCCATTGCCCACGTGGGTAAAGGGTTATGTCTATTAGGTGTTAATATATTCATACAGGTGGAGGCACGGTGGCCCAGTGGGTAGAGGTGTAGGCTGCCAGCCGGGAGGTCCTCAGTTTGAATCCCATCTGTGGTAACTGCGTTGTGTCCTTGGGCAAGACACTTCACCCCATTGCCCACGTGGGTAAAGGGTTATGTGTATTAGGTGTTAATATATTCATACAGGTGGGGGCGCGGTGGCTCAGTGGGTAGAGGTGTAGGCTGCCAGCCGGGAGGTCCTCAGTTTGAATCCCATCTGTGGTAACTGCGTTGTGTCCTTGGGCAAGACACTTCACCCCATTGCCCACGTGGGTAAAGGGTTATGTGTATTAGATGTTAATATATTCATACAGGTGGGGGTGCGGTGGCTCAGTGGGTAGAGGTGTAGGCTGCCAGCCGGGAGGTCCTCAGTTTGAATCCCATCTGCGGCAACTGCGTTGTGTCCTTGGGCAAGACACTTCACCCCATTGCCCACGTGGGGGCACGGTGACGTTGTGTATGAAGGTGTACTGCACGTCGATGGTGCACCTGTCTTCAACCAATGCTAACCATGCTTGTGTGGAGTTGGTATGTTGGGGAGCTGACAGTTGCTCGCCATTGCTCAGTGGTTCTCTCTGGGTACTCCGGCTTCCTCCACCCATAAAACTGTCACGGTCATGAATAGCCAATGTACAGAAATATGTGACCTTAAACACCAATAAATAAATAAATATGAATAGCCTTGAATTTTATCAGTCTTTGCCTGCAGGAACAAATCCATCCCTCCCTCACTGATTTGGAAAACAAAATTGCCTGAGAATCAATAAATTAATTTTGTCTGGCCTTATTTTATTACTTCTATATTATTTTTATTATATAGTTATCCTTATTACATAATATATTTTTATGAACAGATCAGGCCTGAAAACAAGCAGACTGTCATCTTCAAAATGAGGTCCCCAGAGGGTGAATTTGGTGATGCTACCCTGCACAGCAGGGTAGCATCACAAAATTTACCCTCTGTGAACCTCAGTCTGAATCATGGTCTCAAGCCAAAACACAAAGATGTAACTGGAGGATAAATTGGCCCACTGTATGGGATAGCATCAGAAAATTCACCCTTGTTTTACAAATGACAGGTTGCTTATAATCAAGCTTGGAACAGACAACCCTTCACACAGTAGTCTAATCATGAACAAATAACTTAAGTATTACTGTTGATTTATTTTCAGTGGAGTTTTCACAAGAATCTTTTGTCTGTTAACACAATAAGTAATGTGTTTGTACTTAATGAACATGTGATGAGTTCTGGCTTCAAGGATCAGGTTTGTATTACTTGAGTTTCATGAAATTGTGAATCCATTTTTGAACAGTCATTGTCCATATTGTTAGGGACAACATAAACATTTTCTGTGGCAGTATAATCCTGCATTTTAGTGTCACTTTGAATTCAGCATGACATAACAATATCTTGTTTTTAGTGAAATAGACTCCCTGTTGTAATCCCAGGAAGTGAAGCAGTTTTTTGCTTACCATGGTAAACCAACTTTGTTTTAAATAGAATCAATGTATAGTGTTTTCAAGTAAAAAATTTATTCTACGAGTAGGATTAAGAATGAAACCGACAAACCTTTGTCGAGTCGGTTTCATTCTTAATTCTACGAGTAGAATAAATTTTTTACTTGAAAACACTATTCATTTATTTTGTTTTGTTTATCCCATAAATCTTCTGCAGGGCAGTCACGGCAAAATTGTGCTATGATTCACTACAAAACACAGCTAGAAGTGAGGAGCACATTGGTCCGATTCGATCGACCAGTAAAATTGGCAAAAATAAACAAGACGCAGTAATACATTTCTGTCTGAAAATAATTTCCCTACAAACTTGAGTTAAACTTGCAAAAATCCTTTATTATATGACCAGTGTTTTGTGTTTTCTACTGGCATTGTGTAATACTTTCAAAAAGATTTAAAGAAATCAACAATCGAACTATTAATTATGCTAGACAAATGTGTAAGAGGTCAGAGGTCAACAAGTCCATCGCTACTAGGTGAATAAATTCTTTCAGTGTTAAACCTATGGGGAAAATTTATCACCCTACTGGGTGAATAAAGCAAAAATTTATCCAAGGCCATTATTGATCAAATAAATGGCCATTTACGGGATAAACTGGTAAAATAGGACCCAGTCACAAATGCCTTTGCTGGAAGTCCTCTAAAGTGGGCAGCATGGATATAAATGATTGACTGGACTTGACTTGACAATGACAACTCACTGGAATGAGCTCCTTGAATTCATAAACTTTCTTATTGAGACCAAAAATGAAATTTTTTAGTAATTTTTTTTTTGCAAGTCTGGTTTTCCTAACATGACTACAACACGTTTTATTGTGTTTGATGTAAAGTTAAAAAAAATTGAAATATTAGGCGTGATTTTGAAAATGTTGACCTATTTATCACCTCTCTGTTGAGAAATGTTAAGAGATGGTGTGTGGCTTTTCATCAAATCAAATATTCACAAACAATTTGAGCTGATGAGTTATAATTGTTCTATGTGTCAGCTAGTAGTAATTTCATGCTGTATGGTTCACTAATCTCTTCTTTGTGTCAGCTAGTAGTAATTTCATGCTGTATGGTTCACTAATCTCTTCTTTGTGTCAGCGAGTAGTAATTTCATGCTGTATGGTTCACTAATCTCTTCTTTGTGTCAGCTAGTAGTAATTTCATGCTGTGTGGTTCTCTGTGTCAGCTAGTAGTAATTTCATGCTGTATGGTTCACTAACCTCTTCATGTTTCTAAATTCTCAACATTTCTTACCCACATGTAACTTTAGTTTTGGACATAATCATCTTCACAGTTCAATTTTCAACAGTATTTATCTCCCTTGACTACATAGAATGTCTCATGAATTTATGTACTCTGGCTAAAACCCAAACATGGCTGCAGATAGCCTGGGAACGCTACCAATCACAGTTTATGACAAATGTGTATATATACTACTCAAAGTTTTGCTAAGCACCAAGTATTTGACACATCATTGTGAAATTTACTTATGAAATATTTGTGATATTTTTGGTGGATATGATTGAGGAATGTATTGAGATGGTCTCCAGTGTTTTCATTAGCTCTCTTGATAGGCAGACTTTTCGTGACAGTCATGGAAAGCATGTACCCCTTGATTTTCATTATGTTTTCATGTACTGTCTACATGTACATGACGTGTGGAGTATTCAATCTTCATTTCAACACAAACCCATATGATTTAATGATTGAATATGGCAATTACAAATGTAAGAAGACATTTGTCTAAAGCAGAAATGTGATGGGCAGTAGGGATGGTGGAGCAAGGGGCTACTCATCATCAGGTTGGTGAAGCCCTTTGTGTGCACCATATGGTGATCCCCAGAGCCTGGGCAAGATTTCAGTATGGCACACCAGTAAGACGGCAATGTAGTGCCAGAGACAGGGTAACATCTGCAGCTGAAGACCGTTTTCTATGTGTATCCATACTATGTATGGTACACATAATGCCGGCATCCGGGGTGGCCATCCATTGTTTGTCCATCCTTTGTCCGTCCGTCCGGTGTCCGTATCCATTTCTTTGACATTCGATAACTTGAAAAATATTGCTTGGATTGTCTTACTTTATATTTGTGTTCAGGTTACTGATGTGCCGAGCTGTATAGTTTTTGGTGTAAATCTGATAATTTGATCCTGAGATATTAAGCCTTTATCCTTCAATTTGAAAATTCCTCCAATCCCTTTGGCATTCGATAACTTGAAAAATTTTACTTGGATTGTCAAGTTACTTTATATTTGTGTTCAGGTTACTGACGTGCCGAGCTGTATAGTTTTTGGTGTAAATCTGTTATTTTGATCCTGAGATATTAACCCTTTATCCTTCAAATTGAAAATTCCTCCAATCCCTTTGGCATTCGATAACTTGAAAAATATTCCTTGGATTGTCAAGTTACTTTATAATTGTGTTCAGGTTACTGATGTGCTGAGCTGTATAGTTTTTGGTGTAAATCTGATAATTTGATCCTGAGATATTAACCCCCTTTATCCTTCAAATTGAAAATTCCCCCAATCCCTTTGGCATGAGATAACTCAAAAAATATAAATCCGATTATCATGTTACTTTATATATTTATTCAGGTTACTGATGTGCTGTGCTGTATAGTTTTTTATGTAAATCTGATAATTTTATCCTTTATCCATCAAATTAGACACTCCTCCAATCCATTTCTATATGTACCCATACCTTGTATGGTGTACATAATGTCGGCATCCGTGGTGGCCCTCCGTCATACAGCTTTCTACTAGTTGTGCGTATGGGTACACATCTGACGATTTCATCGGCCTATTTTTGATCATTCAGGCCCATAGGAACTGCTTTGCCACAGCAACCCAGCTTTGCAGTGACCTTCAGAATGCATCCGGGGTAAATGTTTCGACCAGACTATCCGGGCAAGGTTGCGCGAATGTGGTCTCCGATCGAGAAGGTCATGTATTCGCATTCCGCTGTCCTAGAACCACCTCCAGACACGATATGAATGGGCCATGGACCATGTTGGATGGACCAGAAAACATTGGCGCCCTGTTCGTTTTACAGATGAGTCGAGGTTCTGCCTGGACCACACAGATAGGTGTTCTAGGGTTTGGAGAAGACCAGGAGAGTGATTCCATACAGACAACATTGCTGAGCATGACCGCTATGGGGGAGGGTCAATCATGGTCTGGGGCGGCATCAGCAGGGATGGACGTACAGAACTCTGTGTCCTTGAACATGGTGCATTGACTGCACAGCGGTACATTGATGAGATCCTGGATGTCTAGGTCAGATTGTATGCAGGTGCCTTGGGTGATAGATTCATTCTGATGGACGATAATGCACATCCTCATGTTGCCCATGCTGTTGGGGAGTACTGACACAGAGGGAGGGGATTGAACGTATGGACTGGCCAGCAAGATCCCACCCACCCCCCCGACCTCAGTCAAATTGAACATGTCTGGAATGAGTTGCAGTTTGCAATTTCAGCCCGTCCAGTCCAGCTAAGAAGTGTCAAGGTGCTTAGAGTCATGCTGGTCCAAGAATGGTACAACATCCCACAAAGGACCACCAGGAACCTGATTGCGAGCATGAGAAGGAGTTGTCAAGCTGTAATTAACAATAATGGGTCTCATACTCGATATTGAACCCATACCAGTTCGCTCCGTCAACTTTTTGGCAAATTTGAAAAACTTCCTCTTTTACCAATAATATCCATTTTCCATGGTTATCGTATTTAAAAGCTAAAAAATAATGTCAAAGACAAGTAAAATCTTAATTTCTGTACTTGAATCATTAAAGATATAATTAAATAAAAAATATATACACTTTTCATTACAATATTTCAACTAAAACGTAAAACAGGTAGTTTGATATACTTGGTGCTTAGCAAACTTTTGAGTAGTATATGAGAGCCCCTCTAGAGGAATGTTGCTACCATTGCTCGAATTCGTGCAAGCGACAATACATACAAACAAATTCTACATCAATAAACGAAAGATAATAAATCGGTCCAGTATAAATAATTCTGATGTGACAAAACGTTTGTGTAGCAGCATTAGTTGTAAGATGTATATATATAGAATATACCCACTGTAGCTTGGTGGACTAGATGTTCACCACAAGTGGTGAAGTAGTGTTAACCACGAGCCTTCAGCATGCGGTTAACACCACTTCACATTTGGTACACCAAGCTACTTTGGGTATATTTTATTTATACCACGATTGTCAGATTATTAAGAGTCGCTATTATTTTTTCTCGATTTTACTGAGCACGTACATACAAGCGAATCTGTTTTTGTTTACACGAGCATCGGTGGGCAGTATTTCCGCTGTCAATTTTATCGCCGAAACGAAATGAAAGAAAGGAACTGAGCCTTTTTCATTTTAATAACATAATAACATACTATTTCGAGTTCTGCAGGCTTTATTAACATGAGACAATGCATGTTTGTTAATTTTTGGCACCTTATGCGGTAAACCCATTTAAAAACGTAATAAATAATTGACACTTCCATTTCACTCTTCGCGAGGTGACGTGCAATAAATTTAGACGAGTTTGCATTCAAGTCGACTTCACCAAAGGTCAGTGGGGATGTAGTTCTACTGTAGGTGTAAATTTTTACTATTGAAATCCCATTGCTGGTGTGTTCACCATGGTCGGTGTATAAAGCTAAAATTTATGTCATAGGCTTTTCATATATAGTTGAATAGGTAATCATGGTATAAATAGAATATTACGTAATCCATTAGATAATAAAGAAATGGTTCATTGTACAGCAACAGACATCGACTATCTGTCATTTGTCCATACTTCATCCTTGTCATCCCTTGTCAGCTTTGTTCTCTATACAGCAACAGACATCAACTATCTGTCATTTGTCCTTACTTCATCCTTGTCATCCCAAGTCAGCTATGTACACTATACAACAACAGACATCAACTATCTGTCATTTGTCCATACTTCATCCTTGTCATCCCTTGTCAGCTATGTACTCTATACAGCAACAGACATCGACTATCTGTCATTTGTCCATACTTCATCCTTGTCATCCCTTGTCAGCTATGTACTCTATACAGCAACAGACATCGACTATCTGTCATTTGTCCATACTTCATCCTTGTCATCCCTTGTCAGCTATGTACTCTATACAGCAACAGACATCGACTATCTGTCATTTGTCCTTACTTCATCCTTGTCATCCCTTGTCAGCTATGTACTCTATACAGCAACAGACATCGACTATCTGTCATTTGTCCATACTTCATCCTTGTCATCCCTTGTCAGCTATGTACTCTATACAGCAACAGACATCGACTATCTGTCATTTGTCCAAACTTCATCCTTGTCATCCCTTGTCAACTATGTACTCTATCAGAATTTTACTCTGAGTTGCAGTTAAAGGAGAGTGCGGTGGCATTGCAATAACCGGTTTTTGTCAGATCACTGAAGTTAAGCAACGTCAAGCCCAGTTAGTCCTTGGATGGGTGACCATCTGAGCAATCGATTCGGACTCCTGCGTTGTGTCCTGGGGCAAGACACTAAACCTTGATTGTCCACATGTGGGCACGATGATGCCGTATACTAAGGCATACTGCATGTCGATGCTACTCATGTCTCCAACCAAACTAACTCTGCCTGTGCTGCAGTGCAGAGTTACGATGTTGGGGTGCTGGCAGCTGCTCGTCGTTGCTCGGTGGTTCTCTCCGGGTACTCGGGCTTCCTCCACCCATAAAACTGTCACGGTCATGATTAGCCATTGTGCATAAGTATGTGACCTTAAACACCAATAAATAATAATAATAATAATTGCAGTTAACCCTTTACCTAACATGAAAAGCAGACGACACTTGCAAACAAAATTCGTGAATAACTAATATTTTTATACTGTACCAAAGACCCAGACATAGCTGGTGCTAACTCTTAAAATATAGGGCCAAACACAAATTTTGCCCCCCAATCCCCAAAATTTGCATCTAAAACTAAAGAAAACATGTCCTGAAAGGCCCTCCACACTTCGCCCCTACTGCGCATGCGTAGTGTCAGGGACGTTCCGAAATTGGCGCCATTTATCATTCTAAGTTTGGCCCTTCATCAGTTAACATCTGACTGATCTTTGTGCTTTTAAATCTCAGTTTAAATGATGCCAGACACATAAATATTAGTGAAATGGTGATTCTAAGGAGGATAGAGAAGGAGGAGAAGAAAAGAATGTGTGACAGAATATTATCAGGGCTGTAACTTAAAATTTTTTAATGAAATTATGTTAAGTTACCTATTTTCAAGGCAGCAGCCATTTTGTTGTCATTCTGATTATTTAGTTACACTGTTTTTAGCTCACCTGACTTTCAGTCAGGAGAGCTATAGTGATCACTCACCGTCCGTCGTCCGTCGTCCTGCGTCCGTCGTCCGTGAACATGGTGTTTGCGTCTTCTCCTCCCAAACCGCTGAACCAATTTAATTGATATTTGAGATAATAGTTTGTTATGACATCGCAATTTGATTTTGTTCAAATCAAGTTGCCCCGCCCGTGGGTAGGGCCACACCCAAAAAGTGTGCTGAAATCTTAAAAAATCTTCTTCTCATGAACCAGCAGTAGCAGAGACTTGATATTTGGTGTGCAGCTTCCTTTTGAGGTGTAGACTCAGATTTGTTCAAGAGAAGTTTGTGGGGCTATACTTGGCGTCGTTATGGGAGGGGCAAAATTTTTGGCCCCGCCCAAAATTTCTATTTTCCAAACCGAGAGGCTGATTTGAACCAAATTTTATGTGAGGGCTTATTGGGTCATAAGTAACTAATTTATGCTGATTTTTTTTTTCCCGTAGCCCCATGGGAACCGCAGGAGCTAAAAATAGAAAAAAATTAAAACGCCCATATCTCCAAAACTGCACGGCACCGAGAATTTTTATTTGGTGTGAAGCTTCCTTAGGACCAACAGAAAGAATTGGTAAAAAAAAATTGCTATCGGTTTTATCATAGGGTACAGTTTCGGGACATTGAAAAAGTGCTGAGTCAGCACTTTTTAACACTGTAGGCAATGGGAAAAACATTAAAAAATCTTCTTCTCCAGATCCAGCAGGCAGAATCTTTTGATATTTGGTATGCAACATTGGAGGGTGGATCTGATTCAGGTTTGTTCAAACCGGCCCCCTGGGTTCATATTTGGGCTCAGTATAGGAGCCCGATTTCGAACTTAGTGCATTTCAGGCAAATTTCTTAAAAAATCTTCTTCTCCAGATCCAGCAGCCAGAATCTCTTGATATTTGGTATGCAACATTGTGGGGTGGATCTGATTCAAGTTTGTTCAAATCGGCCCCCTGGGTTTATATTTGGGCTCAGTATAGGAGCCCAAAATTTGAACTTACTGCATTTCAGGCAAATTTCTTTGAAAATCTTCTTTTCCAGATCCAGCAGGCAGAATCTTTTGATATTTGGTATGCAACATTGTGGGGTGGATCTGATTCAAGTTTGTTCAAATCGGCCCCTTGGGTTTATATTTGGGCTCTGTATAGGAGCCCAAATTTGAACTTAGTGCATTTCAGGCAAATTGCTTTGAAAATCTTCTTCTCAAGATCCAGCAGGCAGAATCTTTTGATATTGGGTATGCAACATTGTGGGGTGGATCTGATTCAAGTTTGTTCAAATTGGCCCCTTGGGTTTATATTTGGGCTCAGTATAGGAGCCAAAATTTGAACTTAGTGCATTTCAGGCAAATTTCTTAAAAAATCTTCTTCTCCAGATCCAGCAGACAGAATCTTTTGATATTTGGTATGCAACATTGTGGGGTGGATCTGATTCTATTTTGTTCAAATCGGCTCCCTAGATTCATATTTGGGCTCACTATAGAAGCTCGAATTTGAACTTAGTGCATTTCAGGCAAATTTCTTCAAAAATCTTCTTCTCCAGATCCTGCAGGCAGAATCTTTTGATATTTGGTATGCAACATTGTGGGGTGGATCTGATTCCAGTTTGTTCAAATCGGCCACCTGGATTCATATTTGGGCTCACTTTAGAAGCCCAAATTCGAACTTAGTGCATTTCAGGCAAATTTCTTTGAAAATCTTCTTCTCAAGATCCAGCAGGCAGAATCTTGTGATATTTGGTATGCAGCATCCTTAGGGGGGTGAGATTCAAGTTTGTTCAAGCCATGTCCCTAGGTCCATATTTGGGCTCAATGTGGGAGCTTGAATTGTAACTTTGTTCAAAATGAGGAATTTTCTTAAAAAATCTTCTTCAGATCCAGCAGTCAGAATGGTTTGATATGTGGTGAGTAGCATCCTTGGGGGGGGGGGGGGGGGGGGGAGGGGGGATTCAAGTGTGTTAAAGCCAAGTCCATGGGTCCATATTTGGGCTCCCTGTGGGAGCCCAAATTATAACTTAGTCAATATGAGGAATTTTTCTTTAAAAATCTTCTTCTTCAGATTCAGCAGTTGGAATGTTTTGATATTTGGCATGGAGCAACCTTAGGGGGCTGAGATTCAAGTTTGTTCAAGCCAAGTCCCTTGGTTCATATTTAGGCTCACTATGGGAGCCTGAATGACAACTTAGTTCAAAATGAGGAATTTTATTTAAAAATCTTCAGATCCAGCAGATGAATGCTTTTGATATTTTTTATACAGCATCCTTAGGGGGGTAAGATTCAAGTTTGTTCAAGCCATGTCCCTAGGTCCATATTTGGGCTGATTGTGGGAGCTCGAATTGTAACTTGGTTCAAAATGAGGAATTTTCTTTAAAAATCTTCTTCTTCAGATCCAGCAGTCGGAATGTTTTGATATTTGGTGTGCAGAATCCTTAGGGGTGTGAGATTCAGGTTTGTTAAAGCCAAGTCCATGGGTTCATATATGGGCTTCCTGTGGGAGCCCGAATTATGACTTAGTTCAGTATGAGGAATATTCTTTAAAAATCATTTTTTAGATCCACTGGTCAGAATATTTGGATATTTGGTTTCAGCTTTTCTTAGGAGGAGCAGATGCAACTTGTGGAAATCAGTTCTCTGGGTTGCTATTTAGGCTACCATGTCAGGTGAGCGCCCTCAGGCCCCCTGGGGCCTCTTGTTTCAAGTGTTTTCCTCTCTCCCTGTCCTTTAAGTTCCCCCTTGCTATTCTCTCATGCTTTTGGCATAGTTTCTGTAATTATTATTACTAAAATTTCTTGGGAGTTTTAGCTGAATAACAGAATGAATTCTGTTCTTTCCCCATGTTTACGTCTTCACCTACGGGTGGTTAGGCGTTGTGTTCTGCATCTACCATCTGATGTTCTGCAGTTTCTTCCCTGGAAGTCTCTGTTTTGCATCAGATAGTGTATTTTTGTTAACTGATTTCGGGCCTGGGTGCCTGGAGTCTTATTTTAGTGTTTTTACACTCATTGTTTACATTTACAACAGCCCTCTGTGTGAGGGGGGGATTTCTAAATAATAATATCTTTATGTTATTTTAATCATAACTAGATACATTATTATTGTTCGTAAGTGTTGAATAAATTGTTTAAAATATTTTTAAAATTTTTGTCCACACTTAGGCTTGGGATCCATTGGGGCTCAACGTTACTTTTCAGAAACTTGGGCTGTTCTGAAAAAATATTTTTTCAAAATATTTTGATTTCAATTATTTATTCTATATTAATGGATCATATTATTATTATGTATTTTGATTGCCAGGGGTTAGTGCGAGTACCAGGACTTGTTTTCTTTTCACATTGAAAGGATATTGATCAATTGTTTTAAGAGGAAGTCTTCCTCTGACTTTATTATCATTCTATATGTGGTCAGTGTACTCGCATTAACTCCTGTTCTGTATCGTATGATTTCGATGACAATATGGGAAGCGTATGTCACGGTATGTTGTTGGGGATTTGGACACTCCGGTCCTTTCCCCGCAGGGTCACTCTACTTTATCAATTTCTATTTCAGACGATCAAGATTAGGGTGATGTATCTGTGATGTCTTCCAACAGTGTGCCTCCGTCGTCACAATTAATGAAGGGCTAGCGGAAAAGTGCTCATGTAATACGCCAATTGCCTAAGAGGACCCTAGTAGGTTCGACGGCCTTTGACGTCCGCTAGCTCGCCCGGTGTAGCGTCCATTCACCGAATGGTTCGGCAGCCGGGTTCGTCCGTTGCGGTCTAGAAGGAATTTTGGGGTGATGCGAGCACTATAAAATTAACTTAATGCACACCCAGTGACGGCGGATCGGAGGGAGAACGGAGGAAGCCTTTTAGTCCGGTTCATAGCTTGTTCCGGTCCATCCGGACGGCAAGCGAGAGAGGCCCCTCTCTCGTTCAACAACATCTGGCCCCAGATGTTGTGGTACAAAATGTGTCGCTAGCGGAGCATACGTCCGTCGCTCGGGACGCTCTGTTGTATAGGCAGTCCGCTGAGACTGCTAAGGCTTCCTCTTCTCGTCAGCGCACACGACCGCACCTTGGCTGCGTGACCGCCGATATATTACCAGCTTCGCCGATCAAGGATTCTTCGGCGACCAGGTCACACCATCCGGCAGCCAGGGATTCGAGATCGATGGACTCCGGACGTTCGCATAGGAAAAGTATGCGGGAGCCATCTGATGCGGAGCTGCCCTCGGCGAAGCAGCGATAGACTGCGCCTCCGCAGGTCTCGACGCCGGACATTCTTGTGCACATAGCACAGCTTATCGCAGCATCCCAGCAGCCGACAGAAACGGTGTCGGATCGAGAATTATCCGACGGCGCTGGGTCGGTAGCCGGGGACACGAGGCCTGCAGACTCCGGACGTTCGCATAGGAAGTGTGCGGGAGTCAACGTACACGGAGCTTCCGGCGGCAATGCATCGTAAGTCCGCTACTGCACAGGCCTCGGGAACGGACGTGCTTTCCTTAATAGCACAGTTTATCGCAGCATCCCAGCATCAACTGAATCTGTCGCATATATTTTATCCGACGATGCTGGGTCGGGACGCTCCGCGGAAGCGGGTACGGACGTCCGAAAGTTTCATCCGGTCCGACGGGATACCGAAAGGGGTTCGGAGGATTTCAAGCTTTCCCTTTCGGAACAACATATGCTGCGATGCCGGATAAGAAACTGATAGCGTCGGTGGACTTAGAAATTTTTGGTTCGGTTCAGGGACATCGTCCCTCAGTTCCGACATAGTCCAATAATGTCACACAAACTTTCGAATTATTGAACGACGCTATATATATTATTATTTTATGCTTGCTATCCAAGCATTTCTGGTTTCTTGTTTGAAGAGTTATGGAGATGTCTTTCAAAAGTGTGCCTCGGTCGTCATAGTTAATGAAGAGTTAGCGGCAATAAGTGCTCATGGAATATGTCTATCGCTTACGGAGTGACATTCGCTAGCTCACCCGGTGTAGCGTACATTCATCGAATGGTTCGGCTGCCGGGTTCGTCCGTTGCGGTCTAGGAAGGAGATTTGGGTGATGCGAGCACTTTAATTACTTTAGTACTCACCCAGTGACGGCAGATTGAGGACAGATCGGAGGAAGCCTGTTAGTCCGGTTCCTGGCTTGTCCAGGTCCGTCCGGGCTGTGAGCGAGAGAGGTTCCTCTCTCGCCCAACAACATAGGGGACCGCATGTTGTGGTTCAGATATTTTACATTCGGAGCATATGTCCGTTGCCCGGGACGCTCCGTTATATAGACAGTCCGAGAGACTGTCTTTAATGCTTCCTCATCCTCACAGCAGGGCACACGACCGCACATTGGCTACGTGACCTCGAGTATCCGATCAGTTTCGGCATTCAGTGATTCCACGGCGAATAGGTCGCGTCATCCGGTAGCCAAGGGACACGAGGCCTATACACTCCGTTCGCTCGCATATTGGAAGTATGCACGGGGTAACGATCACGGAGCTTCCAGCGGCAATGCATCGTAAGACCGCTTCTCCTCAGGCCTCAGTGACGGACGTGCTATCCGAGTTAGCACAGTTGTTTCGCAGCATCCCAACAATTGACAGTTTCTCGGTCGAATCAGGAATTTTCCGACGGCGCTGGGTCGGTGCGGTCCGCGGTTGCATCAGCTACGGACGACCGAACGCTTTATAGGGTCCGACAGGATGGCGAAAGGGATTCGAAAGATTTCGAGTTTTCCCTTTAGTAGTATCGGAAGATGCCTTTCATATCTTCTGGCATTATCTTCCAGTGATTATTAGTTCGGACTTCATTGCTGCGATCTTGGATAAGAGACTTATAGCGACATTGGACTCGGTTTTTTCGATCGGTACAGGGACATTGTCCCTGACTTACCGACGCAGTCCAATATTGTCATTACAACATGTGTTTTATTTTTCGACGCTATATATATATATATATATATACAAGCCTGCTACTAAGCATGATAGTTTAGTTTCTTGTCCGCGTTGCTCATTTCTGCCATTTTATCATTTTTACAAATAGTTTATTTTGGCAGAGCAGGGCATACCGAGAGTTCATATGCGTCTAGACGGTGTGATTAAAGACTGCATATATTCTTTTTCGCCGTTTATGTCTTTTCCAATTTCAATGTTGGGAACGACATTATGTATAGTAGACTTAACTTAGACGCTTTATTATACGTAATCCGCCTTACTGAGGCGTTATCATTACGTCTTCAAGAAAAGATTTACGGGATATTATTCTCAATGTAATTTCTTTTGAGGGCAGTAGTTTGTTCACGTATAACTCCGCCCTTCAGTGGCTGATTGGAGTTGGTTAGACGTGACACAGCCCTAGCTACATCCACACGCGTGGATAGTAAGGTTAAGAACTCTCTCAGAGTCGCTTCGTTCTCGGAGGAGCTTCTCTTCGACGGCAACTTTCCGGCAATCCATGAATTGCTCGATTTATACGTTCTCTTGTCTATCTAGTGTTACAAGAGATTCAGACTGGGGCAAACATTCGGTGGTTGACTCAGAGAGTGCCGCCGCAGTTGCCGGACCCGAGTGTGGCTGTTATGACGGTTGCCAGTCAAACAGATTGGGATATATACTGATCCCTACGGATTCGAAGTGCCAGGGTCTTTGGGTTCCGCAGTCTTTTAGCAATCAGTTTAACTTCCGCGGAATAATGTTTTTTAGGCTTGCTTTATGTCATTGCATGAACATTATTCAGAAACGCATGCCCAAATTCCTGTCCTTTAATTCGACAGTAGTGGCGTATCTCCGGAACCAGGGAGGCACTCTTTCGTTTCCGTTATTCAATTTAATGGAAAGAATCCGTCTGTTGGTTATTGTACACCAAGTTCAGTTTTGGTCCGTCATATTCCGGGTCGTCTGATTGTTTTATCGGACTCCCGTTCTCTTACGGGTCGCTTGTTGCTGTCAGAATGGACTCTCAACAAACAAGTATTCAATCAGATTTGCTATCTATGGGAGCGCCCAATGATGATTTATTTATGACACAGCTTGCTAATCAATTGCAAACATATGTGTTGGCTTGTCCAGATCTCTGAGCTAATAGTGTTAACGCTCTATTGATCTATAGGACGGAATGATAGGATACGCGTATCCTCCGGCGCTGTTGTTTTAGCAGGTATTGCTAAGATAAACAACCACAATACATTTCTGTTGATAGCATCTCTATCTTCACAGAGATCATGAGTAATTTACTCTCTTGTCTACTGTGGGTCTTAACGTGAAATCTTCCTCTATGTGAGGATCTTTTTTCACTGGGTAAATCGTGTCATCTTTATCACAACCAGCAAGGTCGCAACCTTCATGTATTCCGTTGTGTGGTCCGTATTGCATTGTAAGCACTGTACTGGACGAGCTTTGGACGCGATTTCTTACTATAGGAGATCCTCTTCTTCGCTATTCTATGCGACTAAAGTGGAGGCTCTTCCGTCGTGGTGTGGGGATCATTATGATCATATTCTTGATCCCTCCATACTACTCATTGCTATTTTTTAGTATACTTGTTTCACAAGATCTACTGCAGCCTGTTATTATTTAGGTTATAGGTTTATGTTACCTCATACCTATGCACTCTACGATAGTTTACAATTGAGTCTTTTGTCTCTTTATCTAAGTCAGTTAGTAACTTTTTGATAAATAGACTTAGAATCTTTAGATTAAATTCCTATACGGATTTTAACTTCGGTTCTTATTTAGCTAAGTAATCATTTGAGCCTCTGGAAACAGTAGTTTTCAAATTCTGACCTTTTAGACAGTAATTCTGTTGGTTTCTCTTTTACTGTAGAGTCAGTGAGTTTCATGCACTATCGATGGATGATTTTCACTTTCATAGTTTCGGAATCAATACTTCCGTTACTATTTAGGTTGGATTGTTGCATAAGAGTTAGGCTCCTATTATCCGGAACCTATTATTTTAAGGTCCTTCCGTCTTCGTATGGGCATAGGCCTTTACTCTTTCCGGGTACAGTTTATGTATTTATAAACAGATATCTGTTTATTACAAGGGCGTAAGCTTCTTCTCTTTTTGATGTCTAGTAGAAGGACGTTACGCTCCATTTTATTGTTAATGGATTCTATTAACTATAGGTACTGCTTATGGCATATCATTGACTTAGCAGTTGTGCTTAAGATTTCGGCTCATGAAGTAAGAGTTCTTCTACTTCTTGGGCTTACATTAATAGTGGCGCTATTATAGATTTTTGAAGGCCGCTCATTGCGCTCAGCCATCCACATTCATGAATTTTATCTTAGAAATATCGAGTCAATTTCTGGAGGCCTCTTTTGTTAGGTCTATTATCTACTGCTCAGAATGTCATTCACTTAACAGTTGCTACTATAGCTAGGTAGGCTGTCTGTTTCGGCAGTGTCTCCGTTCGGCTGCCCTCTTCGCTCTGGGCTATTTGACCCAGGGCAAGAAAAAGGGGGGGGGGGGGGGGGGGGAGGGTGTTCCCTTGGGTCACCTGTTTTACTATGAAAACAAGGGGATACCTCCTCCGGAGTTAGTAATTCTGAGCTGTTATTGGGATGGTTGTTTAGTGAGAAGTTAAAATTCATTCAAGTCTTAGTTTTTAAAGTATAGCTTTGGAATATTGCATATGTCAACGGACATGATTATGCAATTCTCAGACACTTTTAGGAGTATAAGAGTCTCTATTCTCTAGACTTACTTTATTATTGGCTTACTTTAAAAATTATTAGTATAAGGATTATATTGGATATTAATAGAGTACATGGATGTATGAAGCTCAATTTTGGAAGGTGTTGTATCTTTCTAATTTATCATAAATAAGAAAGATACATGTAAGGCCTATTACTTCTTTTCCCTACAGGGGATGACTCTATTTTATTTTATTGAGCGTATTCCATTTTGCTCTATGTCCTTGGCCCTCCAGCCTTTTTACTATTCAGCTATGTCTGGGTCATTGGTACAGTATAAAAATTTTAAAAAATTTATAGTAATTTATATATTTTTTATACTTACCAATGACCCAGACGGGGATGGCCCTCCCAGGAGTTGGGAACTCTTGCCTCCCCGCTGAGTACATAGCGCTTACCAGGCACTGGTTATTAGAATGATAAATGGCGCCAATTTCGGAACGTCCCTGACACTGCGCATGCACAGTAGGGGCGAAGTGTGGAGGGCCTTTCAGGACATGTTTTCTTTAGTTTTAGATGCAAATTTTGGGGATTGGGGGGCAAAATTTGTGTTTGGCCCTATATTTTAAGAGTTAGCACCAGCTATGTCTGGGTCATTGGTAAGTATAAAAAATATATAAATTACTATAAATTTTTTAACTTTTTTCATTTTTTGTCTCAAAAACATAGGTTATGACCCCTCTTTGGAACGAGCTCGATGAGCTCGTTTCAAAGAGGGGTCATAACCTATGTTTTTGAGACAAAAAATGAAAAAAATAATAATATTAATTGGCGATTTTTGTGAATAGCGCTGGCCGGTTTTGGCCGTTACGTTGGGTAAAGGATTAAAGGATACACAAAAGTCTGACAGGGTACATGGGGATGTGTACCTTGCTAAAGAGCTGTACAACAAATTTGTCACCATGGAAAGCTATCGCAATATGTTCCAAATGCTGTGATATTCTTATCACCACCCTAGCATCCAAGCAGAATGTATAATGTAGGCCTAATTATAACCTCTGTCTGTTGAATAATGTTCAGAGATGATGTCTGGCTTTTTATCAATCAAACATATAATATGAACTTATTTATAACCTCTGTCTGTTGAATAATGTTCAGAGATGGTGTCTGGCTTTTTATCTATCAAACATATAATATGAACTTATTTATAACCTCTGTCTGTTGAATAATGTTCAGAGATGATGTCTGGCTTTTTATCTATCAAACATATAATATGAACTTATTTATAACCTCTGTCTGTTGAATAATGTTCAGAGATGGTGTCTGGCTTTTTATCTATCAAACATATAATATGAACTTATTTATAACCTCTGTCTGTTGAATAATGTTCAGAGATGGTGTCTGTCTTTTTATCAATCAAACATATAATATGAACTTATTTATAACCTCTGTCTGTTGAATAATGTTCAGAGATGATGTCTGGCTTTTTATCTATCAAACATATAATATGAACTTATTTATAACCTCTGTCTGTTGAATAATGTTCAGAGATGATGTCTGGCTTTTTATCTATCAAACATATAATATGAACTTATTTATAACCTCTGTCTGTTGAATAATGTTCAGAGATGATGTCTGGCTTTTTATCTATCAAACATATAATATGAACTTATTTATAACCTCTGTCTGTTGAATAATGTTCAGAGATGGTGTCTGGCTTTTTATCAATCAAACATATAATATGAACTTATTTATAACCTCTGTCTGTTGAATAATGTTCAGAGATGATGTCTGGCTTTTTATCTATCAAACATATAATATGAACTTATTTATAACCTCTGTCTGTTGAATAATGTTCAGAGATGGTGTCTGTCTTTGTATCAATCAAACATATAATATGAACTTATTTATAACCTCTGTCTGTTGAATAATGTTCAGAGATGATGTCTGCCTTTTTATCAATCAAACATATAATATGAACTTATTTATAACCTCTGTTGAATAATGTTCAGAGATGGTGTCTGGCTTTTTATCAATCAAACATATAATATGAACTTATTTATAACCTCTGTCTGTTGAATAATGTTCAGAGATGATGTCTGGCTTTTTATCTATCAAACATATAATATGAACTTATTTATAACCTCTGTCTGTTGAATAATGTTCAGAGATGGTGTCGGGCTTTTTATCAATCAAACATATAATATGAACTTATTTATAACCTCTGTCTGTTGAATAATGTTCAGAGATGATGTCTGGCTTTTTATCTATCAAACATATAATATGAACTTATTTATAACCTCTGTCTGTTGAATAATGTTCAGAGATGGTGTCTGTCTTTGTATCAATCAAACATATAATATGAACTTATTTATAACCTCTGTCTGTTGAATAATGTTCAGAGATGATGTCTGCCTTTTTATCAATCAAACATATAATATGAACTTATTTATAACCTCTGTTGAATAATGTTCAGAGATGGTGTCTGGCTTTTTATCAATCAAACATATAATATGAACTTATTTATAACCTCTGTCTGTTGAATAATGTTCAGAGATGATGTCTGCCTTTTTATCAATCAAACATATAATATGAACTTATTTATAACCTCTGTTGAATAATGTTCAGAGATGGTGTCTGGCTTTTTATCAATCAAACATATAATATGAACTTATTTATAACCTCTGTCTGTTGAATAATGTTCAGAGATGATGTCTGGCTTTTTATCTATCAAACATATAATATGAACTTATTTATAACCTCACTCTGTTGAATAATGTTCAGAGATGGTGTCTGTCTTTGTATCAATCAAACATATAATATGAACTTATTTATAACCTCTGTCTGTTGAATAATGTTCAGAGATGGTGTCTGGCTTTTTATCAATCAAACATATAATATGAACTTATTTATAACCTCTGTTGAATAATGTTCAGAGATGGTGTCTGGCTTTTTATCAATCAAACATATAATATGAACTTATTTATAACCTCTGTTGAATAATGTTCAGAGATGGTGTCTGGCTTTTTATCAATCAAACATATAATATGAACTTATTTATAACCTCTGTCTGTTGAATAATGTTCAGAGATGATGTCTGCCTTTTTATCAATCAAACATATAATATGAACTTATTTATAACCTCTGTTGAATAATGTTCAGAGATGGTGTCTGGCTTTTTATCAATCAAACATATAATATGAACTTATTTATAACCTCTGTCTGTTGAATAATGTTCAGAGATGATGTCTGCCTTTTTATCAATCAAACATATAATATGAACTTATTTATAACCTCTGTTGAATAATGTTCAGAGATGGTGTCTGGCTTTTTATCAATCAAACATATAATATGAACTTATTTATAACCTCTGTCTGTTGAATAATGTTCAGAGATGATGTCTGGCTTTTTATCAATCAAACATATAATATGAATCTATTTATCACCTCACTCTGTTGAATAATGTTCAGAGATGATGTCTGCCTTTTTATCAATCAAACATATAATATGAACTTATTTATAACCTCTGTTGAATAATGTTCAGAGATGATGTCTGGCTTTTTATCTATCAAACATATAATATGAACTTATTTATAACCTCTGTCTGTTGAATAATGTTCAGAGATGGTGTCTGTCTTTTTATCAATCAAACATATAATATGAACTTATTTATAACCTCTGTCTGTTGAATAATGTTCAGAGATGATGTCTGGCTTTTTATCTATCAAACATATAATATGAACTTATTTATAACCTCTGTCTGTTGAATAATGTTCAGAGATGATGTCTGGCTTTTTATCTATCAAACATATAATATGAACTTATTTATAACCTCTGTCTGTTGAATAATGTTCAGAGATGATGTCTGGCTTTTTATCTATCAAACATATAATATGAACTTATTTATAACCTCTGTCTGTTGAATAATGTTCAGAGATGGTGTCTGGCTTTTTATCAATCAAACATATAATATGAACTTATTTATAACCTCTGTCTGTTGAATAATGTTCAGAGATGATGTCTGGCTTTTTATCTATCAAACATATAATATGAACTTATTTATAACCTCTGTCTGTTGAATAATGTTCAGAGATGATGTCTGGCTTTTTATCTATCAAACATATAATATGAACTTATTTATAACCTCTGTCTGTTGAATAATGTTCAGAGATGATGTCTGGCTTTTTATCTATCAAACATATAATACTTATTTATAACCTCTGTCTGTTGAATAATGTTCAGAGATGATGTCTGGCTTTTTATCAATCAAACATATAATATGAACTTATTTATAACCTCTGTCTGTTGAATAATGTTCAGAGATGATGTCTGGCTTTTTATCAATCAAACATATAATATGAACTTATTTATAACCTCTGTCTGTTGAATAATGTTCAGAGATGATGTCTGGCTTTTTATCAATCAAACATATAATATGAACTTATTTATAACCTCTGTCTGTTGAATAATGTTCAGAGATGATGTCTGGCTTTTTATCAATCAAACATATAATATGAACTTATTTATAACCTCTGTCTGTTGAATAATGTTCAGAGATGATGTCTGGCTTTTTATCAATCAAACATATAATATGAACTTATTTATAACCTCTGTCTGTTGAATAATGTTCAGAGATGATGTCTGCCTTTTTATCAATCAAACATATAATATGAACTTATTTATAACCTCTGTTGAATAATGTTCAGAGATGATGTCTGGCTTTTTATCAATCAAACATATAATATGAACTTATTTATAACCTCTGTCTGTTGAATAATGTTCAGAGATGGTGTTTGGCTTTTTATCAATCAAACATATAATATGAATCTATTTATCACCTCACTCTGTTGAATAATGTTCAGAGATGGTGTCTGCCTTTTTATCAATCAAATATTCACGAAACATTTCATCTGCTTGTGTTATAATTATTCATTGTGGCAGCTACAGTACATGGAGAGTGGATTGTAACTAAATCACCTGTGGAGTGAAGTTATCACCCAAAGTATCCCTTTCAAATTTTGTACATATTGACATAAACACAAGCAATGTTTTATCCCATTTTGGCTGGAACTTTGCTTGTGCATGTTATGCTTTGCAACAAATTTTCAATTATTGCTTTGGTGGAAGCTCCACTCTATGGGTGATTTAGTGATAATACACTCTTCATGTTCTGCGGCACTAATTTCAGGTTGTAGGGTTTACAAACTTGTCATGTTTTCTTAATTCCATCCATTTCATACCCACACGTAACTTTTGTTTTGCACATACATCTGTCATCACCTTCTCAGTTCAATTTTCAACAGTATTTATCTCCCTTGACTACATAGAACTTCTCATGATTTTATGTATTGTGGCAAAAAAAATCAAAACATAGCTGTAGATAACCTGGCAATGTTACCAGTCACAGTATTACAATTTTCTTTACAGTATGACAAGTTTGTATTAATGAGAACCAAATTTTCCTTGTTTTTAATAAGCAGGTGTGTGTATATATGATGATCAAATTTTCCTGATTTTCGGTATATATGTGTATGTATGTATGTATGGGAGTACCAGAATTTTACCATTTTCAGTATACATGTGTATATATATGACTACGAATGCTGTATAGTTTTTGAACTTTTTTAAATTGTATTAACCCTTTACCTAACGCAGACGATATCAAAATTTATTATTTTAAATATTTTTTTTTTAATTTTTCAAAGAACCTCAACAAAACAATATGTTCCCCATGTCGGAATGAGCTCAACGAGCTTGTTCCAAACAGGCCAGAAAATAAGCAGTCTGACATTTGCAGAATGAGGTCCCCAGGATGTGAATTTGATGATGCTATCCCATACAGTGGGCCAATGTATCCTCTAGGTACCTCTTTCTGTTTAGTTTTAAGAACCTGATTCAGATTGAGATTCACCGAGGGTAAATTTAGTGATGCTACCCTGCTGTGCAGGGTAGCATCACTAAATTCACCCTCTGTGGACCTCATTTTGCAGATGCCAGTCTGCTTATTTTCTGCCTGTGTTCCAGAGAGGGGTCACATGATATGGTTTTGTTGAAATTTTTTGAAAAGTAATATTTTTTCAGCTGCTGAATTTGCATATTACATGGGCGGATGTGGCCGATTTGTTGGGTGAAGGGTTAACTGGTTGAGTTCAAGAAGCCATTGTCAGGGCTTTCAGAAAAATTAGGGTACCAGAGTAAAAGCGACATTTTCCTATCTCATGTTTCATATTCAGTCAAACGCAAATAATATTTTGTTTATATAAATTTGTTCTATTACAAATTATTGGAGAGTGGGCAATAATATGTGATAATAGAAATTTGGAATAACAAATTAACAGCACTCAAAATAATTTAGCTTTCAATCTGTTAAATGTTACTGCCCTTTGAATTTAATTTTAAGCTTATTTGAAGTATGTCATGTTATAATTGGAACAGTTATCTGATTCTCTAGATTTTTAGTATGCTTATGTACATCAGACTGAACTAGTGTGTGACTGTCCACTTTGCCTCTGAAAAAGTCATTGACTTTTGAATTGCTATTTTGAGCTATTTTAGACTTTGTCTTCCTGTAAATTCAACAGTTATCAGAGTTTTCATTATTTTTTGGTATACATCCATGTTTATCAAATTCATTGTAAAGATTGCACTCTCCCCTCTCCCCTCTTATTTCAGTGTGCATGAGTTATTTTCCCCAACCTCCGAAGGAGGATTTGGGGGTATCTAGTGAAGACCTGCATCCATCTGTCCATCCATCTGAACATTTTGGATTGTAATTTCAAAGCCATCTATAGGATTTGGATCTCTATTTGGTATACGGATAGACCTGCATTGGATAATGGATATGCCCAAGGAATGGGTTCTGTCCAATAATGTTTCCCAGAGTTATTGCTTTTTTTTCACTTTTTCGACTTAGACAATTTTTCTGTCCCACAATACCTCTCTTCAAACATGTCTACGGATCGGGGGCAGTGACCCATTCTTTGCATAGCCCTTGTTATCTATAAGTATACAGATTTATAGCCCTTGTTATCTATAAGTATACAGATTTATAGCCCTTGTTATCTATAAGTATACAGATTTATAGCCCTTGTTATCTATAAGTATACAGATTTATAGCCCTTGTTATCTATAAGTATACAGATTTATAGCCCTTGTTATCTATAAGTACACAGATTTATAGCCCTTGTTATCTATAAGTATACAGATTTATAGCCCTTGTTATCTATAAGTATACAGATTTATATCCCTTGTTATCTATAAGTATACAGATTTATAGCCCTTGTTATCTATAAGTATACAGATTTATAGCCCTTGTTATCTATAAGTATACAGATTTATAGCCCTTGTTATCTATAAGTATACAGATTTATAGCCCTTGTTATCTATAAGTATACAGATTTATAGCCCTTGTTATCTATAAGTATACAGATTTATAGCCCTTGTTATCTATAAGTATACAGATTTATAGCCCTTGTTATCTATAAGTATATAGATTTATAGCCCTTGTTATCTATAAGTATACAGATTTATAGCCCTTGTTATCTATAAGTATACAGATTTATAGCCCTTGTTATCTATAAGTATATAGATTTATAGCCCTTGTTATCTATAAGTATACAGATTTATAGCCCTTGTTATCTATAAGTATATAGATTTATAGCCCTTGTTATCTATAAGTATACAGATTTATAGCCCTTGTTATCTATAAGTATACAGATTTATAGCTAATAGATTGTAAAGTTAATTTTTGAATTCAGAATAATTTCATTTCTAGATAATATTAAGCACATCCACAGAATATGAAGGGATCAAGTTGCGTTATATGATTTTCTTCCCACAATTCTATATTGTCAAGGCTAATATGATTTCAAACTTGGCTGATATGATGCTGATCTTGGCTGATATGAATCAAGCCAGAGTTGTTCCCATTGGGCTATCTCTGCTCATACATTCCCACCTAAAAATCTTGGCATTCCAGATAATCACAGTTGTCCTATGTCAACATAGAAGAAATTTTGTAGAAACGCTCTGCAGAATGCCTTTTTCTGGATTCTGAATTGACATAAAACATTCTTCAGAAACAACAAAGTGCAGGGTTTAAAAATCATTATGAATCAAGCCAGAGTTGTTCCCGTTGGGCTATCTCAGCTCATACATTCCCACCTAAAAATCTTGGCATTCCAGATAATCACAGCTGTCCTATGTCAACATAGAAGGAATTTTGTAGAAACGCTCTGCAGAATGCCTTTTTCTGGATTCTGAATTGACATAAAACATTCTTCAGAAACAACAAAGTACAGGGTTTAAAAATCACCCAGTGGGTAAAGATAAAATTTCACCAATTTCAGACATTTAAAAAATAATGTCATCAACAGCAGGCTTCCCAGAAAAATTAATGTTCATTGAGGGTGTCTCATATTTTTATCAGCTTTCCACCTGCCAAGTTATAATTATTCTTGTTTAGTTGCTTCGAGTAACTTCAGGCTTTATCGTTAAATCTTTTCACGTTTAATTAATTGTGTACATTTCAACTACATGTAATTTTATTTGTTTCAGTAATCGTTTTAAGGATTCTATTCCCTAGTAAGATTTATCTCCCTTGACTATGTACAACATGCAGTATGACAAAATAGGTTGTAAAGCTAAATCAACGATTTAGCTAGTTAGTAAATAAAGAGAATTGAAAATTTGTCATGAGACAACTCGAGAGGTACACCTCGTGTTTGATGGCACTCAAAGGCAGTGTCTGGTTTGGATCCGTTGAGTTGTAACCTGATCGGTTTCGTTCAATCGTGAACTCGTCAGAGGTTTATATTATTGTTTTTTGTTGAGTCTACCCTCGTTTATATACCTTTTGTGTGCGGTGTTTTTGGTGGTTTGGTTTGGTGATGACGGCCCACAGTAACTTCACATCAAGCTAGATCTTCTGTCTCCAGCTGATATGGAGTTATCTCTGGTTGATATCTCAGCCGATATGAAACTAAGCAAGTAATAACCTTGAAATACCTGCACTTTAGATGAAGCCCAAGAATGGGCTTCCAGCTGCATTGAATGCCTGGGGTCTGAGATCCCCTGATAATGGTTTTGTTGAAATTTTTTGAAAATTTGTAAAAATATTTAAAATAATAAATTTTGATATGCATTCGGTAAAGGATTAATTAAAAATTTATTAGGCCTAAAAAGATAAAATTCTGTTTCTCAGGCCTCTTGCATCATCCTTTTGGCTGCCACATGTGCCTTTTTTTTATAACTAATGCAAACATAAGAAAATCAAAATTAAATGGTGTATATCTGATATTTTACCCAAATTGATAAAACTGATAAATTTGTCCCTCGAGTGCAACAATGCTTTAGCATTACAAAGCCTTCTTGCACTCAAAGGACGAAATCCACCACCACCCATGCTATTCTATTGATTATGAGGCCTAAAACATAAAACAACCAAAAACATGAACTTTGATGGCAAAGAAACAATTAAAAAATAAGAAATAAAATAAAAAATCGCCCACCCACATGCAGTTTTATATGGCCTGAGAAACAGAAGATCTACTTTATGGGGCCTTATTCAATTCATTTTACAGTTTTTGTCAAAATGTATTTGTGAATGTAATAGAGCCTTCCAAAAAAATTAAAGAATTTCTTTGCCATTTCATGTAAACTAAGGCTTAAAAAAATAAAAAATCTGTTTCTCAGGCCCTCCCGCATAGTCCTTTTGGCTGCCGCATGCTCTCTTTTTATAACCAATTTAAACTTTGAAAAAATTAAAATTAAATGGTTTATGTCTGATATTTTACCCAAGTTAAAAAAATTGATGAATTTGTCCCTTGAGTGCAAGAAGGCTTTGCAATGCTAAAGCATTGCAAAGCCTTCTTGCACTCAAGGGATGAAATACACCACCACCCGTGCTATTCTGTAGATTATGAGGCCTAAAACTTGAACCAAGAACATGAACTTTTAATGGCAAAGAAGTAATTACTGAAATAAAAAATAAAATAAAAAACCGCTCGCCCGCATGCAATTTCACAAATGATGGCCTGAGAAACAGAAGATCTACTTTGTGTGGCCTAAAGTGTGTGTTTTTTTCCTTTTACAGACAGCTGTTGTTCAGTATGGTCCAAGTGCCTTATCTGTAGAGATGTTTGCCGTGGGTAATAAACATGATCTGAAAACAGATATACAAGTCAAAGGAACTTATACTACAAAGGTAAAATTAACAAAGGCTATTCATTAGATTGGATTTTCTTTCCCAGAACTTCCCATTACACAAATATTCGCCAAAATTAGTCGGGCAAACTATCCCCTAAACAAAGTGAAAAAGTTTCTTCCACACAGAGAAATAACCTATACTATACACTTATCCATAGTCACCCGATATACGCAATTCAAATACGGGCAACTCCAAACACATCAAAAACCTTTTAATGTTACAAAAACGCTCATTGCAAAGAATTAATAATGCACATTTTAAAGCCCATACTGATCCTCTATTTATGAAAGACCAAATGCTTAAATTAAACGATCTTTACAAAGTATATGCGTGTCTGTTCAATATTGGAAAGTAAAAAATCTCCCTTCATCTATACACGTTTTTCACGACAACCCATAACTCTTCCCATGTAATTACAAGACAATCAGAATTAATTACAATTAATAGTACCAGTGCAACATCCTAAGATAAACTGCCCCTTTTTGCACTTCCCAGATTGTTGAATGGATTGCAACAGGAAATACAGTACGTGGAGAGTGTTTATCACTAAATCACCTGTAGAGTGGAGATTCCACCCAAGCAATAATTGCAAATTTGTTGCAAAGCATAACCAGAACCTGCAAAGTTTCAGCCAATGGACCTCCGGGTTAAACCTGGAGGTCCATTGGCTGAAATATTCCTTGTGTTTTTTGTCGATATATACAAAATTTGAAAGTTATAGCTTGGGCGATAACTCCCTTCTGTGGGTGATTTAGTTAAAATCCACTCTCCACGTAAGAAACATTAAAAATAGATACCTTTTCAAAAAGACTCGTGTCATTGAAATTCTTGTCTACACACTGATTATATTCAGTGTAATAACCCATTCTGTCCTGAGTGCCAATTCAACACCTACTAGTTAACAAACCACCCAACGTACTCATCCAGTAAATCTTTATTAGACTCCCACACATTAGAACATAGGCCTATCTATATATCTCATCCAGTATATCTTTATTAGACTCCCACACATTAGAACATAGGCCTATCTATATATCTCATCCAGTAAATCTTTATTAGACTCCCACACATTAGAACATAGGCCTATCTATATATCTCATCCAGTAAATCTTTATTAGACTCCCACACATTGGAACATAGGCCTATCTACATATCTCATCCAGTAAATCTTTATTAGACTCCCACACATTAGAACATAGGCCTATCTATATATCTCATCCAGTAAATCTTTATTAGACTCCCACACATTAGAACATAGGCCTATCTACATATCTTATCCAGTAAATCTTTATAAGACTCACACACATTAGAACATAGGCCTATCTATATATCTTATCCAGTAAATCTTTATTAGACTCCCACACATTAGAACATAGGCCTATCTACATATCTCATCCAGTAAATCTTTATTAGACTCACACACATTAGAACATAGGCCTATCTATATATCTCATCCAGTAAATCTTTATTAGACTCCCACACATTAGAACATAGGCCTATCTATATATCTTATCCAGTAAATCTTTATTAGACTCCCACGCATTAGAACATAGGCCTATCTATATATCTTATCCAGTAAATCTTTATAAGACTCCCACACATTAGAACATAGGCCTATCTATATATCTCATCCAGTAAATCTTTATTAGTCTCCCGCACATTAGAACATAGGCCTATCTATATATCTCATCCAGTAAATCTTTATTAGACTCCCACACATTAGAACATAGGTCTATCTATATATCTCATCCAGTAAATCTTTATTAGACTTCAACACATTAGAACATAGGCCTATCTATATATCTCATCCAGTAAATCTTTATTAGACTCCCACACATTAGAACATAGGCCTATCTATATATCTCATCCAGTAAATCTTTATTAGACTCCCACACATTAGAACATAGGCCTATCTATATATCTTATCCAGTAAATCTTTATTAGACTCCCACACATTAGAACATAGGCCTATCTATATATCTCATCCAGTAAATCTTTATTAGTCTCCCACACATTAGAACATAGGCCTATCTATATATCTCATCCAGTAAATCTTTATTAGACTCCCACACATTAGAACATAGGTCTATCTATATATCTCATCCAGTAAATCTTTATTAGACTTCAACACATTAGAACATAGGCCTATCTATATATCTCATCCAGTAAATCTTTATTAGACTCCCACACATTAGAACATAGGCCTATCTATATATCTCATCCAATAAATCTCTATTAGACTCCCACACATTGGAACATAGGCCTATCTATATATCTCATCCAGTAAATCTTCATTAGACTCCCACACATTAGGACATAGGCCTATCTATATATCTCATCCAATAAATCTCTATTAGACTCCCACACATTGGAACATAGGCCTATCTATATATCTTACTTTGTCTTGATAATCTTGTCTGCTTCTTACAGTTAAAACTAGAAGTCCTGTCACGAACTGTGTGCTTATCTAGGCGTAATTGCGCGTAGGAATTGGCGCAATTGCCATATCGAATGACATCCAAAGTATGGCAGGTTCTCCTGGTTACTCATAGCAAACACAAGCAATGTTTCTGCCAATGGACCTCTGGGTTTGCTTGTGCACAGGCCATATGTACAGAATTTGATAGCCTTACTATGGTCATAACGTGTGCGCATTTCATGACAAGACTTCTAGTTTTAACTGTATACTGTCTCATCTACTAAGTCTTGTCAAGCAAGTTTGGCACCAACCACTGTGAATAAAACTAAGAATCGCACAGAACTGAATATTAGCCATTCACAAAAATCGGTTTTCATATGTAGTGATTATAGAAATATTTGTTGGGGAATGTTAGGTAGACAGCCAATCTGGCTATACCATCTCTCTACTGTATTAACCCTTTACCCAACGCAGACGATATCAAAATTTATTATTTTAAATATCATTTCTTCATATTTTTCAAAAAATTTCAACGAAACCATATCATGTGACCCCTCGTTGGAACGAGCTCGACGAGCTCGTTCCAACGAGGGGTCACATGATATGGTTTTGTTGAAATTTTTTGAAAAATAATATTTTTTCAACTGCTGAATTTGCATATTACGCGGGCGGATGCGGGCGATTCGTTGGGTAAAGGGTTAATGCTTTATTCTGTAATTATCTGTTTCATTTTATTGAAGCATATCATATATATCTTTAACCCTTTACCCAACGAATCGCCCGCATCCGCCCGCGTAATATGCAAATTCAGCAGCTGAAAAAATATTATTTTTCGAAAAATTTCAACAAAACCATATCATGTGACCCCTCTTTGGAACGAGCTCGTCGAGCTCGTTCCAAAGAGGGGTCACATGATATGGTTTTGTTGAAATTTTTTGAAACAATTTAAAAATTGATATTTAAAATAATAAATTTTGAAATAGTCTGCGTTGGGTAAAGGGTTAAATAAAACATCTATCTATCAAGCTCGGCTGATGTGAACCAAGCTAGCATTGTCACCCTTCATGCATTTCTCCTTTTGTCTTCAGCAAAATCGTTCACCATTGTTAGTCGACCTCAATCAGACTTGATCAGGCAAAAGGTAGTAGTTTTTGTATGGAAATGATAGGGCCCTTCGATTACTCTAATTTTGATTTGAATCTGAAATTGGAATGCAAAATTGACTAGACTCGTCTCCGATTCGCAGATGTCCTTTTTCTCATTGATTCAGTCCCGATGAACGACAGAGATTTTTATACTGTACCAATGACCCAGACTTAGCTGGTGCTAACTCCTTAAATTATAGGGCCAAACACACATTTTGCCCCCCAATCCCCAAAATTTGCATCAAAAACCGAAATTTCAATGTCCTATATGGTCCTCCATACTTTCTATTCACTGCGCCTGCGCAGTGTCAAGAAGCTCTCAAAATTGGCGCAATTATCATTCTTTGTTTGGCCCTAAAATCAGCAACATGTCACTGATATTTGTGCTTGTAAATCTCAGTTTAAATGATGCCAGACACATAATTATGAAAGAAATGGTGGATCTAAGGATGAAATAAAGGATGAAAGGAAGAAACAGTGGCAGGATGTGTTCAGGGCTGTAACTTATAATTTTCTTATAACGAATTAACGAAATTATTTCACGTTCCCTAATTTCTGGGCATGAGCCTTATGTTGTCATCTGGCTATGAACTTACCATTGTTTGTTCAGTGTTTCCTCTCTCCCTTTCCTTAATACCCCCCTTGCTATTCTCCCATACTTCTGGCATAATTTTTGTAATTATTTTTTACTAAAATTTCTTGGGAGATTTGGCTTGGTAACAGAATGTATTTTCTGTTTTTTTCCCCATGTTTACGTCCTCACCCTTGGGTGTTTAGGCATTGTGATCTGCATCTACCATCCGATGTACTGCAGTTTCTTCCCGGGAAGTCTCTGTTTTACATCGGATAATGTTTAAATTGGTGACTGATTTTGGGCCATGTTTACAGTGCCTGGAGTCATGTTTCCAGTTTTTGTACACTTTTGTTCATGTTGACAACAGTTACTTCTGATTGTGATTACTTGTCTTCTATTTAGTTCTGTTCATAGCCAGATACATTAATATTGTCCGTAAGTGTTACATTAATTTTTAATAATGTTATAAAATTTTTGTCCACACTTAGGCTTTTTGGGGATCCATTTGGGCTCTTTGTTCCCATTGGGAACTTGGGCTCTTCTGAACATTTTTCACGCCATCCGCTAGCCAAGGACACAAGGCCTTTCCAGTTGGGACGTTCGCATATTATATAAATGCAGGAATGAACATCCCTGGAGCTTCCAGCGGCTAATTACGTAAGACCGCGGCTCCACAGGCCTCCGTGATGGGACTAGCTATCGCAGATAGCTCAATTCATCGCAGCATCCCAGCAGCTATCAGAAACTTTTTCAATAAAGAACTATCTGAGCAAGCTGGGTCGGTTCGCTCCCCTGCAGAGTCAGTAGGGACGACCAAGATTTTTATGTGGTCCAGGCAGATGGTAAAAGGGAATCAGCACTGCTGAAATTTTCCCTTTCCGAACAACTTAAGGTGCCGTAGGTTTTATCTGGCTTCACCTTTTGGAAGTTGTTTCTCAGGACAAAAATGCTGCATTACCTGATAAGAAACTGTAAGCGTCACTGGACACAGACTTTTTCGGCCAGATTAGGGACACCGTCTCTGAGTTTCCAACCCAGTCCAGAAATGTCATCGACATTTTAACTTTTGTATGACGCTATATTCAAGCTAGCCTTTAAGACTGGCAAATCCGGTTTCTTATCACCTAAGCACTTTTCAGCTGCCTTTTATCAATGCTAGACATAAATTTGAAATGGCAGGATGAGGCGTGCCGAGAGTTCCTCTGCGTTTGGACGACTAGGCTGAAGGCCTGGAACGGTCATTGCTAGCGTCCATGTCTATTTACTCCAGTATACTGGAGACGACAATTTAGACACATTTTCTCACACAGATCACCTTACCAGAGCGTTATCACTACGTCTCGAAGTGAAAGAATTCCAGGATCTTCAATCTTCCTTAAGAGTTCTTTCGAGGGTTACAGCATATTCTACGTATAACTCTGCCCTTTCAGTGGCAATATGGAGTTAGTCAGACGTGATGCTGCCCTGGCTGCATCCACAAGGGTGGATAGTAAGGTGAAAAAACTCTCTTCCAGTCGCTCTGGTCTCAAGTGAGCTTCTCTTCGACGTTAAGCTTTCGACAATCTATATTAGATTACTAAGAAAGCTCTGGATTCTCTGCATTATTCTGCTTTGAAAAAGTCGGACTAAGCAGGGAGGAGTAAGGCAGGTTCTTTGGGGGTGAATACGTTCAAAGGAAGTTCATATAGAGGATCAAAGCCTCTACGTCTTACTCCAGAGACCATCAGAGTAGCGACTCACATAGGGGTCGTAATGCTGGCCTGAGATATCGGGTCAGATGCCCCTAGGTCGACTGGGTGAGGTGTGGGTCGTGGAGGATGTGTTTTCTCCTTCCGCAATCCTCGCAGGACCAGGAGGTGATGGTTCCACGTCGACCAGGTCACGCCATCCGCTGACCAAGGACACAAGGCCTTTCCAGTTGGGACGTTCGCATATTATATAAATGCAGAAATTAACGTCTCTGGAGCTTCCAGCGGCTAATTACATAAGACCACGGCTCCACAGGCCTCCGTTACGGACTTGCAGTCGCAGATAGCTCAATTCATCTCAGTATCCCAGCAGCTATCAGAAACTTTTTTCAGTTAAGAACTATCGGTTCGTTCCCCTGCAGAGTCAGTAAGGGACGACCGAAATTATGTGGTCCAGGCGGATGGTAAAAGGGAATCAGCACAGCTGAAATTTTCCCTTTCTGAACAACATAAGGTGGCCGTAGATTTCATCCGGCATCACCTTTTAGAAGTTGTTTCTCTTGACACAAAATGCTGCGTTACCTGATAAGAAATTAAAAGCGTCACTGGACACAGACTTTTTCGGCCGGATGAGGGACACCGTCCCTGAGTTTCCGACCCAGTCCAGAAATGTCATGGACATTTGAACTTTTGAATGATGCTATATTCAAGCTAGCCTAAAAAACTGGCAAATTAGGTTTCTTATCGTCTAGCGCTATTCAGCGGTCTTTCATCAATGCAAGACATAATTTTGAAACGGCACGACTTGGCATGCTGGGAGTTCCTCTGTGTTTGGACGACTAGGCTTAAGACGTGGAATTGTCATTGCCGGCGTCCATGTCTATTACTCCAGTATACTGGAGACGACAATATTGTCTAATAGAATTTTAGACGCATTATCTCACGCAGATCACCTTACCAAGAAGAACTTGGACGGCATTCTTCAGGGTTACGGCAGCAAGTTAACACTTCAGAACAATGTTCAGAGTCTGCTTCTATTGCTCCGACGTCTCGGTTTCTTAGTAAACAAAAAGAAATTGGATCTAGTGCCGTCCTATTCATTCACCCACATGGGAATGAGCTTAGAGACGCACAACAATCTTGTTTGTCTGCTGTTAACCAGAGCGATATTAGTCAGTTGTTATGCTCACTTTTGCCTTCACTCAGTTGTAGTAACAGCGAGAGAATTCATCAGACTGACAGGTTTGTGCGTACCCGCTGCGAATATTATTCCGATGAAGCGGATACACACTTGTCCACTCCACAGATATTTTATCTCGGAATTGGAGTGTGAAGACTCATTCGCTCGAATCGAACATTATCTTGTTGAATCAAGTGAACAAGAGTTTCAGACTTGGGTAGATTTTCAGTGGATATCTCAAGGAGTACCACAGCAACTGCCGAATCCGAGTTTAACGATAATGACGGATGCGAGTCAAACAGGTTGGGGCGCAACTCTGAGCCCAACAGATTCAGGGTGCCAGGGTCTTTAGGATCTGCAGTTCCTAACAAGTACATAAACATCAAGAAATGATATGAATATGGCTTGCGCTACATCGATGAATGAACATTCTTCAGAATTCGCATGTTCAAATTCTGTCTGACAATTTGACAGTAGTAGCGTATATTCGGAACCAGGGAGGCACTCATTCCATTCTGTTATTCATTTTAACGGAAAGGATACTTCTGTTTGTCCTAGAGCATCAAGTTCTTCTATCGGTCCGTCCTATTCCGGGTCGTCTGAACGTTCTAGCGGACTCCCTTTCTCGGGGATTTCTCAGATTTGATACTAATGGGATCGTCCAATGGTAGACATTTTTGCGACGCATCTCAACTATCAGTTGCAGACGTATGTGTTGCCGTGTCCAGATCCTCGAGCGTTTGCAGTTGACACTCTCTCGATCTCTTGGGACGGAATGATAGGATACGTGTATCCTCCAATGCCATTGATTCAGCAGATATTGCTCAAGATAAAGCAATCTCACCGCAAATTCTGTTGGTAGCATCTCTGTCACCCCAGAGACCATGGATAAATCTTCTCAGGTGTCTGCTGTGGGACATGCCGCGGAAGCTTCCTCCACGAGAGGTTCCTCTTTCGCAGGGGAAATCGCGCACACTACATCACAACCCGCAAAGTCTCAAGCTTCACATATTTTCGTTGTGCGGTCCTTCTTGCATGGCAAGCAATTTACAGGACGAGCAGTGGACGCAATTTCTAACTATAGGAGGACCTCCTCTTAGCTAAATTATGCTGCTAAGTGGAAAGTTTTCTCCCGGTGAGGTAGGGATCATTCTGTTGATACCTATGCACATCATGATAGTTTACAGATTGGATCTAATGTCTCTCTATCTAAGTTACGGAAAACGTTTCGATAAATAGACTTAGAACCCTTAGATTAATTCCTAAGTGGAATTTAGCTTGGGTTCTTCTTAAGCTTAAAGAAGCTCCATTTGAGCCTCTTGATACAGTGGACTTCAAATTCTTATGTTATAAGACAGCTTTCTCTTAGCCTTCTCTTCGGCTAGAAGAGTCAGTGAGCTTCAGGCACAATCTGTTGATGATTCTCACTTTCGTAGTGTAGGTAATACTATTACCTTGACCACTAAGGTTGGATTTTTGGCTAGAATCAGGCTCCTATAAGTATCCAGAACCTATTGTTATTAAGGCTCTTCCGTCTTCAGACGGGCATAGGCCTTTAATCTGTCCTGTTAGAGCTATACGTTTTTTACAAACGTAGATCTGAGTTTATCAGAAAGGGACGTAAACGTCTCTTTCTGTCTCTGCTACCTAATGGTAGGGACATTACGGTCCATTCTGTTGCAAGGTGGATTCAGTTAACTATCCGTACTGCTTATGAAAAATTATCTTCAACTCAGCAGTCTGTGCTTAAGATTTTGGCACATGAAGTATCTGTTCCGACAGCGTATCTGTCCTGCTGCCCTCCTTGCTCGGGGGAGGGGGGGGGGGGGTATTTGACCCAGGGAAAGGGAAAGGGGGGGGGGGATGGTGTTCCCTTATATCACCTGCTTTATAGTGAAAAGCAAGGGAATACCTTCTCTGGAGTCAGTAATTCCGAGTCGGTGCCGGGATGGTTTTAAAGTGTAAAGCAAATTCATATAATATTTTTAAAGTGTAGCTCGGTGTGAAACACTTGTGTATGTCACAGATCATACAAGCGCTAATATACAATCCTCGAACACTTTTTAATGAGTATAAAGAGTCTCATTATCTGGACTATCTTTAATTATTGGCTTTCCTTTAATAAGATTAGTATAAGGGATTATACTGGATGTTAATAGAGATCTTTGATGATTATTGTGCTCAATTATGGAATGGTATTGTGTCTTTCTTTTTTGATATTAACAAGAAAGATACATGTAAAACCTGTGGTCTTCTCCTTGAGTGGATAATTCTGTTTTCATGTAATTGAGTCTATTGGAATTTCCTTTGTGTCCTTGGCCCTCCAGCCTTTTTTTCTTTTCAGCTAAGGCTGGGTCATTGGTACAGTATAAAAATTTTTAAAAATTTATAGTAATTTATATATTTTTTATACTTACCAATGACCCAGACGGGGATGGCCCTCCCATGAGTTTGGAACTCATACCTCCCCGCTGATTACATAATGCTTACCAGGCACTGGTTGTAAGAATGACATTTGCGTCAATTTCGAGAGATCCTTGACACTGCGCATGCGCAGTGAATAGAAAGTATGGAGGACCATATAGGACAATGAAATTTCGGTTTTTGATGCAAATTTTGGGGACTGGAGGGGCAAAATTTGTGTTTGGCCCTATAATTTAAGGAGTTAGCACCAGCTAAGTCTGGGTCATTGGTAAGTATAAAAAATATATAAATTAGTATAAATTTTTTAACTTTTCATTGTGAATTCTTTCTTTAAATGATGCAATAATCCAGTTTGGCCATGAAAGAAATAGGAAATATGTCACAAAACCTTATTCGTATCACTGTTAAATGGTACCAACACAATTTACTGTCGCCACATCGCAGCCTTAATAAAGTTGGCATTATGCCTAAGTCGTAACGGTCATTCTAAATGGTTGTTTCTTACGTGATTTACGCAGTGAAAGAATGGTAAATCCCTCTCTGTTGAGAAGAAATTGGGCCATCGATTTTATAAGAATGGACTCGAAAAATGACTTGACACGCGAGTTTTAAACTAGAATCGAATCGAACTAAAATATCCAACTCACAGGGCCCTAGGAAAGGAGTTAACCCTTTACCCAACGTATCGGGCACATCCATCCTCGTAATCTGCAAATTCAGCAGTTGAAAAGATATTATTTTTCAAAACATTTCAACAAAACCATATCATGTGACCCCTCATTGGAATGAGCTTGTCGCAAAATTCAATACAAACTTACATTCAGATTCGTAAGTGATGAGTGATGATTGATCAAAAAGAGAGAAGAGATACTTCAGCTGGGAAAGCCGAGATATTCAAATAACTGAACTAGGAGAGGAGGAAACTTTGGTCTTTACAGAGAAGAGATACTTCAGCTGGGAAAGCCGAGATATTCAAATAACTGAACTAGGAGAGGAGGAAACTTTGGTCTTTACAGAGAAGAGATACTTCAGCTGGGAAAGCCGAGATATTCAAATAACTGAACTAGGAGAGGAGGAAACTTTGGTCTTTACAGAGAAGAGATACTTCAGCTGGGAAAGCCGAGATATTCAAATAACTGAACTAGGAGAGGAGGAAACTTTGGTCTTTATAGAGAAGAGATACTTCAGCTGGGAAAGCCGAGATATTCAAATAACTGAACTAGGAGAGGAGGAAACTTTGGTCTTTACAGAGAAGAGATACTTCAGCTGGGAAAGCCGAGATATTCAAATAACTGAACTAGGAGAGGAGGAAACTTTGGTCTTTACAGAGAAGAGATACTTCAGCTGGGAAAGCCGAGATATTCAAATAACTGAACTAGGAGAGGAGGAAACTTTGGTCTTTACAGAGAAGAGATACTTCAGCTGGGAAAGCCGAGATATTCAAATAACTGAACTAGGAGAGGAGGAAACTTTGGTCTTTACAGAGAAGAGATACTTCAGCTGGGAAAGCCGAGATATTCAAATAACTGAACCAGGAGGGGAGGAAACTTTGGTCATTATGAAAAGAATGAGAAACAATAACACTGTCCGAAAACTGTAATAGATCTGAGAATGTTTTATCATTATTTGTTATTATTACCACTTTATAGGCTAGGGCTCAAAATAAGCGGTGTCGCGTCGCTTTTTGCTATACAAAACTTGCAAAAAGCTACACAATATTCAATTATGTATAGCATTTTGCGATACAAGATAATCAACTGCAGCCTATTAGGCTGCAGTTGATTATCTTGTATCGCAAAATGTAAATGAAAATTTGCGAATGAATTTGAAAACTAGGTCACTGATGCTTTACTTCTGATTGTGAAACATTCCAGGCATAACTCAGATTAACTCTCCATCAAGCATCATTAGCGACTTCATATGTAAGATGAATTCTATTGGTTAAAATTCTTCCTGTTTTTACAACATTTTGCATAAAATGTCCATTAAAAATAACTTCAAGCCCATCAAATTTAAAATCCCAACTTCCATTTTGAGAACTCTATTAAACAACCAAGACGCCATTTGAAAATATGCAAGTCCATGCAACCCTTAAAGGCAGTTCAGTTAAAAAAACATAGTTAATGTTTCATGTGTTGCAGATCATTTGGGAATGTCCAGAAATGGATGAAAATTATTCTATCTACTTAGAAGAATTCAATACAAAACAGCATAACATAACTCTGGTATACAAAAACAGCTATGTAATTTTTATAAAATGCTTTTCAAGTTTTGGAAATTTGTAGCATTTTGCTACGCAAAGAAAAAAAGTTATTTTGAGCACTGTTATAGGGCGTTCCCCAGTACATCAACAATGTTTAACAGGGCATTACAAGAATGTAACGCTCAGCTTAAAGTCACGTGATGTGTCGGGCCATTAATGAGTTGAACATCTCATTAACAGCCCGACACGTCAAGTGACTTTTGTTCCTCGCTGTCGTACACTCAAAAATGTAAACAGTTTCCAGAAATGGTTTCAGTTGTTCAACAATACGATTTTTATTTAAATTATTAAATATTTAAAATGTCCAGCAAAGTTAGTTCCATAAGAACAAGCAGTTGTATATAGTAAGTAAGTCTGCTGACATTTTAAGCCTGTATTCCTGACTTGAAGACGGTAAATATCGGGTTTGTTTTTAAGTTTTCTAACTTCGTTGCATTTAGTACTGGTGCCGATCACGTGGTAATCATGTCACGCCAGTTTGTTTGAGAACAGACGATAATATCATTTGCCAAAATTGAAAACGTTAACCCTTGAAAAGAAAAGTACTGGTCAAAGATAAGTCCATGCTGGTATCATGATCTCAAAACTGTTATTAATCTGGTTATAATTCAGAATTTGCTAAGATGATTTTTTTAAACAACTGGTAAGTTGGATTTGTAGGTAATAAGATAACGAGTTAATCCTTTACCCAACGCAGACGATATGAAAATTTATTATTTTAAATATCATTTTTTTAAATTTTTCAAAATGTTTCAACAAAACCATATCATTTGACCCCTCGTTGGAATGAGCTCGTCAAGCTCGTTCCAACGAGGGGTCACATGATATGGTTTTGTTGAAATTTTTTTAAATATAATATTTTTTCAACTGCAGAATTTGCTTATTATGTGGCCGATTCGTTGGGTAAAGGGTTAACCTCTAAATGAGATGTCATAAATAACACATTTTGTAAGTTTGTACTCATCGCCACAATTCTGTGCTTAGTGCCACGAACACATGCTCACAATGTGAACAGACAGGTTACATTAACCCTTTACCCAACGAATCGCCCGCATCCGCCCGTGTAATATGCAAATACAGCTGCTGAAAAAATATTATTTTTCGAAAAATTTCAACATTAACCATATCATGTGACCCCTCTTTGGAACGAGCTCGTCGAGCTCGTTCCAAAGAGGGGTCACATGATATGGTTTTGTTGAAATTTTTTTTAGAAAATTTAAAAAAATGATATTTAAAATAATGAATTTTAAAATCGTCTGCGTTGGGTAAATGGTTAATTACATGTGTAGTACAGATGCCATAGAGTGGTAAATTTCCACGGACGCACTAATATTAGCTTCCAAATGCTAATTATAGGGTTAATAATCAAAACTTTAATTAATGAAGCACCAGGTACATCCCAGTCCTTTATTAATTAAAATTTTACTGCTGATGATTTTTATTATCTGGGATGATTGCAGGAAGTAGTTGCATCTCGGAAGATTTTCTAGATATTTTTATATGGCCGCATATGTGTGTTCATGTATTATGGTATGGCAATGTCCATCTGCCTGCCTGCCTGCCTGCCTGCCTGTCTGTCCATCCATCCGTCTGTCCATCAGTCCATCCATCCATCCGTCTATCTCCGTCCATTAACTTTTGTTTGTCAATGTGATAACTTGAAAACAATACATCCAACAGATACTGTTTCTTTGTGGTTGATTAGTCATTACTAGAGGATGGTTTCTTTCGACGATAACCAGCATTCTGGCATATCCAGTATGGCCACCACAGCAGCCATCTTGGATTTTCATTCTGGCATATCTAGTATGGCCACCACAACAGCCATCTTGGATTTTCATTCTGGCATATCTAGTATGGCCACCACAGCAGCCATCTTGGATTTTCAGAGACTTTTGATTGTCCATGCGATAACTTGAAAGCCACAGATCCAACAGATTCTTCTTTTTTATTAGCTCAACTTTGACGTAAGTCAAATTCGAGGTTATGCCATGGCTCGTCGTCCGTCTGTCCATCTGTCCATCAACAATTCAATACGGCTCGGGCTAGAGGCCGTATTTATGAACCGATCTTTACGAAACTTCTTTAGTACCTTTGTTATCACCATGGGACAAGAACAAGAGTTTTTGGGTGCAGTCCAAAATTCAAGATGGCCACCAGCAGCCATTTTGTACTTTAGTTAGTACAGTCAGTTTTTTGTACAGAACTTCTGTATGAAAGTTCTGATTTGAATAAATTTTTGTCTGAATGTTTAGTAACATGGAATACATCATATATAATACAGCTTTTTTTCTCGTGAAGAAATTCTGCAAATTAGGTAACTTTGATTTTTTTCGTGCTCTTTACACACAGTAAGTACACATGTCAATACGGCTTGGGCTAAGGGCTGTATTTATGAACCGATGTTCATGGAACTTCTTGGGTATGTTTGTTATCACCTTGGGGTGAGAACGAGTGTTTCTGGGTGCAGTCCAAAATTCAAGATGGCTGCCAGTGGCCATTTTCTACAGAAATTAGGTCCAATCAGTTTTTTGTACACAACTTCTATACGGCTCAGGCTAGAGGCCGTAATTATGAACTGATCTTTATGAAACTTCTTGGGTACCTTTGTTATCACCTTGGGACAGGAATGAGTGTTTTGGGGTGCCTTTGTTATCACTGTGCTATGAGAACAAATATTTTTGGGTTCAGGAGGACCAACTCTAGGACTCGAAGATTTCTTTTCTAGTTCAGCATCTAACTGTTGCCCACCTTTACAATACTTTACCTATACATTTTTTACAGGCTACAGTCAGCATTTATGTACAGACCGTTACAATACTTTATATGTACCTTTGTTATCAGGTCATTACTTAGATGTGTGTCATAGCTGTGTCACATAATAAACATGTACATGTCTTACACAAGTTGAGCTACAGTGTCCTTGACACTTTCATGTTTGATTAAGCATGACTAGAGGATGGTTCCTTTCGATAACCAGCATTCTGGCAGCCATCTTGGATTTTCAGGGACTTTTGATTGTCCATGTGACAATCCAGCAGATAATGTTTTTTTGTAGTTGATTAGTCATGACTTGCGCAATTTCTTCATAGGCAGCTGTATATTGATCCACCACCTGGCAGTGCACTTGCAAGGCAGTCATGACTAGATTTGATGAAAAATTAATCTAAATAAAAACAGGAAAAATCGTTGGTAAAATCTATGTACAGTTAAAACTAGAAGTCCTGTCATGAAATGCGCACAAATAGCACGTCAATCTGTGCGTTAATCTACGCGTTATGGCCATAGTATGACTATCAAATTCTGTACATATGGCCTGTGCACAAGCAATGTATCAGCCAATGGACCTCCGGGTTACCTGGAGGTCCATTGGCAGAAACATTGCCTGTGTTTGCTATGAGTAACCAGGAGAACCTGCCGTGCTTTGGATGCCATTTGATATGGCAATTGCGCTCAATACCTATGCGCAATTAAGCCTAGATAAGCGCACAGTTCATGATAGGACTTCTAGTTTTAACTGTAATGTGGCAAATACAATTAAATGTGCCCAATTTGCACTTAATTCATTTACAAGAAAAAACCCTGTGCTGGGCAGGAATACCCACCAGCAGCATGCAAAAAAACCTATGCTGGGCTGGAATACCCACCAGCAGCATGCAAAAAACCCTGTGCTGGGCAGGAATACCCGCCAGCAGCATGCAAAAAACCCTGTGCTGGGCAGGAATACCCACCAGCAGCATGCAGAAAACCCTGTGCTGGGCAGGAATACCCGCCAGCAGCATGCCAAAAAACCTGTGCTGGGCTGGAATACCCACCAGCAGCATGCAAAAAACCCTGTGCTGGGCAGGAATACCTGCCAGCAGCATGCAAAAAACCCTGTGCTGGGCAGGAATACCCACCAGCAGCATGCAAAAAACCCTGTGCTGGGCAGGAATACCCGCCAGCAGCATGCAAAAAACCCAGTGCTGGGCAGGAATACCCGCCAGCAGCATGCAAAAAACCCTGTGCTGGGCAGGAATACCCGCCAGCAGCATGCAAAAAACCCTGTGCTGGGCAGGAATACCTGCCAGCAGCATGCAAAAAACTCTCTGCTGGACTGGAATACCCACCAGCAGCATGCAAAAAACCCTGTGCTGGGCAGGAATACCCGCCAGCAGCATACAAAAAAACCCTGTGCTGGGCAGGATTACCCACCAGCAGCATGCAAAAAACCCTGTGCTGGGCAAGAATACCCGCCAGCAGCATGCAAAAAACCCTGTGCTGGGCAGGAATACCCGCCAGCAGCATGCAAAATACCCTGTGCTGGGCAGGAATACCCTCCAGCAGCATGCAAAAAAAACCCTGTGCTGGGCAGGAATACCCACCAGCAGCATGCAAAAAACCTGTGCTGGGCTGAAATACCCACCAGCAGCATGCAAAAAACCCTGTGCTGGGCAGGAATACCCGCCAGCAGCATGCAAAAAACCCTGTGCTGGGCTGGAATACCCGCCAGCAGCATGCAAAGTGTTAAATCTCACAGGACTCTTACTTCAAATTGAATTTTTAAAAAAATTGGCTTCTGGGCAATAATTTTGTTTTATATGTCACATTTTTGCCATATTTTCAGATTTGGTATCCTATGTGAGGGAAAGAAACCTACCAATTTCATTATGTGAAACTGCAAGGTCAATGGACTTAGGAGTGTTATCATAAACAGAACTTTGTCAAAAAAATGGTGTCGAACAATAAAAATATACCAGACTAACGGGTGCCCAAATATGAGGAGTTAAATGCTGTTGATTTGCAAATTTGTCAGTGAACAGTCAAGTTAAAAATAGCACTTTTGGTTTTCTGGTAATAACATTTGTTCCATTTATCACTGGTCATCCAAACCTGCAGGAAGTTATAACAAATAAGTAACGAGGAAAGATTTATGAGTTTTTACAGTACGTGGAGAGTGTAATATCACTAAATCACCCGCAGAGTGGAGATTCCAGCTGAGCAATAATTGCAGATTTGTTGCAAATCATAACCAGCACCAGCAAAGTTTCATCCAATGGACCTCTGGGTTAAACCCGGAGGTCCATTGGCTGAAACATTGCTTGTGTTTTTTGTCGATATATACAAAATTTGAAAGTTATAGCTTGGGTAATAACTCCACTCCTCGGGTGATTTAGTTACAATCCACTCTCCACGTACTGTAGCTGCAGAGTCAGGACTATTTCTTTGAACCCTTTACAGAACGAATTGGCTGCATTTTTCCATGTGAGAGTGGCGAAGTAGGTAGAGATACAGGCTGCAAGCCTAGAGTTCCTCGGTTCGAATCCCACCTGTGGCAACTGCATTGTTTCCTTGGGCAAGATTCTTCCAATTGCCCATGTGGGGGCTTGGGCTGTCACAATTAATCGATTAATCGACTGTTGATCGATCTTGCCGAAATCGATTAGTATTTTTCGTTGTCGAATAATCGGTAAATTGTATCCCGTTTTAGACGTTTAATAATTAAAAGAAAATTTGATGAAAAAACTATTGTTTCGAAAGGTAAAGAGTTAAGAACATCGATGTTAAACCCAAAGACGCTGTTGGAAGCAATAGTCTTCCAGGTACATTCATCAAAGCTTTGATGTTATGAACTTTTGAACTGTTAGTGTCATAATCGAGACCGGTCGGCAGTTGCGAAGTTCGCAACTGCCGACCGGTCTTGATTATTACACTGACAGTTCAAAAGTTCAGGACATTAAAGCTTTGAATGCACCTAAAAAGGATCGTCTTCGTTGTTTCCTTGAGGTAGGTGAACTGACTTGAACTTCATTTTTATCGACTTCAAAGAGAGGGAGAGGAGGGCATTCAGGTACGATTAATCGTCGATTATTTGCAACGATTAATCGATTCCTAAATTAAGAAATCGTGACAGCCCTAGTGGGGGCATGATGGCATTGTGTGCTAAAGCATTCTGCACATCAGTGGTGCACTTGTCTTCAACCAATGCTAACCCAGCTCGCGTGGAGTTAGTATGTTGGGGAGTTTGACAGTTGCTCACCATTGCTCAGTGGTTCTCGATGGGTACTCCGGCTTCCTCCACCCATAAAACTGTTCAAAACAAGGTGTCCCTGACTGTTGAAAATGTTGTTAACCCTTTACCCAACGTAACGGCCAAAACCGGCCAGCGCTATTCTAAAAAATCGCCAATTAATTTTCAAAATATTTTCATTTTTTGTCTCAAAAACATAGGTTATGACCCCTCATTGGAACGAGCTCGTCGAGCTCGTTCCAACGAGGGGTCATAACCTATGTTTTTGAGACAAAAAATGAAAAAAATTAGTTATTCAAGAATTTTTTTTGCAAGTGTCGTCTGCTTTTCATGTTAGGTAAAGGGTTAAACAACAATAAATAAATAAATCTGTCCATGTAATAGACAAATTCAGCACTCAAAAAAAAAAGTCAAAACAATTTCCAGTGTAACGACCACTGTGGGAACCCTGGGAAGTGAAGCTGTGCTTGCTTACTGTGGTAAACAAGCTCTGTTTACTAGTAAAATAGGGCAACAATTTTCTAAACTTGAGTTTATCTCCATGTTGCGGTCACAATTAGCCATTGTGCAGAAATATGTAACCTTAGGCCAAAAAAAACCAATAAATAATTTACTCTCTCAAGATATACCAAATTTCATTCCATCACTCAAGGTAGTTTTTGAGAAAATTTGTCATACTTCTCACAAGTGCCCAGCGAATCAGAAATTTAGCTTCCAGTTGATTCTCGAATTGCATTGGACAACAGATTCACCAATCGATTCAAATCGAATCATCTGAATAATAATGTTCACAACTTCCCATTTCACAACATTATGTAGTGGATGTGATAACATGTTCACTGTTCACAAAAGGATCCATTTACCGTAGTTTCTTCATTTTAATTAATTATCCAATTTCAGGACAACCTCGCCATTTGGAATGGACGCAAAGTAATTATTTATGAATACTCTGCAGATAAGACATCAATACAGGCTTTAGGTAATATATTCTATAGCACAGTGTTTGTACACATCTTCAGAGTGTTTACGGTAAGGCTGCCGTGGACTGAACATTTTCCATGGGTGAGCAATATTTCCACAGTTGCAATAATATTAGATTCCAAACACTAATTATAGGAATAATTGGGAGCGCGGAGGCTCAGTAGGTAGAGGTGCAGGCTGCAAACCGAGAGGTCCTCGGTTCAAATCCCACCTGCGGCAACCGCGTTGTGTCCTTTGGCAAGACACTTCATCTCCATTGCCCGCGTGGGGGCACGATGACGCTGTGTACTATGGCGTACTGCACGTCGATGATGCGCATGTCTCCAACCAATCTAACGCGAGTTACGATGTTGGGGAACTGGCAGCTGCTCGTCGTTGCTCGGTGGTTCTCTCCGGGTACTCCCGCTTCCTCCACCCGTAAAACTGTCACGGTCATGATTAGCCATTGTACATAAATATGTGACCTTAAACATCAATAAATAAATAAATATAGGAATAATCATCAAACAATAATTTTAGTAATGAATCACTGGGCACAACCAAGTGCCTCATTAATTAAAATTTTGATGATGATTTTTATTATCTGTAAGCGTTTATGGACATCACTGCCAACGTGTGAATTATGACCAGTAATGTAATAATCAGACCCTTTTTAACCCTTTACACAATGTAATGGCCAAAACCGGCCAGCTCTATTCTCAAAAATCACCAATTAATTTTCATTATTTTTTTTATTTTTTGTCTCAAAAACATAGGTTATGACCCCTCGTTGGGACGAGCTCATTCCAACGAGGGGTCGCAACCTATGTTTTTGAGACAAAAATGAAAAAAATCAGTTATGGACATAAAAAAAGAACCTCTGTTTCTCAGGCCCGCGCGCATGGTCATTTTTGCTGCGCTTGCAACCTTTTTATGACACCAAAAAATCTTTATAAAAAATTTGAGATATTGTGCTCATTTCGGTAAATCGATATCGATGCGTTGGTGAATTTTGAATTAACACACTTCAAGCTTTTTCTACATCATACTTTAATAAAGTGGGTGGGTTTTTAGCAACATTCACGACAGAAAGTGTTTTATTCTGTAAAAGGTAAGTCATAATGACAGCAAGAAGGAAGGTGTCTTTCAGTCTGACAACAAACAGTCACAAAGGGGAATGGACGATTCGCACCACGTTTGATTCGCACCAACCCTCAGAAAGTCTGCAAAGTCAGGTGCTATGTTGAATGGAACACAGTCTCCTGACATTTATTTTTAGTAACATTTGTATTGTAAATGGCCGTCATTGGGAATTTGTGTACTGTTATTTGAAACCGTTACGAGTTTCCCAGTTAATTTAAATAAATGCATTTGAGATGCAGGATAATTGGATAAGTAATAGTAACCGTTGCTTTATATAGAAGTAACAGTCATAGATGAAACTAAATCGCATATAGGTAGGTATGTGCGGTCGAATTGGTTAATAAAAACACGCAAACATTCGTTTTGTATTTCATTTTCAGATTTCCGAAAAATATGATTTATGGATGAACTGCCCGTTCAAAGGGTTGTGATAATTTGGAATATAATGGGGAAAAATTGCGATTCACGATTTTATTAGGCAGGTTGTGAAAGGATTTTTTTTTGTTGGTAAAATAAATCTGTGAAAGTTGGCACTTCGACATTTGATTTGTCCCAGAGACATTTCATCCCAAGACGTTTCACTCACGAGGCGTTTCGTCCTGTAACTGTGTCATAATTTTCACTGAAAAAACAAGCATTCAAACACCACTTCATTTATGACCCAACACCCCTACGGTGAATAACCAATATATTTGCGAAATTTTGCGTGGTCCACCAGGCGTTTGGGTGGGGGTCGAATTACCACAAACAACCTCTCGGGGAGAGAAATAAAAAGAAAGAAAAAAGACCGCCCACCTGCATGCTTTTTTGGAAAAAATGGCTTGAGAAACAGACAATCAACTTTGTATGGCCTATTCAAGAAATTTTTTTGCAAGTGCCGTCTGCTTTTCCCTTTAGGTAAAGGGTTAACCTACAACAAGGAGCTCATATCTGACAGTGTCGGGTTGTGGGTTTGTCCTACAACAAGTAGCTTATATCCAACAGTGTCGGGTGGTAGGTTTGTCCTACAACAAGTAGCTTATATCTGACAGTGTCGTGTGGTAGGTTTGTCCTACAACAAGTAGCTTATATCTGACAGTGTCGGGTTGTGGGTTTGTCCTACAACAAGTAGCTTATATCCAACAGTGTCGGGTGGTAGGTTTGTCCTACAACAAGTAGCTTATATCTGACAGTGTCGGGTGGTGGTTTTGCCCTACAACAAGTAGCTTATATCTGACAGTGTCGGGTGGTGGGTTTGTCCTACAACAGGTAGCTTATATCTGACAGTGTCGGCTGGTAGGTTTGTCCTACAACAAGTAGCTTATATCTGACAGTGTCGGGTGGTGGGTTTGTCCTACAACAAGTAGCTTATATCTGACAGTGTCGGGTGGTGGGTTTGTCCTACAACAAGTAGCTTATATCTGACAGTGTCGGGTGGTGGGTTTGTCCTACAACAAGTGGCTTATATCTGACAGTGTCGGGTGGTAGGTTTGTCTTTCGGTCTGTGACTAAATTCCATGACTATTAAAATACTTGGTGAAATGACATCATATTTTGGTACACAAGTATGTCTTATTAATGTCTCTCTCTATATTCAATGCAAGTGTTTTGTGGAGTATTTTTATAATGATTATTGCCGTTTATGGACTTGGAATTTGTTTCATTATTGCCATTAAAATCAATAACTATTAAAATACTTGGTGGAATGATATCATATTTCTTATGCAAGTGTCTTATTCAAGTGTATAGATAAATATTAAAGGCGATTAAAAATCCTTTCTGTTCAGGCCAATTGGATTGAGTGTTTTCAAAGTGAAAATCCACTGGATTTCCATGTGGTGACGTTTGGCTGTTGACGTCTTGAGTTCAGGATTTGAGTGTAAAATTTGTATAATTCTATATTTGATGTCATTCACTGAGTGATCTGACTGGTTAAAGTGTAGTGCAATTGGTGTTTCTCATCGGAGAGATGTTCCGAGATCCATTTGTGGAAGTTCCTTTTAGTTTCACCCACATATTGTTTGTCACATTTTTTTCATGTGATGAAGTATATACAGTTTCTTGTCAAGTAGTTGGTACAGTGAGGGCCACGGTATCGTTGTTTTGTGGCGTTGCTTTTGAACCAGCAGCCGTGTGGTAATGCGTAGCAGATTTTGCAATTTTGAGTGGTGCATTTCGTGTAAGGGTTAGGTTCTTCTCGGCCACTTATTTGCCATAATGTTATGAGTCGCGATTTAGTTAGGATATCTTTCAGTGAGTGGTTTCGTCTATAAGCCAGTAGTGGATACTGGGAGTACGGCCTGCGGCCCATATCAGTGCTGGAGAGTATGGGCCAGAGTGTATGTGTTTTGCGGAAGACAGTATTGCATTCTGGGTGGTAGTTTAGTACAAACGCTGATCGTTCTGGTTTGGTTCGCGTTGTATCTTTATTTTGGAGTAATGTGGTACTATTTGTATTGCAGACATTATCCAGTGTTTGGTTTAGGATTTCACTGGGTTAGCCTCGTTTTTTGAAGTGATCTGTCATGTTTTGGGCATGTTGGAGGAAATCCTTTTCTTCACTGCATATCTGCTTGACTCATAATTGGCTGTAGGGTATGCCTTTTAACTGGTTCAACAGATGGCATGAGTCAAACCGTAGATAAGCATACATGTCCGTGGGCTTGAGGTAGAGGTCTGTTGTGATTTTGTTGCCTGATTTTTTTATAATTATAATTACATCAAGGAAATGGACCGATGTGGTGGAGTATTCTGCAGTGAATTTTATGGTTGGATGGAAGTCGTTGCAAAATTTAATGAAACTGAGTAATGATTCCTTTCCATGGGTCCAAATGAGAAAGATATCATCAATAAATCTGAAAAAGGCTTCTGGTATAAGTGATATGGTAGCCAGAATCTGTTTTTCCAGTTCTCCCATAAAAATATTTGCGTAGCTGGTTGCTACTTTAGTGCCCATTGCAGTGCCCCCTATTTGGAGGTAGTCATTTCCATTAAATTCAAAGTTGTTGCAGTGTAGGACCAGCCTAAGGAGTTCTTAGAGGCTTTGTGGTTGGATTTTCCATTTGGGTTTTTTGTCTCTTATGCATTTAGCTACCCCTGAGAGTCCCCCATGGTTGGGTATGTTTGTGTAGAGAGATACAACATCCATTGTACATAGGATAAAGTTCTACCTCCTTCTACAACACAGGAACAGTGAGTCCCCCATGGTTGGGTATGTTTGTGTAGAGAGATACAACATCCATTGTACATAGGATAAAGTTCTACCTCCTTCTACAACACAGGAACAGTGAGTCCCCCATGGTTGGGTATGTTTGTGTAGAGAGATACAACATCCATTGTACATAGGATAAAGTTCTACCTCCTTCTACAACACAGGAACAGTGAGTCCCCCATGGTTGGGTGTGTTTGTGTAGAGAGATACAACATCCATTGTACATAGGATAAAGTTCTACCTCCTTCTACAACACAGGAACAGTGAGTCCCCCATGGTTGGGTGTGTTTGTGTAGAGAGATACAACATCCATTGTACATAGGATAAAGTTCTACCTCCTTCTACAACACAGGAACAGTGAGTCCCCCATGGTTGGGTATGTTTGTGTAGAGAGATACAACATCCATTGTACATAGGATAAAGTTCTACCTCCTTCTACAACACAGGAACAGTGAGTCCCCCATGGTTGGGTGTGTTTGTGTAGAGAGATACAACATCCATTGTACATAGGATAAAGTTCTACCTCCTTCTACAACACAGGAACAGTGAGTCCCCCATGGTTGGGTATGTTTGTGTAGAGAGATACAACATCCATTGTACATAGGATAAAGTTCTACCTCCTTCTACAACACAGGAACAGTGAGTCCCCCATGGTTGGGTGTGTTTGTGTAGAGAGATACAACATCCATTGTACATAGGATAAAGTTCTACCTCCTTCTACAACACAGGAACAGTGAGTCCCCCATGGTTGGGTATGTTTGTGTAGAGAGATACAACATCCATTGTACATAGGATAAAGTTCTACCTCCTTCTACAACACAGGAACAGTGAGTCCCCCATGGTTGGGTGTGTTTGTGTAGAGAGATACAACATCCATTGTACATAGGATAAAGTTCTACCTCCTTCTACAACACAGGAACAGTGAGTCCCCCATGGTTGGGTATGTTTGTGTAGAGAGATACAACATCCATTGTACATAGGATAAAGTTCTACCTCCTTCTACAACACAGGAACAGTGAGTCCCCCATGGTTGGGTGTGTTTGTGTAGAGAGATACAACATCCATTGTACATAGGATAAAGTTCTACCTCCTTCTACAACACAGGAACAGTGAGTCCCCCATGGTTGGGTATGTTTGTGTAGAGAGATACAACATCCATTGTACATAGGATAAAGTTCTACCTCCTTCTACAACACAGGAACAGTGAGTCCCCCATGGTTGGGTGTGTTTGTGTAGAGAGATACAACATCCATTGTACATAGGATAAAGTTCTACCTCCTTCTACAACACAGGAACAGTGAGTCCCCCATGGTTGGGTATGTTTGTGTAGAGAGATACAACATCCATTGTACATAGGATAAAGTTCTACCTCCCTCTATAACACAGGAACAGTTCTAAGATACACAACAAGAATCCTTGAACACCCATATACGTAGATTTACGGAACAATTTTTACTCCATACACAAAAACCATTGTATACTGTCTGTCTTTTATTTTGCTCCTGAAAAATTATATGGTCATATCCATAAGGCTTCCACGTTTACACGTGTAAACGTGAACGTTTTGTTTATGGGCATTAAACGTTTACAGTTCTGGTAAACGTGTACACGGAATGAAGTTTTAATAGAGTAATTTCCCTTGAGTCCCTTCACAACACGAATTTCATGTTTTCCATTTTTAATATGGCGTCTCAAGTAACCGACGATAAAAAGCTGAAAAGCGATGTGTGGAGGACCAACCACCCCTTGACACGTAGCCCAGTAGCCCACGCCCCCATTTATTCGCGAAGATGGTGAGATGGGTTGCGAATATCTGCACTCTGCAGTCTGCAATTCTGTGCAAGGAAATCGCATCTTTTTTGGATTGATGTTAAATTGGATCAGCACTACAGTACACAGTGTAAAGTATGCCAGGGCTACAATCGGCACAATCAACACTTGCAAAATTTGCAGATTAATGCAGAAAGTCAAAGAAACAAAAAAAAAATTTCCAACTTTGCAATGCAATATTTTGGTAATGCTTCAGAAAAACTGTGTACTGGTTCCGACTGGCGCCACCGCCACAGTAACTGAACGAAATCATCTTCAAATCATGTGATATCATATGTGACACAGTCACGTGAGCCGCATGGCACATGCTTATCTTTGGTGTTTCCTTCGAAACATGTGTGGGATGTTTTAGTTTATTCGGATTTACATGTATATTCCCAAAGTGATACACAATTGTTCTCGATGATTTCGTTCACCTGACATGGATTATTAATTTATTATTCACACATGGGATGATCTTAGGATCGATTTATGGAGTTTGACAGACAGACTGGCACTTGCGGTGTTTGAAAATTTGGATTCCCCTGCATGGTTTGTAGACTTTGTTTATTTTTGCGACATTTCATTCCACTCTCAAGTCCGGTATTGTCACTATTGTGTGCCATGGCAACTGGCTCCAACATTACTGTTTGAAAAAACACAAGGAATTTCACCCCGAACCCACCAGAATGAGCTCAGAGACCCCCATAAATTTCAAAATTTACCTGGGGGAGAATCCCCCCCCCCCCCCCCCCCCTATAGACCGAGCGACTTTGCCTTCGGCATCTGCATGCTGTGACCGTTCATCTACGGCGTTTTTGGACGAACTGTAAATCGGCTGCCTCAATAACATAAATTGTATGCCCTGTACGCAAAGATATGATGAACTTACTGTGTATTATTACACTCTTCTATCAAATATTGACTACTTGCATTGTTAGTATGTGTAAACGTTTCCGTTTTGTTTACAGACAGTCGTTTAAACGTTTACAATTTTGTCTAAACGTGGAAGCCTTACATATCCAACCACATTGTGTGGGTTTTTTAGCTCATTCCCGAAAAATTACATCGTTATACCAAACCACACTATGTGACAGCTAACTACCTTGCCTCCACTTGGGCAATGGGGGTCAAGTATCTTGCCTAAGGACTCAATGCAGTTGCCACAGATGAGATTTGAACCAAGGACCCCTCGGCTTGCAACCTGCACCTCTAAATTACCAAGCCACTACGCCCTCAGTGTAGGAGTAATTGATGATATCAAAGCATTAGAACAAAATCCAACAAAAATCCCAAAGGCCTTGAGCAAGACACTTGACTCCCATTACCCAAGTGGGGGCACGGTGGCGTTTTGTACTAAGGCATTCTGCACGTCGATGGTGCACTTGTCTTCAGCCAGTGCTTGTGTGGAGTTAGTATGTTGGGGAGCCTGACAGTTGCACGGTGGTTCTCTCTGGGTACTCCAGCTTCCTCCACCTGTAAAACTGTCCGACATGAGGTGACCCTGGCTGTCGAATGTGTCATTAAAACCCCAATAAATAAATAATTACTCAAACTGTTTGAGTGTCTCATATATGAGTCATGGAAAATCATGGAATTCTGTTAGTGGTTTGAGTTAGGGTTCTGTTGAGAGATGTTAGGATTCTCTTTGAGAGGTTAGAGTTTGTGTTCTCCGAGAGATTTCAGGGTTCTCTGAGAGAGTTCTCACCTACGAGTCATGGAAAACCTGGAAAGTCATGGAATTTTATTAAGAGGTTAGAGGTAGGGTTCTATGTTAGGGTTCTCTGTGAGAGGTTACAGTTAGGGTTCTTTGAGAGATGTTAGGATTCTCTGTGAGAGGTTAGAGTTAGGGTTCTTTGAGAGATGTTAGGGTTCTCTGTGAGAGGTTAGAGTTAGGGTTCTTTGAGAGATGTTAGGATTCTCTGTGAGAGGTTAGAGTTAGGGTTCTTTGAGAGATGTTAGGATTCTCTGTGAGAGGTTAGAGTTAGGGTTCTTTGAGAGATGTTAGGATTCTCTGTGAGAGGTTAGAGTTAGGGTTCTTTGAGAGATGTTAGGATTCTCTGTGAGAGGTTGGAGTTAGGGTTCTTTGAGAGATGTTAGGATTCTCTGTGAGAGGTTAGAGTTAGGGTTCTTTGAGAGATGTTAAGGTTCTCTGTGAGAGGTTGGAGTCAGGGTTCTTTGAGAGATGTTAAGGTTAGAGTTAAGGTTATTTGAGAGATGTTAGGGTTCTCTTTGAGAGGTTGGAGTTACCTTTCTCTCAGAGATGTTAAGGTTCTCTGAGAGGTTGGGGTTAAGGTTCTGTGAGATGCTTCTCTGAGCGAGGTTCAAGTTAAGGTTCACTGAGAGATGTTAGGGTTCTCTCTGAGAGGTTAGAGTTAGGGTTCTCTGAGAGATGTTAAGGTTCTCTGAGAGGATGGGGTTAAGGTTCTTTGAGACGCTTCTCTGAGTGAGGTTTAAGTTAAGGTTCACTGAGAGATGTTAGGGTTCTCTCTGAGAGGTTAGAGTTAGGGTTCTCTGAGAGATGTTAAGGTTCTCTGAGAGGTTGGGGTTAGGGTTCTTTGACATTCTGTTAGAGGTTAGAGTTAGGGTTCCATGTTAGGGTTCTCTGTGAGAGGTTTTAGTTAGGGTTCTCTGAGAGATGTTAGGGTTCTCTGTGAGAGGTTGGAGTTAGCTTTCTCTGAGAGATGTTAACTTGAAGTTTCTCTGAGAGGTTGGGGTTAAGGCTCTGAAAAGCTCAGAGAGATGTTAAGGTTCTCTGAGAGGTTGGGGTTAGGGTTCTCTGAGAGATGTTAGTGTTCTCTGTGAGAGGTTAGACTTTGGGTTCTCTGAGAGATGTTAAGGTTCTCTGAGATTTTGGGGTTAAGGTTCTTTGAGAAACTTCTCTGAGAGATGTTTAAGTTAAGGTTCTCTGAAAGATGTTAAGGTTCTCTGAAGGAGATTATATAGTTAGGGTTCTCTGATAGAGGTAGATTAAGTGTTTTTGGAGAGATGTTAGGTTCTCAGAGAGAGATTAGAGTGAGTGTTCTCTGAGAGATGTTAGGGTTCTTTGAGATAGTATTAGGTTTTCTCTGAAAGAGGTTCGAGTTCCAGCTCTCTGAGAGAGGTTAGAGTTTGGGTTCTTTTGAGAGGTCAGAGGGTTATGGATGTCTGAGAGAGGTTAGGGTGTCAGATAGGTTAGGGTTCTCAAAGCAAGGTTAGGGGTGTCAGAGAGGATAGGGTTTTTGAAGCGAGGTTAGGGATGCCAGAGAGGTTAGTTTCTCTAAGCGAGGTTAGGGGTGTCAGAGAGGTTAGGGTTCTCTGAGTGAGGTCAGGGATCTCTGAGAGAGGTAAGGGGTTGTCAGAGAGATTGGGGTTTTCTAAGTGAGATTAGGGGTGTCAGAGAGGTTAGGGTTCTCTGAGCGAGGTTAGGGGTGTTAGGTAAGGGTTCTCTAAGCAAGGTTAGGAGTATTAGAGAGGTTTGGGTTCTCTGAGCGAGGTTAGGGTTTTCTGAGCAAGATTAAGGCTAGGTTCGTTAATCCTCTCAGAGCTCATTTTTCGTCCGATTTTCCGGGAATCCAATTGGATTCCTGTAAATTATCTTGACGGGAATCCACCAGAGTCCAGTGTGGCGACCAAGGGTCGCCGGTACGACAGGCCGACCCTTCCAGGGTCCAAAAAAAATGCATTTCCTTGCATCTGAGTGAGCACCTAAACGGGCGTATTTCATCTAAATTTTCGGACACCAAAAATTTTTTAGACATTCGAAATATCAAAAAATGAAACAAATTACCCAATGCCACGTACAGGTTGAAAAATGTTCAGGGTGCACAGCTTGCATCGAAAATGGGAAAGTGCTCAAAACGGCGCAGTGTGAGAGTATATTTTATTATCGAGCAATAAATTTCACAGCATTCCCAGTTAAACAATAAAAAAGTCCAAACGTACCTGACTACTGTCTGTTTGTTGTTTTTATTTTTAATTTCTCCCAATTTTCCACTCCCAAGAATTCCAAAGAACACGCTGGATCCTCGTGTGGCCTACACTTGTCTTCCAAGGGTTACAAGACTATTTACTCGCACAGACGACTCGCTTCGAGTTCTTGTGGACAATTTGTCAATTAAAGTCAAAATGACTCTTTGATTGGGGTGTTTGTGGGGGGGCACGATGGGAGGGGGCATGCGCCCGGTTGGCAGATTCTAAAAATGCAATCCTTGTTCTGTAATCTTTGAGCTCAGTCAGTACTTGGTTACAATATTTATGATATGATTAATGCCCCAAGCTGCCCACAGCACTGCTCCGCGGGAAGGGGGGGGGGGGGGGGGGGGTTGTCACCTTGCTGACTGTGCTCAAACATTACAGAGCAAAATCAACTTGAAGTCAGTGATTTTTTATGTTCATTTTATTCCATAATTTATGCTCAAATTGACAATTATGGTGGTGAGGTCCTTACAGTAGACATGTAAAAGGCATCATCATTGACTGAATCAGGTATTTCCTGGCAGATCGAACACAGGTCTGAGGCCACTCATGGGAAGGCTGGACACAGGCCGGCATTTCGTTGATGTACACAGGGAATAGTAGGGGGCCTAGAACTGCTCCAGACATCACGCAGCATCTTGGTAATGTTGCTCCATTGGAGCAACATTACCAAGATACAGCGTGACACCAGGAGTTCCCCGTGGAACAGTCCTAGCCCCCCTATTATTCTCCATGTGCACCAATGACATATCAGTCTGTGTCCAGTCGCCTGCTCACTTGTTTGCGGACACCACTGCTCAACTGAAAAAGTAAATTCTTGGACTAGTCTACACTTAAGACTTTCTAATTATAACAAAATAACTCTGGAGTGATTTAATATTAGGTATGGCTTCTTCACAGTTTTAATTGAAGATTTTTCAAGTGATTTTTTTCTGCTCATTTGATACCTTAACTTATGGCATTCCCCGTGTCACAGGACTTAAAAGTAAACGCAGGATAAAAGTCATTGCTTAACCTTGAATCTGAAAATTGCAACGTAAAGTAAAACTTTAACTTTAAAGTCTGAACAAAATTAATATAAAAGAAAGTCTTGTTCATCTTAACCACTTTAAAGTTCTGAGTCGTTATGATTTTAATTATTGTAGGTTTTGTTACAAAATTATGACATGTTGTCACGATGGTCTTACAATGCTTCGAGCATAATTGGCAGATGGCCTTTATAATTTTCGACCCAGATTCATTTTTGGTGAAAATGAAACTTTCTTTGACTTCGTTTGGCCTCAATTCAAAAGAAGCAGCTGAAATTGGCTTTCCCTTTTTCTCATTGTCCTCACTTGATGTCATTTTGAGTGTGAAGTGAAATGCCGGTCGGTACTAAACAATAACAATAACAATACCGTACTGGTAGTCATAACAACAGTGAACCAGAGTTTCTACAGACAGCGGATAAAAAAGTGGCCCCACCAACTCGCCTTTGTTGAAATTAAGTTTACACTTTCAATTTCGATGTTACTTCATCATCTGATCACGACAACACCTGGTTACTTTATCACCGAGGCATTCGGTACTTCTTTGGTCGTTTCAGACTTTTATGGTAATTTCAAAACCAAGTTGCTCTGGCACTTGGTCATTTTGCCATGTGGTGTGTTTTTTTTTACTATAAACGCGGGACGAAATGACTTGGGAAACATGGCTGAATTTATATTGCGCAGGAATGGTGCATTTTTAAAAGTCTACCAGTTCTACTCCACTTCCAGTTCAGTTGTGTTCAACCAAATATGTCACAATTCTGTAAACAATACATTCGAACTTACTAACTAACTGGTATTGTCATTGAGATCGAGTTTTCAGTTTGCGAATGCAACTTAGGTCAAAAAGTTAAAAATAAAACTCAAAAATATAAGATTTATACTTTGGGATACACAGGAATCCATTTGGATTCCCGCTGGTTGTGTTTACTGGAATATTACAAGAATCAGATTCCCGGATTCCCGTCGAAAAACGAGCCCTGCCTCTGCACACGATGTTGGAATATAAAAAGTTCAAGCTTAAACTCCGTCCCATAATGCAACTAGGAAGTTAACCAATTCTTTCTTTTTCACAAGGCTCAGTATCCTCTGTCAAACAATGTTGAATTGGTTAAGTTCTCAGTTGCAATTGGGGAAAACATTTGCTTCTTGAAATCCTTGTATTTTGACACAGTGTGCAGAGGATTGAGAGAGATTAGAGTCAAAGAGAATAGAGTGAAGGGTCTCTGAGAGATGTCAGGGTTCTCTGAGAGATGTTGGGGTTCTCTGAAAGAGGTTCGAGTTCAGGTTTTGTGAGGGAGGTTAGAGCTAGCATTCCATGAGAGAAGTCAGTGTTAAGGATCTCTCAGAGAGGTTAGGTGTGTCTATTAGAAGTTAGGTTTCTCTGGGAGGGGTTAAGACTAGGGTTCTTTAGGAGAGGCTGGGGTTCTTTAAGAGAGGTTAGGGCTAGGATTCTCTGAGAGGTTAGGGTTAGGCTTCTCTGAAGGGTTAGAATTAGGTTTCTCAGAAGGGTTAGAGTTAGGGTCTTTTGAGGGTTGTTTGGGTTTTTTTTTTATCTAAGGGATGTTATGGTTCTCTGCGAGAGATTAGAGTTAGGGTTCTCTAAGGGATGTTATGGTTCTCTGAGATAGATTAGAGTTAAAGTTTTCTAAAGGATGTTATGGTTCTCTGAGAGAAATTAGAGTTAAGGTTCTCTGAGCAAGGTTAGGATTTTCTGAGCAAGGTTAATATTAGTGTTCTCTGAGAAGGGTTAGAGTTAGGGTTCTTTTAGAGGGGTTATAGTTAGGGTTCTCTGAGCAAGGTTAGGATTAGGGTTCTCTGGCAGAGATTAGAATCAGGGTTGTCTGAGAGAGGTTGGAGTTAGGTTCTCCAAGAGGGGTTAGAGTTAGGGTTCTCTGAGAGGGTTAGAATTAGTGTTCTCTGAGAGGCCAGGAGTGAGTGGATGGATTACAATAAAATTTGGTATGTGGCAAGGTGATCTGCAATGTGGCTGTGGCTCAGTCCTTGTTTTCATCTTGTTATTGCTTCTTTTAACACTTTGGTTTGACCTAAAAGAGTTGAAAATCTGTTTCTCAGGCCTTGCATGGTCCTTTTGGCTGCCACATACTCTTTTTCTATAACCAATGCAAACTTGGAAAAATTAAATAGTTTATGTCTGATATTTTACTCAAAATTGATGAATTTGTCCCTTGAGTGCAACAAAGCTTTTGCAGTGCTTGAACAATGCAAAGCCTTCTTGTACTCGAGAGACACCACCACCCATGCTATTCTGTAGATTATGAGGCCTAAAACATAAAACAAACCAAGAACATGAACTTTTGATGACAAAGAAATAATTACAAAAATACAAAATAAAATAACCGCCCACCCACATGCAATTTTACAAAAATGGCCTGAGAAACAGAAGATCTACTATACAGGGCCTTAATTATCATCCTGTTACAGGTTCTTTTAAAGTTGTTAATTATCATTTTATTACAGGTTCTTTCAATTCCGAGTCGATGGCATTATGTATGTATGAACAGAATGTCTATACAATTGAGCCTGGAAAAGTTCAAGTACAGACATTTCAAGTAAGTTATAAACTTTACACTAAACATGTAATGCACTTGTCTTCACCCATTTGAAAAATCATATGTAATTGGTCTCCATTTGTCTGTCTGTCCATCCGTTAACATTTTTGTTTTCTGACTGATAACTCCAGGTTGGATTATTTGATTTCAACCAAGCCAGAAAATAAGAAGACTGTCATCTGCAAAATGATGTCCCCAGAGGGTGAATTTAGTGATGCTACCCTGCACAGCAGGGTAGCATCACTAAATCTACCCTTTGTGAACCTCAATCTGAATCAGGGTCTCAAAACTTAACAGAAAGAGGTAACCAGAGGATAAATTGACCCCCTGTATGGGATAGCAACATCAAATTCACCCTCTGGGTACCCCATTCTGTAAATGTCAGACTGATTATTTCAGGCCTGATTTCAACCAAAGTTGTTATGTGTATTGTCCTGCTTGTAATACCGGCAGCAAATTTTGAATATTGGTTCTTTTGAATTATTTTTACACGAGTTACAGCCCTTTTTCAACTTAGAATTCATCCTTCTATTATTTTTTTGGTTTTGGGTTTTTTGGTTGTACAATTCAAAATGACTTAAGATGTGTATTTAGCCACGCCTGGCAGGGCTCTTGTTAGTATTTTATAAAATTAATTTGTTCATGTCTAGTGTAGGGGAAGTTATATGGTCTCATGCATTGTCATAATGGAAACGGTGTAAAATTTCTGATGGACCGGGAATTTAACCTATGATAGAGTGATGTCCCATGTAGGAGAAGTTATACGGTCTCATACATTGCCATAATGGAAATGGTGTATAATGTCTGTCCTGATGGGCTGGGATTTCAATCTATGATAAACTGATGCCCCATATGAGGGAAGTAATACAGTCTCATGCATTTGCATCATTGAAACGATGTATAAATTCTTTATTAATGGGCCTCGTTGGTTGAAAATAAAATACTAAATTGATACATGTATTTTTAGTCGAGTTATGACGAAGTCAAACTCGACTTATAATTTGGTGAATGGCGGGTGGGCGGGCGGGTGGGCGGGCGGGCGGGTGGGCGGGCGGGCGGGCGGGCGGGCGTAAACAATTGGTTTCCGGATGATAACTTGATAGTGGTTCAACTCACATTCATTAAACTTCATACGTAGGTTGGTCTTGGTGGGAGGAAGAACCCTATTGATTTTGGACATGCTACGTCGAAGGTCAAGGTCACAGTGACCTTGAACATAGTAAATCTTAAACAATTGGTTTCCGGATGATAACTTGATAATGGTTCAACTCACATTCATGAAACTTCATAGGTAGATTGGCCTTGGTGAGGGGAAGAACCCTATTGATTTTGGACTCGCTAAGTCAAAGGTCAAGGTCACAGTGACATTTAACATAGTATATCGCAACAATTGGTTTCCGGATGATAACTTGATAGTGGTTCAACCTAGAGTCATGAAACTTCATAGGTGTGTTGGCCTTGGTGCGAGGAAGAACCCTATTGATCTTGGACTCACCAGGTCAAAGGTCAAGGTCACAGTGACCTTGAACATAGTATATCGCAACAATTGGTTTCCGGATGATAACTTGATAGTGGTTCAATCTAGAGTCATGAAACTTTATAGGTGTGTTGGCCTTGGTGCGAGGAAGAACCCTATTGATCTTGGACTCACCAGGTCAAAGGTCAAGGTCACAGTGACCTTGAACATAGTATATCGCAACAATTGGTTTCCGGATGATAACTTGATAGTGGTTCAACCTAGAGTCATGAAACTTTATAGGTGTGTTGGCCTTGGTGCGAGGAAGAACCCTATTGATCTTGGACTCACCAGGTCAAAGGTCAAGGTCACAGTGACCTTGAACATAGTATATCGCAACAATTGGTTTCCGGATGATAACTTGATAGTGGTTCAACCTAGAGTCATGAAACTTCATAGGTGTGTTGGCCTTGGTGCGAGGAAGAACCCTATTGATCTTGGACTCACCAGGTCAAAGGTCAAGGTCACAGTGACCTTGAACATAGTATATCGCAACAATTGGTTTCCGGATGATAACTTGATAGTGGTTCAACCTAGAGTCATGAAACTTCATAGGTGTGTTGGCCTTGGTGCGAGGAAGAACCCTATTGATCTTGGACTCACCAGGTCAAAGGTCAAGGTCACAGTGACCTTGAACATAGTATATCGCAACAATTGGTTTCCGGATGATAACTCGATAGTGGTTCAACCTAGAGTCATGAAACTTTACAGGCGTGTTGGCCTTGGTGCGAGGAAGAACCCTATTGATGTTGGACTCACCAGGTCAAAGGTCAAGGTCACAGTGACCTTGAACATAGTATATCGCAACAATTGGTTTCCGGATGAGAACTTGATAGTGGTTCAACCTAGAGTCATGAAACTTCATAGGTGTGTTGGCCTTGGTGCGAGGAAGAACCCTATTGACCTTGGACTAGCCAGGTCAAAGGTCAAGGTCACAACTCGACATTGGATCGGTGATCCTGAGCGGCATTTTGTATTTAGTAATTTGTGACCAAGAATTTTGTTTTGTTCCAGTTTTCACAAATGTATTTCAGTATTTTCCTCTAAATTTCAAACATACAAATACAGAGAACTTAATATAATATATTAATGGATTTTACTGTCACAGCATTCATAGAACCTCAAAAAGTCTTTGAATTCCAGTCAGACACATTGAATTTTGAAAATTCTCAAAATGTTCTTGGAATGTCGTCGAAAATCAATCAGGCTCAATGAAAGTTTTCACCTTACAATGCTGTAGCACATGCAATTAAGACATGAGAGAATTCATTTAACTTCCTGCACACTGATGTCAAAATATCCAGATTTGAAGTAGCCATTTTTACCTGCGTCGCCAGCGGCAGAGCAGGTCTAGTAACCGCTCGACTCCATCCGTCAGTCCATCCATCAGTCCGTCCGTCGGTCCGTCCGTCCATCAGTCCATCCGAAACACTTTTTCCGTCAAAGTTTTCTTGGCTTCTATGAAAGGGAATGATTTTATATTTGGTCTGCTGCTTCATAATGATGAGTTGTATCGTGTAAGCAATTTTCAGATCTGCCGTGCAGCCACTTCCTGTTTGCCGATACTTTGAAATTTTACTGTACCCACTGAACATTGAAATTTTTCGTCAAACTTTTCTCAGCTTCTATGCAAGGGATTGATTTTATATTTCATCTGGAGCCTGATAATGATCAGTTGTATCGTGTATGCAATTTTCAGATCTGCTGTGCAGCCACTTCCTGTTTGCCGATTCAATTGCATGCAGCGACGCAGGTCCAGACCCGGTATTGGTCTTGGCTTGTTCCCATAATGCAACTGGGAATTTAACCAATTCAATCTTGTTTGACAGAGCTCATTGAGCTCTGTCAAACAAGATTGAATTGGTTAAATTTCTAGTTGCGTTATGGGAAATATTTGCACCCTGAACTTTAGATATTTTGACATCAGTGTGCAGGGAGTTAATTAGCAGATTTCAGATAACTATCAAATTGCTGAAATTATATTTTCTATAAATATGCATGAAAATCGTCTTTATGGAATTAAAATGTCTACGAAGTAAAGTAATACCTTGATTATATTTCATCTTATTTTGTTAAGAAGCATCGTTTTCTCAATTGTTCTGGTCAAATTGTTAGAGTGTCAGATTTTTCTATAAATCTGCATGAAAATCGTCTTTATGGAATTGAAATACAGTACGTGGAGAGTGTATTATCATTAAATCACCCGCAGAGTGGAGATTCCACCCGAGCAATAATTGCAAATTTGTTGCAAATCATAACCAGCACCAGCAAAGTTTCATCCAATGGACCTCCGGGTTAAACCCGGAGGTCCATTGGCTGAAACATTGCTTGTGTTTTTTGTCCATATATACAAAATTTGAAAGTTATAGCTTGGGTGATAACTCCACTCCGCGGGTGATTTAGTTACAATCCACTCTCCACGTACTGTATCTACGAAGTAAAGTAATACCTTGATTATATTTCATCTTATTTTGTAAATTAAGCATCATTTTCTCAGTTCTGGTCAAATTGTTAGAGTGTCAAATTTTTCTATAAATCTGCATGAAAATCGTCTTTATGGAATTGAAATATCTACGAAGTAAAGTAATACCTTGATTATATTTCATCTTATTTTGTAAATTAAGCATCATTTTCTCAGTTGTTCTGGTCAAAATGTTAGAGTGTCAAATTTTTCTACAAATCTGCATGAAAATCGTCTTTATGGAATTGAAATATCTACGAAGTAAAGTAATACCTTGATTATATTTCATCTTATTTTGTAAATTAAGCATCATTTTCTCAGTTGTTCTGGTCAAATTGTTAGAGTGTCAAATTTTTTAAGATAATATGAATACATTTCCACTCTCATCCTTCAACTGATTAGGGTTAATTATGAACTTCTGTTAGCATTTTATTATACCCCTGCAAACAAAGTTTGGGGGGGGGGGTATATAGGAATCAACCTGTCCATCCGTCCGTCTGTCTGTCTGTCCATCCTTGTAAGCGCAACTCCTCCTAAACCGTTTGAAGAATTTTCATGAAACTTTACACAATGGAAGAACTCCACATGAAGATGTGGATGAAGCAATATAATTCCGTTCTGACATTTCCAAGGGGAGATAATCTAACTTATACAGTCTGTCCATCCTTGTAAGCGAAACTCCTCCTAAACCGTTTGAAGAATTTTCATGAAACTTTACACAATGGAAGAACTCCATATGAAGATGTGCATGAAGCAATATAATTCCGTTCTGACATTTCCAAGGGGAGATAATCTAACTTATTCTGTCTGTCCATCCTTGTAAGCGCAACTCCTCCTAAACCGTTTGAAGAATTTTCATGAAACTTTAAACAATGGAAGAACTCCATATGAAGGTGTGCATGAAGCAATATAATTCCGTTCTGACATTTCCAAGGGGAGATAATCTAACTTATACATTTCAGGTGTTGGGGGGGGGGGGGGGGTGTATCACTTTGTGAGTTTGCTCACAGTACCTCTAGTTTGATATGAGAGCATTGTGGCTTAATAGTTACGAAATTGGACTTCAAACCAAAAGGTCCACGATTTGATCCCTGCCGTGGGTAACTGTGTTGTGTCCTTGGGCAAGGCACTTAATCCTGATTTCCCATGTGGGGGCACTTCAGCACTGTGTACTAGGGCATACTACACATCAATGGTGCCCCTTGTGGGGGCACTTTGGCACTGTGTACTAGGCAGGGACCGACCTGGGCATGCGCCAGTGCGTATTTGGTTCTGAAACATCACGACCTGGCTCTTAAATCTCAGAAATAGGCTTCTCAGTTGGCGCGTAACTTCTCCGATCATATTTTGATATTCTTTCGATGGATAATCGAGAGACACTCTTACATGTATTATATATATGATTATCATTTATCATTGTTGTAGAGTGCGTAAGTTAATACTTCAAGTCTTAATTACCAAGCATTAATCTTCACTGTGGTTTGTGATCAAGTCTTGGCTGCCTAAATAGGCAGCCAAGACTTGATCACAAACCACAGTGAAGATTAATGTTTGGTATAGTGTACTAAATGAAAATGATGAGAGCTATTACATACTTGCAGTGTGTGTTACAAACAGCAGTGTGACTCCGTAAATTGAAATCTTGCGCATGAATTGAAAAAATAGGCTCCGAGGCTAGAGCGTATTTTAAATAGTCCTGATCGGTCCCTGACTAGGGCATACTAAACATCGATGGTGCCCCTGTCTTCAACCATTTCTAACCCTGCTTGTGTGGAGTTAGTACATTGGGAAGTCTGACAGTGTCTTGCCATTGCTCTGCAGTTCTCTCTGGGCACCCTGGCTTTCTCCACCCGTAAAATTGTCTTGATATGGCTCGTTAAAATTCCAATAAATAAATTAATTTTATTTCATTCAAAAATGAAAATTAATGTAAATAAATAATTTGTAATGAATATTAACCCTCTGCACTCTGATGTCAAAATGGCAAAGTTTTCAGCAGGAAATATTTCCCATAATGCAGTTTGATATTTAACCAAATATACCTTGTTTGACAGAGCTCACTGAGCTCTGTCAAACAAGGTATAATTGATTAAATTAATAGTTAAATAAGAGAAAAACAGAATGATTGGAGAAAATTAGGTCGGACTACCAGTGTGCTGGGGGTAAAATGGGAAATAATTCAAATTAATCTTGGTAAAACCTTGTAAAGTGGACAAGCACTTAGCTGATAGTGTGTATGTTTTTGCAATTGCGATATTATGTTTCATCCATGGGAGAAAGTGCATTAAAGCAATTAAAACATTTTCTAAAAATTACATTCCATCAAAATACTGTACTTTGAAAAATTGTAATATTTCTTTGAAATGTCCTTGTAAATTTCATGAATTCTTTGTTTTGTTCTTAAGTGTATTAATCTTGTGTCACTAGAAAGAGGAATGATAAGCTAATTTGTGGATTGTTAATAAAAATTTTTTTTGATGAATTAATCCTTAGGCCTAAAAAAATAAAAAATCTGTTTCTCAGGCCCTCCCGCATGGTCCTTTTGGCTGCCGCATGCTCTCTTTTTATAACCAATTTAAACTTTAAAAAAACAAAAATTAAATAGTTTATGTCTGATATTTTACCCATGTTAAAAATATTGATGAATTTGTTCCTTGAGTGCAAGAAGGCTTTGCAATGCTTTAGCATTGCAAAGCCTTCTTGCACTCAAGGGATGAAATACACCACCACCCATGCTATTCTGTAGATTATGAGGCCTAAAACTTGAACCAAGAACATGAACTTTTGATGGCAAAAAGAAATTACTGAAATAAAAAATAAAATAAAAACCGCTCACCCGCATGCAATTTCTCAAATAATGGCCTGAGAAACAGAAGATCTACTTTGTGTGGCCTTAGCTAAATTTATTATTTATTTTTTTTAGGGAACTGTAAAACAATTGTTGAACTTTACTGAGTTAGAAGGACAGCCTGAATGTATAGATACCTGTGGACATTTTCTAGCTATTGCTACAGGGTTTGGTGTGGTCAAGGTTTATGATTTGTCTAGAAGGTAAGATAAATTACGTGTTATTACCTGTACGTTTTTTCAGCTTCAACAAAATGATCACAGTTCGAGAATTAGTGGAATTAGTTCTTTCTGGAATTGAAACGGTTGTTTCAGATCAAATCGTCTCTTAGTCCTTAAAAGCCAATTTCCGAATCTTTTTTACCTCAGAACAGGTGACTCTAACATACCATCATGAGGAAGTCCTGCTAACAATAGACAAATTACCTGAGCTGTGGTTTTCAGTCAAGTCTTGGCTGCCTTTACAGACAGCCAAGACTTTACTAGAAATCATTGCTAAGCCATTAGACGTTTGAGAGACTGTGGAATGGTGGGAATTAACAGACAGCCAAGACTTAACTAGAAATCACTGCTAAGCCATTAGACGTATGAGAGACTGTGGAATGGTGGGAATTTAAGACACGTGTCCAGGCCCTTGAAGGTTAAGTTTATCAAGGTATAAATTGCGGTACTGAAGCTAAAGCATTTCACATGACGTCTTTATACATTAAAGGGATGAAATATTACAAATGTATTATAAAGTTAGATCCATGTTATAACTGTCAGGTTATATCAGTTATGTCACGATGTTATCATCTTCTTCTTGGTTTTTATCCACAGTTAATTATGCCCCAACTTCTTAAGGAAGATTCGGGGGTACAGTTGAACCTGTCTTGAGAGACCACAATTTGGGCCACACAAAAGTGGTCTCTCAAGACAGGTGGTCTCTCATAACAGATTTCCGGTTTTCTCAAGTCAGTGAATAACCAACCACAAAATTCAGAAATGGAGAAGAATGAATTTTTGTAATTACTTTGTAGTTCTTTTTTATGAAGTTTTTGTAACAAATTGAAATGGACTGTTATAAAAATTATAAAAATAAATTAGTGTTGAAAATCTTCATTGAAGATTTTCAACACTAATTTATTTTTATAATTTTTATAACAGTCCATTTCAGTTTGTTACAAAAAGATTTTCAACACAAATTTATTTTTATTCCTATCTGTCACATTTCAGATATGTATGAAATTGTTTATTCAGCAATAATCCTAATCTTTTCACAGGGGTCTTATAAAAACATCTCAATCTTTAATGAGTTAGCAATTGAAACCCAATTAAGAGCTTTTAATACTTTTAATTATGTTAGTATAACCACAATGGATTTTTCAATTCCAGAACAGGTAAAAAGCTTTTGTCATGGTTTCAGTCTTCAAAGGGGCGGTCTCTCAAGACAGGTCCATTATGGCATAAAAATACAAGTTGGTACCAGGTCACAGTGGTCTCTCAAGACAGGTGGTCTCCCATAGCAGGTCCATTATAGAGTAAAACCAATCGGTGCCTGGTAGATGTGGTCTCTCAAGACAGGTGGTCTCTCAAGACAGGTTTTACTGTATCTAGTGAAGCCCTCCTTCCATCTGTCTGTCTATCCATCCATCTGTCCATATATCCATCCATCCATCTGTCCATACAAATACAAACGTTTTGCATTGCAATTTCAAAGCCATCGGTCGGATTTGGATCTCCTTTGGTATGCTGATAGACACGCATGGGGGAATGGATATGCACAAGGTTTTTTCCTGGTGTTATGGCCCTTTTTTCACTCTTTCGACTTAGAAATTTTTTGAACATTTTTCTGTCCCACAATACCCTTAAAGCTACTTCAAACATGCCTATGGGTCGGGAGCAGTGGCCGGTGCTTTTACTATTACGTTCTTACTATTATGGCAGTGATTTTGTGCATTTGAAATTCAGATTTTTTTTTGTGGGATAACCAATATGGCAACAACTTGTTGGCCTAGCTCTTTGCAACTACTGGTTAGGGATCTTTAGCCTGAACAGAGTGCAACTCACTTTGCACAGAAAACAGCCATTTCACATCCCCAGCTGATAGGACAGTACACTGCAACAGCTCTGTTTTGGATCCTGTACAATGTGAGAACTCTGTTATGGATTCTGTACACTATGACAGATCTATTATGGATCCTGTACACTGTGACATATCTGTTATGGATCCTGTACACTGAGAGCTCTGTTATGGATAATGTACACTGTGACAGCTCTGTTATGGATCCTGTACACTGTGACATATCTGTTATGGATCCTGTACACTGTGACCTCTCTGTTATGGATCCTGTACACTGAGAGCTCTGTTATGGATAATGTACACTGTGACAGCTCTGTTATGGATCCTGTACACTGTGACATATCTGTTATGGATCCTGTACACTGAGACAGCTCTGTTATGGATCCTGTGCACTGTGACAGCTCTGTTATGGATCCTGTACACTGACAGCTCTTTTATGGATCCTGTACACTGTGACAGCTCTTTTATGGATCCTGTACACTGTGACAGCTCTGTTATGGATCCTGTACACTGTGACAGCTCTGTTATGGATCCTTTACACTGTGACAGCTCTGTTATGGATCCTTTACACTGTGACAGCTCTGTTATGGATCCTGTACACTGTGACAGCTCTGATATGGATCCTGTACACTGTGACAGCTCTTTTATGGACCCTGCACACTGTGACAGCTCTTTTATGGATCCTGTACACTGTGACAGCTCTGTTATGGATCCTGTACACTGTGGCCGCTCTGTTATGGATCCTGTACACTGTGGCCGCTCTGTTATGGATCATGTACACTGTGACTGCTCTGTTATGGATCCTTACACTGTGAGAGCTCTGTTATGGATCCTGTACACTGTGACAGCTCTGTTATGAATCCTGTACACTGTGAGAGCTCTGTCATGAATCCTGTACACTGTGAGAGCTCTGTTATGGGTCCTGTACACTGTGAGAGCATCAGTTCTGTAAAGGATACAGCCAGAAAGTGCTCCTACACCTTTGTAACTGTCCACAACTGTGGATTGATCCCAGTATCTCTTGGCATGAAAGACCAATGTACTGACCCACTTGCCTTCCACTCTCTTTGGAAATGATTAATTCCTGACAAAAGAGCACTCCATGATGTGACATCACAATTGTTGCAGCTTTCTATCCTGCTCACTCATACACATCTATAAGATAATTGTTAATTATTGTAGATATCTCAAAAGTTCAGGCACAAAAAACATTTTTGATTCTCAGGAAATTTCTTACAAAAATTGAACATTTTTATTGCCATCCATTGTTTTCCAATATTACTACAAAATCAGGAGATTTTAAACTTTTATGCTCCCTGCGGGAACCCTGGGAAGTGAAGCAGTGCCTGTTCACTGCGGTAAACAGGCTCTGTTTTACTGGTAAAATAGGACCCAGTCACCAATTCTTGGGAGGTGCAAACCCTCTCTAAAATGATCAACATGGCTTATTAACGCTCACTCCTGGTCTTGAGTTGATACTCATGTTGTAGTCATGATTAGTCATTGTGCTAAATAAATATGTGACCTCAAACACCAATAAATAAATAATATAAACTTTTTATGTTTCTTAATTGGTAGAGTGCTACATTTTTAGCTGCGACTAGCAGCTCTATAAGTGGCAATGTTGGTCTGTCTGTCGGTCTGTCTGTCGGTCGGTCTGTGACCAACGAGTTTCAAAACTCAATAACTTTTGAAATTCTTGATGGAATGACTTTATATTTGGCATGTAAGTGTATCTTATTGATGTCTAGCCACTGTTCAATGCATGTGTTGTTCCAAATATTTTTCTTGGAGTTATGGCCCGTTGGTCGGTAGGTCTGTCGGCCGGTCTGCCTGTGACCAACGAGTTTCAAAACTCAATAACGTTTGAAATACTTGATGGAATGACTTTATATTTGGCATGTAAGTTTATCTTATTGATGTCTAGCCACTGTTCAATGCATGTGTTGTTCCAAATATTTTTCTTGGAGTTATGGCCCGTTGGTCGGTAGGTCTGTCGGCCGGTCTGCCTGTGACCAACGAGTTTCAAAACTCAATAACTTTTGAAATACTTGATGGAATGACTTTATATTTGGCATGTAAGTTTATCTTATTGATGTCTAGCCACTGTTCAATGCATGTGTTGTTCCAAATATTTTTCTTGGAGTTATGGCCCTTGATGAACTTAGAATTTTTTGAGATTGCACCACCTGTCGCAGCTACGGCATCGATGTCGCGATTTTTCTTGACCACAGATTTAATTTCATCAAATATTACTCTGTTACATTTGATTGGATAGTGCCAAATGTGACTGAGCAATGTGTCATTAACAATATCCGCTTCTTCCCGGGGTCAGTATGAAACCTCCTCTAACAGAATGTAATATTATAGTCGCAACCTGCGGTATTTTATAAAGCCCAAATATGGGCTTCCATCACTCTACCGGTTAATTGGTATATGTAACTGCATAACTAAAGTCAATTTATATCCTGTGACTTGAGTGTTTCTGGGAAAGTCTTGGCTGCCAATTTAGGCAGCCTTGACTTGCTGAGAAACTGCTGGAAAGACAGAATGTAACTTTAATAAAGTTTCCCCAGAACAGCATGTTGGATCACCTATTCTCGTGCAGTATAAATTGATCGCTGTCAGAAAAAAGCCCTTGCAGGGTTCATAGAGTTCTTGAAAAACTCTTGAAAATTAGTTTTTTCTTGAAAAACCCTGCAATTTGAAATTAGCTCTTGAGAAACCCTTGAACTTTCAGAAATCTCTTGAAAAACCCTTGAATACCAAGCTATTTCCTGGGCATTGTAAATATATGTGTACTCGTCTTTTACTTGTTTGTTGCGCTCGTGTCGCTCAGTTAAAAAAAAACATAAAAAAGTATGGAACATTTTACCAAGATTGCTGTAACACAGATCACACTTTGGGTACATTACTTCCTGACTTCCAAAGACAGATCCGTGTCACATGAATCTTAGATTTTTAGAGCTCATACAACAAGCTGAATAGTATATGTAGCCCTTGAAAAAAAAAAAAAAAAAAACCTTGAAAAACCCTTGAACTTTGTGAGCAACTTTTTGTATGAACCCTACCTTGACTGTTACAGGCCTTGTATTCTCAAGGAGGGCTGTGCCCTCCAAGAGCCCCCACCACTTTTTATAGGAGGGCTATTTTTAGCCCTCCTGCATCTAGCCAATTGAACACATCACAAATTGTTTTGAAGTACTATTTCTCTGTTATGTGCACAATTTCTATGCTCACTTTATCCACGTGACAAAAAAGGAATATATAATTTGCTCAAAAATAAAAGGCAACTGCACCACTGGGCTTCATGTTCAAACATTCTGTCACATTCATGGTACTGGTGGTATGTGACTCTCTGGTAAAGTCGCCAGTTAGATGTAGGATAATATTTGAACATTGTTGGGGAAAGAATAATGCTACCTTAAGATGCTGTTCACATCTGATGTGATCAATCTTGTTATTCTTACACTTACTGTATGAAGCAAGAGGACTTCCTTAACCCTTGACCCAACGCAGACAATTTCAAAATTTATTATTTTAATTACCATTTTTTCAAAAAATTTCAACAAAACTATATCATGTGACCCCTCTTTGGAACGAGTTCAACGAGCTCGTTCCAAAGAGGGGTCACATGATATGGTTTTGTTGAAATTTTTTGAAAAATAATATTTTTTCAGCTGCGAATTTGCATATTACGCGGGCGGATGCAGGAGATTCGTTGGGTAAAGGGTTAAACATGTTGTCACCTGAGCTCCATTGTGTTCTGTCTCAGTACTGGGAGATAGACCAGAATGTAACTCCAAGTGATGATGTGTATCCTGAGCTCCATTGTGTTCTGTTTCAGTACTGGGAGATAGACCAGAATGTAACTCCAAGTGATGATGTGTATCCTGAGCTCCATTGTGTTCTGTTTCAGTACTGGGAGATAGACCAGAATGTAACTCCAAGTGATGATGTGTATCCTGAGCTCCATTGATTTCTGTCTCAGTACTGGGAGATAGACCAGAATGTAACTCCAAGTGATGATGTGTATCCTGAGCTCCATTATGTTCTGTCTCAGTACTGGGAGATAATTCCAAGTGATGATGTGTATCCTGGCGATAGCATTTGCCCTCCTCCAGTTTTTAGCCCTCCTGTATTTTTCATATTGTCAGGCCTGGGGTTAAAATTGACTGAGTTAAACCTTTATCTAACAACTCAGCTGCATCTGCCTGCATAATATATCTACAGTACGTGGAGAGTGTATTATCACTAAATCACCCACAGAGTGGAGATTCCACCCAAGCAATAATTGCAAATTTGTTGCAAAGCATAACAAGTACAAGCAAAGTTCCAGCCAATGGACCTCCAGGTTATACCCGGGGGTCCATTGGTTGAAACATTGCTTGTGTTTTTTGTCCACATGTTCAGAATTTGAAAGTGATACTTTGGGTGATAACTCCACTCCCTGGGTGATTTCGTTGCAATCCACTCTACACACACTGTAAATTCAATAGTTGAAAAGAAATATTTTGAAAAATTTCCTCAAAACCATATAATGTAGCCCCTCATTGGAATTAGCTCATCAGGCTCATTAGGCTGATCAAGCTCATTTCAACGAGAGATCATATGATATGGTTGTGTTTAAATTTTGTGAAAATTTTAAAAATATAATATTTAAAATACAGTAATAAATTTTGATATCTGCATTGAGCAAAGCATTAATTTGTATACTTACACACTTAATAAAGCCTAAATATAGACATCGAGCACTTCAAATAAGATAAAGCCTAAATATAGACATCGAGCACTTCATACATAGATAAAGCCTAAATATAGACATCAAGCACTTCATATATAGATAAAGCCTAAATATAGACATCGAGCACTTCATATATAGATAAAGCCTAAATATAGACATCGGGCACTTCATATATAGATAAAACCTAAATATAGACATCAAGCACTTCATATATAGATAAAGCCTAAATATAGACAGCAAGCACTTCATATATAGATAAAGGCTAAATATAGACATCAAACACTTCATATATAGATAAAGCCTAAATATAGACATCAAGCACTTCATATATAGATAAAGCCTAAATATAGACATCAAGCAGTTCAAATAAGATAAAGCCTAAATATAGACATCAAGCACTTCATATATAGATAAAGCCTAAATATAGACATCAAGCACTTCATATATAGATAAAGCCTAAATATAGACATCGAGCACTTCATATATAGATAAAGCCTAAATATAGACATCGAGCACTTCAAATAAGATAAAGCCTAAATATAGACATCAAGCACTTCAAATAAGATAAAGCCTAAATATAGACATCAAGCACTTCAAATAAGATAAAGCCTAAATATAGACATCAAGCACTTCAAATAAGATAAAGCCTAAATATAGACATCAAGCACTTCATATATAGATAAAGCCTGAATATAGACATCGAGCACTTCATATATAGATAAAGCCTGAATATAGACATCGAGCACTTCATATATAGATAAAGCCTAAATATAGACATCGAGCACTTCAAATAAGATAAAGCCTAAATATAGACATCGAGCACATCATATATAGATAAAGCCTAAATATAGACATCGAGCACTTCAAATAAGATAAAGCCTAAATATAGACATCAAGCACTTCAAATATAGATAAAGCCTAAATATAGACATCAACCACTTCATATATAGATAAAGCCTAAATATAGACATCAAGCACTTCATATATAGATAAAGCCTAAATATAGACATCAAGCAGTTCAAATAAGATAAAGCCTAAATATAGACATCAAGCACTTCAAATATAGATAAAGCCTAAATATAGACATCGAGCACTTCATATATAGATAAAGCCTGAATATAGACATCGAGCACTTCATATATAGATAAAGCCTGAATATAGACATCGAGCACTTCATATATAGATAAAGCCTAAATATAGAGATCGAGCACTTCATATATAGATAAAGCCTAAATATAGACATCGAGCACTTCAAATAAGATAAAGCCTAAATATAGACATCGAGCACTTCATATATAGATAAAGCCTAAATATAGACATCGAGCACTTCAAATAAGATAAAGCCTAAATATAGACATCAAGCACTTCCTATATAGATAAAGCCTAAATATAGACATCGAGCACTTCAAATAAGATAAAGCCTAAATATAGACATCAAGCACTTCCTATATAGATAAAGCCTAAATATAGACATCGAGCACTTCAAATAAGATAAAGCCTAAATATAGACATCAAGCACTTCAAATAAGATAAAGCCTAAATATAGACATCAAGCACTTCATACTTAGATAAAGCCTAAATATAGACATCAAGCACTTCATATATAGATAAAGCCTAAATATAGACATCAAGCACTTCAAATAAGATAAAGCCTAAATATAGACATCAAGCAGTTCAAATAAGATAAAGCCTAAATATAGACATCAAACACTTCCTATATAGATAAAGCCTGAATATAGACATCGAGCACTTCAAATAAGATAAAGCCTAAATATAGACATCAAGCACTTCAAATAAGATAAAGCCTAAATATAGACATCAAGCACTTCAAATAAGATAAAGCCTAAATATAGACATCAAGCACTTCCTATATAGATAAAGCCTAAATATAGACATCGAGCACTTCCTATATAGATAAAACCTAAATATAGACATCAAGCACTTCCTATATAGATAAAGCCTAAATATAGACATCGAGCACTTCAAATAAGATAAAGCCTAAATATAGACATCAAGCACTTCATATATAGATAAAGCCTAAATATAGACATCAAGCACTTCATATATAGATAAAGCCTGAATATAGACATCGAGCACTTCATATATAGATAAAGCCTGAATATAGACATCGAGCACTTCATATATAGATAAAGCCTGAATATAGACATCAAGCACTTCCTATATAGATAAAGCCTGAATATAGACATCGAGCCCTTCAAATAAGATAAAGCCTAAATATAGACATCGAGCACTTCATATATAGATAAAGCCTAAATATAGACATCGAGCACTTCAAATAAGATAAAGCCTAAATATAGACATCAAACACTTCAAATAAGATAAAGCCTAAATATAGACATCAAGCACTTCATATATAGATAAAGCCTGAATATAGACATCGAGCACTTCAAATAAGATAAAGCCTAAATATAGACATCAAGCACTTCCTATATAGATAAAGCCTAAATATAGACATCGAGCACTTCAAATAAGATAAAGCCTAAATATAGACATCAAGCACTTCCTATATAGATAAAGCCTGAATATAGACATCGAGCCCTTCAAGTAAGATGTTAATTGAAAATAGATTATGTTTTCATTTTGGGAATTCATTAAATACCTTTCCACAGACCATTCCTGTGAGGTGTCAAACGCTGAGTTTAACCCTTTACCCAACAAATCGGCTGCATCCACCTGCGTAATATCCATAATAAACCATATCATGTGACCCCTCGTGGGAACAAGCTCATTCCAATGAGGGGTCACATGATAAGGTTTTGTTGAAATTGTTTGAAAAAAATTAAAAAATGATCTTTAAAATAATAAATTTTGATATCGAATGCATTGGGTAAAGGGTTAAATGTTTGTTGAGAATATAGTACTGGCCGTTTTTTGTTGTTACATTGGGTAAAGGGTTAAATGTTTGTTGAGAATATAGTACTGGCCGTTTTTTGTTGTTACATTGGGTAAAGGGTTAAATGTTTGTTGAGAATATAGTACTGGCCGTTTTTTGTTGTTACATTGTGTAAAGGGTTAAATGTTTGTTGAGAATATAGTACTGGCCGTTTTTTGTTGTTACATTAGGTAAAGGGTTAAATGTTTGTTGAGAATATAGTACTGGCCGTTTTTTGTTGTTACATTGGGTAAAGGGTTAAATGTTTGTTGAGAATATAGTACTGACCGTTTTTTGTTGTTACATTGGGTAAAGGGTTAAATGTTTGTTGAGAATATAGTACTGGCCGTTTTTTGTTGTTACATTGGGTAAAGGGTTAAATGTTTGTTGAGAACATAGTACTGGCCGTTTTTTGTTGTTACATTGGGTAAAGGGTTAAATGTTTGTTGAGAATATAGTACTGACCGTTTTTTGTTGTTACATTGGGTAAAAGGTTAAATGTTTGTTCAGAATATAGTACTGACCGTTTTTTGTTGTTACATTGGGTAAAGATTTTCTATAGATAAGATTTACACTAGGCTATACAGTGCATAAGGTTAGATAAGATTTACACTAGGGCTATACAGTACATAAGGTTAGATAAGATTTACACCAGGCTATGCAGTACATATGGTTAGTTACTCTCGTAATAATGAAATTCTAGAGCCATAAAGTGTTACTAACCCTGTGCGATGCACATGGTTAATCACTTTTTATACTCCAGTTTGTAAAAACGGTCATATTATGTAAATCGTCGGTCTGTCCATCCATCCACCTGTCTGTCCATAAACGATTGGTTTCTGACCGATAACTTGAGTTTGGATTTCGGTATCGATTTGAAATTTTGTATGCAGACTTCACAGGTGAAAATACAGATGAGGTTCGAATTTTGGCCTCATCTGGGCGTTTCTCCCAGTGGTTATGGAACTTTGAACATTTTAAATGGGAAATGGATAATGGAAATTGGTTTCTGACCGATAACTGCAGTTTGAATTATTTGATCTCAACCAAAGTTAGTTCCAGCTAATAATAATGAACAAGTTTGAATATGGGTTCTGTCCAGGTATTTTTACATGAGCAACATCCTTTTTTCGACTTAGAACAGACGTATTTAGATATGCCTGACGGTGCACTTGTTCTGGTTGTAAAAAGATTGTTAACTGCCAAATCAAACAGTACATCACATTGTACAGGTTTAGTCACATAATATAGATGATCTAATTTATAACTAGAAAGACAAGTGTGATGAATCGTTTGAATTGTGCACAGTCAGTTGGTAAGCTAGCATATATTGCCTGACCATAGGCATTGTACAGAATTGATTGATAGGCTGACGCATCACACTACAGGAAGATGTACACTGACTTAGGCTGTACAGTGGCACAAGGATTGGTTGATAGGCTGACACATCACACTACAGGAAGATGTACACTGACTTAGGCTGTACAGTGGCACAAGGATTGGTTGATAGGCTGACACATCACACTACAGGAAGATGTACACTGACTTAGGCTGTACAATGGCACAAGGATTGGTTGATAGGCTGACACATCACACTACAGGAAGATGTACACTGACTTAGGCTGTACAGTGGCACAAGGATTGGTTGATAGGCTGACGCATCACACTACAGGAAGATGTACAATGACTTAGGCTGTACAGTGGCACAAGGATTGGTTGATAGGCTGATGCATCACACTACAGGAAGATGTACACTGACTTAGGCTGTACAGTGGCACAAGGATTGGTTGATAGGCTGACACATCACACTACAGGAAGATGTACACTGACTTAGGCTGTACAGTGGCACAAGGATTGGTTGATAGGCTGATGCATCACACTACAGGAAGATGTACAATGACTTAGGCTGTACAGTGGCACAAGGATTGGTTGATAGGCTGATGCATCACACTACAGGAAGATGTTCACTGACTTAGGCTGTACAGTGGCACAAGGATTGGTTGATAGGCTGACACATCACACTACAGGAAGATGTACACTGACTTAGGCTGTACAGGGGCACAAGGATTGGTTGATAGGCTGATGCATCACACTACAGGAAGATGTACACTGACGTATGCTGTACAGTGGCACAAGGATTGGTTGATAGGCTGATGCATCACACTACAGGAAGATGTACACTGACTTAGGCTGTACAGTGGCACAAGGATTGGTTGATAGGCTGATGCATCACACTACAGGAAGATGTACACTGACTTAGGCTGTACAGTGGCACAAGGATTGGTTGATAGGCTGATGCATCACACTACAGGAAGATGTACACTGACTTAGGCTGTACAGTGGCACAAGGATTGGTTGATAGGCTGATGCATCACACTACAGGAAGATGTATACTGACTTAGGCTGTACAGTGGCACAAGATTAGTTGGTTACATGATACATAGGATACAGGATTAAAGGAATTAATGCAAATGCTGGATTGGGCCAGAAAAAAATTAAAATCTGTTTCTCAGGCCCTCCCGCATGGTCCCTTTGGCTGCCGCATGCTCTCTTTTTATAACCAATACTTCAGAAAAAATAAAAATAAAATGGTTTATGTCAGATATTTAACCCAAGTTAATAAAATTGATAAATTTGTCCCATGAGTGCAAGAAGGCTTTGCAATGCTTTAGCATTGCAAACCTTTCTTGCTCTTAAGGGAGCTCTTCTTGCTCTCAAGGGACAAAATTTACCAGCACCAATGCTATTACGTAGATTATGAGGCCTAAAACATAAACCAAGAACATGAACTTTTGATGACAAAGAAATAATTACAGAAATAAAAAATAAAATAAAAAACCACTCGCCCGCATGCAGTTTTACAAATAATGGCCTGAGAAACAGATCTACTTTGTGTGGCCTTGTGAAAATGTTTTTTAAGTGAATTCAGAAGGTGAAAACATTCTATTTTCAATTAATAGCATGTTTTTAGTCAAGTTGTGACGACTTCAAACTTGACTTACAGTTTGATGAATCGCGGGTGGGCGTAAACAATTTGTTTCCGGATGATAACTTTCTAGTGTTTCGACCCATGTTCATGAAACTTCATAGGTAGGTTGGCATCAGTGAGAAGAAGAATCCTATTTATTTTAAACTTGCTTGTTGCAAGGTCAAGGTCACAGTGATCTTCAACATAGTAAATCGTAAACAATTGGTTTCGGGCGAGAACTTGATAATGGTTTGACCCACATTCATGAAACTTCATAGGTAGGTTAGCCTAGGTGAGTGGAAGACCCGTATTTATTCTGGACTCACTAGGTCAAAGGCCAAGGTCACAGTGACTTTGAACATAATAAATCGTAAACAATTGATTTCCAAATGATAATTTGTCAATGGTTCCACCTACATTCATGAAACTTCATAAGTAGGTTGGCATTGGTGCAAGAAAGAGCCCTATTTATTTTGGAATCACTCGGTCAAAGGTCAAGGCCACAGTGACCCTTCACATAGTAAATTGTAAACAATTGGTTTCCAGACAATAAGTTGATAATGATTAAACCCACTTTTGTGCTGTCACAACTCGACATTGGATCGGTGATCCTATCGGCATTTTTAGTACTTAAATATTTGCTCAACACAACATTTTAAAAAAATAGTGCCTTAAATAACCCAAACAGTTTTTATTTATGTCTCCAAAACATAGCATATGTCTCTTCAGTGGAACAGGGTCAACTGATTTATTAGCAACTTTGGGTTAATGGTGTAAAGTTGCAAACATGACCGATATGAGAATTAGGCCCTATAGGGTTATTGGTATGTACATTTGTTGATATGAGAATTAGGCCCTATAGGGTTATTGGTATGTGCATTTGTTGATATGAGAATTAGGCCCTAAAGGGTTATTGGTGTGTACATTCGTTGATATGAGAATTAGGCCCTATAAGGTTATTGGTATGTACATTCGTTGATATGAGAATTAGGCCCTATAAGGTTATTGGTATGTACATTCGTTGATATGAGAATTAGGCCCTATGGGGTTATTGGTATGTACATTTGTTGATATGAGAATTAGGCCCTATAGGGTTATTGGTATGTACATTTGTTGATATGGGAATTGGGCTCTATAGGGTTATTGGTGTGTACATCTGTTGATATGTGAATTAGGCGCCATAGGGTTATTAGTATGTACATTTGTTGATATGAGGATTAGGCCCCATAGGGTTATTGGTATGTACATTTGTTGATATGAGAATTAGGCCTTATTGGTATGTACATTTGTTGATATGAGAATTAGGCCCCATAGGGTTATTGGTATTATATATGTTGATATGAGAACTAGGCCCTTTTGGGTTATTGGTATGTACATTTGTTGATATGAGAATTAGGCCCTATGGGATTATTGGTATGTACATTTGTTGATATGAGAATTAGGCCTTATATGGTATGTATATTTGTTGATATGAGAATTAGGCCCCATAGGGTTATTGGTATGTACATTTGTTGATATGAGAATTAGGCCTTATTGGTATGTACATTTGTTGATATGAGAATTAGGCCCCATAGGGTTATTGGTATGTATATATGTTGATATGAGAACTAGGCCCTTTTGGGTTATTGGTATGTACATTTGTTGATATGAGAATTAGGCCCTATGGGATTATTGGTATGTACATTTGTTGATATGAGAATTAGGCCTTATATGGTATGTATATTTGTTGATATGAGAATTAGGTATGATAGAGTTATTGGTATGTACATTTGTTGATATGAGAATTAGGCCCTATAGGGTTATTGGTATGTACATTTGTTGATATGAGAATTAGGCCCTATAGGGTTATTGGTGTGTACATTTGTTGATATGAGAATTATGCCCTATAGAGTTATTGGTATGTACATTTGTTGATATGAGAATTAGGCCCTATAGGGTTATTGGTATGTACATTTGTTGATATGAGAATTAGGCCCTATAGGGTTATTGGTGTGTACATTTGTTGATATGAGAATTAGGCCCTATAGTGTTATTGGTATGTACATTTGTTGATATGAGAATTAGGCCCTATAGGGTTATTGGTGTGTACATTCGTTGATATGAGAATTAGGCCCTATAGGGCTATTGGTGTGTACATTTGTTGATATGAGAATTAGGCCCTATAGTGTTATTGGTATGTACATTTGTTGATATGAGAATTAGGCCCTATAGTGTTATTGGTATGTACATTTGTTGATATGAGAATTAGGCCCTATAGGGTTATTGGTGTGTACATTCGTTGATATGAGAATTAGGCCCTATAGGGCTATTGGTGTGTACATTTGTTAATATGAGAATTAGGCCCTATAGGGTTTTTGGTGTGTACATTTGTTGATATGAGAATTAGGCCCTATAGGGTTATTGGTGTGTACATTTCTTGATATAAGGATTAGGCCCCATAGGGTTATTGGTATGTACATTTGTTGATATGAGAATTAGGCCTTATTGGTATGTACATTTGTTGATATGAGAATTAGGCCCTATAGGGTTATTGGTATGTACATTTGTTGATATGAGAATTAGGCCCCATAGGGTTATTGGTATGTACATTTGTTGATATGAGAATTAGGCCCCATAGGGTTATTGGTATGTACATTTGTTGATATGAGAATTAGGTCATATAGGGTTATTGGTATGTACATTTGTTGATATGAGGAATTAGGCCCTATAGGGTTATTGGTATGTACATTTGTTGATATGGGAATTAGGCCCTGTACAACAAATGTACATACCAATAACCCTATAGGGCCTAATATGTACATTTGTTGATATGAGAATTAGGCCATATATGCTGATTGTTACGTACATTTGTTGATATGAGAATTAGGCCATATAGGGTTATTAGTATGTACATTTGTTGATATGAGAATTAGGCCATATAGGGTTATTGGTATGTACATTTGTTAATATGAGAATTAGGCCCTTTAGGGTTATTAGTATGTACATTTGTTGATGTTAGATATTAATGCTTTCCATCTTACTCAATAAATTTTTATTGCAGAGAGGCCAAAGCACATTGTAACCCTAAAATAATTGGTGAATTGATACCCAGATTTGGTGGTATTTCTTCTATCAAATGTAACTGTAATGGATCACGTGTTGGAATTGTTGTTAAGAAGGTAAGTATTTTGTTTCGTACATTTTCAAGATGTACATAATTAATTATTCAGATGTCAGAGTTCAGATTTATGGAACTTTGATTAGTTTTTATAAACTTGTATTTTACCCCTTTACCCTACGCAGACGATATCAAAATTTGTTATTTTAACCCTTTACCCAACGAAGACGATTTCAAAATTTATTATTTTAAATATCATTTTTAAAAAATTTTTCAAAAAATTTCAACAAAACCATATCATGTGACCCCTCTTTGGAACGAGCTCGTTCCAAAGAGGGGTCACATAATATGGTTTTGTTGAAATTTTTCGAAAAATAATATTTTTATCAGCTGCTGAATTTGCATATTACGCGGGCGGATGTGGGCGATTCGTTGGTTAAAGGGTTAAATATCATTTTTTTTTAATTTTTCAAAACATTTCAACAAAACCTTATCATGTGACCCCTCATTTGAACGAGCTTGAATGAGTGTGCTGGAGGAAACCTTGCAGGCTATTGTCTATTTATCTTGTCTGTGACTTATATCAAGTCTTGGCAGCTGATGTAGTCATGAATTAAATGTCATGTGGTGGAAATTGTGGAAATGTTTTTTGAAGTCTTTAACCCTTTTCCCAACGAATTGCCCGCATTGGGAGCACCGTGGCTCAGTAGGTAGAGGTGCAGGCTGCAAGCCGAGAGGTCCTCGGTTCGAATCCCACCTGCATCAACCGCATTGTGTCCTTGGGCAAGACACTTCATCTCCATTGCCCGCATGGGGCACGATGACACCGTGTACTAAGGCGTACTGCACGTCGATGGTACGCATGTCTTCAACCAATCTAACCCTGCCTGTGCTGCAGTACGGAGTTACGATGTTGGGGAGCTGGCAGCTGCTCGTCGTTGCTCAGTGGTTCTCTCCGGGTACTCGGGCTTCCTCCACCCGTAAAACTGTCATGGTCATGATTAGCCATTGTGCATAAATATGTGACCTTAAACATAAATAAATAAATAAATAAATAAATAAATAAATAAATAAATCGCCCGCATCCGCCCGCGTAATATGCAAATTCAGCAGCTGAAAAAATATTATTTTTCAAAAAACTTTAACAAAACCATATCATGTGACCCTCTTTGGAACGAGCTCGTCGAGCTCGTTCCAAAGAGGGGTCACATGATAAGGTTTTGTTGAAATTTTTTGAAAAAATTTAAAAAGTGATATTTAAAATAATAAATTTTGAAATCGTCTGCGTTTGGGTAAAAAGGGTTAAGGCCAAATAATGACAAATATTCTTAAATTTTCAATTAAGATATAAACTGGTCTTAAAGCAATGCAAATTGTAACAGTCAATCTTAGAGTGTTTCCTCCTGATGCACATCACACTCAGTTTTGCTTACTGAAATCCTGTCATAATTTCCAGGCATGTATTGAATATCAGATGTGTTATGAATGGAAATTACGACTGAGTCTGAATTGCTGGCACCTGCCATGTACACTGCCTATATTATCTTTAAAATCAACACCCCACTAAATCTACTGCGAGGTGTGTGTCGGACCAGACCATGTAACCTCATTTCATAACACTCATTCGCCGAATATAACAGCATGGATTTTCTCAAGTCACAAAGACAAAAATATGTCTGTGGGAAATAGTTCCAAATATTTTATTTAGTCAATATTTTGACCACATACATGCATATACATCAGACATGTTAACTCTCCTGGAAGGCCTGGGAAAATCCCGGAATTTCAGTGTAGTTTCCGGCCTCCTAGACGGGAATCAGTTTTGGACCAAAAATCCCGGAAAACAAGTCAAATATTTTGTTCCCGTTGTAACTTATGAAAAATGTTAGGAGTCAAATCACATGCATTTCAAACTCTGGTAAAAACTCACGAAGCAGTAAAATATGGATTTAAGTTAAATTTATTTAAGAAAAGTGTATTTTATGATATATATTTCAACTGTGTTCATGTTTATTTCTGGGGTTTTTCTTCAGAGATTCGTGATCAATGTGCGAGTGTCGAAGTGAAAATAGGTGACTTACTTTCAAAAAATTGAGAACTCCACCTTCATTTAAATGCAGTATTTGGAAATTAAAATATATGAAAAGGAATTAAATAATATTTATTTATTTATTCCTCCATAGAATACCTTTAATTCTCATTCCTTTTCCAAAATCAAAACATAAACAACAACTATTTTGCACAGCTTAAAAGTAGGTTAAAGTCGCTTAGGATGCCGAAAAATTATGACAGCATATTTAAACACGATGGACTTTTTTTCTAACACCACATTTATTCTGTTGTGCTGACTACAGAAATGTTAACTGTTGGCCATCTGTAACCAGAAAATTTCGAATGGAATTAAAAAAAAATGCTTCAATGATGAAAAAAAAAATTTGTGTAGGGCACAAGCGTCCCACATGCATGAAGTTTGATAAAGATACTTTCTGAGTACTAATGTTCTTGAAGTAACTGAACATTGGGACATCTTTTCCTGTTAACATTTCCAGACTTAGGAAATTATTGCTAAGTAGACTTTGATAAGAGCAAACCACAGGTGGAGGTGTTGTGTGGGACAGTGTGGGTGGGTGGTGGTGGGGAGGGGGGGGCTCATGAAGAAGAGGATCCTGGGGGGGGGAGGGGTTTAAATCAGCAGGTCTTTTATGATTTTTTAACATAGCATCAGTGACCGTTGGGAACGGCGAGCGATCGCGCCAGCGCACCATCGCGCACCGCTTTTTCGTATACCGCGAGTAATTAGTCGCGCACGTTTATCTTCCGGTCGTGTTCAAAGCCTTCGTCGGAGAAGTGCAAAGTACAGAAGAACCTGTCATGAGCAGGGGTCAGCCGAGTGGGCGACTTGGGCGAAGAAGTCGCCTTGTCATTCCTCAAGTCGCCTTGGCTTACATTGGGGGCGAAATTCAAGTCGCCCTCCCAAACTTCCTTGGGAGACATGGCAGTTTACTGTATTTTCTTATGTTTTATTTTTTAAAAACACACGCTTCCGCAAAAAACAGTAAACACGGTTGCTGTTAAAGTCCGTCACACGGCTATGAAAATAGCCTAAACTAGCCCAATTTTATATTTCTGAAAAGAATTGCAATGGCGTAGTCGTTCGAACAATTTGCCCCAACTGATAGCAACCAGCACAAAATGGCTATTTAAAAACAAAGTACCAGACAACAACGAATCACACAAGACACGCATCGAGTTAATTATAATTTATTAAAGTTAACCTTCGTTTCAAAACAAAAAAAATGTATTGGAGACAGTTCGTCCATATCGAAATTGCTTGCGGTTACGCTCTGTTCCACTGAAAAATTGGCTGCATTGAAATTCGCCCCGCAATTTGCATTGAATGTTTTTCTTTGAAAACTTGTGAAGTTTGTTGGAAGGGGGTTAAATGTAATAAGGCTACAATAGAAATCACAGGTATTTGGATGGATAAGAATGGCAGACCTTCAAAGCACCAATCGCACGTGTCAGTGAAAGATGGTTGGCAGAAATTGTCAGTTTTCTGAACAGTGTATTATTAGTTTACCCAGCGCAGCCGGGAAGGGAGACAACTGAAATGTTTTGTCATTTACCAAAGAAATTAATTAACTCAAATTGTTAATAACGCTTAATTTACGAAGGATATCGAAAACTTTTTTAACTACGCTTTTCAACTCAGTTAGGGTATTCAGAAACCATGAATGACCCAGCTTCTTATATGAACTTGAAATTTATTTTAAACACTTCAAATATTTTTTTAAAAAGAATATACCTTCTGTTACAGAGAAGAACACTCTCACCATGGGTCATACTAAATTTCAAATCCACATCGTTGAGGCAAATACAAAATCAACTGCACGGTAACCTTAGTCATCACTGTTAGGCAAAGAGTTAGGGGGTATTCAGAAACCAAGAACGACACAGTTTTTTGTAGGGTGGGATGGGGGATTTTAACCTACATTCTGTTATGTAACCATCTTGACTTAGTTTTGTGTGTGTTTGTATAAACTTTTATTTATTTTTTTCTCCACAATTGTGTCCTCTATGTTCATTTATTTTGTCACGATGTCATATACGTTTTATGTTTTTTTTTTCTGATTTCTCCTTCATGTCCACTGACTTCTCCCCCCTGGGTCCTGACTTCTCCCTAAAGTCTCTGAAGGGAGAAGTCACTTCTCCCTAAAATCAACTGCCAGGCTGACCCCTGGTCATGAGCGACCACCCTTGGGACTTGCCAAAAATGGTCGTTAAAGACAGGTGGTCGCTGACGACAGGTTTGCTGAGAAGGGGTGCATTTCGAGTTTCGCTTTCACGATGCTTGAAGAGAGAAACGAAATGCGCCGATACTGGCGATAGCATACTTTAACCCCTCCACACAATCACATCTAAAAAAGAATAACCGAATGTGAAGACGTTTCGGCCCAATTTCTAAGACGTTTTGGCCTCTTAGGGCCGAAACGTCTCAAGGCCGAAACGTCATAAAACCAATTATTTTGGAAATCGCGCGTTATTAGGCCTACTGATTTCTCAACAGCAATCACCACCAATCCTCGTTATTCCACCTGGGGGCGAATTGGCCCGAGGCATTATTTTAAAAATCACTCTCCTAAACTTTTTCACTCACGTAAAATCTAAAAGTGGAGAGTGAATTTCCACTCTCCTGCTCTCTCGCTCCCAACGGTCACTGTAGCATAAATGCATCAGCATAGTTCACAACTAGTTCTGGATATAACTGGTGTTAATAGTAGTCTGTGAGCTGAAAATTCACAAGTTTTTTCTTTTATTTTGCCCCTGCGCGAACTTTTCCCTGAAATCCGTCCCATTTCCCTGAAAATCACCCTCAGGTTCCTGGAAAAATTATTCTGGAGATTAACATGTCTGATATACATCAAAAATTTCTCGCCCACATATACCCAAAAACGATTTGCTGATACAATTGTGTCATCAAACCGTTTTTGCGTATATGTGGGCGAGAAATTTTTGATGTATATGCAAGTATATGGACAAAATATTGACTGAATAAAATGTTTGGCACTATTTTCCACAGACGTATTTCTCTCATAAAATATGAAAAAAGACTTGATTTATTGCATTTTAGGATTGTGCATGGATATTTTTAGGAGATTCTCTGTCTGTTATTAACCCTTTACCCAACGAATCGCCCGCAACCGCCCGCGTAATATGCAAATTTAGCAGTTGAAAAAATATTATTTTTCAAAAATTTTCAACAAAACCATATCATGTGACCCCTCGTTGGAACGAGCTCAACGAGCTCGTTCCAACGAGTGGTCACATGATATAGTTTTGTTGAAATTTTTTGAAAAAAATTAAAAAATTATATTTAAAATAATAAATTTTGATATCGTCTGCGTTGGGTAAAGGGTTAATCTTCTGCATCAGTCTTTGATCAGTGATTAACACTTTTTCGTCACAAACCATCAAAATTTAAATTTAAAAAATAATAAAATTTCACAAAAACCTTTTGCAGAATCGTGTATTTTGGAAAACACTTTCGCGATTGTGTGTCATTTTCAAAATTCTGATCAGTAATCACGAAATTGTAAATATGTGGTTGTCAAGAACAAAATTGAAAGCATTTCGCTCCAACTTGAATGATGTCATAACTCTGCTCGAGTGAAATACTGCAGCGATGCATTGAAAGGACAAGAGTAAGGAATGCTGATATCGAAGTAGGCATTAAACTGTCAATGGATGGGTCCTAAAATCAAGCCTATATTTGTATCTTTTCTGCAAATAGGTTTCCCGCTGTTCCTTGTCGATATGTTTTTCTGTCAAGTCCAAGTACCATAGAAAATTTGGAATGCTGGGCAACATGTGTAGCACTAAAATTTATAACTGGAATGGGCAAACTTGCTACAGGCTCCCCTGCCCCACCCCACCCATTGATCTTTCTATCTTTTGAATCACCAGGACCGACAGGGAGGGGGCATGGTTGGGGGAGGGGGGCAGGGTGCAGGCATAGCTGGCATACTGCCATGTGTAAAGTGCCCTGAAAATATGGGTTACTCTGCCCTCTGGTGCTTCCGGCGGGCCCGCAAAGCACCTCTAGTTGTCGTTATAGATGTAGGGAGAATGAAGTTAAAATAAGGTTTTAGCGAGCCAAAATTCTGGCAGGGTACAATGTGGGGGTTAGACCCTTTGCGATCCTGATTATATTATTGTGACAGAATATTAAAAAAAGCTTTTGGTATTAGTACAAAGCATTGCTTTATGTGTTAGTTATTGAACATAAAAGTCACCTCTTCCTTTTTTTTCGTGTAAGTGACCTTCCAACTTTAATCCTGATGAATTAAAGGCATAAATCATGACATCTTTCATGAACCCGTTTCAAAACACGGTGGGTATTATTAATTATAACTTCTTCAGTTGCTTTGTGTTATCTTTTTACAGCTTCTAATTGTTTTTATAATAATCACAGATTACAGTTGTGTTCATCTGATTCACCTCGTACTTCACCTCATCATGAGCCTATATTGTGGACGGCCTGTGATGGCTTGTGGGTGTGGGTGTTTTTCTAAGAAAAAAATACACATTGACCTATCAAAATGGCTCTTGAAATGGTAACTTGAAACATTGGCTAATTGTTGTTAAAGCTTGTTATTATGAAATCTGGATGTGATGTGTACAGGTCATTCCATGAGATTTGTCTTTGAATATCTTTGGGAGTACAGTAAAACCTGTCTTGAGAGACCACTGTCTTGAGAGACCACCTGTCTTGAGAGACCACATCTACCAGGCACTGATTGCTTTTACTCTATAATGGACCTCCTATGGGAGACCACCTGTCTTGAGAGACCACCTGTCTTGAGAGACCACTGTGACCTGGTACCAACTTGTACTTTTATGCCATAATGGACCTGTCTTGAGAGACCGCCCCTTTGAAGACTGAAACCATGACAAAAACTTTTTACCTGTTCTGGAATTGGAAAATCCATTGTGGTTATACTGACATAATTAGTCTCCTACCGGCATCGCGGCCCTTGGAAATATGAGAAAAAGCACCAAAATATCAGTTTTCCGGAGTTTTTTTGGAAATGCTTCAACAGAATGATTTCATTTTTGGGAAACTACTATAGAACGATGACGTACAGATCAAGTTTGAGTTTCATGCTGATTGCATTATTCTCGTGTGAGTTACGGCCCTTGGAAATATGAAAAAGCACCAAAATATCAGTTTTCCAGAGTTTTTTTTGGAAACGCTTCAACGGAATGATTTCATTTTTGGTAAACTACTATAGAACGAAGAATTACAGATCAAGTTTGAGTTTCATGCTGATTGCATTATTCTTGTGTGAGTTACGGCCCTTAGAAATATGGAAAAGCACCAAAATATCAGTTTTCCGGAGTTTTTTTGGTAACGCTTCAACGGAATGATTTCATTTTTGGTAAACTACTATAGAACGATGACTTACAGATCAAGTTTGAGTTTCATGCTGATTGCATTATTCTTGTGTGAGTTATGGCCCTTGGAAATATGGAAAAGTGCCAAAATTTCAGTTTTCTGGACTTTTTTTGGAAAAGCTTCAACGGAATGATTTCATTTTTGGTAACCTACTATAGAAGGATGACTTACAGATCAAGTTTGAGTTTCATGCTGATTGCCTTATTCTTGTGTGAGTTATTGCCCTTGGAAATATGGAAAAGCGCCAAAATATCAGTTTTCCGGACTTTTTCTGGAAACGCTTCAACGGAATGATTTCATTTTTGGTAACCTACTATAGAACGATGACTTACAGATCATGTTTCATTTACACTCTGTCCATCCTTCTGTCAGTCTGTCAGTCAGTCTGTCGGTCATACTTTAGTTTTCCGGACTTTTTCTGGAAACGCTTCAACAGAATGATTTCATTTTTGGTAACCTACTATAGAATGATGACTTACAGATCAAGTTTTATTTACACTCTGTCCATCCATCCGTCAGTCTGCCAGTCAGTCTGTTGGTTATACTTCAGTTTTCCAGACTTTTTTTGGAAACGCTTCAACGGAATGATTTCATTTTTGGTAAACTACTATGGAACAATGACTTACAGATCAAGTTTGAGTTTCATGCTGAATGCATTATTCTTGTTTGAGTTATGGCCCTTGGAAATATGGGAAAGCGCCAAAATTTCAGTTTTCCGGACTTTTTTTGGAAAAGCTTCAACGGAATGCTTTCATTTTTGGTAACCTACTATAGAAGGATGACTTACAGATCAAGTTTGAGTTTCATACTGATTGCCCTATTCTTGTGTGAGTTATTGCCTTTGAAAATATGGAAAAGCACCAAAATATCAGTTTTCTGGACTTTTTCTGGAAACGCTTCAACGGAATGATTTCATTTTTGGTAACCTACTATAGAACAATGACTTACAGATCACATTTCATTTACACTCTCTGTCCATCCATCTGTCAGTCTATCAGTCAGTCTGTCGGTCATACTTTAGTTTTCCGGACTTTTTCTGGAAACGCTTCAACGGAATGATTTCATTTTTGGTAACCGGCTATAGAACGATGACTTACAGATCAAGTTTCATTTACACTCTGTCCATCCATCCGTCAATCTGCCAGTCAGTCTGTCGGTTATACTTTAGTTTTCCAGACTTTTTTGGGAAACGCTTCAACGGAACGATTTCATTTTTGGTAACCTACTATAGAATGATGACTTACAGATCAAGTTTCATTTGTACTCTGTCCATCCGTCAGTCAGTCTGTCAGTCAGTCTGTGAGTCATACTTTAGTTTTCCGACTTTTTTGGAAATGCTTCAATCGAATGATTTCATTCTTGGTAACCTACTATAGAAGGATGACTTACATATCAGGTTTGAGTTTCATGCTGATTGCATTATTCTTGTGTGAGTTATGGCCCTTGGAAATATGGAAAAGCTCCAAAATATCAGTTTTCTAGACTTTTTTTGGAAATGCTTCAATGGAATTCATGCTGATCACATCTAGGTTGTAACATTTGTATAATTATTAATGCTCATTAGTCCGGTAGGGGACATTGTATTGCTTCAGCGATACGAGCGCTCTTGTTAAAAGTATTAAAAGCTCTTAATTGGGTTTCAATTGCTAACTCATTAAAGATTGAGATGTTTTTATAAGACCCCTGTCAAAAGATTGGGAATATTGCTGAATAAAGAATTTCATACATACCTGAAATATGACAGATAGGAATAAAAATAAATTTGTGTTGAATATCTTTTTGTAACAAATTGAAATGGACTGTTAGAAAAATTATAAAAATAAATTAGTGTTGAAAATCTTCAATGAAGATTTTCAACACTAATTTATTTTTATAATTTTTATAACAGTCCATTTCAATTTGTTACAAAAACTTCATAAAAAAGAACAACTACAAAGTAATTACAAAAATCCATTCTTCTCCATTTCTGAATTTTGTGGTTGGTTATTCACTAACTTGAGAAAACCTGAAACCTGTGATGAGAGACCACCTGTCTTGAGAGACCACTTATGTGTGGCCCAAAGGGCGGTCTCTCAAGACAGGTTCTACTGTACAAGATACACTGCATTTCTCGAGTGTTACCTCTCACGTTTTCAACCATTTCCAGTTTTAGTTTGAACTTTATAAGTTCATTTGATTTCTTATCAGTCATTCATTGATTGATTGAAATGTTCAGACATGTTAAAATTTGTGTTAGTGTGTCAGTGTGCTAAAATAAGCATTTCCAGCCACCGGATTAATTACTGAAAATGTCACTCAACTTATAGAAATCTATCTTTCTCAAGGATGTTGATTCTTCAACCAGCACCAATAAGAAGGCCAGGAAAGAGCTTAGAGGTAACAAGGGTGAACAAAAACATAGAAGCTTAGACAGGAAACAGGGGTCCTTTAGCCAACTGTTTGGGGATGAAGGGGGTGGGTGGGGGGAAATATTCATTTGGATTTTTTATAGTCCGTCCCTTTCACTCTTGACTTTCAAGCTCTCTGTCATAACCTACTAGTACAATTCCAGTGTTTATTGAATTCCATGTTATGATCTTTGTTCCGCTACATGTATGTCCACAGATATTTTCGGATATTTTGGAATCTCGGTCATGTCACCATCTTAGGTGAATGGCAGTGAGTACGGGAGTAATCTGATGTGTTTTGACCAGTGTTTTAGTCTAAACTATTTTCCTCTCTTTGGTCAATTTGTGCAGGGATATTTGTCGCATTTAAGAATTGATTTATTATAATTACATTCCGCAACTGTTTAAACTACTTTTTACCAAACAACAAAACAGAAAGACGAAATAAAACATGTACGAATGAATGAGGTGAAAAACCACCCTCACATAAAAGACAAAGCGCACAACTCTGATTTTTAATTTTCACAACTTTAGAAATGGAAACGGGTATTTTAGTAATGGGCATTATGCCACAGTTGGGAAATGTCACCAAAGAAACAGCAGCGGAGTTGATAACTGCGCAAGATGCTAAAAGTTAAAAATCCACCCAAACACCGCCCGAATTACATTCTGTCAACTGCGCTTTACCTTAAATGCGGGTCAAATTTCGACCAAATGTATTCATTGGAAAATGAATTACATTTGGTCATAACATTTTCACCCAGCTGACCAATGGGAATTGAGTATTTGGTCCCAAAACGTATAACTATATTAACAATGTAATTAAATTCTTATCAACGCATGTTCATGGTTGCATCAGTGATAGTTAACTTGGAATATTACTATCCAAACAGCTTACTTTTATATGTCCCCTCATAAATAAATAGTTATTCATTATGTTTCTTTGTTTGTGTTATAATAATTCGCTTCATTGAGATCAAATCCTGTAAATTTCATATGAACTAAAGTTTGTCAAATTACCCAAATATACTGCCATCAGCCGGCAATCCTTCTTTAGGCCTTCTTGCAGTTTTTATAATAATTATGTACCTCTCTGCTTCGTCACACCACCCATTCTCCACAGTCTGTACATGTCCGGTGGCTTAACGGTGATTTCGAGTCACACCTGACCACAGTCTGTACATGTCCGGTGGCTTAATGGTAATTTCTAGTCAAGTATCGGCTGCCTTAACAGTTGTCCTGAATTCATACCCACCACAATCTACATGTCCAGTGGGTTAACAGTTGTCCTGAATTCACACCTGACCACAATCTACATGCCCAGTGGGTTAACAGTTGTCCCGAATTCAAACCTGACCACAGTCTGTACATGTCTGGTGGCTTAACAGTTGTCCTGAATTCACACCTGACCACAGTCTGTGCATGTCCAGTGGCTTAACATTTGTCCTGAATTCACACCTGACCACAGTCTGTACATGTCCGGTGGCTTAACAGTTGTCCTGAATTCACACCTGACCACAGTCTGTACATGTCCAGTGGCTTAACAGTTCTCCTGAATTCACACCTGACCACAGTCTGTACATGTCCAGTGGCTCAACAGTTGTCCTGAATTCACACCTGACCACAGTCTGTACATGTCCAGTGGCTCAACAGTTGTCCTGAATTCACACCTGACCACAGTCTGTACATGTCTGATGGCTTAACAGTTGTCCTGAATTCACACCTGACCACAGTCTGTACATGTCTGATGGCTTAACAGTTGTCCTGAATTCACACCTGACCACAGTCTGTACATGTCCAGTGGCTTCACAGTTGTCCTGAATTCACACCTGACCACAGTCTGAACATGTCCGGTGGTGGCTTAACAGTTGTCCTGAATTTACACCTGACCACAGTCTGTACATGTCCAGTGGCTTAACAGTTGTCCTGATTTCACACCTGACCACAGTCTGTACATGTCCAGTGGCTTAACAGTTGTCCTAAATTCACACCTGACCACAGTCTGTACAATTATTTATTTACCCTCGGATCAATTTTCAAGATGCCCTGAGTTTTTTAACTGTAGTCCCGAACAAATATTTTTATCCCTGTACCTAACGAATTGGCCGCATTCTCCCAGGTAATACACAAAATGTGCAGTTGAAGTAATAAATTTTTTTTTTAAATTTCAACAAAACCATATGCGACCCCCTCTTTGGAACGATCTCAAAGAGCTTGTTCCAATGAGGGTTCACTTGATATGGTTTTGTTGAATATTTTTTAAAAAATTTGATCAATTAATATTTAAAAAAATAAATGCTGATATTGTCAGCATCGGGTGAAGAGTCATTCGAACTGTATCAAGACATACTGGTTTGTTCCGACTGTGAAGGATCAAGTCCCAATTATGGTATGTATGTTCAGATATCTGAACAGTCTTTCAGTGTACTGGTATACTGCAGTATATTTTGGAATACCGGTAGCCCTCTCCATCTCAGCTTAGGTATGAATTATTTTTTTTAATTACTGTGATTTTGTTCAAACAGTTGAGAGTGAACAGATTTTATATATTATTTTTGATTTTTTCCACAGATCAATGGACAGATAGATCCTAAGATTTATTTCTGGGATATAGAATCAGATGGTGTTTTATATTTTAATTTTGAGAGTGGTAAAGGAGAACAGGATGATTATCCTACACAAGTATCAGCGGATGATAAGGATACAAATGATGCAGAGAGGTATATTGATTTATTATTGTTTAACTATGTCAGACAAAGGAATTATTTTTCTCCCACCACTAAGGTATTGATACATATATAAAGTCGAGTGAGAGAGCTGAGAGAGATATGCCCGTCTCTACCCCACCCACATGACAGTTACCTCACCCCACCCACATGACAGTTACCTCACCCCACCCACATGACAGTTACCTCACCCTACCCACATGACAGTTATCTCACCCCACCCACATGACAGTTACCTCACCCCACCCACATGACAGTTACCTCACCCTACCCATGTGACAGCTGTCTCTACCCCACCCCCATGACAGTTATCTCACCCCACCCACATGACAGTTATCTCACCCCACCCACATGACAGTTACCTCACCCCACCCACATGACAGTTACCTCACCCTACCCACATGACAGTTACCTCACCTCACCCACATGACAGTTACCTCACCCTACCCACATGACAGTTACCTCACCTCACCCACATGACAGTTACCTCACCCTACCCACGTGACAGCTATCTCACCCCACCCACATGACAGTTACCTCACCCTACCCACATGACAGTTACCTCTCCTCACCCACGTGACAGCTATCTCACCCCACCCATGTGACCAACCTATATTGGATTATTAGCATATTTAACCCTTTACCTAACGTAACAGCCAAAACCGGCCAGCGCTATTCTCAAAAATCGCCAATTAATTTTCATTATTTTTTTCATTTTCTGTCTCAAAAACATAGGTTATGACCCCTCGTTGGAACGAGCTCATCGAGCTCGTTCCAACAAGGGGTCATAACCTATGTTTTTGAGACAAAAAATGAAAAAAATTAGTTATTCAAGAATTATTTTTGCAAGTGTCGTCTGCTTTTCAGGTTAGGTAAAGGGTTAATGAGTGCAGAACTATTCAGTCACCATATGTTCTTCTGTAAAGAAACAAAATGGTATCACAGTTTGGAAATATTAGCAGATGAACATTTGTTGAGGAAAATGGAAATGAAAACACAAACCGCAAAACCAAAAGACACTTGACTATTTTATATGAATTTTTGGATGCAACGCCATTATGAGTGGAGCAAGTTGCATGAGATTAGCATCGAAAAGTTATGCAAATACATTGCTGAATTCATAGTGTGTTGTCATCGGAATGTGTCAATAGTCATTTCGTTACAAATTGTGAATCCCTGTCTTGCGGGCGTTGAGATTTAATTTTGTGGTATATACAGAACTTTTGTGGGCTCTTTCCGATAAACAAATCAGTTTTTTCAGAAATGGACAAGAAAATAGTTCGATATAACTGCACATGCCCCTGAATTACTTTTGATGATATCAGTGTGTTTTGGTGGGGGGAGAAAAATTATCCCTGATGGGGGTGGGTGTGAGATGGGGAAATCTCACCCTCAGGACAAGATATTTGGCAAGCCTCGTGTCTGGCCCAAATATCTTACACTCGAGTTAGACTTCCACTTCTCACACCCACTCCAGGACAAGATATTTAGCAAGCCTCGTGTCTGGCCCAAATATCTTGCACTCGAGTTAGACTTCCCCATCTCACACCCACTCCAGGACAAGATATTTGGCAAGCCTCGTGTCTGGCCCAAATATCTTGCACTCGAGTTAGACTTCCCCATCTCACACCCACTCCAGGACAAGATATTTGGCAAGCCTTGTGTCTGGCTCAAATATCTTGCACTAGAGTTAGACTTCCCCATCTCACACCCACTCCAGGACAAGATATTTGGCAAGCCTCGTGTCTGGCCCAAATATCTTGCACTCGAGTTAGACTTCCCCATCTCACACCCACTCCAGGACAAGATATTTTGCAAGCCTCGTGTCTGGCCCAAATATCTTGCACTCGAGTTAGACTTCCCCATCTCACACCCACTCCAGGACAAGATATTTGGCAAGCCTCGTGTCTGGCCCAAATATCTTGCACTAGAGTTAGGCTTCCCCATCTCACACCCACTCCAGGACAAGGTATTTGTCAAGCCTCGTGTCTGGCCCAAATATCTTGCACTCGAGTTAGACTTCCCCATCTCACACCCACTCCAGGACAAGATATTTGGCAAGCCTCGTGTCTGGCCCAAATATCTTGCACTCGAGTTAGACTTCCCCATCTCACACCCACTCCAGGACAAGATATTTGGCAAACCTCGTATCTGGCCCAAATATCTTGCACTCGAGTTAGACTTCCCCATCTCACACCCACTCCAGGACAAGATATTTGGCAAGCCTCGTGTCTGGCCCAAATATCTTGCACTCGAGTTAGACTTCCCCATCTCATACCCACTCCAGGACAAGATATTTGGCAAACCTCGTGTCTGGCCCAAATATCTTGCACTCGAGTTAGACTTCCCCATCTCACACCCACTCCAGGACAAGATATTTGGCAAACTTCGTATCTGGCCCAAATATCTTGCACTCGAGTTAGACTTCCCCATCTCACACCCACTCCAGGACAAGATATTTGGCAAGCCTCGTGTCTTGCACTCGAGTTAGACTTCCCCATCTCACACCCACTCCAGGACAAGATATTTTGCAAGCCTCGTGTCTTGCACTAGAGTTAGACTTCCCCATCTCACACCCACTCCAGGACAAGATATTTGGCGAGCCTCGTGTCTTGCACTAGAGTTAGACTTCCCCATCTCACACCCACTCCCATCAGGAAAAATAATAATCTCTACCTAACTCCACAATGGGAACCCTGGGTAGTGAAGCAGTGCTTATTTACTATGGTAAAATATGAGTAGAATAGGACCTGGTACACAATGCCTGGGACTCTAAAATGGGCAACACGGATATAACTCCTGACCTGCTGTATATTTTCAAAAACATTTTTAACCAAATCTTGTCAAAACAGCCATGATAAGTTTTGAGGAAAAATTTAACAAGAGAAATGGGAGCATGGTGGCTCAGTAGGTAGAGATGCAGGCTGCAAGCCGAGAGGTCCTCTGTTCGAATCCCACCTGTGGCAGCATCCACATTGTGTCCTTGGGCAAGACACTTCATCCCAATTGCCCACGTGGGAGCATGATTTCTTTGTGTACTAAGTCATACTGCAGATCGATGGTGCACTTGTCTTCAACCAATGCAGACCCTGCTTGTGTGAAGTTAGTACGTTGGGGAGCCTGACAGTTGCTCGATGGTTCTTGCTGGCCAGACTCTGGGTACTCCGGCTTCCTCTACCCATGAACATGAAACTGATGCAAGGTTACCCTAGCTGTCAAAAGCGTCATTAAACCCCAATAAATAAATAAACAAATAAAGTAGAGAAATCATTGGTCAAAAAGTTCTTGAATTTACAGAAGAGAAATGTGGGTAAATGTGACCCAATTGTGTTTATTTTATTGGGAAGAGATTTTGTGTTCCGGCAGGATGCAAGGAGTTAAACTATTGGTAGGATTTGACTTTATATCCATGTTCTAGTCACAATTAGCCATTGGACTTTATATCCATGTTCTGGTCACAATTAGCCATTGGACTTTATATCCATATTCTGGTCACAATTAGCCATTGGACTTGATATCCATGTTCAGGTCACAATTAGCCATTGTACTTTATATCTGTATTCTGGTCACAATTAGCCATTGTGCTTTATATCCATGTTCTGGTCCCAATTAGCCATTGTACTTTATATCTGTATTCTGGCCACAATTAGCCATTGTACTTTATATCCATGTTCTGGTCACAATTAGCCATTGTACTTTATATCCATGTTCTGGTCACAATTAGCCATTGTACTTTATATCCATGTTCTGGTCACAATTAGCCATTGTACTTTATATCTGTATTCTGGTCACAATTAGCCATTGTACTTTATATCCATGTTCTGGTCACAATTAGCCATTGGACTTTATATCCATGTTCTGGTCACAATTAGCCATTGGACTTTATATCCATGTTCTGGTTACAATTAGCCATTGTACTTTATATCCATGTTTTGGTCACAATTAGCCATTGGACTTTATATCCATGTTCTGGTCACAATTAGCCATTGTACTTTATATCCATGTTCTGGTCACAATTAGCCATTGGACTTTATATCCATGTTCTGGTCACAATTAGCCATTGTACTTTATATCCATGTTCTGGTCACACTTAGCCATTGGACTTTATATCTGTATTCTGGTCACAATTAGCCATTGTACTTTATATCCATGTTCTGGTCACAATTAGCCATTGTACTTTATATCTGTATTCTGGTCACAATTAGCCATTGTACTTTATATCCATGTTCTGGTCACAATTAGCCATTGGACTTTATATCCATGTTCTGGTCACAATTAGCCATTGTACTTTATATCCATGTTCTGGTCACAATTAGCCATTGTACTTTATATCTGTATTCTGGTCACAATTAGCCATTGTACTTTATATCCATGTTCTGGTCACAATTAGCCATTGTACTTTATATCTGTATTCTGGTCACAATTAGCCATTGTACTTTATATCCATGTTCTGGTCACAATTAGCCATTGTACTTTAAATCCATGTTCTGGTCACAATTAGCCATTGGACTTTATATCCATGTTCTGGTCACAATTAGCCATTGTACTTTATATCCATGTTCTGGTCACAATTAGCCATTGTACTTTATATCCATGTTCTGGTCACAATTAGCCATTGTACTTTATATCCATGTTCTGGTCACACTTAGCCATTGGACTTTATATCCATGTTCTGGTCACAATTAGCCATTGTACTTTATATCCATGTTCTGGTTACAATTAGCCATTGTACTTTATATCTGTATTCTGGTCACAATTAGCCATTGTACTTTATATCCATGTTCTGGTCACAATTAACCATTGTATTTTATATCTGTATTCTGGTCACAATTAGCCATTGTACTTTATATCCATGTTCTGGTCACAATTAGCCATTGTACTTTAAATCCATGTTCTGGTCACAATTAGCCATTGGACTTTATATCCATGTTCTGGTCACAATTAGCCATTGTACTTTATATCCATGTTCTGGTCACAATTAGCCATTGTACTTTATATCCATGTTCTGGTCACAATTAGCCATTGTACTTTATATCCATGTTCTGGTCACAATTAGCCATTGTACTTTATATCCATGTTCTGGTCACACTTAGCCATTGGACTTTATATCCATGTTCTGGTCACAATTAGCCATTGTACTTTATATCCATGTTCTGGTTACAATTAGCCATTGTACTTTATATCTGTATTCTGGTCACGATTAGCCATTGTACTTTATATCCATGTTCTGGTCACAATTAGCCATTGGACTTTATATCCATGTTCTGGTCACAATTAGCCATTGTACTTTATATCTGTATTCTGGTCACGATTAGCCATTGTACTTTATATCCATGTTCTGGTCACAATTAGCCATTGTACTTTATATCTGTATTCTGGTCACAATTAGCCATTGTACTTTATATCCATGTTCTGGTCACGATTAGCCATTGTACTTTATATCCATGTTCAGGTCACAATTAGCCATTGGACTTTATATCCATGTTCTGGTCACGATTAGCCATTGGACTTTATATCCATGTTGCTGTCACGGTCAGCCATTGTACTTTATCTCCATGTTGTGGTCACGGTTAGCCATTGGACTTTATCTCCATCTTGCGGTCACGGTTAGCCATTGGACGTTATCTCCATGTTGTTGTCACGGTTAGACATTGGATTTTATCTCCATGTTGTGGTCACGGTTAGCCATTGTACTGTATTTCCATGTTGTGGTCATGGTTAGCCATTGGACTTTATCTCCATCTTGCGGTCACGGTTAGCCATTGGACTTTCTCTCCATGTTGTGGTCACAGTTAGCCATTGTACTTTATCTCCATGTTGTAGTCACGGTTAGCCATTGGACTTTATCGCCATGTTGTGGTCACGGTTAGCCATTGGACTTTACCTCCATGTTGTGGTCACGGTTAGCCATTGGACTTTATCTCCATGTTGTAGTCACGGTTAGCCATTGGACTTTACCTCCATGTTGTGGTCACGGTTAGCCATTGGACTTTACCTCCATGTTGTGGTCACGGTTAGCCATTGGACTTTATCTCCATGTTGTGGTCACGGTTAGCCATTGGACTTTATCTCCATGTTGTGGTCACAGTTAGCCATTGGACTTTATCTCCATGTTGTGGTCACGGTTAGCCATTGTACTTTATCTCCATGTTGTAGTCACGGTTAGCCATTGGACTTTATCTCCATGTTGTAGTCACGGTTAGCCATTGGTTTTTATCGCCATGTTGTGGTCACGGTTAGCCATTGGACTTTATCTCCATGTTGTGGTCACGGTTAGCTATTGTACTTTATCTCCATGTTGTTGTCACGGTTAGCCATTGGACTTTATCTCCATGTTGTGGTCACGGTTAGCCATTGTACTTTATCTCCATGTTGTGGTCACGGTTAGCCATTGGACTTTATCACCATGTTGTTGTCACGGTTAGCCATTGGACTTTATCTCCATGTTGTGGTCATGGTTAGCCATTGGACTTTACCTCCATGTTGTGGTCACGGTTAGCTATTGTACTTTATCTCCATGTTGTAGTCACGGTTAGCCATTGGACTTTATCTCCATGTTGTGGTCACGGTTAGCCATTGGACTTTACCTCCATGTTGTGGTCACGGTTAGCTATTGTACTTTATCTCCATGTTGTTGTCACGGTTAGCCATTGTACTTTATCTCCATGTTGTGGTCATGGTTAGCCATTGGACTTTACCTCCATGTTGTGGTCACGGTTAGCCATTGTACTTTATCTCCATGTTGTGGTCATGGTTAGCCATTGGACTTTACCTCCATGTTGTGGTCATGGTTAGCCATTGTACTTTATTTCCATGTTGTGGTCACGGTTAGCCATTGGACTTTACCTCCATGTTGTGGTCATGGTTAGCCATTGTACTTTATTTCCATGTTGTGGTAATGGTTAGCCATTGGACTTTATCACCATGTTGTGGTCATGGTTAGCCATTGGACTTTACCTCCATGTTGTGGTCACGGTTAGCTATTGTACTTTATCTCCATGTTACCATCACGGTTAGCCATTGTACTTTATCTCCATGTTGTGGTCACGGTTAGCCATTGTACTTTATCTCCATGTTGTGGTCAAGGTTAGCCATTGGACTTTATGTCCATGTTGTTGTCACGGTTAGCCATTGGACTTTATGTCCATGTTGTTGTCACGGTTAGCCATTGTACTTTATCTCCATGTTGCGGTCACGGTTAGCCATTGGACTTTATCTCCATGTTGTAGTCACGGTTAGCCATTGGACTTTATCTCCATGTTGCGGTCACGGTTAGCCATTGGATTTTATCTCAATGTTGTAGTCATGGTTGGCCATTGTACTTTATCTCCATGTTGTGGTCACGGTTAGCCATTGGACTTTATCTCCATGTTGTGATCTCGGTTAGCCGCTGGACTTTATCTCCATGATGCGGTTAGCCATTGGACTTTATCTCCATGTTGTGGTCACGGTTAGCCGTTGCACTTTATCTCCATATCGTGGTCACGGTTACCGTATTCATTCCAAATGTTGACACAGTTTAAAATAAATATTTTTTTCACTGTATCAACATTTGGAAAATGCGGTGGATGGGGTGTTTAAAAATTTGGAAAACAAAAAAAAATTCCCATGTGTGACGCCGGTAAATATAAATAAATGTTGAAACTGAAAATAAACCTGACCTGTCTGTGCTTCTCTCGTTATTATCGACTGGGACATCCTCTCTCCACAGTAAATCTGTGTGTAGCCATGGTTTTTATTAAGAACAGGTTAAAGTTCTCAGTTGAAAACGATGTTTACCCACTCAAAAGGATTTATAAAAATGGAATGTGTTGAAAAACAACAGTATAAACAAACAGCGATTACCCCGGTACATGTGACCCTGACCTGTGATTGACAGTTCTTGCGCAGAGCAACACGCCTCCAACAAGCTTTTCAGGACAATGGCAACTTCCATAAGACTACCGGCACCTTCAGCACGACCCTTTGATGTGAAACACAAACGACATGGACAATGTTCAATGGTGAGTTCTAATTAATTGGTTGACATCAAGAGAATGTAACAGGTGTTTTTCTGGTTACCTTCTGCCCTAATAAAAACAATGCCGCAATCGCACGCTCAAGTGTTGCTTTGAATAGGTGATTACAAGTTTAGCTTGTGTTTTGATTAAAATAAAGAATAAAATCAGTAAACATCAAAGTGAGTTCATATTTGTTGTTTTTTCCTCCCATAGTTGTATAAAACATTTCCACGCGAGCTCAAGCTTAAACTCCCGGAAAATTGGATTGTATGTGTGCAGGAAAAAGGATGGATGGACGAAGTTCTCATGCAGCAGTGGGTAAAAGATGTTCTAGTTCGCCATACCAAAAAAGAACGTTGCCTTCTTGTTATGGACAGTTTTAGAGGCCATATTACGGAATCTGTGAAAAAAGTGCTTCGCAAAAGTAATGTTTTACCGGCAATTATTCCAGGTGGCTGCACCTCTAAGCTCCAACCATTGGATGTGAGCATAAATAAACCTGTGAAAGCTGATCTCAAGAAAAAATGGACTGAGTACATGAGCGAGTCAACCAAAAACATAATTGAAAATCATCAGGACAGAATAAAACCTGCTACCAAGCAGGAGGTGATTGACTGGATAGAGTTCGCTGTGGAAAATCTCAAAGTGAAAACTGATATGATCAGACGCTCGTTTAAAGTTTGTGGATTGAACAATAATCTCAACGGTGCGGAGGACTGTTTATTGAGGCAGGATCCATGGGAACATATTGAAATTTTATTGAAGGGGCAGTAAAGTGAGGGGTGGATTACTGTGAGGTGTACTGACAAGTGTATTCCAAATGAACAATACAGGGCGAAGTATTTTAACTGTCTGAAAAGTAGGAATCGCTAAATTTTCTTTCAGTAATCACACCAAACGCTTGGCTACTGCAAAAAAATTTAGTGATTTTTACTTTTCCGGCAGCGACTTAAACGGGTTGTTTTGTAAAGGCACGCAATGTAGCAGTACTGATAGGCCTGTAAATTTTAATGAAGGGGCAGTAAAGTGAGGGGTGGATTACTGTGAGGTGTACTGACAAGTGTATTCCAAATGAACAATACAGGGCGAAGTATTTTAACTGTCTGAAAAGTAGGAATCGCTAAATTTTCTTTCAATAATCACACCAAACGTGTGTGGTTACTGCAAAAAAAATTAGATTTTTACTTTTCCGATAGTGACTTAAACGGGTTGTTTTGTATGGGCACGCAGTGTATCAGTAATCACACCAATTGTGTGACTTCTGTCAAAAAATAGCGATTTTTACTTTTCCGACAGTGACGTATAAATGGGTCGTGTTGTGTGGCGACGTTATGTGATGTTACATGGTGATTTCATTGTATGGATATTCCTTGATGTTAAAAAAGAGCATATATTTTTATTTTGTGAACAGTGATATACATCTGTTGTTCTATCTTTGTGAAATCATCTGACTCATTATTATTTACTTGCTTTAAATCACAAGAAATAATAAAAACAATTATACGATATGTTTTTTTTTTTCTTTTCTTTTAATCCCCGTCCAGTATTAAGTCTTCCCACCCTTGCTAATCCATCGGAAAAATAATTCACTTCAAAAAGGTGTTATTATCGAGTGTCGTTATCAGCACCTCTTTGCATTGAATTTGGGCCGAGTTGTCTCGGTTTTTTCCACAGGGACATTCGGCGAATATTCTCTGTTCATGACCTGGTTTGTTGTTGTTTACGCACGTGCGTTTCAATATAGAAAGTAAATACTTCTAGTTTCTGTTTGGATTTTCTGTGAGAATCCATTCAATTACGGACTTACCTTGACACCAAATGTAGTTTGATCTGGAAGCTGCCAGCTGGATTGACAAATAACAAACGCAAGTGAGGTGTAAATTTTTTATTGAATACATCGAGTATTTGAAATGTACTTACCTCACGTAAATTGAAATATAAAAACAGTACGAAAAATGAAAAGAAAGAAAAAAAAAACACTCATCAACTTCCCTCTTCACTCTGTTTCAACAATTAGAATGGGCCTGGAAAAATAATGTTTAAGGTGTTTCACAAATTAGGATGGTTTTAAAAATTACTTTTTGCAAATAATTATGGTGTATCAAAATTTAGAGTTTTTAGAGTCCAATTTAGAGCCATTGGACTTTATCTCCATGTTGTGGTCACGGTTAGCCATTGTACTTTATCTCCATGTTGTTGTCACGGCTAGCCATTGGTCTTTATCTCCATGTTGTGGTCACGGTTAGCCATTGGACTTTATCTCCATGATGCGGTTAGCCATTGGACTTTATCTCCATGTTGTTGTCACGGCTAGCCATTGGTCTTTATCTCCATGTTGTGGTCACGGTTAGCCATTGGACTTTATCTCCATGATGCGGTTAGCCATTGGTCTTTATCTCCATGTTGTGGTCACGGTTAGCCTTTGGACTTTATCTCCATGATGCTGTTAGCCATTGGACTTTATCTCCATGTTGTGGTCACGGTTAGCCTTTGGACTTTATCTCCATGATGCGGTTAGCCATTGGACTTTATCTCCTTGTTGTGGTCACGGTTAGCCATTGTACTTTATTTCCATGTTGTGGTCACGGTTAGCCATTGGACTTTATCTCCATCTTGCGGTCACGGTTAGCCATTGGACTTTTTCTCCTTGTTGCGGTCATGGTTAGACATTGGATTTTATCTCCATGTTGTGGTCACGGTTAGCCATTGTACTTTATCTCTGTTGTGGTCACAGTCAGCCATTGTACTTTATCTCCATGTTGTGGTCACAGTTAGCCGTTGGACTTTATCTCCATGTTGTTGTCACGGTTGGCCATTGGACTTTATCTCCATGTTGTGGTTGGCCATTGGACTTTATCTCAGTGAAGCGGTTAGCCATTCTTCAGAAATATGTGACCATAAACAATAATGAATAAATCCCTATTTACCAATCATATCCAGCAAGCATTAATCTCAATGGTTACAGCATTGGACTTCAAACCAATAGGTCCATGGTTCAGTTTCCACCAGGGGTAACTGCATTGTGTTCTTGGGCAAGGCACTTAATCCTGACTGCCCACACTGTGGTGCTGTGACTGCCCACACGGTGGCACGAAGGTGCTGTGACTACCCACACAGTGGCACGGTGGTGCTGTGACTGCCCACATGGTGACACGGTGGTGGTGTGACTACCCACACGGTGACAGGGTGGTGCTGTGGCTGCCCACATGGTGACACGGTCGTGCTGTGACTGCCCACACCATAACACGGTGGTGCTGTGACTGCCCACGATGACACGGTGGTGCTGTGACTACCCACACACCTTGATTGTGCTGTGACTTCCCACATGGTGACATGGTGGTGCTGTGACTACCTACATGGTGACACGATGGTGCTGTGACTACCCACATAGTGACACTGGTGCTGTGACTACACACACGGTGACACTGTGGTGCTGTGACTACCCACGCGGTGGCACAGTAGTGCTGTGACTGCCCACACAGTGGCACGGTGGTGCTGTGTACTAAGAAATATTAATGATTGGTCATAAGCATGCATTCTTTCGATTTTGAAAATAGGAGGCACACTGTATACTGCTTGCTAACGTTTGAAGTGAAACACTCTATTGTTGTGTTGGGGCGTCCAGAAAACTCGCTCAAGAAAAACATGAACATCTGCACACTTTACTTGTGCACAGTAAATGGGGATTAAAAAAATGTTGACTGATTTTTCAAATAAGGTTTTTTTGCAGCATAATCAAATTGATTTAGGTTCGGTATAAAACATGAAATGTAACTTCAGTGGAGCAGATGCCTCTCCATGGAATGTACGAACAAGACATTGAGTAGCAATACTTGCCTTTGAAATTAATCTAATTATGTTGTTCATGTACCAATTCTTGGAAAATTTATAGTAATTTGTCTATTTTTTATACTTACCAATGGCCCAGACTTACCTGGTGCAAACTCCTAACTTCAAATTTGGTTAGCGATAAAATGTGTTCTTTGTGTTGATAGTTATATGAACAAGACAGTGAGTAGCGTTACTGGCCTATTGAAGTTTGTCTAATTATGTTGTTTTTGTACCAATTCTTGGAAAGTAAAGTTTAATTAATTTGAAGTCTTGGAATGCTACAGGTAATAGTTCATGCTGTATTGTTCACAATTACGGGTACGTTTTGTATTATATAGACCTATTTCCCACAAACAGATTTGAATCCTTTACAGAAAACACATGTTATCAAATCTTTTTTTTCCACCAAATTCTTGAAAAATTTTCTGCAAAACGATACCATGTAACCCCTAATTGGAACAAGCTCATTAAGCTTGTTCCAGTGATGGGTGGGGGCACATGATATGGTTTGTTGAATTTTTTTCTGCTGCACACTTTGTATATTACATAGCATATACAGCCAGTTCGTTCCGTAAGGGTAATGGGTCGCGAAGTGGAACCGAGGTGCACTGTTGTCTACTTGAAAAAAGTGAAAATTACAGGTGTGATGGCCTGCAAGAGAAACAGTTTGCCTCAAAATTGAAAGACTGTAAGCATGCATTTTCTTGAATTAATCGAACGTTATTTAAGAACTATTGTCTTCTAGTCAGACATGTTAACTCTCCCGGAATGCCCGGGAAAATCCCGGAATTTCAGTGTAGTTCCCAGCCTCCCAGACGGGAATCAGTTTTGGACCAAAAATCCCGGAAAACAACAGCCAAATATTTCGTTCCCGTTGTAACTTTTGAAAAACGTTCAAAGTCAAATCACATGCATTTCAAACTCTGGAAAAAACTCACGAAGCAGTAAAATATGGATTTAAGTTAAATTTATTTAAGAAAAGGCTATTTTATGATATATATTTCAACTGTGTTCATGTTTATTTCTGGGGGTTTTCTTCGGAGATTAGTGATCAATGTGCGAGTGTCGAAGTGAAAATAGGTGACTTACTTTCAAAAAATTGAAAACTCCACCTTCATTTAAATGCAGTTTTTGGAAATTAAAATATATGAAAAGGAATTAAATAATATATATATTTATTTATTCCTCCATAGAATAGCTTTAATTCTCATCCCTTTTCCAAAATCAAAACGTAAACAACAACTATTTAGCACAGCTTAAAAGAAGGTTAAAGTTGCTTAGGATGCCGAAAAATTATGACAGCATATTTAAACACAATGGACTTTTTTTCTAACACGACATTTATTCTGTTGTGCTGACTACAGAACTGTTAACTGTTGGTCATCTGTATTCAGAAAATTTCGAATGGAATTAAAAAAAAATGCTTCAATGATGAAAAAAAAAATTTGTGTAGGGCACAAGCGTCCCACATGCATGAAGTTTGATAAAGATACTTTCTGAGTACTAATGTTCTTGAAGTAACTGAACATCAGGGCATCTTTTCCTGTTAACATTTCCAGACTTGGGAAATTATTTGCTAAGTAGACTTTGATAAGAGCAAACCACAGGTGGAGGTGCTCTGTGGGTCAGTGTGGGTGGGTGGTGGTTGGAAGGGGGGGGGGGCTCATGAAGAAGAGGATCCTGGGGGGGAGGGGTCAAATCAACAGTTATTTTATGATTTTTTAACATAGCATAAATGCATCAGCATAGATGACAACTAGTTCTGGATACAACCTGGTGTTAATAGTGGTCCGTGAGCTGAAAATTCACAAGTTTTTTCTTTTATTTTGCCCCCGAGCGAACTTTTCCCTGAAATCCATCCCATTTCCCTGAAAATCACCCTCAGGTTCCCTGAAAAATTATTCTGTAGGTTAACATGTCTGCTTCCAGTAGTTCTATTGTTGAAACCATTAACCTTTAAGAATTTTAACTTTAAAAAGGCTGGAAATAACTTGCAGATGATTGAGTTACGTGGGGGATACTTCAACTGTAAAATATGTGAACGAACTACAGGAAACAATGAAGGAATACAAGATGAATTTAATTCCATTTTGGGATTCGACTTAAAGATTGCACATTATTTATACCCATGTGTGAATAGAACAACATGCTGTTTACATCTTCACGGGATTTCCAATAACCAATAAGGATTTGTGACAGTCATCTTGCTGATTAGTTGAGCACACAATCTGCCCGTTATGAGTGCTGATGTCAGATAGTAACAACCAAAAGGAATAGTATGTTTAAGAATGCATAGAAAATGATTCATTTTGCAGTACAGTCAGGTTGAATGGTTTGTTGACCTCAAGAGTATATCAGTATGTGAATTAAAATAAACATAGTGGAAACAAGTTAACAGCACAGCGTCTTTGATCAAAGATCAAAGACGCTGTGCTGTTAACTTGTTTCTGCTGATGTCGCATGTCATTGAGTCATCACACAACACATGGGATGTTTGTCATGAGCAACAATCAAGGGGAAGATCAGACCAATCAGTGAGATTATCCCAATCTTGAATCCTGTCAATCATTGTGGCAACTTATTAAGTTTTTTAATGATTGTATGAGATTGTTGATCAAGCATAAGGGAAGCATGGTGACTCAGTGGTAGACTGTTAAGACTTCTATGCTAGGTGTCCTGAGTTCGATCCCCGTCTCAGACGACCCATGCTGTGTCCTTGGGCAAGGCATTTTATACCGGTTGCCTACATGGGGGCACGATGACACTGTGCACCAGAGTCCCTACAGTCTTGAAAAGTGCTTGAATTTCAATGCCTGTCTTGAAAAGTGCTTAAATTGACTTTTCCCCTTGAATAGTGCTTGGATTACTACCACTCCCCTTGAAAAGTCCTTGAATCCTGTACCCCAACCTACTCTGCTAAAAAAATCCCCCACCAAAATGCCATGTTTTAGCGCCCAAAATAACAAACAAATTCGGGAATTCGCTGTAGCATATTAAAGTTTAAAACACAAAATAGTATAATACGCCTGTGTGCTTTGCACACTACTTTTCTTGTTCATGATAATGAGAGAAAACACAAGTACACAAACGTGACGTTCATCATAATGTACAGGTCAATTTTAACCAATCAGAAACAAAATTGAAACGGCAGCATGTGATCTATTTGCATACTATCATGTGGTTCACTGTACACACAGGCGGCTATACTGTGGAGAGCATCCAATTCAAATGAGCGGTGAATTGTGTGAACTGGTTTTTCCAATCAATGTCTCCATCTCTGCCTGCTTCATTTATTTCATCGTGTCACACAAAAGCATAGTTATTGGAAGCAATAATATATCAAAGATTCACCTTGACTTTGTATGAAAATAACAGAGGTATTTGATAATAAATCATGAATTATTGTTTGTGAACAATCGATTTTGAATGTCAAATTACCACAAACAACCCAACAACTTTGCAAGAAATTCCGAAAATTAACCAAAAAGGACAGAAATGGGCCTGAATATTACCTGACACACTCTCATTCTTGAAATATTCACTGTGCGGAGAGCAGTTATAAAAAGAACATGTCACAGTTGGTTTCTTAGAATGGAAAAATAGTCCTTGAAAATGAATGACATAGCTCTTGAAAAGTGCTTGAATAGTGCTTGAATTTCATTTTGTTAAACCTGTACGAACCCTGGTGTACTAAGTCGTACTGCCCGGCGATGGTGCAGATGTCTTCAACTGCTGTAACCCTGCTTGAGCGGAGTTTGAACAGAGTTAGATTGTTGAGGAGCTGGCAGTTGAGATCTTTAAGTGGCATCAGCCGTTTTGCTGTTGGAAGTATTTTTCTGTGAGTTATGGTCCTTTGAATATACAAAAATAAACTATTTTTTGTCTGTTCCCCTTGTACAGTTAAAACTAGAAGTCCTGTCATGAAATGCGCAGAAATAGCATGTTGATATGTGCGTTAATGTGCGTGTTATGGCCCAAGTAAAGCTATCAAAATCTGTATATATGGCCTGTGCACAAGCAATGTTTCAGCCAATGGACCTCCGGGTAATCCGGAGGTCCATTGGCAGAAACATTGATTGTGTTTGCTATGAGTGACCAGGAGAACATGCCGTGCTTTGGATGCCATTCAATATGGCAATTGTGCACAATTCCAACGTGCAATTAAGCCTAGATAAGCGCACAATTCGTGACAGGACTTCTAGTTTTAACTGTATCTCTGGGTTATTGGATCTCAATGAAATTCGGAATGAAAATCTTTCAAATGAGTCTCTGATAATATTTCTTACTTTTCACTTTTAATTTATCTTGTAATTTCAACTTACAACATACAGACGTTTGGTGGTACATGTGTATTGCTGATGGAAGTTGGAAGTATCATGACAATGATATATATTGATGTCTTTGCTATCTGTAAAGACACCACAGCAATGTTAATGTGTTTCGTTGTTCCAATGTTAAGGCTTAGGTGGTCTTGCTGATGGAAGTTGAAGTACCATGACAATGATATCTATTGATGTCTTTGCTATCTGTAAAGACACCACAGCAATGTTAATGTGTTTCATTGTTCCAGTGTTAAGGCTTTAGGTGGTATTGCTTATGGAAGTTGGAAGTACCATGACAATGATATCTATTGATGTCTTTGCTATCTGTAAAGACACCACAGCAATGTTAATGTGTTTCGTTGTTCCAATGTTAAGGCTTTAGGTGGCATTGCTGATGGAAGTTGGAAGTATTTTGACAATGGTATCCAGGGACCGATCAGGACTATTTAAAATACCCTCTAGCCTCGGAGCCTATTTTTTCAATTTATGCGCCAGATTTCAATTTACGGAGTCACACTGCTGTTTGTAACACACACTGCAAGTATGTAATAGCTCTCATCATTTTCATTTAGTACACTATAGCAAACATTAATCTTCACACTGGTTTCTGATCAAGTCTTGGCTGCCTATTTAGGCAGACAAGACTTGATCAGAAACCACAGTGAAGATTAATGCTTGGTAATTAAGACTTGAAGTATTAACTTCAGCACTCTACAACAATGATAAATGATAATCATATATATAATACATGTAAGAGTGTCTCTAGTGATTATCCATCGAAAGAATAGCAAAATATGATCTGAGAAGTTATGTGCCAACTGAGAAGCCTATTTCTGAGATTTAAGAGCCAGGTCCTGATGTTTCAGAACCAAATACGCACTGGCGCATGCCCAGGTCGGTCCCTGGGTATCCATTGATGTCTTTGCTACCTGTAAAGACCCCACTGCAATATCAATGTGTTACCTTGTTCCAGTGTAAAGGCTTCTGGTGATCTTGCTGATGGAAGTTTAAGTACAGTGGAGCCCACTTAATTGGATATCTCTTAATTGTATATCCCTGTTAATTGAATATAATTTTCAAACACAAAACCATTTACCATACCTTCAGTACAATTTTGATCTGTTAATTGCATATGGGTTGTAGAGTAAACTCCTGTTAATTGTATATAATTTTTTTAATATGTCGAAAAAATTACTGTGACACGCACCAAATTCCCCTTATTTATCAACCTTTTTGATCTCTGTGAGTTCTGTCAAAGAAGATATAATAGAATAAATGCTCAGTTTACCTCCAGAACACAGGCAACTGACCAAATCCCTGTTAATTGTATACTCCTGTTAATTGAATAATTTTCACTGGCAAAATGGATATTCAATTAACCCTTTACCCAACTTAACGGCCAAAACCGGCCAGCATTATTCTCAAAAATCGCCAATTAATTTTCAAAATATTTTCATTTTTTGTCTCAAAAACATAGGTTATGACCCCTCGTTGGAACGAGCTCGTCGAGCTCGTTCCAACGAGGGGTCATAACCTATGTTTTTGAGACAAAAAATGAAAAAATTTAGTTATTCAAGAATTTTTTTTTGCAAGTGTCGTCTGCTTTTCATGTTAGGTAAAGGGTTAAGAGGATTTTACCGTATCTTGACAATGGTGTCTTTTGATGTCTTTGCTACCTGTAAAGACCCCACTGCAATGTCAGCTTTTGATGGTCTTGCTTGACAATGGTGTCTAGTGAAGTCTTGGCTGACTATAAAGGCATTAGACACCACTACAGAGTTCATGTGTTACCTATATTGAGGGAGCATCAAATAAATAAAATTCTCCCGCACTTCAACAACACATTAGAATCTATGACAAGAATCGTATGCACATTTTGCGAGAATCAAAGTTGATTCTCATTGTTCTCCTTGCGAGAATCGATTCTGATTTTCGCATGAATTTTAAGCCCTGAAACACACTGTTTGGCATTGTAAAACAAAAGCATCCCAACACTTTCTTTCCCTATAAGTTACCACTATATTACATAGCCTTAACTTTTAAGGCCACTCAAAATAAATTCAATGTTTCTCATGCAATTTTTATGTAAAATCAGCGTGGTAGGAAGAGTTATATTTTTAATTTTTATCATAAAGGAAGTTGGAGTTTAATCAGTTGTATCTTGTTTGACAGATCTCATTGGGACCATAATTTAATACTCAAGAGTTCCTCTGTTAGAATTATATTCTATAGCTCCCGAGTTTGATCCCTGATGACCCGCGTTGTGTCCTTGGGCAAGGCACTTTATCCCGACTGCCTACATGGGGGCACGATGATGCCATGTACTAAGGCATACTGCACATCGATGGTGCACATGTCTTCACTGCTAAAACCCTGCTGGAGTGGAGCTTGAACAGAGTTGGAATATTGAGGAGCTGACAGTTGCTCGTCAATGCTCAGTGGTTCTCTCTGGGTACTCTGGCTTCCTCCACCCGTAAAACTGTCAAGGTCATGATTAGCCATTGTGCATAAGTATATGACCAGGGACCAGCCTGGGTATGCACCAGTGCATATTTGGTTCTGAAACATCAGGACCTGGCTCTTAAATCTCAGAAATAGGCTTCTCAGTTGGCGCATAACTTCTCAGATCATATTTTGATATTCTTTCGATGGACAATCGAGAGAGACACTCTTACATGCATTATATATATGATTATCATTTATCATTGTTGTAGAGTGCTTAAGTTAATACGTCAAGTCCCCCGTGGGAACCCCGGGAAGTGCAGCAGTGCTTGTTTACTGTGGTAAACAAGCTCTGTTTCACTGGTAAAATAGGACCCAGTCACTAATGCTTGGGGTGCAAGTGCACTAAAATAGGCAACATGGGATATAAACGATTGACTGACCTTGCCTTTATCTCCATGTTGTGGTCATGATTAGCCATTGTGCAGAAGTATGTGACCTTAAACAACAATAAATAAATAAATAAATAAATAAATAAATAAATAAATAAATAAATAATACTTCAAGTCTTAATTACCAAGCATTACTCTTCACTGTGGTTTCTGATCAAGTCTTGGCTGCCTAAATAGGCAGCCAAGACTTGATCAGAAACCACAGTGAAGATTAATGTTTGCTATAGTGTACTAAATGAAAATGATGAAAGCTATTACATACTTGCAGTGTGTGTTACAAACAGCAGTGTGACTCCGTAAATTGAAATCTGGCGCATGACTTGAAAAAATAGGCTCCGAGGCTAGAGCGTATTTTAAATAGTCCTGATCTGTCCCAGTATGACCTTAAACACCAGTAAATAAATAATACTCAGAGTTCCTGGAAATTAATCTTGAATAAATAGAGTATTTGTGATTTGTCCTTACTGTCTACAACATCCCAACTGAGTTATTACAACTATATCATCAAGTCATCCTTTATTTTGTTGAGGAATTTTGTTGACTTTTGTGAAAAGTATTGGATTTTGCCGCAGTGGATTTTGTTTTAATAGTGGTGTGGGATCGGGATTCTTTTTTATACTGGATAGGGAAGACATTACAGATGCTGTAATATTTAACCATTTTTATACGCCCGTTTGAAAAACAGGACGTATTATGTGAATGGTCTGTCCATTCATCTGACTATCCGACACATCCCCTTTCCAGATGATAACTTTAGTTGTAATGGTTTAAGCTGAGTTAAATTTGGCATGTGGATTTAGTATAACAAAATACAGGGTGGATTCGATTTCTGTTTCTAGCGCCCCATTTGCAGTAGAGTTATGGCCCTTTATAGGAATTTAATCCAAGTTCTCGTTTCCAGACGATAACTTAAGACGTTAAGCACGGAATGGAAAGAAATTTGGTATGTGGGTTTATTGCGACAAAATACAGGATGAATTTCATTTCATGTTTTGAAAGCCCATTTGCAGTAGAGTTATGGCCCTTTGTTTATGAGAATTTAGCCCAATTTTTTTCATTTCCGGACAATAACTTCAGTTATGAATCGAATGGAAAGAAATTTGGTTTATACACCCGTTTGAAAAACAGGACGTATTATGTGAATAGTCTCGCCGTCCATCCTTCTGTCTCTCTGTTTGTCTGTCTGTCTGTATGTGTGTCTGTCCATCCGTGAACACATTCCATTTCCAGATGATAACTTTAGTTGAAATGGTTTGAGCTGAGTTAAATTTGACATGTGGATTTAGTATAACAAAATACAGGGTGGATTCGATTTCTGTTTCTAGTGCCCCATTTGCAGTAGAGTTATGGCCCTTCATTTATTGGAATTTAGCCCAAGTTCTCATTTCTGGACGATAACTTAAAATGTTATGCACGGAATGGAAAGAAATTTGGTATGTGGGTTTATTGCGACTAAGCACGGGCATATTTTGCCATGCGTGGTGGTACTCTTGTTAATTTAGAAGGAAGAATCAAGCAGTGAAAGATATTGCTGGATGTTTTTCTGAATCTTTCATCATTCTTTATACTTGGTAAGGAAGACATTACAGATGGCATAATATTTAAATGTTTTTATTTCAGAGGGAAGAATCAAGCAGCGAAAGACATTGCTGGACGTTTTCCAGTATCTTTATACTGGGATAGTGAGGAACCAAAGCTTGCTGTTTGTGAGGCCAATATCATGGCATCTCATCGACATGATAAAGACGATCAAAAGAAGCATTCATTAACTAAAATAGTTGAAGAAGGACCAGTAAGTTATTACTATAACAGTTAGCAATGTTTGATTGTTTGTTTATTGGGTTTAAACTTATTGAGGGCCACATTATTTTTAGTGATCTGAATTTGTTCATCAAAATTAGTTTCATCACAAATTACTGAAGAGAGCCCAAGGCCACCTTTCATTAATTTGTGATAAAACAAATTTATATAAACAAAATTTTATTTGCATTCGACTGAATATGAAGCATGGGAAAGCAAAATATTGTCCTTTGCTCTGGTATCATCATTTTTAGCTCAACTTTGGTGAAGCCAAATTTGAGCTTTTGTCATGGCCCGTCGTCCGTCTGTCCATCTGGCCGTCTGTCCGTACGTCAACAATTGGATACGGCTCCGGCTAGAGGCCGTATTTATGAACTGATCTTTACGAAACTTCTTGGGTACCTTTGTTATGACTGTGGGACGAGAACGAGTGTTTTTGGGTGCGGTCCAAAATTCAAGATGGCTGCCAGCCGCCATTTTGTACTGACGATGTTTTTTGTACAGAACTTCCATATGAAAGCTCTGATTTGAATAATTTTTTGTATGAATGTTTAGTACCATGGGATACATTACATATAATACGGGTTTTTTTCTCGTGCGTAAATTGTGCAAATTAGACTAATTTTGATGATTTTTGGTGTTACTTGGTCTTTCAGCACTGTAAGTGCAAATTCCAATACGGCTCGGGCTAGAGGCCGTATTTATGAACCGATCTTTACGAAACTTCTTGGGTACCTTTGGTATCACCGTGGGACGAGAACGAGTGTTTTGGGGTCCGGTCCGAAATTCAAGATGGCCGATGGCAGCCATTTTGTACAAAATTAGGTGCAATCAGATTTTTGCACAGAACTTCCATATGAAAGCGCTGATTTGAATAATTTTTTCTGTGAATGTTTTAGTACCATGGGATACATCACATATAATACGGGGTTTTTTCTCGTGCAGAAATTATGCAAATTAGATGAACTTTGATTTTTTCAGTGCGACTTACACACAGTAAGTACACATGTCAGTACGGCTCAGACTAGAGTCTGAATTTATGAACTGATCTTCACGAAATGTCTTGGGTACCTTTGCTATCACCTTGGGACGAGAACGAGTGTTTCTGGGTGCGGTCTAAAATTCAAGATGGCTGCCAGTGGCCATTTTGTACCGAAATTAGGTCTAATCAGTTTTTTGTACACAACTTCTATACAGCTCAGACTAGAGGCCATATTTATGAACCAATCTTTCCGAAACTTTTTTGGGTACCTTTGTTATCACCGTGGGATGAGAGCGAGTGTTTTTGGGTGTGGTCCGAAATTCAAGATGGCCACCAGTAGCCATTTTGTACCAAAATTAGTGCAATCAGTCTTTTGTACAGAACTTCTGTATGAAAGTTCTGATTTGAATAAATTTTTGTATGAATGTTTAGTAACACGGAATACATCACATATTGTAAGGGTTTTTTTTTCGTGCAGAAATTATGCAAATTAGATGAACTTTGATTTATTCAGTGCTACTTACACAATGTAAGCACACATGTCAATACGGCTCAGGGTAGAGGCTGTATTTATGAACCGATCTTCACAAAACTTCTTGGGTACCTTTGTTATCATCTTGGGACGAGAATGAGTGTTTCTGGGTCTGGTCCAAAATTCAAGATGGCTGCCAGTGGCCATTTTGTACCGAAATTAGGTCCAATCAGTTTTTTGTCACAAGTTCTATACAGCTCATATTTATGAACTGATATTCACAAAACTTCTTGGCTACCTTTGTTAGCTCCGCTGACAAAGTCAGCAGAGCTTTTCTTACACTGATTCGTCCGTCTGTCCGTCCGTCGTCAACATTTTATTTGTCCGAGCCATAATTTCTAAACCGCTGAATATTTTTCCACCAAACTTCATAACAATATGTATTATCAATAGACGGTGTGTCATCAATTATTCTGCGGTCTGTAAATCCACAGGGTCAAGGTCACAGGATCAAGAAAATCTTAAGATATTTTTGATATTTGTCCAAGCCATAATTTCTGAACCGCTGAATATTTTTACACCAAAACTTCATAACAATATGTATTATCAATAGACGGTGTGTCATCAATTATTCTCAGCGGAGCTCTCTAGGCGTGACAGGCCTCTTGTTTTTACCTTGGGACTGGAACGAGTGTGTTTTGGGGTGCCTTTGTTATCACTGTGCTATGAGAACAAATATTTTGGGGTTCAGTCAGACCCACTCTGGGACTCAAAGATTTCTTTTCTAGTTTAGCATCTGACTGTCACCCACCTTTACAATACTTTACCTATACATTTGTTACATGCAACGGCCAGTATTTATGTACAGACCGTTACAATACTTTATATGTACCTTTGTTATCAGGTCATTACCTAGATGTTTGTCATTGCTGTGTCACATACTATACATGTACATGTCTTTGTCTTGACAAGTTGAGCTACAGTGTCATTGATACTTTCATTATTAAAAGCACTGATAGTGACTTCTATCACTCTACCAGTTATCTACACATCCAACAGCCAGATCATATCATGTCAGACAGTTTTATGGGTGAAGGTAGCCAGAGAGTACCACTCATCAGTAACAAGCAACTGTCAGTCTCTCCAACTTACTTTGTGTAAGGAGAGTTAGCAGTTGTTGAAGGTAAGTGCCTCTCAGCACACAACCCCACCACACCTTCACATTGCCCCCACCCCACCCCCGACATACTGTACGCCCTCGGCACACAAGCCCACCATACCTTCACATTGCCCCCCCCCCCAACATACTGTACTCCCTCGGCACACAACCCCACCATACCTTCACATTGCCCCATCGACATACTGTACGCCCTCTGCACACAATACCATCGTACCTACACAGTGCCCCATTGACATGCTGTACGACCTCAGCACACAACCCCACCGCACCTTCACATTGCCCCCCCCCCCCCCCCCCAGAGAATGCCCTTGGCACACAATACCACCATACCTTCATATTGCACGCCCTCCCCTCCCCCCCCCCCCCCCGAGTACACCCTCGGCACACAATACCACCATACCTTCACATTGCCCCATTGACATACTGTACGCTCTTGGCAAACAATACCACCATACCTACACATTGCCACATCAAAATGCTGTACGACCTCAGCACACAACCCCACCATACCTTCACATTGCCCCCCCCCCCCTTCCCCGAGTACGCCCTTGGCACACAATACCACCATACCTTCACATTGCCCCCCCCCCCCCCCCCACCCCCAAGTACACCCTCGGCACACAATACCACCATACCTACACATTGCCCCATCGACATGCTGTTCTCCCTCAGCACACAGTACCACCATACCTACACATTGCCCCATCGACATACTGTACTCCCTCAGCGCACAATACCACTGTACCTACTGGTACACGATGCCCCATTGACATGCTGTACTCCCTCAGCACACAATACCACCGTATCTACACATTGCCCCATCGACATGCTGTACTCCCTCATTACACAATACCACCATACCAACACATTGCCCCATCGACATGCTGTACTCCCTCAGCACACTATACCACCTTACCTGCACATTGCCCCATCGACATGCTACACTCCCTCAGCGCACAATTCCACCGTACTCCTACATGGATTTTCTCCAAATCTTGGATAAAGTGTCTTTCCCAAGGACATGAACACTACTGCTGGCCAGAATGGAATTGTCGACCTTTTGGGTTTAAGTTCAATGCTCTAAACACTGAGCCACTCTACTCCTAGCTGGGAAGATACTAGTAAGTTATTCTTATTTTCCACCAGAATAATCTCCCTTGTTGATGTTCTAATAAACAGAGAATATCTACACTATACTTCGTATTTAACTCGTCGATTGTTGAGGAATCACAAAGTAAATCGTCTGTTTCTCCGGCCATTATTTATAAAATTGCATGCAGGCAAGCGTTTTTTTATTTTATTTTTTATTTCTGTAATTATTTTTTTGCCATCAAAAGTTCATGCTCTTGGTTTATGTTTTAGGCCTCATAATCTATAGAATAGCATGTGGTGGTGTATTTCAGCCCTTGAGAGCAAGATCTCCAATAAATCACCAGTTTATAAAGAAATTTACAGAGTTCAATGGTGGTGTATTTCGTCCCTTGAGAGCAAGAAGGCTTTGCAATGCTAAAGCATTGCAAAGCCATCTTGCACTCAATGGGCAAATTCATCAATTTTTTTAACTTTGGTAAAATATCAGGCATAAACCATTTAATTTTAATTTTTTTTTTAAAGTTTACATTGGTTGTAAAAAGAGAGCATGTGGCAGCTAAAAGGACCATGCAGGAGGGCCTGAGAAATAGATTTTTATTTTTTTTTTAGGCCGAACGAACCACTGAAATGTATAACCGAGTTCTTAACTGGTAGAATGCAGGATGCCCATATTTGTGCTTTACTCTGAAGTGCAGGTACTGCAACTTAAAGGCTTCAAACTCCGTGGATGTCCTTCATATTATCTTTGAATCTAAATTAGGCCACACATAGTAGATCTTCTGTTTCTCAGGCCATTATTTATGAAATTGCATGTGGGCAGGCATTTTTTTTATTTTATTTTTTATAGAGCTGTAGGTTTTTAAATTTCTTGTTCGGTTTCGGTTTTGGTTTTTCAGGTGGAGTAAAACCTCGGTTCGGTTCGGTTTTTGGTTTGTTCATGAGGCCAAATAAAATTCAATAAAACTCATTCTTATGTCCAGACTCATAACTGAATGGCAGTGGAATTGAGAGAAACTTAATGAATGCCCGAAATAAGCTATAATACATGAAGAATCAGGAAGGCCAATATAATAATTACCTAAATATACAGAACTTTTATTGTGCTTGGCCATTTTTCGAGGTCTGACACCTACACGCAACTTGAGGAAAGCTGCAAACACAGCTAAACTGAAATGTCGGAAATTCACAGAATGTAGCTTTCCCAGAGTAGTGAGAGTACCCAGACACTACCATTGGCAGTGTCTGGGTACTCTCACTACTCTGGGATGGCTACATTCTGTGAATTTCTGCAGCAAGAGAGTATTTAATAAAAAACCAAAAACCTTAGATTACGGGATGTCAACGGTTTCGGTTTTAAAAAAAACGAAAAACCTCGGTTCGGTTTCGGTTAACCTACAGCTCTAATTTTTTATTTCTGTAATTATTTCTTTGCCATCAAAAGTTCTTGTTCTTAGTTTGTTTCAGGCCACATAATCTATGGAATAGCATGGTTGGTGGTGTATTTCGTCCCTTGAGTGCAAGAAGGCTTTGTAATGCTTTGGCATTGCAAAGCCTTCTTGCTCTCAAGGGACAAATTTATCAATTTTTTAGCTTGGGTAAAATATCGGACATAAACTATTTAATTATTATTTTTTTTTAAGTTTAAATTGGTTATAAAAAGAGAGCATGCGGCAGCCCAAAGTACCATGTGGGAGGGCCTGAGAAACAGATTTTTAATTTTTTTTTAGGCCTTATCTAGTCTCTATAGATTTTCCTTGTTACAGTTTAGGGGGAGTACCTACAGGGCAAAGACTTGTGAACAAATTTTGATGCCACAAAATTATTCAGCACTCTACCAGTTAAGGTGAAGAAATGATTTTACAGTTTCTCTTAAAATTTAAACCAGTTGGAAAAAGGCAAAATAATCACAGGTTTCACTCTCTGCGAAAAGGTTTGAAAATTACACACCTTTAGATTAGCCCAATTTGACACCTTTTACAGGAGTGCCCAAATTAAAGGTGTGAAGACATAAAAAAAATATATATAAATTATCTGTGTCTGTCCTGCCTTTACAAAGAACCCTCCCATTACAGGGACTGATCAGGACTATTTAAAATACGCTCTAGCCTCGGAGCCTATTTTTTCAATTCATGCGCCAGATTTCAATTTACGGAGTCACACTGCTGCTTGTAACACACACTGCAAGTATGTAATAGCTCTCATCATTTTCATTTAGTACACTATAGCAAACATTAATCTTCACTGTGGTTTCTGATCAAGTCTTGGCTGCCTATTTAGGCAGCCAAGACTTGATCAGAAACCACAGTGAAGATTAATGGTTGGTAATTAAGACTTGAAGTATTAACTTAAGCACTCTACAACAATGATAAATGATAATCATATATATAATACATGTAAGAGTGTCTCTCTCGATTATCCATCGAAAGAATATCAAAATATGATCTGAGAAGTTACGCGCCAACTGAGAAGTCTATTTCTGAGATTTAAGAGCCAGGTCCTGATGTTTCAGAACCAAATACGCACTGGCGCATGCCCAGGTTGGTCCCTGATATAAATTATCTGTGTCTGTCCTGTCTTTACAAAGAACCCTTCCATTAGAATCATTTCAACTAGCTCATTCCAATGAGAAGGTCACATGATACGGTTTTGTGGAATTTTTTATACACCTGAAATGGTTGTATTATGTAAATGGAATGTCTGTCCATTGTCCATCCATCCATCCATTTGTTTGTCCGCAGATTTCCTCAGCTGTTCGAGGTCATTCCCTTTGAAACTTGGTATGCATGTTCACCACCATGGGAATATGTGCATGTGTGATTATTGTTCCGGTGGGACTATATTTGGCAGTGTTATGCCCCTGTTTGATTTAGAATACTTCACCACATTTGTCAAATTTGGTCCGTAGATTTCCTCATCAGTTTATGGACTGATTCTTTTGAAACTTGATATGCATGATCACTGTCATGGGAACCCTTACACCTGTCATTATAGTTTAGGTCAGACTTTTTTTTCTAGAGTTATGTCCCTTTTCAACTTGGAATAATAGTCTGCATAAGTCTTAATTTTGTCTGGAGAGTTTCTCAGAGGTTTTGGAACTGATTCTTTCGGAACTTGGTATGCATGTTCACATATAATTGTGGTTGGACTTTTCTTTAGATAGTTATGCCCCTTTTTGACTTTGGAAATTTCACATTTTTGTCAGGATTTTGGTTTTGGGATAATTACTTGAGTCCCTCACCCAATCTTTTTCAGATTTCATATGTAGCTTTGGTGTGATGACATTGTGTAGAAACTTGAATGAATGAGTTACTTGGCATTACTGGAACTTCCTATTTAGTTCAGTACCTTGTTGGTTTACATTACTGGACCTTTCTATTTAGTTCAGTACCTTGTTGGTTTACATTACTGGAACTTTCTGTTTAGTTCAGTACCTTGTTGGTTTACATTACTGGAACTTTCTATTTAGTTCAGTACCTTGTTGGTTTACATTACTGGGACTTTCTATTTAGTTCAGTACCTTGTTGGTTTGCATTACTGGAACTTTCTGTTTAGTTCAGTACCTTCTTGGTTTACATTACTGGAACTTTCTATTTAGTTCAGTACCTTCTTGGTTTACATTACTGGAACTTTCTGTTTAGTTCAGTACCTTCTTGGTTTACATTACTGGAACTTTCTATTTAGTTCAGTACCTTCTTGGTTTACATTACTGGAACTTTCTATTTAGTTCAGTACCTTCTTGGTTTACATTACTGGAACTTTCTATTTTGTTCAGTACCTTCTTGGTTTACATTACTGGAACTTTCTGTTTAGTTCAGTACCTTATTGGTTTACATTACTGGAACTTTCTATTTAGTTCAGTACTTTCTTGGTTTACATTACTGGAACTTTCTGTTTAGTTCAGTACCTTGTTGGTTTACATTACTGGAACTTTCTATTTAGTTCAGTACCTTCTTGGTTTATATTACTGGAACTTCCTATTTAGTTCAGTACCTTGTTGGTTTACATTACTGGAACTTTCTATTTAGTTCAGTACCTTCTTGGTTTACATTACTGGAACTTCCTATTTAGTTCAGTACCTTCTTGGTTTACATTACTGGAACTTTCTGTTTAGTTCAGTACCTTGTTGGTTTACATTACTGGAACTTTCTATTTAGTTCAGGACCTTCTTGGTTTACATTACTGGAACTTCCTATTTAGTTCAGTACCTTCTTGGTTTACATTACTGGAACTTTCTGTTTAGTTCAGTACCTTGTTGGTTTACATTACTGGAACTTTCTATTTAGTTCAGTACCTTGTTGGTTTACATTACTGGAACTTTCTATTTAGTTCAGTACCTTCTTGGTTTACATTACTGGAACTTTCTATTTAGTTCAGTACCTTCTTGGTTTACATTACTGGAACTTTCTATTTAGTTCAGTACCTTGTTGGTTTACATTACTGGAACTTTCTATTTAGTTCAGTACCTTGTTGGTTTGCATTACTAGAACTTTCTGTTTAGTTCAGTACCTTCTTGGTTTAGTGGAGCTGCAGTGTCTTTGACGCTGTCATTTCATTGTTTTAGATTTTAGGGATCATATTGTTGTTGCATAACATAATAAACTAAGTATACTGCTCCTCCTGCACTGATGTGATCAGAATCTGACAACATTTTCTGGAAAGCTCTCAGAGCTTTCCAGAAAATGATGTCAGCTTCTGGTCTTCTCAGTGTAGGAAGAGAAAGATACATAGTTTATAGGGGTTATCCTACAACTTATTTTGACTTGTACTGTATATTAAAATTCACAACATGCCTCCACTATATTTGGTCTGGATCATGTTAAGGCTTGATCCAGACCTGATTTACTGAATTCTGTAAATTTCTTTATAAACTGGTAATTCATTGGAGATCCTCTATGGAATGCTTAGAGGTTGAAATTCAACTTTATTATACCCTGCCGATGAAGTCGGGAGGGGGATATCGAAATGATGTTTGTCCGTCTATCAGTCCATCCTTCCATCCTTCCATCACAAACTTTGTCCGCTTAACTTCTACAGCTTTCAGTGGATTTTTACGAAACTTTGTTTAAAGTATCAGTATCAAATGTAGATGTGGTCAGGAATCTTTGATACATTACAGTCCTTGGAAATAGCAAAATTTCCTTCACAAAGGCTTGTCCGCTTAACTCCTCCTACATTTTATATTTAATTTTTACGAAACTTGGTCTGCAGTATCAGTATCAAGTGTGGATGTGAATGTGGTCAGGAATTTTCAGTGCGACAAATTTTGTGTGGTTATGGATGGCCCTTGGTAATAGTAAAAATTGGGTGTGCAATATGAGTATGATGTCTACATGTGTACATGTGCATATGGATATGCAGAGTTATAACCCTTGTCGACTTTGAGTTTACCAAAATTCACGGGGGAGGAACTGTTCCATGAAAGAGACTCCTGTTCCGACTTTACGGACGGTTCGCTTGTGATTAAATGTCCAGTTCGTTACCGACTTTAGCCATTTTTTCATTGACAGATGAAGAAAATAGGGTGAGTATTCTATAGATATAATGTTTCTTGAATGGAAGGTCGTTTCTCCGACAGGTAAAAAGGTACACCATGTCACGTTGTCATAAGCTGTAGATCATTATCTAAGTTTACACAGTAAAAATGTCCACGATCACTAGATTTTCACTGAAAAAAAAATTAAAGACTGGTGATACGTCGACATTTTAGAGACCACTTGAGGTTACAGAGTTGAACAGTTTCACCTAGCAGTACAAAAATACCTTGTTTTAGTATTGTATGCAAATTTAGAATGAACAGTCGAAATGTAATCCGCTACAAAGCTATCAAGTTGAACCTAGTGTAAACTCCAGTTCGCTAAAAGTGAAGATCCAGTTCGCTCAACAAGAAAAATCATAGGCTCCAGTTCACTTCACCGAAAATCGTCCATTTATCTTGGCAGTATAATTGACGATTTTAACAACGATATTGTGAGCAATATTGTGGTAATTCGCCCGAGCACAACCACATTTTGTTTAAAATTGTCATATAAGCAACCAGGACCGCTGTGGATACGTTTTGCAATAATTTTGTGACATTAAACTACTGAGTGTAATTTTATATATACATCATGATTCACAATGTCGCAATGTGCCTGATCAAACAATCGTTTTCTCCATCCAATATTTATTACACTAGTCTTTGCTGGCCTGCTTACCAATTTTGCAACAAGCCGTGTGATACTATACATGTTACGTTGCATGGTTTTGAGTTTGAGACGAAGATTCATCAACTTTTAAAGGTGGATAAATCCTTGTGTCAATCTCAGAATTGAGCAGCAAACATTTTATGAATATGGCCTTGGCGGTACAGTTCACATGATAGCCCCGCTAAAGTACTTTGGTAGAAACAAATTGGGGATTGGGCAGACAATTAGTTTTTATGACCTTTTAGTTTCTATAGGATTTTATTAGGATAAATTTTGAGTCATATAATACAAGTTGCTATATATGTAGCTTTTATATATTATAATATATTGGATTTTTGTTTGGGCTGGAGTATATATTAAGTGGGAGCAGACAAGGGGCATATGAGATCCATAAATCTTGGAAACTCTTGTGATACCGGTGACATCAATGTTCATTTAAAAACAAAGCGAACCGATCTGATCAGTAGTGAACTGGCGCATTTTGCATGAATGTTTAGAGCTCAAAATCTTGGTTGTTCGGATCCCTTCGGTTGCTGTTGAACTTAAAATATGCTGAGAGTGATTATATCTTGCCGGATACCCCAGATTTCATTGAAGAAAATATTTATATGGAAGAAAACGAGGCTTACAAAATTACTTTATAAACCATGGGATTTCTGTACAAAATATAGCTTCTGTTAAAACGCATGGCAACTTTACAATTTGTCCCTTTTGTTTAATCTTGTCCTTCAAATGGACAGCGGAGATATAGTTTTATATGAAACGAAACTTATTTGACTCAAATGATGTTAATATGTACCTGCAATCTTCCATTTTTCAACTTTCTGTCAGTAATTTATTCGCTAGCAAACTGTAACAAATCGGTAAAAGAACTGGTTAAAAAGTCGGAACAGGAGTCTCTTTCATGGAACAGTTCCTCCCCCGTGAAATTGCAGGTTTTGGGAAGATATCTTGAGTTGTGATTAAAGAAGTTTAAATGATGTTTGGTGAGTAACATTATTGTGTATGAACACATGTCCACGTCAATACAGTATAACCTGTCTTGAGAATAACCAACCACAAAATTCAGAAATGAAGAAGAATGGATTTTTGTAATTACTTTGTAGTTGTTCTTTTTTATGAAGTTTTTGTAACAAACTGAAATGGACTGTTATAAAAATTATAAAAATAAATTAGTGTTGAAAATCTTCATTGAAGATTTTCAACACTAATTTATTTTTATAATTTTTATAACAGTCCATTTCAGTTTGTTACAAAATGGTTTTAAACACAAATTTATTTTTATTCCTATCTGTCACATTTCAGGTATGCATGAAATTGTTTATTCAGCAATAATCCTAATCTTTTCACAGGGGTCTTATAAAAACATCTCAATCTTTAATGAGTTAGCAATTGAAACCCAATTAAGAGCTTTTAGTACTTTTAATTATGTTAGTATAACCACAATAGACTTTCCAATTCCAGAACAGGTAGAAAGTTTTTGACATGGTTTCAGTCTTCAAAGGGGCGGTCTCTCAAGACCGGTCTATTATGGCATAAAAATACATGTTGGTACCAGGTCACAGTGGTCTCCCATAGCAGGTCCATTATAGAGTAAAACCTATCGGTGCCTGGCAGATGTGGTCTCTCAAGTTTTAATCCTTCTTAGATTTTGAAATACTGTGAGATTTCTTTTCAATACAAACATTTTGTATCGCAACTTGGCTATCAATAACCCAATTTGATTGTTAATTGGTATTGTGATGGACTGTTTTGGAGCAATGTGTTCAAACCAAGGGTCAGTCTTATTTGTTTATCTGCTATTTTTTTGCAGGCGTTATAGCCCTTGTTATGGTTTGAAGTATTGTGCAATTCCTTGTTTTTTTTTGTTTTTTTTTAGGGTTTAACGACACATTAACAGCCAGGGTCATATCATGTCGGCAACAGTTTTATAGGTGGAGGAAGCCAGAGGACCCGCAGAGAACCATCGAGCAACGACGAGCAGCTGTCAGCTCTCCAACATCGTAACTCTGCACCATGGCACAGGCAGGGTTAGATTGGTTGAAGACATGCGCACCTTCGACATGCAGTACGCCGTACACAGCGTCATCGTGCACCCATGCGGGCAATCAGGGTTAAGTGCCTTGCCCAAGGACACAACGCGGGAGCACGAATCAGTCGCTGAAGTGGTCACCCATCCAACTACTAACCTTGCTCAATGTTGCTTAACTTCGGTGATCTGACGAGAACCGGTTACTGCGATGCCACCGTGCCCCCATTCCTCGTCTGTACAAACAATTTATGTCAACACAGGCATCGATAACCCATTTGAATGTTCATAGGAAGGATGATAGACTATAATTAACATAAGTCTTTTGGTCTTATTTGCTAGTTTTTACCAGAGTTATAGCCCTTAATTCAACGTTGAAATGTAGTGAGATTTCTTATCAACCTACTCACAATTGTTTACTACAGGCTTGCACTACAGTGGAAGTCCCTAACTCGGATAAAATACTCTCTATTTTTGTCTTTCCCAAGCAAGTTGGGAAAGAAAAGTGGTGCAAAAGCACCAATAAAAATAAGCCAAAACTGGGTCGAGTGCAACCGGCGCAGACCCAGTACGGGACGCTCTCTCCCAAGTACAACTCCACGACTTCCGTTGCCAGTGCGCATATACCGTCTCTAAAGACTCATTCTTTTTAAAATCCGCTTCGTGTCGAGATGTTTTTGCACGCTTATCAGTGTTCCACCAGCTCGATGTTTGATGATTCCCGATTCATTATACCACAGTGTATCCTTTGTATTCTCAGGAACAGTGTTTTATATATTCTGTTTTCTATTATATGTCCATAATGTATATTTATTTGCTCTCTCTCGAGTCGCGCGCGAATTTCGCGTGCCACGCGGTTCGGACTTAGATTTTTTCACAATTATTGTTAATGCTTTTTTTGCAAAATTTTCTAATTGTGTTAGAGTTAGGTGTCAGCGGGGTACCACTCCTGCAGTGTTTCTTCTTTCTTTTGAGAGTAGTCTTCCTGTTGGGTGGTTCCCGGTCGACCTTCTGGGGTCTTTGTTTCTGTCACCTTTCTCTCTTCTTTGGGGGTGTTCTGTTTTCTCATCTCACTTTCTCTGCTCCTCTCACCTCTATCATGCCCAGGACAATTCCCTGTGGGCAATGTCTGCTGCCAAAGCATGTGGACGATGTACATTCGTCTTGTTCCTCCTGTAATGGGTGTTCGGCCGAGCGGCCGTGTGGTGTCTGTGGAACATGGTCTTCCACCTTCTGGGCGTCAGTAAACCGTGTCGTTCGTTCTCGTGGCCATGCCTCCCGCTCCCGCGGGAAAGGAGAACGTGGTCGTTCGGGGCCTCCCGAGTCGACTTTGTCTGGTGAGAGTTATTCCTCCTCCGTGGGGGATGTGCAGTCTTTTCCTGTGGTGGATACTGCGGGAGCCGTTGAGTGTTCTGGTGTAGAGATGCCTGGTTCCGGGACTACGGTCCCCCTCCAGTCGACATCTGAGGCTGTCACTAGGGTTGTGACTCCTCCTTCGGAGCCGAGCCGGTGTGCTCTCTCCACTATTTCACCAGCCTCAACGACTCTCGACGTATCTACTACTGCTGCTGGCCCGTCTGCTTCGTTATCTGTTTCAGCCGGCCTCGGCTTTTCGCTGCAGGGGACTGCAGGACTGTCCGATACTGTAGACGTGGGATATCGGCCTCAGCCTTCCCTGACTTCAACTTGGCGAAGTCGGAAGGGGCTGCCGGCCGAGCCCATCGCTGTTGTCTCTTCGCCGTCGAGCACCACAGTTGTGTCTTTGGATTCGGATGTTCGTAGTGGAAACACTATGAACTCCGTGGCGTTTCCGTCTACTCACTCTGGTCACACGACCAGTTTTGGGGGGGGACCAACGCCTTTTGTGCAGCCTGGACCTTCTGCCCCGCAGAGGTCCGCGGTGACTCTCATGAGTTCTCGCAATATTGATCCTCGGGGTGCATCGTACCCCTATACACGTCTGCCTTCAGATGTTTCGGCTGCCGCCCGTCGTCCCGCGTCGGGTGTTTTGGAGGATCGTGACCCTTCGCTGGTTAAGAGGGTCAGAGAAGAAGCCACTTTGCCGGTTCGCTCCCCTGTCGAACCGGTCGGTACAGGCAGTGAGCTTAGGGAGGCCCTCTCCTTACTCACTCAGGTTCTTTCTAAGAGCCTTCCTGTTGCTTCCAGCGAGGCTATGGGTGGTTTCCAGGCGCCTCATATGGCGCCGCCTCCCGGGATTGGAAACAGGCCGGTTTCCGATTCCTCTGGTGTCCCGACACCATGGGAGGCGTCGGCTGGTTTGCCCACGATGGGCTATGTGTCTTCCGACTCTGGGGAGGAGTCCGACATGCTTGAGGTCGAGGGCCAGCAGTCTTCGGACTTGGGGGCGGCTCTTGACTTTGTGTTTGGGTTTCTGCCTGAGCTCAAACCTGCTAACCAGCCGACAGTGTCAGCCTGGCCGCGATCATCGGTCGCGCGCCAACAGCCTATGGAGCAACCTGCTTCTGGGCTCCTTCGACCGTGCCAGTCGGTACAGGTGGTTGAGGCTTTTTCAGCATTGGATGCCAAGCTGAATTCCAAGGCTTTGAAGACTTCGTTCTTCACCAGGGTTGACACCTTTTTGCCTCCTGTGCGTTATCGTTCCTACGATTCTGCCAATCCGTCAGTCTGCCAGGCTTTGACGGTTCTGGATCAGGACTCCACTTCCCTCGGCTTTCCAAGCCCAAGTCTGCCGTCATTCCAATGACGACTCTGGAGTCCACGTTGGGCTTATCTAGAGAGATGCTCGGCATGCTTTCTCTCTCAGATCATGTCGTCTCAGCTTTGGCTGCTTATCTGCCTCCAGATAAGTTTGACGAGGTACAGGCTCCTTTGCGTTTGCTGTCCAAGGCGCTTATGCACCTTACTCACATGCATGCCTGTAACACAGCCAATTTGGAATTAGTTCGAAGGGACGCTGTGCTGGACACAGGACGATCCCTTCCCGAGGAGCAGCATGCTACTCTTCGATCTGCTTCTTTGGCAGGTCCGCAACTTTTCCATGGTTCCGTGTCGACGGTCCGGGATGACGTCCTACGTCATTCCAAAGATCAGCTGCTGTTTCGTCAGCTTGATCAGCCTTCTCGGAGAGGCAAGGGCCGTTCCAAGCCTAACAAGTACCCTTCTGCTTCCTCTGTGAAGCAAAAGGCTGGTCCTTCTGCCGCCGCCTCTACTTCTTACTCACGGGGTAAAGGTAGGGGTCGGCAGAATCGAGGGAAGTCTCAGGATTCTTCATTTAGCAGAGGAGGTGGTTTCTCCTCTCGCGGGCCTTGTCGGGGCTCGAAATGAAGGTCCTCACCTCGACTCGTCCCAGGTTGGAGGAAGGATAGCAGAGTCAGCAGACCATTGGACCACCATCACATCCGATCCATGGGTGTTAGATGTTGTTCGGTCCGGGCTGCGCATATCCTTCCGACGGCACCCCACTCTGTCAAGGGTGCCTCTTCCAACCACAGTTCCTTCAGACGTTTTACGTCGGGAACTTTTGTCCACGGAGATTGCCAATCTCCTGGCAAAGGGGGCGATCGAGGTCGTCAAGAATGTTCAGTCAGTGGGTTTCTATTCCCGCCTGTTCTTGTTGCCGAAGAAGGACGGCCGACTCCGACCGGTTATCGATCTGAGTATCCTGAACCAGTCTATCATTGCTCCCAAGTTCAGCATGGAGACTTTCAGGTCGGTCCGCCAATCAATTCACCAGGGAGATTTCGCAGCCAGCATCGACCTGCGAGACGCTTACTTCCACGTTCCGATGCATCGGGCGTCACGGAAGTATCTCAGGTTCGCTTTTCTGGGGCGAGTTTACCAGTTCAAGGCCATGCCTTTCGGCCTCAACCTGGCTCCTTGGGCGTTCACCAGACTGATGTCGCATGTGATAGCGTTCCATCGCACACAGTCCAGGGTGACTACTTCGGCATATCTGGACGATATCCTCCAGAGGCATTCCAATGCTGCCTTACTGGAATCGGATGTCGCCACTCTGTTGTGCTTGCTCACGTCGCTAGGATTCAGAGTCAACGAGGAGAAGTCGGACCTGGTCCCTTCTCAGTCGTTTTGTCATCTGGGGATGTCTTTCCAAACCAAATTCAATTTGGTGGCAGTTCCCCAGGCCAAGGCTGTGATTCTCTCAGCTTTTGCTCTGACTCTGTCCCAGTCCAGGTCCGCGACCGCTCGGAGTTTTCTCCGGCTGATCGGTCTCTGCGGTTCGGTGACGGATCTCATTCTTCTAGGTCGGCTGCGTGTCAGACCTCTCCAACACTTTCTGCTCAGTCGTTGGAGACCGAATGTAGATTATCTGGATCAGGTGCTTCCGTTTCCGGACTCTCTGTATCCTCACCTTCTTCCCTGGACAGATGTTCAGTGGATTACGCAGGGTGTTCCGCTGGACTTACCCACGTCCGATCGCGTTCTGACGGCAGATGCCAGCGATCTCGGATGGGGTGCGACGTTGGATCCTCTCGGTCTTTCCCTACACGGGATGTGGGACCAGGATCAAGCAGCTCTACACATCAACCAGAAGGAGCTTCTTGCTCTTCTTCTGAGTTTCAGGCAGTGGATCCCTCACCTGTCGAATCGCCAGGTCCTTCTACTATCCTACAATTCGACAGTGGTTGCTTACATTCGGAACCAGGGCGGCACGCACTCGCTTCCTATGTACGAGTTAGCTCGGGATCTTTTACTGCTCGCTCAGGATGTCCACGCCGGAGTGGTTGTTCGTCACATTCCCGGTCGTCTGAACGTCCTAGCCGACTCCCTGTCCCGACAGGGCAGGGTTATTTCCACCGAGTGGATGCTTCACAGGGCAGTGTTCCAGTCGCTTTGCGATCTCTGGGGACGTCCCCACATCGACCTCTTTGTGACTCGTTGGAACCATCAGGTGGACACTTTCGTGTCCCCGTGTCCAGATCCTCTGGCTTTTGCCGTGGACGCTCTGTCACTCGATTGGAACGGTCTAGTCGGCTACGCCTTCCCGTCGGTTCCGATTCTTCCTCAGGTTCTCGCCAAAATTCGAACCTGCAGTTGTCGAATCATTCTGATCGCTCCCCTGTCGCCTCAGCGGGTGTGGATCAATCAGCTCCGCTCGCTGATGGCGGCGGTTCCGGCACGTCTCCCACTACGTCGCGACCTTCTTTGTCAAGGTTGCCCGAGGAGGTTTCACGTCGACCCGACTTCATTGTGCCTTCACGCATATCTTTTGTCAGGTCCTGTCTCCTCCGTAGAGGTTTTTCGAGACGAGCAGTGGAGTGCATTTCTTCTTCAAGGAGGCACTCCACTGGTTTAGCTTATGCAGCTAAATGGAAGGTCTTCTGTCGATGGTGTGCTGATCACTCTGTTGATTATGCCAATCCTTCGATTTCACAGATTGCGGAGTTTCTGGTATATCTGTTTGATTCTCGGGGTCTCCAGCCTGTTACCATCAAGGGTTACAGGTCTATGCTTTCAGAGACTTTTTCTTATGTAGGGAAGCGTCGCATCGGCACTAATCCTTACCTCTCCAAGCTTGTTCGGCACTTTTCTTTGAAAAGGCCTCGGACTTTGCAGCTTACTCCACGATGGAATCTTTCGTGGGTGCTGCTTTGCTTGGGGGGGGGGGGGCGCCGTTCGAACCTTTATCCCAGGTGGATATGCATTTTCTCACATATAAGACTGCTTTTCTGATGGCATTTGCTTCGGCCAGACGGGTTAGTGAGCTTCACGCCCTCTCGGTTGACCCGGCCTTTTTTAGGAGCTCTCCCAACAGTGTTACTTTTACCACTGATTGCTCCTTTTTGGCTAAGAATCAGTTACCAGATACTACTACTCCTCCTATCTGTATCAGGGCTCTTCCCTCTGTTGAGGGTACTCGCCCTTTGCTCTGTCCGGTCCGTGCTATTCGCATTTATCTTGATCGGACACGCTTCATACGGAAGGGCAGAAAACGTTTTTTTTCTGTCTCTCATTCCGGGTCGACAGAAGATCTCTCCTCAATCCATTTCTCGATGGATTTGTCTTGCTATTCGTACGGCTTATAGTCATTTAGCAGCTGGCGATTGTATTACCAATCGTATTTCTGCCCACGAGGTGTGGGCACTGTCTACCTCTTGGGCTTATTCTAACTCCGTCAAGTTGTCGGATGTTATGCAGGCAGCCTACTGGAGAAATGCTTCTACTTTCTCCACCTTTTATTTACGCCAGTTGCAGGAGCAGTCGGAGGACCTTTTTGCCCTGGGTCCTCTTTCTTCTGCTCAGGCTGTTGTCTGCCATAGCCATTAGGCTTCTTGAAGGTCAGTTTCAGCCTTGTGCTGTTACTGTCCTTTTTCTGTCTGTGTGTCACACAGGCTCATATGTCTCTTTTCATTGTCCTTTACCAATGATTGCGACATTATGGTTGATAAGCCTTGGGACCTCTTCCTTCTACTTCACGGTTCCAGTGCACTAGGGTTATGTGGGGGTTGGTTATGCGATTCCCTCCAGCCTTTTGTCTATTCAGCCTGTAGTAAACAATTGTGAGTAGGTTGATAAGAAATCTAAATTTTATAGTAAATTTCCTTTCTTATTATACCTACCACAATTGTTTACATGGAGGCCCTCCCGTCTTCTTTACGGGTAAAGAATCTTTCCTCCCCGCTGATCACATAACTCTAACGTTTACGGATTCAAAAAGAATGAGTCTTTAGAGACGGTATATGCGCACTGGCAACGGAAGTCGTGGAGTTGTACTTGGGAGAGAGCGTCCCGTACTGGGTCTGCGCCAGTTGCACTCGACCCAGTTTTGGCTTATTTTTATTGGTGCTTTTGCACCACTTTTCTTTCCCAACTTGCTTGGGAAAGACAAAAATAGAGAGTATTTTATCCGAGTTAGGGACTTCCACTGTAGTGCAAGCCTGTAGTAAACAATTGTGGTAGGTATAATAAGAAAGGAAATTTAGTATAAAATTTAGATTTCTTATCCATACCAGCACCAATAAGCTATTAACTGGTAGAGTGCTGAATTATTTTTGGTCATCAAAATTTGTTCACATATATTTGCCTAGTTACAATTTATGGGAGAGTGCCAATAGGCACTCCCCCATAAATTATAACAAGGCAAATCCTAAGAGACTAAATAATTTCACTTCAACGGTGGTATGAACAACATCCACAAAATATGAAGCCTTTAAGTGCTGGTACTGACACTTCAGAGTAAAGCCCAAATATGGGCTTCCAGCACTCTACCAGTTAATTGAAAATAGAAAAAGTTACAATAAAAGTAAAATCCTCACCCTTTGATTGGATGAGACACTTTCGTACGGGTCATGGAATCCTGGAAAAGTCATGGAATTTTTAAGAAAAATTCAAGGGCCTTGAAAAGTTTAGGAAAATGGGCTGGAAGGGTTAAAGTTTCGGAGAAGTCATGGAACTGGTAACCAGGTTTAAAAGGGATTGATTTTGTGCAAAAATTACACTCGACTTGCACAAAAATTATGCAAAAAATGAAGCTTTTCTGTTTGGGTGTGAACTAACCCGTGGTCGTGGAATGTTTGGAAAGGTTTTGGAAAAGTCATGGAATTTGATTCTCTGAAAAGTGTATGAACCCTGGTGAGAGCTGGCGTAGTTTCTTTTATGTTTACGGCTCCAGCAGCAAACGTTCTGGTCTGATGTCACCACGCAATTATTTCAAATGACTTTGCCTGTTTCGTAATTGCCTCATCAACAGAGTGACCAGCAAGCCACTTCATTTTTCTGGATTTTTCGCATGTGCAGCAGACGGTGTTCCGGATGAAGCGTTGTTTAAATTACAAATCGATTTATGACTTGAACTGAGATGGAATGAGTTTATGTGGTTTATTATACCCCCGCTTCGAAGAAGTGGGGGCTACATAGGAATCGCCCTGTACGTCCGTACGTACGTCCGTCCGTACGTCCGTCCATACGTCTTTCTGACCGGACAAATTCTTGTGTGCGCAACTCCTCCTACATTAATGAACCGATTTTGATGAAACCTTTCAAACATCATCTCTACTAAGTGAACATGTGCATATTCCAAACTTTTTGATCTGCGACAATTTTAACCAGGTTATCTCTCTTGAACTTTGATTTAATATGGGTTTCTACATGAAATTCTTGTGTGCGCAACTCCTCCTACATTTATCAATCAATTTGGACAAAACTTTTCAGACATCATCACTACTAACTGAACATGCGCATATTCCAAGATTTTTGATCTGCGACAATTTTAACCACATTATCTCCCTTTGACTTAGATTTATTGTGTCTTTCCATCCAAACAAATTTTAGTAGTTTTACAGCCTTGAATTGAGCACCCTATGTAACGTTACCAACTAACCCTGTGTAGTTTTACAGCCTTGAATTGAGCACCCTATGTAACGTTACCAACTAACCCTGTGTAGTTTTACAGCCTTGAATTGAGCACCCTTTGTAATGTAACCAACTAACCCTGTGTAGTTTTACAGGTTAGTCAGTGTATCTATTTACGTAGTGTGTGATGATGTTAGTTTACCAGCTAACTCTATGCAAGTGTTAGCCACTCTTCTCTTTCTAGTTATAAATAACATTTTGTGACTAACCCTGCTGTGCATGGCCTCAGTTAGTTATAAATAACATCATCTCTATTTTGTGACTAACTCTGCTGTGCATGGCCTTAGTTAGTTATAAATAACATCATCTCTATTTTGTGGCTAACCCTGCTGTGCATTCATGGCCTTGGTTAGTTATACAGGTTAGTCAGTGTATATATATCACTGTAATATCCACAGGGGTGTAATATATATCACTGTAATATCGACAGGGCTGTAATATATATCACTGTAATATCCACAGGGCAGTAATATATATCACTGTAATATCGACTGGGCTGTAATGGATATCACTGTAATATCGACAGGGCTGTAATATATATCACTGTAATATTGACAGGGCTGTAATATATATCACTGTAATATCCACAGGGCTGGTTAGGGTTAGGGTTAGGCCCTATATCACTGTAATATCCACAGGGCTGTAATATATATCACTGCAATATCCACAGGGCTGTAATATATATCACTGTAATATCCACAGGGTTGTAATATATATCACTGTAATATCCACCGGGCTGTAATATATATCACTGTAATATCCACCGGGCTGTAATATATATCACTGCAATATCCACAGGGCTGTAATATATATCACTGTAATATCCACAGGGCTGTAATATATATCACTGTAATATCCACAGGGCTGAAATATATATCACTAATATCCACAGGGCTGTAATATATATCACTGTAATATCCACAGGGCTGTAATATATATCACTGTAATATCCACAGGGCTGAAATATATATCACTGTAATATCCACAGGGCTGTAATATCCACAGGGCTGTAATATATATCACTGCAATATCCACAGGGCTGTAATATATATCGCTGTAATATCCACAGGGCTGTAATATATATCACTGTAATATCCACAGGGCTGTAATATATATCACTGTAATATCCACAGGGCTGAAATATATATCACTGTAATATCCACAGGGCTGTAATATATATCACTGCAATATCCACAGGGCTGAAATATATATCACTGTAATATCCACAGGGCTGTAATATATATCACTGTAATATCCACAGGGCTGTAATATATATCACTGTAATATCCACAGGGCTGAAATATATATCACTGTAAGATCCACAGGGCTGTAATATATATCACTGCAATATCCACAGGGCTGTAATATATATCACTGTAATATCCACAGGGTTGTAATATATATCACTGTAATATCCACCAGGCTGTAATATATATCACTATAATATCCACCGGGCTGTAATATTTATCACTGCAATATCCACAGGGCTGTAATATATATCACTGTAATAACCACAGGGCTGTAATATATATCACTGTAATATCCACAGGGCTGTAATATATATCACTGTAATATCCACAGGGCTGTAATATATATCACATGACCTTAAACACCAATAAATAAATAAATAAATAAATAGTAATATATATCACTGTAATATCCACAGGGCTGTAATATATATCACTGTAATATCCACAGGGCTGTAATATATATCACTGTAATATCCACAGGGCTGTAATATATATCACTGCAATATCCACAGGGCTGTAATATATATCACTGCAATATCCACAGGGCTGTAATATATATCACTGTAATATCCACAGGGCTGTAATATATATCACTGTAATATCCACAGGGCTGTAATATACATCACTGTAATATCCACAGGGTTGTAATATATATCACTGTAATATCCACAGGGCTGTAATATATATCACTGTAATATCCACATGGCTGAAATATATATCACTGTAATATCCACAGGGCTGTAATATATATCACTGTAAATCCAGAGAATGTTTTTCTTTATTATAGGTTGAATGCATGATCGTGTCCTTATTTTGTACTCCAGAGAATGGAATTCTCATACAAGACAGTTTCTCTCTCTCACAACAGTATAACAAACTAATTGGTGTTGATGTGCCTTATCATTATTTTGTAAAACAGGTAATAATTATTTATAAATATTGTCATCTCATTGGATGATACAGTGGATATCTCTTAACCCTTTATCTAACATGGAAAGCAGACGACACTTACCAGGGACTGATCAGGACTATTTAAAATACGCTCTAGCCTCGTCAATTTATAGGCCAGATTTCAATTTACGGAGTCACACTGCTGTTTGTAACACACACTGCAAGTATGTAATAACTCTCATCATTTTCATTTAGTACACTATAGCAAACATTAATCTTCACTGTGGTTTCTGATCAAGTCTTGGCTGCCTATTTAGGCAGCCAAGACTTATCAGAAACCACAGTGAAGATTAATGCTTGGTAATTAAGACTTGAAGTATTAACTTAAGCACTCTACAACAATGATAAATGATAATCATATATATAATACATGTAAGAGTGTCTCTCTCGATTATCCATCGAAAGAATATCAAAATATGATCTGAGAAGTTACGTGCCAACTGAGAAGTCTATTTCTGAGATTATGAGCCAGGTCCTGATGTTTCAGAACCAAATACGCACTGGCGCATGCCCAGGTCGGTCCCTGACTTACAAAAATAAAGTCTTGAATAACTGATTCTGTTTATTTTTAGCTCAACTTGACAAAGTCAAGCTGAGCTATTGCCATCACTTCTCGTCCGTCGATATACGTATGTACATAAGTACGTCCACAATTTCCTTTGGCACACCACACAGGTCGCATTTATGATCAGATAGCTTTGAAACTTGGTATGCTTGTTTGGGGGTGACCTCTTGATGGAGCTATCAATTTTCTTCAATTTCCGTTACAAAATGTTGCCGTGGCCAACATTCTTAGAACTTAGTTTAGTCAGACCTCACTATTTCCCTTTGGCACACCCTACAGGGCACATTTATGATCGGATCGCTTTGAAACCTGGCATGCTTGTTTGGGGTGACCTCTAGATGGGAGCTATCGATTTTCTTCCATTTCCGTCAAAAAATGTTGCTATGACCAACGTTCTTGGAACTTAGTTCAGTCAGACCTCAATATTTCCCTTTGGCACACCCTGCAGGGCACATTTATGATTGGATTGCTTTGAAACCTGGTATGCTTGTTTGAGGTGACCTCTAGATGGGAGCTATCAATTTTCTTCATTTTCCATTAAAAAATGTTTCTGCAGCCAACGTTCTTAGAACTTAGTTTAGTCAGACCTCAATATTTCCCTTTGGCACACCCAACAGGGCACATTTGTGATTGGATTGCTTTGAAACCTGGCATGCTTGTTTGGGGTGACCTCTAGATGGGAGCTATTGATTTTCTTATATTTCCGTCAAAAAATGTTGCTGTGACCAACGTTCTTAGAACTTAGTTTAGTCAGACCTCAATATTTCCCTTTGGCACACCCTACAGGGCACATTTATGATTGGATTGCTTTGAAACCTGGCATGCCTGTTTGGAGTGATCTCTAGATGGGAGCTACCAATTTTCTTCCATTTTCATCAAAAAATGTTGCCGTTGCCAACGTTCTTATAACTTAGTTCAGTCAGACCTCAATATTTCCTTTTGGCACACCCTACAGGGCACATTTATGATCGGATTGCTTTGAAACCTGACATGCTTGTTTGGGGTGACCTGTAGATGGGAGCTATCAATTTTCTTCCATTTCCGTTCGTCCAAAAATGTTGCCGCTGGCAACAATCTTTGAACTTAGTTTAGTCAGGCATCAATATATTCCTTTGGCATGCCCTACAGGGCACATTTATGATCAGATCGGTTTGAAACATTGTATGCTTATTTGGGGTTACCGCTAGATGGGAGCTATCGATTTTCTTTGATTTCCGTCAAAAAATGTTGCCACTGACGTTCGATGAACTTAGTGAAAACTTAGTGCAGTTAAGCATCAACATTTCCCTTTACATACCCTGCAGGGCAAATTTATGATTGGATGGCTTGCAAACTTGGTGTGCCCGTGTGGGGTGACATCTATATGGGAGCTGTCGATTTTTAGCTCACCTGATTTTCAGTCAGTAGAGCTATAGTGATCGCTCACCGTCCGTCGTCCGTGAATATGGTGTTTGCGTCTTCTCCTCCCAAACCATTGAACCAATTTAATTGATGTTTGAGATAATAGTTTGTTTTGACATCGCAATTTGATTTTGTTCAAATCAAGTTGCCTCGCCCCTCAGTAGGGCCATACTTAAAAAGTGTGCCTAAATCTTAAAAAGTCTTCTTGTCAACCAGCAGTAACTGAGTTCAAAATGAGGCAAGAATTTTCGCCCCGCCCAAAATTTCTATTTTCCAATCCGATAGGCAGATTTCAACCAAATTTGATATGAGGGCTTATTGGGTCAAAAGTACTTAATTTATAGCAAAACTTTTTTTCCCGTTGCCCCATGGGAACCGCATTAGCTAAAAATGGAAAAAATTAAAATGCCCATATCTCCAAAACTGCACAGCACTGAGAATTCTTATTTGGTTTGAAGCTTCCTTAGGACCAACAGAATGGAATGGTCCAAAAAAATGCTATCAGTTTTATCATGGGATACTTGTTGGGGACTTTAAAAAAGTACTGAGTCAGCATTGTTTAACACTGTGGGTAATGGGGGAAAACATTTAAGACTACTTTTCTCCCCAACCACTGCTCCAAAAGCTTTCAAATTTCACATATAACATCTTTAAAAGATTGTTTCACATGTTTACTGAAATCAAATCCCTGGGTCCATATTTGGGCTCTTTGAGCCCAAATGTTTACATTAGTGCAGTATGAGGGATATTCTTTAAATATCTTCTTCAGATCTACCAATCAGAATCTTTTGATATATATCAAAACCTTAAGGGAGTGAGTCTCAAGTTTGTTCAAGCCAGGTCCCTGGGCTCATATTTGTGCTCCCTGTGGGAGCCCGAATTATAACTTAGTTCAATATGAGGAATTTTTCTTTAAAAATCTTCTTCAAGATTCAGCAGTCAAAATGTTTAGATATTTGGCATGCAGCATCCTTAGGGAGGGGGGGGGGGGAGTTTCAAGTTTGTTCAAGCCAGGTCCCTGGGTTCATAATTTTGCTCACTGTGGGAGCCCGAATTATAACTTAGTTCAAAATGAGGAATTTTCTTTAAAAATCTTCTTCTTCAGACCCAACAGTCAGAATGTTTTGATATTTGGTATGCAGCATCCTTAGGGGGGTGAGATTTAAGTTTGTTCAAGCCATGTCCCTAGGTCCATATTTGGGCTTACTGTGGGAGCTAGAATTGTAACTTGCAATTGGTTCAAAATGAGGAATTTTCTTTAAAAATCTTCTTCAGATCCAACAGTCGGAATGTTTTATTGTTTGGTATGCAGCATCCTTGGGGGGTGAGATTCAAGTTTATTGGATCCAAGTCCCTGGGTTCATATTTGGGCTCACTGTGGGAGCCCGAATTATAACTTACTTCAATATAAGGAATTTTTCTTTAAAAATCTTCTTCTTCAGATTCAGCATTCGGAATGTTTTGATATTGGACATGCAGCAGCCTTAGGGGGGTGAGATTCCAGTTTGTTCAAGCCAAGTCCCTGGGTTTATATTTGGGCTCACTGTGGGAGCAGCATCCTGTGGGAGCCCAAAAAATTGGGCCAGGCAATCAAAACTTTCCAACAACCTTTTGGATGAGAAAAATATTTTGATTTAAAGTTAGTCTGCAACAAGCTTTTAGGAACTACAACATTTCACTGATTCCTTTTGACCAGTAAACAGGGCTTATATTTCAAAACCTTTAGCATAGTCTAGAGATTGTATTAATAAAGGGATTTCATTGTAACTTTGTAGGATGCCTCTCTGTAATGTCCAGATGAAAACTTCCTCTTTTGGTTTTAACCTGTCAACGATGATGGCTGCCCGAGCCCAAAACCTGAAAACCTTTAGCACAGTCTACAGGTCGTATTTATGGAGGGATTTCATTGTAACTTGGTAAGATGGCTCCATATAATGTTTAGAAAAGAACGTCCCCTTTTGGTCATGTTAGGTCAACTGTGATTGCTGCAGGGGCCCAGAAGCCCAAAAGCAAATAGCTCAGTCTACAGGTCGTATTTATGAAGGGATTTCATTGTAACTTGGTAGAATGACTCCAGATAATGTCTAGATGAGGACGCCTCTTTTGGTTGCAATCGGTGAACTGTGATGGCTACACAGGCTCAAAGCCCGGAAACCTTTAGCATAGTCTACAGGCTATAATTATGAAGGGATTTCATTGTAACTTGATAGGATGACTCGTTTTGGAATAATTTTACTGCAACTTGGTAACTTTGGTTGACCTTTGTTAACTGTGAGGGAGGGATACTAGGCCCGTAACGCTACACCGATGCATCGGTGCATCGCGATACACTCTCCCCGAGATACGCGTATCGGTTGGGAAGTGCCATATCATGGAATCGCAATGTGGTTGGATTGGTAATGGTCGCTTGATTAAATGATTACATACATGACAGTCTATCACTTCTTCTTATCCCGTACTGACTCGTGTCAAAGCCCAGGGGGTGCTTGCAGTGGATAAATTGCATGCAAAGTGTTGGGGGGGGGGGGGGGGGGACTTTGTGACGAGTAATAGTGCAGGGTTCGACATTAACGTTCTTATGCACCCGACACTTCGGTCTAGTCGCTTCAAAAATTACTAGCCCAGACCTGATTTGTACTTGCCCTGACCCAGTCCACGGAATTAGAGAAAAATGGGGACATGACCAGCGACGGTAAAAAAATTATATCGTACATTCGTTTAACTTTCGCAATCGCACCACAATTTATTTTTATTATAAACTATCGGTAAACTCAACTTTGCTTACTGGTACAGTCCTTCGATTTTGAAAAACCAGGTGTGCATGTAGTTGCTCGCTGCTTTTGGGACTTGGGCGCGCACTTTTCGTGAGGCATGCTACATATAACATTCAGAAAATGAGCGTGAAACGATACATGTAATTACTATCATTTCACGTCCATTTCCTGATGTATAGTGCCCCCCCCCCCCCCCCCCCCCAAAGTGTGTCTTGTAAGTTGTAAGTCAATAATCCTATTTCCAGATGTAATATTATCATGCATTGATTTTGTCCATAAAGATATTTAAAAAAACTCACCTTGACATTTTGTTTCCCATTTCATGAAATTGTCACTTGCCGTTTCAGCCGCCACATTTTCAAGAAAAAGTACTGTGTAAAGACTGAGATTTGTACAAGTCCAATAAAACCGTGCACATAAGTTTCAGGTTCAAATAGATTTCGAGAAGTTAATTTTCCCAGCGAATTATCGAATCATAAGAGAATATTATTGTAATCCATTTGCACACAAGAAATCACGATAATTCACAGTATATTCCAGATTCAAAATGGAATTTCCCGCCCTCTCTGACAGTCACACTGACACAGTTGAAACTTGATGACGTCACTCTGATTGACATATTGGACACACCTATGATGCTGTCTTTCATTCTCTGCATAACAAATTATAAGCTATGAGTCATGACGTCACAAGTTTCCGTGTTTCATTCAGCATGCAGATACGAGTCGACTCGAGTAGATCCCTTCTTCACAGTTGTGACAGGAGATAACTCGACGATTTTATCATCACAGTATGTTTCGACATGATAATAGAAAGAGATAGAGTCGGATCGGCACACAAATATATTATATTTGTGTGCCAATCTGACTCTATCTTTTTCGGTCTTGCTGCAATAACAAAATCATTTTTCAATTAATCAGTTATTGCCCTAGAAAAATGAGGACGACCAGTCGGGCAAGTTTGACAGAGAAACAGCACGACCGGACCAAAATCTACTAGACAATGTCGGTCGGACGTGGGTTAGTGTCGAACCCTGTAGTGCTTGCAAGTCACGTTTGGATGAGTCAGAAATAAGACAAGTAAGTATCCACTGGGTATGTTACGTTTCTTACTTTCTTTGGAAACCGCCTACCAATTATATAGAATTTGCTTTAAAAATTCTCATAATTATCTTGTACATACGTTTCTTTTTCAGATTTTGGGTTTTAATCCTCAATTTAATGAATAAAACAAACAGAAAACCATGCGGTGTTGTTTTCATTTTTTTTTTTGTACAATTGTGTACAGGTTACTCTTGAAGCCAGAAATGGACATAACTATGTCAATCAACACTGCAAACCACCCCCTTGAAAACAGACAAACACAGTCTGTTTAAAAATAGCTAGTTTTTAAATATGTACATTTATTACGAATAAAACAAAATATAGCTTCACACAAAATCAATAAAAAAATCATAATATGAAGACCAGATAAAATTTACACAGCAGAATATGAATAACAAAATAGTTGCCTCCCTTGGCAACATTTGAAAAATTGATTTTAAACTGAAAGTCATAACTTCACATGCAGCAGAGCATGATGAAATGATAAATGAGCATGTTTTATTGAAACAATAAGTCATAACTCATATCCCTGGTTATATTGTTATATAATTCTCAAATACCAGAGTTGTAATTATTTTTTATTAGTCGAGTTGTGACGAAGTCAAACTCGACTTATAGTTTGGTGAATGGCGGGCGGGGCGTAAACAATTGGTTTCCGGATGATAACTTGATAGTGGTTCAACTCACATTCATTAAACTTCATACGTAGGTTGGTCTTGGTGGGAGGAAGAACCCTATTGATTTTGGACATGCTACGTTGAAGGTCAGGGTCACAGTGACCTTGAACGTAGTAAATCTTAAACAATTGGTTTCTGGATGATAACTTGATAATGGTTCAACTCACATTCATGAAACTTCATAGGTAGATTGGCCTTGGTGAGGGGAAGAACCCTATTGATTTTGGACTCGCTACGTCAAAGGTCAGGGTCAACGTGACCTTGAACATAGTAAATCGCAACAATTCCTTTCCGGATGATAACTTGATAGTAGTTCAACCTACATTCATGAAACTTCATAGGTGGGTTGGCCTTGGTGCGAGGAAGAACTCTATTGATCTTGGACTCACCAGATCAAAGGTCAAGGTCACAGTGACCTTTAACATAGTATATCGCAACAATTGGTTTCCGGATGATAACTTGATAGTGGTTCAACCTAGAGTCATGAAACTTCATAGGTGTGTTGGCCTTGGTGCGAGGAAGAACCCTATTGATCAAAACTTTAAGGTTGACTAACAAACTTTAACCACAAACTTTAACCAAAACTCCAAATGTTAACAGACGGACAGACGAAAGTCGTGACTAAACAGGAAAAAAAAAATAACACTTGAGCTTTCAGTAAAAAACTATAACCACAAACTTTAACCAAAACTCTAAATGTTAACAGATGGACAGATGGATGGATGGACAGTCGGACCAATGGACGAAAGTCATGACTATAGCCCTCACTGTAAATAGTCGGGCTAATGAGTGACTAAACTTGTCTTCATGACTATGTGGCAGTCAAAATATAGCTCTAGTTGTTGACACTGATCATAAACATCAAATAGTAAACAAATAAATTATCTGTTATCAAAATGTATTAATAACTCATAGTTTGGAAGAAGATGAGTGGAATAAACAAGATGCTATGTCTGATATTTCCATACAGGATTTGACATGTTTGGGATAAAGAAAAATAGTTTTTTTTTATTAAATCACATATTCACTGAAGATGTCTGTATAAAATATCTTGAGATGTTTTGACAAATTTTGTTTGAGGGATGTTTTGATCAGCACCCCTTCCTTAGTAACCATTGTCTTGCCAACAACTGTTTGCCTTTATGGATAATCTAGTCATCTGCGAAGATGGTGATGCTGAGGCTGATTAAAAAGAATTTCTTGTTTACAGTTAAAATTAGAAGTCCTGTCATGAAATGCGTGCAAATAGCATGTCGATCTGCACGTTAATCTACGCGTTATGACCATAGTAAGGCCATCAAATTCTGTACATATGGCCTGTGCACAAGCAAAAAAAGTTTCAGCCAATGGACCTCCGGGTAACCCGGAGGGCCATTGGCACAAACATTGCCTGTGTTTGCTATGAGTAACCAGGAGAACCTGCCATGCTTTGGATGCCATTCGATATGGCGATTGTGCGCAATTCCTATGTGCAGTTAAGCCCAGATAAGTGCACAGTTCGTGACAGGACTTCTAGTGTTAACTATCATGTAATTTCCCCTTTATTTTATGATGAGCAAAGGAGGCTTTTTTTTTTAACTCCTTGCACGCAGCTGGCAGATATTCCTGCCCAGGACAGGATTTCTTTTGCTACGGAAATAAGTATCATTTTGGCACATATGATTAAAGTTTACCTGTATAAATTGCATGAAGTTTTTCACCAATGATGAGTTAAATACAGGGGAATTTTTAGTTGAGTTGTGACGAAGTCAAACTCGACCTATAGTTTGATGGATGGATGGCAGGCAGACGGGAGGGCGTGAACAATTGGTTCCCGGACAAAAACTTGAAAATGGTTTGACCCATATTTATGAAACTTCAGAGGTAGTTTGTCATCAGTGAGAGGAAAAACCCAATTTATTTTGGACTCGCAATGTCAAAGGTCAAGGTCACCGTGACCTTGAACATAGTAAATCGTAAACAGTTGGTTTCCGGATGATAACTTGATAATGGTTCAACCCACATTCATGAACCTTCATAGGTAGGTTGTCCTTGATGAGAGGAAGAACACTTTGGATATTGGATTTGCTAGGTGAAAGGTCAAGGACACAGTGACCTTGAAAATAGTAAATCGTAAACAATTGGTTTCCAGATGATAACAACTTGGCAATAGTTCAACCCACATTCGTGAAACTTCATATATTGGTTGGCCCTTGGTGAGAGGAAGAACCCTACTAGATCTATTTTGGACTCGCTAGATGAAATGTCAAGGTTGACCCTAAACATAGTAAATCGTAAACAATTGGTTTCCGGATAATAACTTGATAATGGTTTGACCCACATTCATGAAACTTCATAGGTAGGTTGGTCCAGGTGATTGGGAGACCCCCTATTTATTTTGGACTTGCCAGGTCAAAGGTCAAGGTCCCAGTGACCTTGAAAATAATAAATCGTAAACAATTGGTTTCCATATGATAATTTGACAATGGTTCCACCCACCTTCGTGAAACTTCATAGGTAGGTTGGCACTGGTGCAAGAAAGAGCTCTTTTTATTTTGATATTACTAGGTCAAAAGTCAAGGTCACAGTGACCCTTCACATAGTAAATTGTAAACAGTTGGTTTCTGGACGATAAGTTGATAATGATTAAACCCACTTTTGTGCTGTCACACAACTCGACGTTGGATCAGTCATCCTATCGGCATTTTTCATCAAATCTAGTCATGGCTGCTTAATAGCAGCCATGACTAGATTTGCTAAAAAATATTTTAAAAATACAAAGTGGGTTAAGAGTTAATCCACAAAACACTCCTGAAAACAGTTGGAATTATTTACTTATATTCTTACACTATTCTGTGGAAACACAAATTTTTTCAGCATTTAAAATTCCCAATACTTGAGTTACAAATTTAACAAACTCTATATACTTCATTAAATGTTTAGTTCTATAAGTGCAAAATAGTACCTTAGACCTGTGAAGAGGTTTTCAGGTTGAAAAAAAGGGAGTGATGCGTCAGATTTTTAATGCCAAGGGAACGGTCACGATTAGTATTGTACATAAGTATGTGACCTTAAACCCCAATAAATAAATAAATAAATGGCGAGGGAGGTGCCTGAGTAAGAATTATTTTTTTAATAGCCAAAACGAAGCTGTGTATGAAATCAAAGAAAACCTTTCAGCACCCAATTTCAGGATCCAAACAAGGATTCAATATTAACATTGCATAAGTGACGGTTGGAAATCAATTAATTTTGTTGGTGTTTTTGTCTGTTTGTTAAATAAAAACAGATGATTAAGAATTTTGTATTGCGCTGTTTTGTTTTTTTTTGGGGAGTTTAAGTGATTGCTTTTTGTCTGCCGTCCATCCATTTGTCTGTCGTCCATCCATCTGGCATGAACTTTATATTATCAACTTCTCATAAACCACTGGGCTGAATTAAACCAAATTTGATGTGCATGTTTCTTATCATATGTCAATTCAAGTTTGTTCAAATAAAGTTGCCACACCCACAGGGGGCACCACAAGGTGCATTACTCTGATAATAATTGCGCTCCCTGTAGGAGCCCGAATTTTAACTTTGTGCAATATGAAGAAATTTCTTTAAAAATCTTCTTATTCAGATCCACCAGTCAGAATGCTTTCATATTTGGTATACAACATCTCTAGGGGTTCAGATTCAAGTTTGTTCAAATCAGGTCCCTGGGTTAATATTTGGGCTCTCTGTTGGAGAGGGGGGGGTTGGTGGGGTGACTGCAGTGACATAACAACTTTTGGACATTTGACAGTGCTTGTCTACAGCTAATAGAATTGGAAGCAGTCAGGAAGACCTATGATAATAATCATCTGACATTGACACCAGATTTATGAATAATTTCCTGACTTCATTCCTCTATAGTGTTGATGAACTATGACTAACTGAATGGTACCCAAAATAGTTCTTTGAATAACTTTGTCAGATGAGTGATTAACTCTTTGCAAGAATGCTGCTGGCGGGTATTCCTGCCCAGCACAGGGTTTCTCTTGTCACTGAAAACAATATAATTTGGGCACATCTTATCACATTTTCCCCCTATAAATTGAATGGATTTTTTCATCAATGATTTCTTATGTTATATTTTAATTAATTTTTTATCAAATCTACTCATGGCTGCTTCATAGCGGCCATGACTAGCTTTGATGAAAAATATCTTAAAAATACTCAGCAGGTTAAGAGTTAAGGCCCCTGGGGACCTCTTGTTTTGAGGAGGGAGGGACAAACTGTACGTGAAAAAGCATCATAGTGATTGGGGAAAAACAGTAATAAAACTTCCCTTCTGCATCCATTTTTAACTGGTAGAGTGCTAGGAGCCACTATCAGGGCTTTGATAGGAAGAGCAGGTACCCCAGCCTAAAGGTGTCATATTCTGTGGATGTGCTTCTTTTCATGTTAGAAGTGAAATTCCTTAGTCTGTATTGGTTTGCCTTGTTTCAGTTTATGGGAGAGTGCCTCTTGGCACTCTCCCATAAATTGTAACAAGGAAAAGACATGTGAACAAATTTTAATGACCAAAAATAACTTAGCACTCTACCAGTTAAGCCATCGGAGTTTGAGAAAGATTGTTTTTACATGGCCTTAGTTAACTTAGTTGATAAACTCTTTATAAAATGGAAACTCATTTGTTATCCTCCATTTATGAAATAAGTTTTTTTTTCTGAATCATTTTTAGTCCGATAATGTTCCAGAAGAGACGAGCACAGAAGATCTTCCTGTGAATGTTATCCAGCCAGAACCAGTAATTCGTACTAACATGATCGCTAGACGAATCATGAGAGATTTTATTGGATTAGAGAATACTGACAAACATACAAGGAATGCTATGATGAACTTTAGTTATTATCTTTCTATTGGTAACATGGATGAAGCATTTAAGTCTATCAAATTAATAAAAAGGTAAGTCTTTGTTAACTAATTACCCAAAATGGCAGTACAGTACAACCTGTCTTGAGAGACCGCCCTTTGGGCCACACAAAAGTGGTCTCTCAAGACAGGTGGTCTCTCATAACAGGTTTCAGGTTTTCTCAAGTCAGTGAAGAACCAACCACAAAATTCAGAAATGGAGAAGAATAATTACTTTGTCGTTGTTCTTTTTTATGAAGTTTTTGTAACAAATTGAAATGAACTGTTATAAAAATTATAAAAATAAATTAGTGTTGAAAATCTTCCTTGAAGATTTTCAACACTAATTTATTTTTATAATTTTTATAACAGTCCATTTCAATTTGTTACAAAAAGATTTTCAACACAAATTTATTTTCATTCCTATCTGTCACATTTAAGGTATGTATGAAATTGTTTATTCAGCAATAATCCTAATCTTTTCACAGGGGTCTTATAAGAACATCTCAATATGTAATGAGTTAGCAATTGAAACCCAATTAAGAGCTTTTAATACCTTTAATTATGTTAGTATAACCACAATGAATTTTCTAATTCCACAACAGGTAAAAAGTTTTTGTCATGGTTTCAGTCTTCAAAGGGGTGGTCTCTCAAGACAGGTCCATTATGGCATAAAAATACAAGTTGGTACCAGATCACAGTGGTCTCTCAAGTCAGGTGGTCTCTCAAGACAGGTGGTCTCCCATAGCAGGTCCATTATAGAGTAAAACCAATTGGTGCCTGGCAGATGTGGTCTCACAAGACAGGTGGTCTCTCAAGACAGTGGTCTCTCAAGACAGGTTTTACTGTACATGTATGATCAGGGTTCATATGGATTCCAGAAAGGTCCTTAAAATTGTAATTCCAATTCCAGACCTCCAAATCCAGAAATAAAAATGAGTACTGGTATCCCACAATATATTTCACCTGATTATCTTCCCTTGTGGGGGAAGATAAACCAGTTTAACTTCCCACCCTTGAGGGACAAACTTTTTTTCCTTTCATATGTTGATACAGGAGTTTATCCCTCAGGGGTGGGAAGTTAAACTGGTTTCTCCCTCAGGGGTGGGAAGTTAAACTGGTTTATCTTCCCCCCCCCCCCCCTGTGGGGGAAGATAAACCAGTTTAACTTCCCACCTCTGAGGGATGCCCCACACGGCATATCTAGCTAATTTTCTAACCCCACCCCCTCCAACACACACATACGTGAACTTTTTTTCCTTTCATATGTTGATACAGGAGTATTTGGTGGTATCAGAAATCAACAAGGGCACAATGGGAAATTTGTTTGGTCAAGGTTAGAGATGGGTACAGATTTGGGCAATTTTTTTTCTCAACCTGCCTCAAACATCGATTCTGGATTGTAAATAGCCCATTTAATGCATAAATTGACAACATTTGGAGGGGAGATATTTTAAAAATAATGTGCCCTTCATATCTTCTCCCGATTAGAAAAGCAAATCACAGAAATTTTTTCAGTTTGGATAGAATTTATGTAAAACTTCAGACAACAAATATGAACAAGCAGGGGGGCGCGGTGGCTCAGTAGGTAGAGGTGCAGGCTGCAAGCCGAGAGGTCCTTGGTTCGAATCCCACCTGCGGCAACCGCGTTGTGTCCTTGGGCAAGACACTTCACCCCGCTTGCCTACATGGGGGCACGATGACGCTGTGTACTAAGGCGTACTGCACGTCGATGGTGCACCTGTCTTCAACCAATCTAACCCTGCCTGTGCCGCAGTGCAGAGTTCAGAGTTACGATGTTTGGGAGCTGACAGCTGCTCGTCGTTGCTCGGTGGTTCTCTCCGGGTACTCCGGCTTCCTCCACCCATAAAACTGTCACCGACATGATATGACCCTGGCTGTTAATGTGTCGTTAAAACCCAAATAAAAAAAAAAAAAAAATGAACAAGCAGGTACTGGCAATACTGACCAAAGCACTTGATTTCTTCTATACAAACATAGCTTATCTATTGCTTACTGGTGGCATTCAGGGGTCTATTCTGTTGAGAAAATTTGAGGGGGAGGGGGGTGATTTGGGAAGATTACCAAAAACAACAGTCAAATGATACTTCTCTTGGAACTTTTTGTTTTTACCTAACATTTGACAATAACTGCCAGTTTTGCAAACCAGTGATTACCTGAAGCGGCTTAATATGAAAGTTATGACAATGTCAAGATAAGCCATATTAATTATGCTGCATTTTCCTAGGTTTTTGTGATTCAGTTTACTTAAATTGTGCAGATTAGCGGCTTAACAAAGTAAAAATCTGTTTTTAAGGCCCTCCCACATGGTCCTTGGGCTGCTGCATGTTCTCTTTTTATAACCAATGCAAAGTTGAAAAAGTAAAAATATTTTAGCCGAGTTAATAAAATTGATAAATTTGTCCCTTCTGTGAAAAAAGTCTTTGCAATTCTTTAGCATTGCAAAGCCTACTTGCACTCAAGGGATGAAATACACCACCACCCATGCTAATACTCTCTTCAGCTAATAGGAGTTTGGTATTTAGCCTTATGAACAGAATATACAGGTCAGGTTCAATTTTGACATTCATTTGATATTATATTGAAGAGTTATTGCCCTTTATTGACTTAGAATTTTTGATTTCAAGTTTCCAGATGACAAATTCCTTTATATTCAACACATCAAATCTGAATTTTCTACATATTATGAAAAGAAAATACAGGTCACATTTGCTTTTGGATGTATATTCGATATTCAATTATGGAGTTATTGCCCTTTATTGAATTAGAATATCAGATATTTCAACTTTATATTGAGCACATCTAATCTGAATTTGATATGTTGAACTGAAAATACAGGCCAGGTTCGACATTTATTGGAAACACTATTTTGGAGTTACTGCCCTTTATTTACTTTGAATTTAATACAGTGGAACCCTGTTAATTAAATAGCCACTTTGCCAATGAAAATTATTCAATTAACAGGTGTATTCAATTAACAGGGGTTGTGTCACTTTCCTGTATTCTAGAGATAAACTTAGCATTTATTCCATTATATCTTGTTTGACAGAGCTCCTTGAGCTCTGTCAAACAAGATATAATAGATTAAATGCCTGTAATGGATGTACTGAGACCAAATAGGTCTATAAACAAAGGAAAACTGGGGAGAGTCAGGGTAATTTCTTGACAGATTACAAGATTTTTAATTCAATTAACAGGAGTTTACTCTATAACCCATATTCAGTCAACAGGTCAAATCTGTACTGGAGGTATGGTAAATGGTTTTGTGTTGGGAAATTATATTCAATTAACAGGTTTTTCAGTTAAGAGATATCCAATTAAGTGAGCTCCACTGTATATTTCAGGTTTCTGAATTATAACTGTATTATATTCAATGCAGCTACTACGCCCATATGTAAAAAGGGACATATTATGTTATGTAATTGTCAATCCACCTCCCTGTCCATCCATTCATCCAATCACTCTAGGTTTCCAAATAAAATATTTCTCAAGAATAAGATCAGTTGAGATGTATGGCTGTCACGACTTATTAATTTAGGAATCGATTAATTGTCGCAAATAGTCGATAATTATTAATTACTAAGTCGATAAAAATGAAGTTCAAGTCAGTTGACCTCCCTCAAGTAAACAACGAAGATGGTCCTCTTTTAGGTACATTCAAAGCTTTGATGTTCTGAACTTTTGAACCGTCAGTGTTATAATCAAGACCGGTCGTCAGTTACAAACTTCGAAAGTTCGCAACTGCTGATCAGTCTTGATTATTACACTGATGGTTCAGAAGTTCAGAACATTGAAGATTTGAATGTACCTAAAAGAAAAATGCTTCTAATGACTTCTTGAGGTTTAACATCGATGTTCTTGGCCTTTTACCTTTAGAAACAATAGTATTTTTATACTGTACCAATGACCCAGACTTAGCTGGTGCTAACTCCAACAAAACCAGGGCCAAACACAAATTTTGCCCCCCAATCCCCAAAATTTGCATCCAAAACAAAAAGAAATCATGTCCTAAAGGACCTCCATAGTACGCCTCTACTGCGCATGCGCAGTGACGCAGTCGTCCCGAAATTGGCGCCAATTATCATTCTCTGTTTGGCCCTTCATCAGTCAACATCTCACTGATCTTTGTGCTTGTAAATCTCAGTTTAAAGGATGCCAGACACGTAATTTTTGGAGAAAATGTGATTCTAAGGAGGATAGAAGGAGGAGAGGAAAAAGAAGTGGCAAAAAATAATCAGGGCTGTACTTAAAATTTTTTGATGAAATTATGTTAAGTTGCCTATTTTCGAGGCATGGGCCTCTTGTTGTCATTCTTGCTAATTGTTGCACTGCTTATTCAGTGTTTCCTCTCCCCTAGCCTTCTAAAGTCCCCCCTGGCAATTCTCCCATGCTTTTGGCATATTTTTGAGAAATTTCATTTCTAAAATTTCCTGGGAGAGTTTCTTGGTTACAGAATGTTTTCTGTTATTTTCCCCATAGTTACGTTTTCACCCATGGGTGTATAACGTTTGTGTTCTGCATCTTCCATCTGATGTTCTACAGATTCTCCCCTGGGAGTCTCTGTTTTGCATCAGATAGAGTGTAATTGATGACTGATTCCGGGCCAGTTTTTTCAGTGCCTGGAGTCATGTTTTCTAGTGTGTTTACACTGTTTGTTTTCATTGGCAACAGCCTTTTTTGAGGGGGGCTGTTTGCCTTTGTGGTAGTTTATCTCATTATAAGATACATTTATATTATCCGAAAGTGTCTCATTAATTATTTTATATAAATTTAAAATTTTTGACCACACTTTGCCATCGGATCCATCGGGGCTCAACGTTACTTTTCAGCAACTTGGGCTTCTCTGAAAAAATATTTTTTCAAAATTATTTTGTTTTGCAATTGTTTTTTCATTTATTAATGGATCATGTTATTATGTATCTTTGTGTCAGGGGTTTTTGCGAGTAACTAGGACTTATTGTTGTTCTTTCACAATGAAGGGACATTGTTCAAATTGTAATAGGAAGAAATCTTCCTCTGACTTTCATGATCATTGTATTAATTGTAGTCAGTGTTCTCGCATTAATCCCTGTCCTATATGTGAACATTGGGATGAGAAACATTGGAAACGTGTGTCACGATATGTTGTTTCTGGAGAAAGAGCGATGCCGGCTCTTTCTCCACAAGGTCACTCTACTCTCTCAGTTTCTATTTCAGAGGAACCAGAACAGGGTGATGTTTCCATGTTATCTTCTTCAAGTGTGCGTCCGTCGTCACAAATGAATTCAGAGCTAGCGGCAAAAGTGCTCATGGAGATTAGACAAATGTCGTCCGCTAGCTCGCCCGGTGTAGCGTCCATTCACCGAATGGTTCGGCAGCCGGGTTCGTCCGATGCGGTCCAAGAGGAAATTTTGGGTGATGCGAGCACTATAAACATAATAGATGCACACCCAGTGACGGCGGATAGTAAGCGAGAACGGAGGAAGCCTTTTAGTCCGGTTCCTAGCTCGTCCAGGTCCAGCCGGGCCGCGAGCGAGAGAGGTCCCTCTCTCGTACAACAACATCTGGGACCAGATGTTGTGGTACAAAATGTGTCTTTAGCGGAGCATACGTCCGTCGCTCGGGACGCTCCGTTGTATAAGCAGTCCGCAGAGACTGTTGAGGCTTCCTCTTCTCGTCAGCGCACACGACCGCACCTTGGCTGCGTGACCGCCGATATTTTACCAGCTTAGCCGATGAAGGATTCTTCGGCGACCAGGTCACACCATCCGGCAGCCAGGGATTCGAGACCGATGGACTCCGGACGTTCGCATAGGAAAAGTATGCGGGAGCCATCTGATGTGGAGCTGCCCTCGGCAAAGCAGCGAAAGACTGCGCCTCCGCAGGTCTCGACGTCGGACATTCTTGTGCAGATAGCACAGCTTATCGCAGCATCCCAGCAGCCGACAGAAACGGTGTCGGATCGAGAATTATCCGACGGCGCTGGGTCGGTACGCTCCGCCGAAGCATCGGGGAGCACCGGGAACATCGGGAGGTCCGACCGGATGGTGAAAGGGATACGGATGATTTAGAGCTATCCCTTTCGGAAGAACATAAAGCTGCCGTGGACTTCATCCGGCACTTTCTCCCTCAAGTTGTTCCGTCGGGCCAGACTGCTGCGCTTCCGGACAAGAGAATTATAGCGTCATTGGACTCTGAATTTTTTGAGCGGTTCAGGGACATCGCTCCCGAGTTTCCGTCGCAGTCCAATAATGTTGCAAGAACATTTGAATTATTGAACGACGCTATATTTAAACTTGCTTCCAGGACGGGGAAAGCAGGTTTCTTGTCCGCTAATACTCTTAACCTGCCTTTCATTAATGCAAGGAATAAATTCGATACGGCAGGACAGGGTATACCGAGAGTTCCTCTGCGTATGGACGACGAGGCGGAAGACTTAGAGCTATCATTACCGTCGTCAGCTTCTATTCCAACCGCGGTGTTGGAAACAGCTATTGCGTCTAACAGAGCCAATTTAGATGCCTTATCTTACGCAGATCACCTTACTAAGGCGTTATCACTGCGCCTTCAAGGGGAAGAGTTTCAGGATATACAATCCTCTTTAAGACTTCTTTCAAGGGCAGTAGCTTATTCCATGTGTAACTCCGCCCTTTCAGTGGCAAATCTGGAGTTGGTTAGACGTGACGCAGCCCTAGCTACATCCACACTAGTGGATTCTAAGGTGAAGAACTCTCTTAGAGTCGCTTCGGTCTCAGGAGAACTTCTCTTTGACGGCAAGCTTTCCGCTATTTATGATAAAATTAAAAAGAAAGCTAATGATTCTCTGTTGTTCAGATCGGCTCCTAAAAAGTCGGATACAGCAGACACGAATAAGACAGGCACTTCTGGGTCTAATGCGCCCAAGAGAGGTTCCTATAGAGGTTCCGGTGCGTCCTCTTGGTCTTATTCGAGAGACCGTCAGGATAGCGACTCTCGTTCGGGACGTCCTTCAGGCCGGGACAATCGGTCGGACGCCCCGAGGTCGACGAGGCGAGGTGCGGGTCGTGGAAGACGTGGTTTCTCCTACCGCAGGCCTCGCAGGTCCAGGAGGTGATGGCTTAAACCTCTATCGCGTTCCGGTTGGCGGAAGGTTGTCGAGTTTTTCACAAGAGTGGGTGTCGATTACGGACGACCCTTGGGTGAGAGGAGTGACTTCGGAAGGTCTAAAGATATCCTTCAATCGAAAGCCTCCATTAACTCGAAGTCCAAAGTCGACTCATCTTCCGTCAAATCCACAGAAAAGAGACGCTCTGTTATCAGAGGTGCAGTCTCTTTTAATGAAGAACGCGGTAGAGGTCGTAGAAAACCAGGAATCTCTGGGATTCTACAGCCATCTGTTTCTGGTTCCGAAACCAGACGCCTCGTTCCGTCCAGTCATAGATTTGAGCTGGATAAACAAGCTGATCGTCGCTCCGAAGTTTTATATGGAGACGATTCGATCGGTCAGAGCGAGTATTCGGGTGAACGATTATGCAACGAGCATAGATCTCAAAGATGCGTACTTTCACGTCATGGTACATCCGACATTCCGAAAGTATCTACGCTTCGCAGTCCTAGGAGTGGTGTATCAGTTCCGGGCCATGTGCTTCGGATTGAATCTAGCACCCTGGGCTTTCACTCGGGTAATGAACTCGGTAATGATCTACTTCCGATCTCATTCGTCTGCGGTAACGTCGGCCTACCTGGACGACATTCTTCAGAGGTACGGCAACGAGTTAACGCTTCAGAACGATGTTCAGAATCTTCTTCTATTGCTCCGACGTCTCGGTTTTATAGTAAACGAGGAGAAGTCGGATCTGGTGCCGTCCAAGTCATTCACTCATCTGGGAATGAACTTCGAGACGCACAACAATCTCGTTCGTCTGCCGTTAACCAGAGCGAAATTAGTCAGTTGTTACGCTCGCTATTGTCTGCACGCAGACAAAGTCACGGCGAGAGAATTTATGAGACTGATAGGTCCCGCGGATCTCATTCCGATGGGGCGGCTACGCACACGTCCTCTTCAAATTTTCCTGACTCAGAATTGGAGTGTGAAAATTCATTCGCTCGATGTAGACGTTCTCTTGTCAGATCAAGTGAAACAAGAGATTCAGACTTGGGCAAACATTCAGTGGTTAACTCAAGGAGTTCCGCTGCAGTTGCCGGATCCGAGTTTTACCGTTATGACGGATGCCAGTCAAACAGGTTGGGGTGCATCATTAATCCCAACGGATTCGAGATGCCAGGGTCTTTGGGATCCGCAATTCCTGTGCAAGCACATAAACATCAAGGAAATGATGTCAATTTGGCTTGCGTTACGTCACTGGATGGACATTATTCACGATGCTCATGTCCAAATCCTATCCGACAATACGACAGTAGTGGCGTATATACGGAATCAGGGAGGCACTCATTCAGTTCCGTTGTTCAATCTAACGGAAAGAATCCTTCTGTTTGCGTTAGAACATCACGTTCTTCTTTCGGTCCGTCACATACCGGGTCGTCTGAATGTGCTAGCAGACTCCCTTTCACGGAAGGGTCGCTTGTTGCCGTCGGAGTGGACTCTCAACAAACAAGTATTCAATCAGATTTGCTACCAATGGGAACGGCCAATGATAGACTTATTTGCGACACATCTCAACAATCAGTTGCAGACGTATGTGTCTCCGTGTCCGGATCCAAGAGCATTTGCAGTAGACGCTCTGTCGATCCCTTGGGACGGAATGATAGGATATGCGTATCCTCCAGCGCCGTTAATTCAACAAGTATTGCTAAAGATAAAACAATCTCAATGCAAGATTCTGTTGGTAGCATCTCTGTCGCCACAGAGACCGTGGATAAATCTACTCAGGTGTCTGTTGTGGGACCTACCGCGGAAGCTTCCTCCACGAGAGGATCTTCTTTCGCAGGGGAAATCGCGCCAACTCCATCACAACCCGCAAGGTCTCAACCTTCACGTTTTTCCGTTGTGCGGTCCTTCTTGCATGGCAAGCACTTTACAGGACGAGCAGTGGACGCGATTTCTAACTGTAGGAGGACCTCCTCTTCGCTAAACTATGCGGCTAAGTGGAAGGTTTTTCGTCGTTGGTGTAGGGATCATTCTGTAGATATATTTGATCCCTCTATACCAGACATTGCAAACTTTCTAGTATACTTGTTTGACGAAATCAAACTGCAGCCTGTTACTATAAAGGGTTATAGATCTATGTTATCTGATACCTATGCACATCATGATAGTTTACAAATTGGATCTAATGTCTTTTTATCGAAGTTGGTTAGAAACTTTTCGATAAATAGACCCAGAACTCTTAGATTAATTCCTAAGTGGAATTTAGCTTGGGTTCTCCTTAAATTGAAGGAAAAGCCATTTGAACCTCTTGGGACAGTAGATTTCAAATTCTTATCTTATAAGACAGCTTTTCTCTTAGCTTTCTCTTCTGCCAGAAGAGTCAGTGAGCTTCATGCACTATCGGTGGATGATTCTCATTATCGTAGTGTTGGGAACACTATCATCTTCACTACTAATGTGGGTTTTTTAGCTAAGAATCAGGCTCCTAATAAATATCCGGAACCTATTGTTATTAAGGCTCTTCCGTCTTCAGACGGGCGTAGGCCTTTACTCTGTCCTGTTAGAGCATTACGTATCTATAAACAGAGATCTCAGTTTATCAGAAAGGGACGGAAACGTTTCTTTCTGTCTTTGATGCCTAATAGAAAGGACATTTCAGTCCATTCTATTGCTAGATGGATTCAGTTAACTATCCGTACTGCTTATGAAGATTTATCTTCTTCTCAGCAGTCTGTGCTTAAGATTTCTGCTCATGAAGTAAGAGCTCTTTCTACTTCCTGGGCTTATGCTAATAGTGTTGCTATTACAGATTTAATGAAGGCTGCTTATTGGTCTCAGCCATCCACATTAACAAATTTTTATCTCAGAAATATTGAGTCCATTTCTGGAGACCTGCATTGTTTAGGTCCGTTATCTGTTGCTCAGAATGTCGTCCACTAAACAGTTGCAACTATAGTTATGCAGGCTTTCTGTTCCGACAGTGACTCCGTCCGGCTGCCCTCTTCGCTCTGGGCTATTTGACCCAGGGCAAGGGGAAGGGGGGGGGGGGGGGGGGGCGGGTGTTCCCTTAGGTCACCTGCTTTATAGTGAAAAGCAAGGGAATGCCTCCTCCAAGTCAGTATTTCTGAGTCGCTTCCGGGATGGTTTTAAAGTGTAATATTAATGTTTAAATTCATTCATGTCTTATTTTTAAAGTGTAGCTCGGTGTGAAGCATTTGTATATGTCAAGTGTCAAACGGGCTTTAATATACAATACTCGGACACTTTTAAATGATTATAAAGAGTCTCAATTCTCTGGACTACTTTATTTATTGGCTTGCTTTAAAAATAATTAGTATAAGGGTTATACTGGATGTTAATAGAGAACATGAATGTTATTGTGCTCAATTATTAAGGGTAGTGTATCTTTCTAATTTAATATTAAATAAGAAAGATACATGTAAAGCCTAATACTCCTTTTCTCCTTAAGGGGTTACCTCTTTACTATATAGTTGAGCTTATTGGATTTTCCTCTATGTCCTAGGCCCTCCAGCCTGTTTACTATTCAGCTAAGTCTGGGTCATTGGTACAGTATAAAAATGTTAAAAAATTTATAGTAATTTATATATTTTTTATACTTACCAATGACCCAGACGGGGATGGCCCTCCCTGGAGTTGGGAACTCTTGCCTCCCCGCTGAGTACATAGCGCTGACCAGGCACTGCCAGTAAGAATGATAATTGGCGCCAATTTCGGGACGACTGCGTCACTGCGCATGCGCAGTAGAGGCGTACTATGGAGGTCCTTTAGGACATGATTTCTTTTTGTTTTGGATGCAAATTTGGGGGATTGGGGGGCCAAATTTGTGTTTGGCCCTGGTTTTGTTGGAGTTAGCACCAGCTAAGTCTGGGTCATTGGTAAGTATAAAAAATATATAAATTACTATAAATTTTTTAACTTTTTTATCAGATTGTTTTTTAATTATTGAATATCTAAAATGGAAAAATTTACCGATTATCTGACAACGAAAAATACTAATTGATTTTGGCGTGACAGATTGACAATTGATTAATCAGTTAAACTGGAAAGTGCTATTGAGATTTTGATGGACTTGAAGAAAACAATAGATTGAAATTCAGATTCTTTTGATAAAAAACTGTACAAGTTGAACAGCTCACCATGGGTCAAAAATTGTATAATTTGAACAGCTCCCCACAGGTTAAAAATTGTTCAATTTGAACAGCTCACCACTGGTGGTTTATACAATTGTTGAACAGCTCACCACTGGTGGTTTATACAATACCCAGTGATGATCTTGTTTATGTTTGTTTTAAAAACATAACATTCCCCAACATTGGCAATCAAAACAAATGCCACTTGTGTATTCACCTCACAGACTTGACTTCATACAGTGAAAATACAATACTGAAGTTTGTTTTTTGCCAGTATCTGACACGTTAACTCTCCCGAAATGTCCGGCAATATCCACTAAATGAAGTATAGTTCCCAACCTTCTGGAAGGGCATCAGGTTTGGACTAAAATCCCAGAAAAAAGTGCAGTCAAAGATTTTTACATGACATTTAAGTCTTAACTGTTAACCCTTTACCTAATGTAACTACCAAAACTGGCCAGAGCTATTCACAAAAATCACCGATTAATTTTCATTATTTTTTTCACTTTTTGTCTCAGAAATATAGGTTATGACCCCTCTTTATTGAGCTCGTTCCAAAAAGGGGTCATAACCTGTGTTTTTGAGATGAAAAGTGAAAAAAATTAGTTATTCAAGAATTTTTTTTGCAAGTGTCGTCTGCTTTTCATGTTAGGTAAAGGGTTAAAGGCCTGGAGATTTTTCATACATTTTTGCCACACTGACATTTAATGCTCTGTGACTTTAGAGTTGTGTCTACAGAGGTTTTGGCTGCCTATTTAGGTAGCCAAGACTTGCCTAGAAACAACTGCCATTGCAAGTTGGGAGCACCTGTTCCAATACTGTTAAAATTGACCCGAGTTGGATATAGGCCCTTAACTCTTTACCCAATGAATCAGCCGTATCCGTCCACGCGCGGTCATATGCAAATTCAGTAGTTGAAAAAATATCATTTTTCAAAACATTTCAACAAAACCATATCATGTGACCCCTCGTTGGAATGATCTCATTCCAACGAGGGGTCACATGATATGGTTTTGTTGAAACTTTTTTAAAAATTTGAAAAAATGATATTTAAAATAATAAATTTTATATTGTCTGCGTTGTGTAAAGGATTAAGGGTTAAATCGTAGGTGAAAATAGGTGACTTATGCACATCACCTATTGACATCCACCTTAACTTAAATAATGATTCTTGATAAATAAAATGTATGAAAAAGAATGTTAAAGAATAAACGTTTCTTTATTTAGTTCAAATATCCACTCATTGTTTATTCAATTACTCACTCGATCTGTGATCCACTTGGACAAAGCAGAAGAACACTTTTTTAAAATGGGTAGTACAATTTGCTCCCAGAAATTCACGTTGCTTTCTTGATATGCCAAAAAGTTACGGTTGGAAATTGATACACAATAGATGTATTCGAGTAGTCAATAACACTGATAACTAGTGGTGGTAGTTGGGGGGAGGGGTGGGGCAGGGATTTGAAGAAAAAATTTTCGTGTGAGAATATTCAAACCAATGGTTTTTAAACATGGCATAAAGGACATCAGCAAATTTTTAGCCGACGAACCATTAGGTGCAACCTTGTGCCACTGGTGCTCCACGAGCTGAACTTTTATGCCCCCCGACTTAGGTTGGGTGGCATATAGTGATTGAAATGTGTGTGTGTCCGTCCATGTGTCCATCCGTCCGTCTGTGTGTGTGTGTATCCGAGCCAATAACTCGAAAACGGTTAGGGCCACAGTCATCAAACTTCACACAGTTAGAAAGGACCATGGGAGGATGTGTCACACACCATAGCCGGGTTCGTACCTTCAAGGTCAAGGTCACATTTCAAGGTCAAAATAAAAATTGGTCAATATTCATGTCTCAGCCATAACTCAGAAACGAATCATAGTACAGTTGTTAAACTTTTTACAAATGTTAAGGACAGTCAGAAGGTGTGTCACGTATAATAGTTTCCGCCGCATCTGCAAGGTGGAGGTCACAATTGACCTTCAGATGTTCAGGGTCACAAATCGTGTCTCAAGCATAACACCAAAACTATTAGGGCTACATTCATCTAACATCACTCAATTATAAAGGACAACAGCCAGGTCCGTAAGGTCAAGGTCACATTTCAAGGTCACGCTGAACACGGTTAAGGCCACAGTCATCAAACTTAACACAATTATAAAGGACCATGGGAGGATGTGTCACACACCATAGCCGGATTCATACCTTCAAGGTCAAGGTCACATTTCAAGTTCACACTAAAAATCGGTCAATATTCGTTTCTCAGCCATAACTCAGAAACGAATAATAGTACAATTGTTAAACTTTTTACAAATCGTCCCTTGAGTTCCAATGTGTTCTATGTGCCTACTGGCTCGTCTACTGGCTCGTCTACTGGCTCGGCTACTAGCGTGCCTACTGGCGCGCCTACTAGCTGCCTACTGGCGTGCCTACTGGCTCGTCTACTAGCGTGCCTACTGGCACATAGAACACATTGGAACTCAGGGGACGAAATGTTAACATGTTTGGTCTGAATAGGTTAACTGGTAGAGCCCTGGAAGCCAATACTTGGGCTTTAATCTAAGCGATGGCGAACCCCAAAAAAGTCTTTGTATTCTATGGACATGCTTCATCTTAGCTTTGAAGAGAAATTATTTAGTCTGCAACGATTTGCCTTGTTACAATTTATGGGAGAGTGCCCGCAGGCACACCCCACTCCCACAGGCACGACCGCAGGCACACTCCCATAAATTGTTTCAAGCCAAAGGCCTGTCAATAAATTCAGATGACCAAAACTAATTTGGCACTCTACCAGTTAATAAGTTACTATGGTAACCATTAAAAAATCCCACCAGCAGTGTTAATCAGCTTAATTAGTCTATATGTAGCACAGATATTTAGAAGATAAACATTTCTTGTTGAGTTCGACATTCAGGAATTTGACTATGGAAAACTATTTTGTTAAATGATTTTCCATAGTTAAATTCCCGAATGTCTAACAAAAACAAGAGATGTTTATCTGCCATTGTTAGAAGTGAAAAGAATTCTGCAAACCTGTTTTATTTGAAAAATCTCTGTCTATTTGCCCTGATTGATTTTACAAGGTGAACTTAAAGCATTGACAACCTTTGCCATAGAAATTAACTCTGGAAAGTGTTTGATCTGTGATAGGAGTGTTTTAGCGCTGTTGCTTGCAAATAGCATTGATACAGACATGTTCTCATTGACACGCTTCCTGCAATAAGACCACGGTAAGAGTGAATTTACCTGAGATTAAAGCTCTCAGCCAATCAAATTATGTGTTCATAAGGAATTTAACTGAAGGTATTTTTCATTTCCTCGGCATTTTCCTCAGCAATGCTGACTGCTGAGGGCGAATTACCAGGGCTGCCCCCCTCCCTCCCCATTGACATGAACTCGATAAGCTTGTTCCAGTGATTGGGTCACATGATATGGTTTTGTTGAATTTTTTTTCTACTGCAGAATTTATATTATACATGGCAGATGCAGCCAATTTGTTAGGTAAAGGTTAATCGCTCACTAGATGGAACCGAGACATGCTGTTGTCTGTTGACACAATTGCAAGAGCAACAGTTTGCCTCAAAATTGAAAGACTGTCTGAAATTATCATATTGGTGAAAAAATTAACCAATAGTTTACTAATCTGTTGTAACAGAAAGTACTATAAGTGGCTACTCAGTATATCAGACTTGTGGTCGGGGGTAATAGGTGTACTCAGTATATCAGACTTGTGGTCGGGGGTAATAGGTGTACTCAGTATATCAGACTTGTGGTCGGGGGTAATAGGTGTACTCAGTATATCAGACTTGTGGTCGGGGGTAATAGGTGTACTCAGTATATCAGACTTGTGGTCGGGGGTAATAGGTGTACTCAGTATATCAGACTTGTGGTCGGGGGTAATAGGTGTACTCAGCACTCAGTATATAAGACTTGTGGTCAGGGGTAATAGGTGTACTCAGCACTCAATATATTAGACTTGTGGTCGGTGGTAATATGTGTACTCAGTATATCAGACTTGTGGTCGGGGGTAATAGGTGTACTCAGTATATCAGACTTGTGGTTGGGGGTAATAGGTGTACTCAGCACTCAGTATATCAGGCTTGTGGTCAGGGGTAATAGGTGTACTCAGTATATCAGACTTGTGGTCGGGGGTAATAGGTGTACTCAGTATATCAGACTTGTGGCCGGGGGTAATAGGTGTACTCAGTATATCAGACTTGTGGTCGGGGGTAATAGGTGTACTCAGTATATCAGACTTGTGGTCGGGGGTAATAGGTGTACTCAGTATATCAGACTTGTGGTCGGGGGTAATAGGTGTACTCAGTATATCAGACTTGTGGTTGGGGGTAATAGGTGTACTCAGCACTCAGTATATCAGGCTTGTGGTCAGGGGTAATAGGTGTACTCAGTATATCAGACTTGTGGTCGGGGGTAATAGGTGTACTCAGTATATCAGACTTGTGGTCGGGGGTAATAGGTGTACTCAGTATATCAGACTTGTGGTCAGGGGTAATAGGTGTACTCAGTATATCAGACTTGTGGTCGGGGGTAATAGGTGTACTCAGTATATCAGACTTGTGGTCGGGGGTAATAGGTGTACTCAGTATATCAGGCCTGTGGTCAGGGGTAATAGGTGTACTCAGCACTCAGTATATCAGACTTGTGGGCAGGGATAATAGGTGTACTCAGCACTCAGTATATCAGTCTTGTGGTTGGTAGTAATAGGTGTACTCAGCACTCAGTATATCGGACATGTGGTCGGGGGTAATAGGTGTACTCAGTATATCAGACTTGTGGTCGGGGGTAATAGGTGTACTCAGCACTCAGTATATCAGGCTTGTGGTCAGGGGTAATAGGTGTACTCAGTATATCAGACTTGTGGTCGTGGGTAATAGGTGTACTCAGTATATCAGACTTGTGGTCGGGGGTAATAGGTGTACTCAGCACTCAGTATATCAGACTTGTGGTCGGGGGTAATAGGTGTACTCAGTATATCAGACTTGTGGTCGGGGGTAATAGGTGTACTCAGCACTCAGTACATCAGACTTGTGGTCAGGGGTAATAGGTGTACTCAGTACATCAGACTTGTGGTCAGGGGTAATAGGTGTACTCAGTATATCAGACTTGTGGTCGGGGGTAATAGGTGTACTCAGTATATCAGACTTGTGGTCGGGGGTAATAGGTGTACTCAGTATATCAGACTTGTGGTCGGGGGTAATAGGTGTACTCAGTATATCAGACTTGTGGTCGGGGATAATAGGTGTACTCAGCACTCAGTACATCAGGCTTGTGGTCAGGGGTAATAGGTGTACTCAGTATATCATACTTGTGGTCGGGGGTAATAGGTGTACTCAGTATATCAGACTTGTGATCGGGGGTAATAGGTGTACTCAGCACTCAGTATATCAGACTTGTGGTCGGGGGTAATAGGTGTACTCAGTATATCAGACTTGTGGTCGGGGGTAATAGGTGTACTCAGTATATCAGACTTGTGGTCGGGGTTAATAGGTGTACTCAGTATATCAGACTTGTGGTCGGGGTAATAGGTGTACTCAGTATATCAGACTTGTGGTCGGGGGTAATAGGTGTACTCAGTATATCAGACTTGTGGTCGGGGATAATAGGTGTACTCAGCACTCAGTACATCAGGCTTGTGGTCAGGGGTAATAGGTGTACTCAGTATATCAGACTTGTGGTCGGGGGTAATAGGTGTACTCAGCACTCAGTATATCAGACTTGTGGTCGGGGGTAATAGGTGTACTCAGTATATCAGACTTGTGGTCGGGGGTAATAGGTGTACTCAGTATATCAGACTTGTGGTCGGGGTAATAGGTGTACTCAGTATATCAGACTTGTGGTCGGGGGTAATAGGTGTACTCAGCACTCAGTATATCAGACTTGTGGTCGGGGATAATAGGTGTACTCAGTATATCAGACTTGTGGTCGGGGGTAATAGGTGTACTCAATATATCAGACTTGTGGTCGGGGGTAATAGGTGTACTCAGCACTCAGTATATCAGGCTTGTGGTCAGGGGTAATAGGTGTACTCAGTATATCAGACTTGTGGTCGGGGATAATAGGTGTACTCAGTACATCAGGCTTGTGGTCAGGGGTAATAGGTGTACTCAATATATCAGACTTGTGGTCGGGGGTAATAGGTGTACTCAGTATATCAGGCTTGTGGTCAGGGGTAATAGGTGTACTCAGTATATCAGACTTGTGGTCAGGGGTAATAGGTGTACTCAGTATATCAGACTTGTGGTCGGGGATAATAGGTGTACTCAGCACTCAGTACATCAGGCTTGTCAGGGGTAATAGGTGTACTCAGTATATCAGACTTGTGGTCGGGGGTAATAGGTGTACTCAGTATATCAGACTTGTGGTCGGGGGTAATAGGTGTACTCAGTATATCAGACTTGTGGTCGGGGGTAATAGGTGTACTCAGTATATCAGACTTGTGGTCGGGGGTAATAGGTGTACTCAGTATATCAGACTTGTGGTCGAGGGTAATAGGTGTACTCAGTATATCAGACTTGTGGTCGGGGGTAATAGGTGTACTCAGCACTCAGTATATCAGACTTGTGGTCGGGGGTAATAGGTGTACTCAGTATATCAGACTTGTGGTCGGGGGTAATAGGTGTACTCAGCACTCAGTACATCAGGCTTGTGGTCAGGGGTAATAGGTGTACTCAGCACTCAGTATATGACTTGTGGTCAGGGATAATAGGTGTACTCAGCACTCAGTATATCAGTCTTGTGGTCGGTAGTAATAGGTGTACTCAGCGCTCAGTATATCAGACTTGTGGTCGAGGGTAATAGGTGTACTCAGTATATCAGACTTGTGGTCGGGGGGAAAAGGTGTACTCAGCACTCAGTATATCAGACTTGTGGTCGAGGGTAATAGGTGTACTCAGCGCTCAATATATCAGACTTGTGGTCGAGGGTAATAGGTGTACTCAGCGCTCAGTATATCAGACTTGTGGTCGGGGGTAATAGGTGTACTCAGCACTCGGTATATCAGACTTGTGGTCGGGGGTAATAGGTGTACTCAGCACTCAGTATATCAGACTTGTGGTCGGGGGTAATAGGTGTACTCAGCACTCAGTATATCAGACTTGTGGTCGGGGGTAATAGGTGTACTCAGTATATCAGACTTGTGGGTGGGAGTAACAGGTGTACTCAGCGCTCAGTATATCAGGCTTGTGGTCGGGGGTGATAGGTGTACTCAGCACTCAGTATATCAGACTTGTGGCCGAGGGTATTAGGTGAACTCAGCACTCAGTAGGTCAGACTTGTGGTCGAGGGTAATAGGTGTACTCACCACTCAGTAGGTCAGACTTGTGGTCGGAGGTAATAGGTGTACTCAGCGCTCAGTATATCAGACTTGTGGTCGAGGGTAATAGGTGTACTCAGTATATCAGACTTGTGGTCGGGGGAAAAGGTGTACTCAGCACTCAGTATATCAGACTTGTGGTCGAGGGTAATAGGTGTACTCAGCGCTCAATATATCAGACTTGTGGTCGAGGGTAATAGGTGTACTCAGCGCTCAGTATATCAGACTTGTGGTCGGGGGTAATAGGTGTACTCAGCACTCGGTATATCAGACTTGTGGTCGGGGGTAATAGGTGTACTCAGCACTCAGTATATCAGACTTGTGGTCGGGGGTACTAGGTGTACTCAGCACTCAGTATATCAGACTTGTGGTCGGGGGTAATAGGTGTACTCAGTATATCAGACTTGTGGGTGGGAGTAACAGGTGTACTCAGCGCTCAGTATATCAGGCTTGTGGTCGGGGGTGATAGGTGTACTCAGCACTCAGTATATCAGACTTGTGGTCGGGGGTAATAGGTGTACTCAGTATATCAGACTTGTGGGTGGGAGTAACAGGTGTACTCAGCGCTCAGTATATCAGGCTTGTGGTCGGGGGTGATAGGTGTACTCAGCACTCAGTATATCAGACTTGTGGTCGAGGGTATTAGGTGAACTCAGCACTCAGTAGGTCAGACTTGTGGTCGAGGGTAATAGGTGTACTCAGCACTCAGTAGGTCAGACTTGTGGTCGGGGGTAATAGGTGTACTCGGCACTCAGTATATCAGACTTGTGGTCGAGGGTAATAGGTGTCAATACTGTAAGAGTGGCTTGAGTTTTGCTATTGAACAGGATGTTTATTGTATCCACTGATGTAAGATCTTTAAACTGGGTGAAGTTATGTTCATTGAGATCAGATTAATTTGGAGGAACTGGATCCACTGGAGAGACCACAGTTGCTTCGTCCGGTTATGTTTCAAAGTTCTGCCAATTTTCATCGCCAATTAATTTTCATTATTTTTCTTTTCATTTTTGTCTCAAAAACATAGGTTATGACCCTTCATTGGAACGATCTCAACAAGCTCATTCCAATGAGGGGTCATAACCTATGTTTTTGAGACAAAATATGAAAAAAATAATGAAAAGTAATTGGCAATGAAAATTGGCAGAACTTTGAAACATTTACCCGACGAAGCAACTGTGGTCTCTCCAGTGGATCCAGTTCCTCCAAATTAATCTGATCTCAATGAACCTAACTTCACCCAGTCTAATGATCTTACATAGGTTATGACCCCTCATTGGAATGAGCTTGTTGAGCTCGTTCCAATGAGGGGTCATAACCAATGTTTTTGAGACAAAAAATGAAAGAAATTAGTTATTCAAGAATTTTTTTTTACAAGTGTTGTCTGCTTTTCATGTTAGGTAAAGGGTTAAAAAAAAAAAATTCAAAACATTTCAACAAAACCACTTTGTTGCATGAGGCCTTTGAAGGTAGTATGGGGTTGATTTTTTTTTTCATGATCTTGAAAACCTTCAAAATTCATTTTAAAGAAAAAAGACGGACACCCCCAGTGAACTTTTGGGTTTGTTGCCTTTTTCAGCATTACTCAAAAACCTGGGTATTTAAATCCTCTGACGTGGACAACAGAGTTATAAATAATTACATGATTTCATTCCTCTGTAGTGTTAACTAGTGATATATGTTGAATGTGACCTTGAATCCTTTAGTTATAAATGCTATAGGTATCACAGAACTAAATATTTTCCCATAGACGACCATTATAATGTTCAGGTGAAAAAAAATATGATCGCATCACTTTAATTATGGCATTCAAATATCTCTGTCAAGTATAGCCCTTCAGACAACTTTTTCTGATCTGAAAACAGGGGGACAAGCAACAAATAAGAGAGAAAAACTGACAGAAATTTTTCAGGGAATTCCCAACAAAAACACACAAAAAGTAAATTGTATTTTTTAGGTCCAAAAGTCATCAAATCACCCTCTTTTTTATCAGGAATATTCAACAATAATGCAAGATGTCAATAGAATGTTTCAAACTTTTATTGAAACAATGGATTTTCCCAAGGCTGTTTATTTTTAGAGATTGCATCATTTCCGAGTGCAACATTTTAAGGCGGTTCACTCTAATTTCAATATTTAGTTCTGCGATACCTATATATGGCCTTGAATTCTCCTTTAAACAACTCAGGTTTCTGGGGCCTCTTGTTTGGTTAAGAAATGTTTTATAAGTTACCTAGTCGTCAGTTGATTAATTTAAATTGTGTAAAGGGTTTATTGAATGATTCTCACTGTTAGTTTTGATACAGTGTAGCCCACTTAATTGGATATCCCTTAACTGGTAGAGTGCTGAATTATTTTTGGACATCAAAATTTGTTCACATATCTTTGCCTTGTTACAATTTATGGGAGAGTGCCAATACAGTAGAACCTGTCTTGAGAGACCGCCCTTTGGGCCACACAAAAGTGGTCTCTCAAGACAGGTGGTCTCTCATAACAGGTTCAAGGTTTTCTCAAGTCAGTGAATAACGAACCACAAAAATCAGAAATGGAGAAGAATGGATTTTTGTAATTACTTTGTAGTTGTTCTCTTTTATGAAGTTTTTGTAACAAATTGAAATGGACTGTTATAAAAATAAATTATTATTATTATTAAATCTATTTTTATAATTTTTATAACAGTCCATTTCAATTTGTTACAAAAAGATTTTCAACACAAATTTATTGTTATTCCTATCTGTCGGGGGCGCGGTGGCTCAGTTGGTAGAGGTGCAGGCTGCACGCCGAGAAGTCCTCGGTTTGAATCCCACCTGCGGCAACCGCGTCGTGTCCTTGGGCAAGACACTTCACCTCGATTGCCTACATGGGGGCACGATGACGCTGTGTACTGAGGAGTACTGCACGTCGATGGTGCGCATGTCTTCAACCAATCTAACCCTGCCTGTGCTACGGTGCAGAGTTCAGAGTTACGATGTTGGAGAGCTGACAGCTGCTCATCGTTGCTCGGTGGTTCTCTCCGGGTACTCCGGCTTCCTCCACCCGTAAAACTGTCACGGTCACGATTAGCCATTGTGCATAAGTATGCGACCTTAAACACCAATAAATAAATATAAATAAATATATTCCTATCTGTCACATTTCAGGTATGCATGAAATTGTTTATTCAGCAATAATCCTAATCCTAATCTTTTCTCAGGGGTCTTATAAAAACATCTCAATCTGTAATGAATTAGCAATTGAAACCCAACTAGACTTTATGATTCTGGAGAATCATGGCTTTTCCCGATGAGATTCCATGATTCTTCATGACCCCACAGTGTCTGATGAATTGTTTTTAACTGTCGCACTGAAGTTCCTTCATTGATGATATGAGAAAGGTGAGTATAGTAGTCTCAAATGACTTGGCTCGATCCTAATTAACACCATAATTATGGAAACACTGGAACTACCAGCGCGACTGAAGAGAACAATAGCAGCTCTGGGCATCTCTTGCCCTGTCACCTGGACTGTCCGGGAGACAGGCAAGAGAGTCCATCTGAACTAGGAGTTCGTCATTGAAGAGCACAACACCGCCACACCTTCTTCGGGGAGAGGTAGCACCTTTTGTGAGAGGAACCCCTCTCACACTGGTCCTCACCCGAAGAAGCCTGGACCTGGCCCTGAAAAGAAGAAGAGCAAGAAGAAGAAGAGTCCGTCCACCAAGCGCCGGGATTCCAGGCGCCTGGAGGCCTTCCGGAATAGGAAGAAAGAGGTGAGCGAGAGGATGGAGGTCCTGGAGGCAGCTGCCAGTTCCCCTCCTTGTCCCACTAGTACACCCAACCAACTGCCAGCTCCTGAGCCGGTACTGTTGGATGAGGAACGTCTGGTGGAGACTGAGGTGGAACCGGAGGTTGCCTTTTCACCACCTCCCACCCCTCACTCCCCACTTCCTTCTCTACCGGACAGCCCGGGTGTGTCAATCTCAGCAACACAGCCACCTAAGTCTGCAGTCACCGCCGAAGAATTAAGGAGAATAATAGAGATGGGAAGGCGGGCAGTTGAGATGGGAAACCGAATCGCCTCCGAAACCCACGAGTTCAGGGAACAATCCAAGGCAGATCTCAAAAAGGAATTAGACGCAATCCATTCACCAAACTCAACACTAAACTCAACATCGTCGACTTCCACATCACAATCTCAACCACCTCCAAAGAAAAAGAGCCGGAAGAAGCCTAGACGGGGTTAAGCCACCTCCCTCCTTCCTTTTCCTCCTCCATCGCGCCTTGACATCCTACAACAACAACAAACAGCTAACGAGGGTTGAAAGGGGCTTGTCCTCCAAATCGTCCCTGCGCGCCTTCGGCACGTCAAACCATTTCGTTCGTCTCAAATGACTCAGTTGATAAGAAAATTGTTTAGGTAAAAACCATCATTAACGGTGGAGTGGGTTAATATCAATATCGTCGTCCGACAAGTTAATGACCCACAAAAGGAGTTATGTTTGTTTGGCACATACCCACTGAGTGCTGTGTCTATTTGAAAATGGTCCATTTTATCTCAAATATATCCAAAATATTGGTGTCTGGCAGCTTGTAGAGGGTTAACAAGTACTAACAGGAATATTTTTCCATGCAACTTGTAATGTCACACTAAGAACTGCAAATGGCCATTTTTTCTTTAAAATCTTCCAAGATGTTTTCAGAGAAATCCCTGCGCATACGCTCTTTTCCAATTCGACGTGACGAAATGCGAAATTCATGTCGCTCTTCATGGAAAGTGATGCCACAACTATTCATGAACAAAGAGTGAAAATTTCATGGAAATCTGTCTAGAATTGGCTGAGATATGGTGTTTTGGAGAGAGGAGGTAATTGTTTGAATTTGGTCCTTCCTTTTCAAGCCAGTTCGAAAAAAGATGTCGGGAATGGGCGCAGAATCCTTCAGTGCCTCCTCGCTGGATCCAGTAAGTCCACTTAAATGTTACAATTGTGTGTGACTGGTGGAGAGTTGACTGTAAATGGAAGTTGCTTCTTTAAGACAGCCACCAGGGATCCCAACACAACTTTTAAACCTACGAGAATCTCAGAAGTTTAAAGTCAAGAGAAATTGGCGGTGAGTGGGTTTCTGGCAGGCAGGAAAAGATTGACGAAGATTTGCATATTGGACATTAAAATAGCACTTCAGACATACATGAACGGTGTTCAGACCGCTGGAGGCAGCGACTTGAAATTTTCAGAACTTGTCCTACGAACCCTGGCCGACATTTTGGGATCTGTTTGGAGTGTCCGAACCGCGTGGAAAACACCACGCATCGCTTGGAATGTGAGAGTACTATTCGTCCCGACTCTGTCAGTTTAGAATGGACACGGGCAGTGTTGTAGACGACTGTAGAGCTGCGATTGAGCATAATGTCCCAGGTTTCGGTGCCACATTGCCTAACCAGCTCCAAAAGAGCAGCGGGGGAGGGGTATCCGGACACTATCTTTAAACCTTAGATAATCGTCAGAAGTTGAAGTGAAAAGAAATCGGCGGTGAGTAGGTTTTTTGGCGGGTAACGATTAACGAAAATTTGCCAATTAGACATTAAAATTGCACTTCTCACAAACATGAAGCGTGTCTAGACCCCTGAAGGCAGCGACATCTAATTTTCAGAACTTGTTCTACGCACCCTGGCCGACATTTTGGCATCTGTTGCGAGTGTCGAGGCCGCGTGAAGAACACCACGCATCGCGTGGAAAGTGAGAGTACTATTCGTCCCGACTCTATCAGTTTGGAATGGACTTGAGGACTGTTGTAGACTACTGTAGAGCTGCGATTGAGCATGAAGTTGGAGTTTTTTGTGCCAAATTGCCTAACCGGCTCCAAGGTATGATTTTTCGTCTGTACATCGCCCAGATCGACTGTAGTTTATACCGTTACCATACGTTGAAGTAGCCTTTTGTCATTTTCGCCACTTTCACCCCAGATTTGAGGGTACCTTCCTTCAACCCCATTTTATAGCAAAATCTAGCCATGCTCCCAACAACGCCCTCTCCCCGTCGGCCCTGGTGCTTCTAAAAATAGAAAGGTCAATGGGTAGGGGCCCGTTAGCAAACAAACGGGGGCAGGGCAGGTGTACTTGGTGAAAAAACAGTTGTGTGAACATCCCCAGAAGTGAAAACCCATGCTCAGTGGCTGTAATCAAGATGTTAATTTAGACTCCCATTACGGCCAAGATACTACAGAATGCAAATGGGTGGGTGGCGGGCATCATCACTGGATCTAATGTTGTATTTCATGTTTTCTTTATATTCTATTTATTTTTTAGATATTTCTCTCTCTCTCTCTCTCTCTCTCTCTCTCTCTCTCTCTCTCTCAGTTTAATTTGTGTTTGTCTATAATGTTTATAATATTTAGATTTTGCGAGATTCTGTTATTTATGGAATACGTTCTGCCATATTGTAAATTATTAGTCACCGTACAGGAACGGAGGGGCTTCTAAGTGGTAAGCACTTGTCCTCCAATCCTGATTTGCATTGTCAAATGGCAAATAAAATATGTTTAATCTACTCTAACAGTAGGGGGGGGGGGGGGGCATGTGTCCTAGGTAAAAAAAACAGCATGGGGGCAGGTGTCCTAGGTAAAATAAACAGCTTGGGGTGGGGGGTGTCCCCGCTAATTAATTTTAATAGCAGGCAGTTGTTCATGGGGCAGGTGTCCTATCCCACTGCCCAGTATTCCAAATTTTCTATGGTACTTGGCCTTGATGGAAATAACATTTCAACAAGAAACAACGGGAAACCTATTTGCAATAAAGCTGCAAATATAAACTTGATTTTAGGACCATTCCATGGACATTTTAAGCCTACTGCGATATCGGCGTTTCTTACTCTCGTCCTTTCACCACACCGCAGTATTTTACCCGAGTCGAGTTCTGACGTCATGCAAGTTTGACCGACATGCTTTCAATTTTGTTATTGACAACAGCATATTTATAATTTCGTGCTTACTGATCCGAATTTTGAAAACGACACACGCAATCCCGAAAGCGTTTTCTGAAAAACACGACTCTGTAAAAGGTTTTAGTGAAATTTGATTATTTTTTTTATGTTCAATTTCGATGGCTCTTGTTGAAAAGGTGCTAATCACTGATCGTCCCTAACAAGATCAAAGACACGCCGTAGTTTAATAACAGACAGAGAATCTTCTAAGAATATACATGCGCAGTCCTAAAATGCAATAAATCAAGTGTTTTTTCACGTTTTATGAGAGAAATATGTCCAATTGTATCATTTAATCATTTTTAGGTATATGTGGGTGAGAAATTTTCTACACGGACAAAATACAGGCTAAATAAAATATTTGCCATTATTTTCCACAGACGTATTTTTGTCTTTGCTTCTTGGGGAAATTTCTTGCTGCTAAATACAACGGTGTGTTATTTGATGTGGTCAGAACCGTCAGGTGGTCGGGTCCAAAACCGCACCTCGCAGAAGATTTAGTGGGGGGTGTCGATTTTACAAGTAATGTAGGCAGCGTACACGGCATGGGCTGTCTGTCTGTAATCCGACAAAACAGGGTTAAGGCTTGGTTTTTTGAATACCCTTATTTATTTATTTATTTATTTATTTATTTATTTATTTATTTATTTATTTATTTGTGTTTAAGGTCACATACTTCTGCACAATGGCTAATCATGACCGTGACAGTTTTAGAGGTGGAGGAAGCCAGAGTACCCGGAGAGAACCACCAAGCATCGACGAGCAACTGTCAGCTCCTCAACATTCTCACTCTGTTCAGGCTCCGCTCAGGCAGGGTTACAGAGGTTGAAGACATGTGTACCATCGACGTGCAGTATGCCTTAGTACACGGGGACATCGTGCCCCCATGTCGGCAACCGGGCCACAGTGCCTTGCACAAGGACACAACGTGAGTCGTCCCGGACGGGGATCGAACTCGGGACCTCTAGCATAGAAGTACAACAGTCTACCACTGAGCCACCACGCTCCCTTGAATACCCTTAATACTATCATACATTATCCCTCAGGAATTCTAAGTCTGATAAAAGAGGTCATGTTTATCTATTGCATACCCATTTTGCTGCCCGAAAACAGCCGATTTTATTAAAATTTTGACGTTTAGCAGCCTGTAGAGGGATTAACAAACGACTAGCGGAATATTCTATCTATGCAATTTGTAAGACCTGCCAATGTCAAATTGTTCTTGAAAATCCCCAACAAGCAGTTAGCGAAATCCACGGAAAATGTAAATTTTAAGCGTTTAAGGGGCATCTCTCCTTATTCAGTCCAAAATGGGTTAAGTTTCATTCTTTTAAATACCCTTACTACTTACAAACCTTAAACACCAATAAATAAATTAGATTCCATGATTTTTCTTGACCCCACAGTGTCTGATGAATTGTTTTTAACTGTCTCACTAAAGTTCCTTCATTGATGTTATGAGAAAGGTGAGTATAGTAGTCTCAAATGACTCGGTTTGGGTTTGATAAAAAAATGTTGAGGTAAAACCCATCATTAATGGTAGAATGGGTTAATATCAATATCAATGTTTCCCTATCAGTTTTGCTTCCGGTAAAAGAAGTTACGTTTCTCTGTGGCATTTCCATTTGATGTTGGTGTCCAAAAACAGACCATTTCCTCAATTTTTTTTTACATTTAGCAGCCCATGAAGGGTTAACAAATGCCTACCAGAATAATTGATCCATGCAACTGGTCATATGAAAAATGGTCCTCTGTGAATTCCACTTCAAACAAAGGAGATTATGTTTATCTCTCATGTATACATTAGGTGCTGTGTGTGTCTGAAAACAGTCCCATGTTAACAACATTACGATGCTTGGCAGCTTGTAGATGGTTAAAAAACGCTCACCAGAGTATTTTGTCCATGCAACTTGTAATGTCACATAAAGACCTACGAATAGTCAATTTGTCTTGAAACCCTACAAGTTACCGTTAGAGAAATTCACAGAAAATGGGAATTTAAAGCTTTCAAGGGATATCTCTCTTTAGCCTGCCCAAAATGGGTTAAGACGTCGACTTTTGAATACCCTTACTACTTACAAAAATGTTTCCATATAAATTGTACACGCGATAAAGGAAGGCACTTTTCTTTGTGGTGTACCCTTTGGGTGCTGTTGGTGTGCAAAAACAGCCCATTTTATCGCAATTTTGACCTTCAGCAGCCCGGGGAGGGTTAACTAATGCTGACCGGAATATTTTGTTCATGCGACTTGTAATGTCACACCAAGACCTGCAAATAGCCGATTTTTTCTTGAAAACCTACAAGATGTTGTTAGAGAAATCCACAGAAGACGGGTATTTTAAGATTTTAATGGGTATCTCTCTTTAACCAGCCCAAAATGGGTTAAGACGTCAAATTTTGAATACTCTTACCACTTTTAAAAATATTTTCCGATCAATTTTGCGTCCGATAAATGAAGGCTCCTTTCTCTGTGGTATATCGTTTGGGTGCTGTTGGTGTCTAAAAACAGCCCATTTTATCACATTTTTTACGTTTAGCAGCTCGGGGAGGGTTAACTAATGATCACCGGAATATTTTATCCATGCATCTTGTAATGTCACGCCAAGACCTGAGAGTGACCAATTTTTCTTGAAAATCTACAAGACTCGTTTAGAGAAATCCACGGAAAACATGAAGTTTTGAGCTTTTTTGGGGTATTGCTGTTTAACCAGCCCAAAACGGGTTAACACTTGGTGTTCTGAACACCCTTATTACTTACAAAAATGATCATTGGTGAATTCCACTTCCAATAAAGGAAGTTATGTTTACCTCTCGGGTATCGTTTGGGTGCTGTGGGGGTCTGAAACCGGCCCATTTCATCAAAATTTCGATGTTTGGCAGCCTGTGGAGGGTTACCATATGCATCGCCTAATATGTCGTGTGTATCAAAGGTTGTGTCATAGGCAGGTCTATTAATTATGAATATTTAAAAAAAATCGTAAAGACGTGTTTCGAGAAAGTGCCGATAAACCCCAATTTTGGCAGTTTTTTGCCAATTCTGGCGAAATAGGGGTTAAATCGAAAATTCTGCTTCGGTACATTTTTAGATTTTTTGCCACTCTATACGTGTGCCAAATTGTGTGAAAATCGGTTCGAAAATGGCTTCTGAATCGTACGGACAAAAATGTGTGGGAAAAAAAAAAAAAAAAAAAAAAAAAAAAAAAAAAAAATAATAATAATAATCCATAGAAAAACAATAGTCTTTTCCAGAGGGAAAAGCCTAATTAAGAGCTTTGAATACTTTTAATTATGTTAGTATAACCACAATGGATTTTCCAATTCCAGAACAGGTAAAAAGTTTTTGTCATGGTTTCAGTCTTCAAAGGGGCGGTCTCTCAAGACAGGTCCATTATGGCATAAAAATACAAGTTGGTACCAGGTCACAGTGGTCTCTTAAGACAGGTGGTCTCTCAAGACAAGTGGTCTCCCATAGCAGGTCCATTATAGAGTAAAACCAGTTGGTGCCTGGTAGATGTGGTCTCTCAAGACAGGTGGTCTCTCAAGACAGTGGTCTCTCAGGACAGGTTTTACTGTAGGCACTCCCCCATAAATTGTAACAAGGCAAATCCTAACAGATTAAATAATTCCACTTCAAAAGTAATATGTAGACATCCACTAAATGTAAAGACTTTAAGTTGTGGTTATGACACTTCAGAATAAAGCCCAAATATGGGCTTCCAACACTCTACCAGTTAATTGAAGAGCCCTGTAAATTGATTATAACTTCTAAATACAAACTCATTTACTAGATCTTCAGTACAAATTTGGTATGAAAATTGAATATTCTCTTGTAACTCCAATTCTGCACAAACTCCACTGGCTTCCTGTCGAGGAAAGAATCAAATTCAAAATTTTGATACGCACATTCAAGTGTATTAATGGCCTTGCTCCATCTTATCTAACCTCGCTTCTCGAGGAATACAAACCAGCTAGAGCTCTCCTATCGTCTTCCTCTAATAGCTAGGTTAGAAAGTCTTACAACTTGGTTACTGCAGGAGATCGCTCATTTTCGGCAGCTGCACCCCACCTCTGGAATCAATTACCGGAACAATTCAAAGTATCCCAAAGCGATGAGACATTTAAGTCATCCCTTAAGTCATACCTGTTCAAATGTGTGTACAACATCGAATAACTTGTATTTGTGTTTGTATGCATTTCTTTATTTGTATATATAACATTGTTTGTAAAGCCTGTGAGCATCTTGTGTGGAGACTCGGCTATAAACTACATTATTATTATTATTATTATTATTATTATTATTATATAGTTTATAGAGGAAAGTCTTGTTAATTGAATAAAATTTCTTGTGATAGGTTGAGAAATGTCTCAGAAAATCATCAATTTTCTATGTAGACTTACTTGGCATCAGTACATCCCATACAGACATTTAATCTGCTATATTTTGTTTGAATGAGCTCACGGAGCTCTGTCAAACAAGTAATGATCAGATAAATGCTCCGTTTTTCTCTTCAGTACAGGAGAGTGAGGAACTCCCTATTAATTGAATAGTCTATTAATTGAATAATTTCCATTAGCAAAGTGACTATTCAATTAACAGAATTTCACTGTACCAGGCAGTAATTCATTAAAATTGATAATAATTTCTACATTATAACTCTGTATGTTTTCATTGTTACAGTGAATCTGTGTGGGAAAATATGGCAAAGATGTGTGTGAAAAGTAGACGCCTCGATGTTGCAAGTGTTTGTCTTGGTAATATGGGCCATGCCCGAGGAGCAAAAGCGCTTCGTGAAGCTCTTAAAGAACCAGAATTAGATGCTAGAGTTGCAGTTCTTGCTATTCAGCTTGGATTGTATGTAAGTATAATGTGTTTGTTTCATGTATCTGTACAACGTAGAGGTGAGGTAATGTCATGACACCGGCAGTGTGCAAGAGTTTGTGTTTTAAGTGAATTTCATTGAACCCAGTGGACCCAGGGCTTTCAAACTGCAGTTGTGGGTTGTTTAGGACCACAACTACATTACTTATTTTTATACTACAACCAATGGCCAAGACTTAGCTGGTGCAAAATCGATATAAATCAGGGTCAAACACAAATTGTGCCCCCCCCCCCCCCCCCCCATCCCCCAAATTTGCATACAAAACCAAAAAATTGGAGTCTTATCTGGTCCTCCATACTTTTGTTTACTGTACATGCGCAGTAACCAGGAAAAAATTCGAATGCCCATATTTCCCGAACTTCACGGAACAGAGAACTGATATTTGATATGAAGCATCCTTTTGGCCAGTTGAATGGATTAAAAAACAAATGGCCATCGGTTGTGTCAGGGTGTTCTGTGTGGGGGGGGGGGGGGGGGGGGGGGGGGGGGCATTTGAAAAAATGCTGAGTCAGCATATTTGCAAAAATTTTAAAAAACATTTTTAGCTCACCTGACTGAAAGTCAGGGTGAGCTTTTCTGATCACTTTTCGTCCGTCGTCCGTCGTCCGGCGTCCGGCGTGAAGGTGGTGTTTGGGTCTTTTTCTTCCAAACCACTGGCCGCATGTTAATGAAATTTCATGTGAGTAGGGGTTATATAGCGGCATTTTGATTTTTGGGCAAATTAGGTTTCGGCTCATATTGAGCAGAGGGGTGGGGCAAAAATGCTCCAATTCTTAAAAAATCTTCTTCTCAAGAACCAGCAATAGCAGAGACTTGATATTTGGTATGCAGCTTCCTTTTGAGGTGTAGACTCAAGTTTGTTCAAGAGAAGTTTGTAGGTCTATACTTGGCGATGTTATGGGAGGAGCAAAAATTTTGGCCCCACCCCAAATTTCTATTTTTTAAACCGAGAGGCCAATTTGAACCAAATTTTATGTGAGGGCTTATTGGGTCATAAGTACCTAATTTATGCAGAAATTTTTTTTCCTGTAGCCCCGTGGGAACCGCAGGAGCTAAAAATAGAAAAAAATTAAAACGCCCATATCTCCAAAACTGCACGGCACCGAGAATTTTTATTTGGTGTGAAGCTTCCTTAGGACCAACAGAAAGAACTGGTAAAAAAAAATTGCCATCGGTTTTATCATAGGGTACAGTTTCGGGACTTTGAAAAAATGCTGAGTCAGCACTTTTTAACACTGTAGGCAATGGGAAAAACATTAAAAAATCTTCTTCTCCAGATCCAGCAGGCAGAATCTTTTGATATTTGGTATGCAACATTGGAGGGTGGATCTGATTCAAGTTTGTTCAAATCGGCCCCCTGGGTTCATATTTGGGCTCAGTATAGGAGCCCGATTTCGAACTTAGTGCATTTCAGGCAAATTTCTTAAAAAATCTTCTTCTCCAGATGCAGCAGGCAGAATCTTTTGATATTTGGTATGCAACATTGTGGGGTGGATCTGATTCAAGTTTGTTCAAATTGGCCCCCTGGGTTTATATTTGGGCTCAGTATAGGAGCCCAAATTTGAACTTACTGCATTTCAGGTAAATTTCTTTGAAAATCTTCTTCTCCAGATCCAGCAGGCAGAATCTTTTGATATTTGGTATGCAACATTGTGGGGTGGATCTGATTCAAGTTTGTTCAAATCGGCCCCTTGGGTTTATATTTGGGCTCAGTATAGGAGCCCAAATTTGAACTTAGTGCATTTCAGGCAAATTTCTTTGAAAATCTTCTTCTCAAGATCCAGCAGGCAGAATCTTTTGATATTGGGTATGCAACATTGTGGGGTGGATCTGATTCAAGTTTGTTCAAATCGGCTCCCTGGGTTTATATTTGGGCTCAGTATAGGAGCCCAAATTTGAACTTAGTGCTTTTCAGGCAAATTTCTTAAAAAATCTTCTTCTCCAGATCCAGCAGGCAGAATCTTTTGATATTTGGTATGCAACATTGTGGGGTGGATCTGATTCTATTTTGTTCAAATCGGCTCCCTAGATTCATATTTGGGCTCACTATAGAAGCTCGAATTTGAACTTAGTGCATTTCAGGCAAATTTCTTCAAAAATCTTCTTCTCCAGATCCTGCAGGCAGAATCTTTTGATATTTGGTATGCAACATTGTGGGGTGGATCTGATTCCAGTTTGTTCAAATCAGCCACCTGGATTCATATTTGGGCTCACGATAGAAGCCCAAATTCGAACTTAGTGCATTTCAGGCAAATTTCTTTGAAAATCTTCTTCTCAAGATCCAGCAGGCAGAATCTTGTGATATTTGGTATGCAGCATCCTTAGGGGGGTGAGATTCAAGTTTGTTCAAGCCCTGTCCCTAGGTCCATATTTGGGCTCACTGTGGGAGCTTGAATTGTAACTTTGTTCGAAATGAGGAATTTTCTTAAAAAATCTTCTTCTTCAGATCCAGCAGTCCGAATGGTTTGATATGTGGTGAGTAGCATCCTTGGGGGAGGGGGGGATTCAAGTGTGTTAAAGCCAAGTCCATGGGTCCATATGTGGGCTCCCTGTGGGAGCCCAAATTATAACTTAGTCAATATGAGGAATTTTTCTTTAAAAATCTTCTTCTTCAGATTCAGCAGTTGGAATGTTTTGATATTTGGCATGGAGCAACCTTGGGGGCTGAGATTCAAGTTTGTTCAAGCCAAGTGGTTCATATTTGGGCTCACTATGGGAGCCTGAATGACAACTTAGTTCAAAATGAGGAATTTTCTTTAAAAATCTTTAGATCCAGCAGATGAATGCTTTTGATATTTTTTATGCAGCATCCTTAGGGGGGTAAGATTCAAGTTTGTTCAAGCCATGTCCCTAGTTCCATATTTGGGCTGATTGTGGGAGCTCGAATTGTAACTTGGTTCAAAATGAGGAATTTTCTTTAAAAATCTTCTTCTTCAGATCCAGCAGTCGGAATGTTTTGATATTTGGTGTGCAGAATCCTTAGGGGTGTGAGATTCAGGTTTGTTAAAGCCAAGTCCCTGGGTTCATATATGGGCTCCCTGTGGGAGCCCGAATTATGACTTAGTTCAGTATGAGGAATATTCTTTAAAAATCTTTTTTTAGATCCACTGGTCAGAATATTTGGATATTTGGTTTCAGCTTTTCTTAGGAGGAGCAGATGCAACTTGTGGAAATCAATTCTCTGGGTTGATATTTAGGCTACCATGTCAGGTGAGCGCCCTCAGGCCCCCTGGGGCCTCTTGTCTTCAGAACTGCTGATCACAATCTTTTGATATTTGGTATACTGCATCTATACTGCCCCCAACATGCAAAATATGTGGTGTTATTTTGCACATTGGGGGTGCAGTGGCTCCATAGATAGAGGTGCAGGCTGCAAGCTACTAAGGCATACTGCACGTCGATGGTGCACCTGTCTTCTACCAATGCTAACCCTGCTTGTGTGGAGTTAGTATGCTGGGGAGTCTGACAGTTGCTTGACATTGCTCTGTGGTTCTCTCCAGGTACTCTGGCTTCCTCCACCCATAAAACTCATCAAGATTAGCCATTGTGCAGAAATATGTGACCTTAAACACCAGTAAACAAATACATAATTTTGCCCGGTTCAGGCTTGGCAATTTCAGGAGAGCGATTTTTTAGCTCTCCTTACTGCCCTCCTGAAAGAATTAAGGAGAGCGAAAAATTGCCCTCCTAAATATTTTGGTCTGGGATGATTGAGATCACATGAATTATGCTCACATTAAATTTTTGTTGTAAAGCAAAAATGTAATTTAACTTCGAAGTCACATAACATCACGTAATTTCATTTTGAAAGTGGTTTAGTTGTAAAAGGTAATGGCTGCAACCATACCCAAACACAGTTGCAATCATTTGAAGCAAAATGGGTCACAGCAATATTTTTTTTTGTGTCAGTTTCAAGTTCAACAACTGACATCACAGTTTGAGGGGTAATTATTCAAGGAATATTGACACTATAATATACTACCATTACTACTATCCTGTCACTTGAAGCACTTGCACCAGGATGTGACTGTAGATTCAAGCAGACCTGTTGTCCAAGAAAGTCATACGCCTACCACTACCACCTTCAACCCCCCCTTGGGGGGTTGAAGGTGGTAGTGGTAGGCATATGACTTTCTTGGACAACAGGTGTGGGTACACACACAGGTCTTGTAAAGTGTGTGTTCGGTTGTGGAGTGATACATCTAGATGTCTAAGAGATTTCGCTTTACCTTAGTAAAGTTAATAAAATCACTGATGTAGTCTGTTAGTTTCAGTTTCAATGAGTTCGTTCAACTGGATACTTAAAATGCTGTGTAAAGCTAATTGCTCTCCTAAGCTGATTGAGGAGAGCGATTTTTTGCCCTCCTGCATTTTTCAGAATGCCAGGCCTGCCGGTTTAACTTTTTTACAGCAAAAATCTGAACATGTACTTGTAACAATTAATATTTCATTCGGCTCCAATATCCAAATTGTTAGAATTTGTGTTTGAGTTTGTTTCTTTAACCATTTACTCCACTTAACCCTTTACCCAACGAATCGCCCGCATCCGCCCGCGTAATATACAAATTCAGTAGTAGAAAAAATATTATTTTTCAAAAAACGTCAACAAAACCATATCATGTGACCCCTCGTTGGAACGAGCTCCTCGAGCTCGTTCCAATGAGGGGTCACATGATATGGTTTTGTTGAAATTTTTTGAAAAATTTGAAAAAATGATATTTAAAATAATAAATTTTGATATCGTCTGTGCTGGGTAAAGGGTTAATGGCCAAAACCAGCCAATGCTATTCACGAAAGTCGCCAATTAATTTTCATTATTTTTTCATTTTTTGTCTCAAAAACATAAGTTATGATCCCTCATTACAATGAGCTCGTTGAGCTCGTTCCAATGAGGGTGTCCTAACCTATGTTTTTGAGACAAAAAAAGAAAAAAAATAGTTATTCAAGAATTTTGTCTGCAAGTGTCATCTGCTTTTCATGTCAGGTAAAGGGTTAACTTGAAGCTGAAGGTTATTTAGGACCAGGACTATATAGTTCTTAAATCTTATGTTTTGGTTATTCATCAGATAGTTCCATCTAAGTACTTAATTCTATGAACTGCACCTCGGAAGAAATCAGCGACACTTGTCTTTTTTAAATTTCTCGGATGCCATAGAATTAAGAAAGGATGCTGGTTTTGTTTACATTGGCATGGCGGGGGTTCGAACCCACGCCGAGAGAGTTTTCTTCGGCACCAACCGCCTAGCGAAACTATACTGAACCACGCACACCACTCGGCCGTTGACAGACCCTGTGGCATGGCAGGGTTCGAACCCACGCTGAGAGAGTTTCCTTCGGCACCAACCGCCTAGCGAAACTATACTGAACCACGCACACTACTCGGCCACCGACAGACCAGGATCTGTCGGTGGCCGAGTGGTGTGCGTGGTTCAGTATTGTTCAGTATAATTTCGCTAGGCGGTTGGTGCCGAAGGAAACTCTCTCGGCGTGGGTTCGAACTCCCGCCATGCTTATGTTTTGGATTTATTTTTTTTTACTTGAAAACTTGGTTAATTTTCTGTTGCAAGAAGTTGTGTAAGACTAATTTGTTCAGCTCACCTAATAATTTCTACAAAAGAAATGATGTGGAGCACGGTGGCTCAGTAGGTAGAGGTGCAGGCTGCAAGCCCAGAGGTCCTTGGTTCGAATCCCACCTGCGGCAACCGCGTTGTGTCCTTGGGCAAGACACTTCATCTCCATTGCCCGCTGACGATGACGCCGTGTACTAAGGCGTACAGCACAGCGATGGTATGCATGTCTTCAACCAATCTGACCCTGCCTGTGCTGCAGTGTGGAGTTACGATGTTGGGGAGCTGGCAGCTGCTCGTCATTACTCGGTGGTTCTCTCCGGGTACTCCGGCTTCCTCCACCCATAAAACTGTCACAGTCATGATTAGCCATTGTGCATAAGTATGTGACCTTAAACATCAATAAATAAATAAATAAATAAAAGAATTGATGAGCTTATGTGGTGACTGAGTCTCTATCAGACATGTGTATACAATTTTGTAAGAATTTCTGTTTAAGCCAATGTCCAAAAGTCTTGTAGTTCAAGGATTTTTAGTCGAGTTTTGACGAAGTCAAACTCGACTTATAGTTCGATGAAATGACGGGCGGGCGGAGGGTGGCGTGTGTAAACAATTGGTTTCCGGGCAATAACTTTTGTTCTATTTGATGCACCTTTACCAAAATTATACCAGAGGTTACCCTATAGAAAAGGAAGACACCTATCGATTTCAGAGTCTAGCACCCCAAGATCAAGGTCACTGTTACTATAAATAGAATATTTTGTGACACATTGGTTTCCGGGCAATAACTTTAATTCTATTTGATGCACGTTTACCAAACTTATACCAGAGATTACCCTATAGGAAGGGAAGACACCTAATGATTTCGGAGTCTGGGACCCCAAGGTCAAGGTCACTGTTACTGTAAATAGAATATTTTATAACAAATTGGTTTCTGGCAAATAACTTTAGTTCTATTTGATGCACCTTTACTAAAATTATACCAGAGGTTACCCTATAGGAAAGGAAGACACCTATCAATTTCAGAGTGTCACGCCCCAAGATCAAGGTCACTGTTACTATAAATAGAATATTTTGTGACAAATTGGTTTGCGTGCAATAACTTTAGTTCTATGTGACGCACTTTTACCAAACTTATACCAGAGGTTACCCTATAGGAAGGGAAGACACCTATTGATTTCGGAGTCTGGGACTCCAAGGGGAAGGTCACTGTTACTATAAATAGAATATTTTGTGACAAATTGGTTTCCGAGCAATAACTTTAGTTCTATTTGATGCACCTTTACCAAAATTTTACCAGAGCTTACCCTACAGGAAAGGAAGACACCTATCGATTTCAGAGTCTCGCATCCCAAGATCAAGGTCACTGTTACAATAAATAGAATATTTTGTGACAAATTGGTTTCTGGGCAATAACTTTAGTTCTATTTGACACACCTTTACCAAACTTATACCAGAGGTTACCCTATAGGAAGGGAAGATACCTATTGATTTCGGAGTCTGGGACACCAAGGTCAAGGTCACTGTTACTATAAATAGAATATTTTGTGACAAATTGGTTTCCAGGCAATAACTTTAGTTCTATTCCATGTATTTTCACCAAACTTACACCGGAGGTTACCCTTTAGGAAAGGGAAGACACATATCGATTTCAGAGTCACGTGCCCCAGGGTCAAGGTCACTGGTGCTACAAATAGCTTATTTATTCAGAATTTAATGTCAAAACTCGACTTCTGGATCTAAGATCCTCTTGCTGGATTTTTTTGGAAATGCTTCAACGGAATTCATGCTGATCACATCTAGGTTATAACATTTGTATAATTATTAATGCTCAGTAGTCCGGTAGGGGACATTGTATTGCTTCAGCGATATGTGAGCTCTTGTTATTATAAGTTATTTGACAATCACACAGGACTATATTTGTGATTCCTTGACAGGAAGTGAAGCAGTGCTTGTTTACTGTGGTTAACAGGTTCTGTTCTACTGGTAAAATAGGATCCAGTCACCAATGCTTGGGGTGGAAGTCCTCTAAAATTGGCAACAAGGGTATCAACTATTGGCTAAACTTGACTTTATCTCCATGTTGCAATAACGGTTAGACATTGAACTTTATCTCCATGATGCTTATTCCAATATTACAACAAAATCAGGACACTTGATTGATATATGTAAATGATATCTGAAGAGCATTACTAAACACAGTCTACAGGGAGTGTTGTGGCTCAGTAGGTAGAGATGCAGGCTGCAAGCCGAGAGGTTGTCTGTTGGAATCCCACCTCCAGCAACTGTGTTGTGTCCTTGGATAAGACACAACCCTGATTGCCCACGTGGGGGCACGGTGACGTGTACTAAATGTACTGCACATCGATGGTGCACTTGTCTTCAACCAATGCTAACCCTGCTTGTGTGGAGTTAGCATGTTTGGGAGCTGACAGTTGCTCACTGTTGCCTGTGGTTCTCTCCTGGTACTCTAGCTTCCTCCACCCGTAAAACTGCCATGGTCATGATTGGCCATCGTGCAGAAATATGTGGCCTTAAACACCAATAAATAAATAAATAAATAAATAAATAAATAAATAAAAATCAAGACAGTTAACATCCTGTGGCTTTACAGTTGTTTATAGGCAACTCTTGGCTGCCAGTATATATCGTGTTGCTGGTATAGGCAGCCAAGACTTTTTAGAAATGACTGCAAATGCACTTACAATGTAACTTGCTAATTTTCCCAGAACAGCATGTTTGGTCCCATATTCTGCTACAGTAAAAAGTGATCAAAGTTGTAATTATGCCATTGATGGCAAGTCTGAAAATAAGCAGTCTGACATTTGCAGAATGAGGTGCCCAGAGGGTGAATTTGGTTATCCTATCCCATACAGTGTGCCAATTTATCCTCTGGGTACCTCTTGCTGTTTAGCCTTGAAACATTGATTCAGAGTGAGGTTCACAGAGGGTAAATTTAGTGATGCTACCCTGCTGTGCAGGGTAGCATCACCAAATTCACCCTCTGGGGTACTCAATCTGCAGATAAGTCTGCTTATTTTCAGGCTTGACTGATGGTTAAAATTTAATGAGTTAATATGTATAATGATGTAGTTTTCTCCATTATGTGTGAAAAGTGGAGAATACCTCTCCTTCCATGCTCGTTATATGCATGAAAAATTAAAAAATAAAACCCTTCCTCCCTTACTGAATTAAAAAAAAAAAATGCTTGAGAATCTTCATTTATTTTGCCTTGCTTAATTTTTATTTACAGGAAGATGCAGAGAGATTACTAAAAAATTGTCAAAGATATGATTTATTAAATGAATTCTATCAGAACTCTGGCAAATGGGAAAAGGTAATTTCTGATACAATATCAATATGTGTTCAACTGATTTCTGGTAAGATGTGGCAGGTGAACATTTTGAGCCATGGTTCCTGTATAAATATTATTATGAGGACAAGTTAATTTTTAATTGCGTCTGACAGTCTTTATTCTGTGTCTTTTTAGTTGTTTCTACTTTCTAGATAAGTTTTTTTTTTTATCTATATCGGCCAATCTGGGGCAAGTTTACCTGCCTTCATGGGAGAGTTGACCCAGGAAATATTTTTTCTTCAGATCTCTTATTTTTAGTCGAGTTTTGACGAAGTCAAACTCGACTTATAGTTTGATGAAGTGGCGGGCGGTCGTAAACAATTGGATTTTTATACTGTACCAATGACCCAGACATAGCTGGTGCTAACTCTTAAAAATATAGGGCCAAACACAAATTTTGCCCCCCAATCCCCAAAATTTGCATCTAAAACCAAAGAAAACATGTCCTGAATGGCCTTCCATACTTCACCTCTACTGCGCATGCGCAGTGTCAAGGACGTCCCCAAATTCGCGCCATTAATCATTTCTTTGTTTGGCCCTTCATCAGTTAACATCTGACTGATCTTTGTGCTTGTAAATCTCAGTTTAAATGATGCCAGACACATAAATATTAGAGAAATGGTGATTCTAAGGAGGATATAGAAGGAGGAGAGGAAAAATGAGTGACAGAAAATAATCAGGGCTGTAACTTAAATTTTTTTAATGAAATTATGTTAAGTTACCTATTTTCGAGGCAAGAGCCTGTTGTTGTCATTCTTGTTATCAAGTAACACTGCTTGTTCAGTGTTTTCCTCTCTCCCTTTCCTTTAAGTCCCCCCTAGCTATTCTCCCATGCTTTTGGCATATTTTCTGTAATATTATTACTAAAATTTCTTGGGAGTTTTAGCTGGATAACAGAATGAATTCTGTTCTTTTCGCCATGTTTACGTCTTCACCTATGGGTGGTTAGGCGTAGTGTTCTGCATCTACCATCTGATGTTCTGCAGTTTCTTCCCTGGAAGTCTCTGTTTTGCATCAGATAGTGTATTATTGGTAACTGATTCCGGGCCAGGGTTATCAGTGCCTGGAGTCTTGTTTCTGGTGTTTTTACACTTTTTGTTTACATTGACAACAGCCCTCTGTGTGAGGGGGGATTTCTTGAAAATAATATCTTCATGTTAGTTTAATCATTACTAGATACATTATTATTGTTCGTAAGTGTTGCATTAATTTTTTAAAATATTTTTAAAATTTTTGGCCACACTTAGGCTTGGGATCCATTGGGGCTCAACATTACTTTTCAGAAACTTGGGCTTTTCTGAAAAAATATTTTTTCAAAATTTTTTGATTTCAATTATTTTTTCTATGTTAATGGATCATGTTATTATGTATTTTGATTGTCAGTGGTTGGTGCGAGTACTAGGACTTTGTTTTCTTTTCACATTGAAAGGATATTGTTCAATTGTAATAAGAGGAAATCTTCCTCTGACTTTCATAATCATTGTATAAATGTAGTCAGTGTACTCTCACTAACTCCTGTTCCGTATGTGTTAATTTCGATGACAACATGGGAAGCATGTGTCACGGTATGTTAGTGGGGAAATGGCCATTCCGGTCCTTTCCCCGCAGGGTCACTCTAGTTTATCAATCTCTATTTCAGACGATCAAGAACAGGGTGATGTATCCGTGATGTCTTCAAAAAGTGTGCCTCCGTCATCACAATTAATGAAGAGCTAGCGGAAAAGTGCTCATGAAAATACGTCAATTGCCTAAGAGGTCCCTAGTAGGATCGACGGCCTGTGACGTCCACTAGCTCGCCCGGTGTAGCGTCCATTCATCGAATGGTTCGGCAGCCGGGTTCGTCCGTTGCGGTCCAGAAGGAGTGTTGGGTGATGCGAGCACTATAAATCAACCAAATGCACACCCAGTGACGGCGGATTAGAGGAGAGAACGGAGGAAGCCTTTTAGTCCGGTTCCTAGCTCGTCCAGGTCCATCCGGACTGCGAGCGAGAGAGGCCCCTCTCTCGTACAACAACATCTGGCCCCAGATGTTGTGGTACAAAATGTTTCGCATTCGGAGCATACGTCCGCCACTCGGGACGCTCCGTTAGATCGACAGCCCGGAGAGACTGTCAATAAGGCTTCCTCATCCTCATGGTAGCGCACACGACCGCTCTTGGCTACGTGACCTCAGATATCCAGTCAACTTCGCCAGTCAGAGAATCCTCGGCGACCAGGTCACGCCATCCGATAGCCAGGGACACGAGGCCTGGAGACTCCGGACGTTCGCATAAGAAAGTATGCGGGAGTCAACGTACACGGAGCTTCCAGCAGCAAAGCATCGTAAGACCGCTACTGCACAGGCCTCGGTGACGGACGTGCTATCCCAAATAGCACAGCTTATCACAGCATCCCAGCAACGACAGAATCTCTGTCGCATCATGTAATATCCTACGACGCTGGGTTGGGACGCTCCGTGGAAGCACGGACGTCCGAAAATTTCATACGGTCCGACGGGATGCCGAAAGGGATTCGGAGGATTTCGAGCTTTCCCTTTCGGAACAACATAAGCTACTGTATATGTCATTCGACTTCATCTTCTAGAGGTTCTTCGTCGGACCAGAATGCTGCGATGCCGGATAAGAAACTGATAGCGTCGGTGGACATAGAAATTTTTGGTTCGGTTCAGGGACATCGTCCCTCAGTTCCGACACAGTCCAATAATGTCTCAGAAACTTTCGATTTATTGAATGACGCTATATATATTTTTTATATGCTTGCTATTTACAAGCATGTCTGGTTTCTTGTTCGCAAAATTACTGAGATGTCTTTCAAAAGTGTGCCTCTGTCGTCATAGTTAATGAAGAGCTAGCTGCAATTAGTGCTCATGGAATACGTCAATCGCCTAAGAGGTCCCTAGTAGGATCGACGGAGTTGACATTCGCTAGCGTCCATTCACCGAATGGTTCGGCAGTCGGGTTCGTCCGTTGCAGTCTAGGAAGGAGATTTGGGTGATGCGAGCACTATAATAGACTTTAGTACACACCCAGTGACGATGGATTAGAGGAGAGATCGGAGGAAGCCTGTTAGTCCGGTTCCTAGCTCGTCCAGGTCCGTCCAGGCAGCGAGCGAGAGAGGTCCCTCTCTCGTACAACAACATATGGGACCGGATGTTGTGGTACAGACATTTCGCATTCGGAGCATATGTCCGCCGCTCGGGACACTCCGTTATATTGGCAGTCCAAGTGGCTGTCGATAATGCTTCCTCATCCTCACAGCAGCGCACATGACCGCACATTGGCTACGTGACCTCGAGTATCCGGCCAGCTTCGTCATTCAGTGATTCCACGGCGAACAGGTCACGCCTTCCGGTAGCCAAGGGACACGAGGCCTGTACACTCCGGTCTCTCGCATAATAGAAGTATGCACGGGGTAACGAACACGGAGCTTCCAGCGGCAAGGCATCGTAAGACCGCTTCTTCACAGGCCTCAGTGACGGACGTGCTATCCAAAATAGCACAGCTTATCGCAACATCCCAGCAAACGACAGATTCTCAGTCGGATCAGAAATAATCCGACGGTGCTGGGTCGGTGTGCTCCGCTGTTGCATCAGGTACGGACGACCGAACACTTCATAGGGTCCGACAGGATGGCGAAAGGGATTCAGACGATTTCGAGCTTTCCCTTTCGGAACAACAGAAGCTGCCATACATTTCTTCCGGCATTATCTTCCAGAGGTTGTTCCGTCGGACTACTTTGCTGCGATGCTGGATAAGAGACTAATAGCGTCATTGGACACGGAGTTTTGGATCGGTTCAGGGACATTGTCCCTGAGTTGCCGACACAGTTCAATAATGTCATTAGAACATTCGAATTATTGAACGACGCTATATATATATAAGCTTGCTACCAACATGCTAGTCTAGTTTCTTGTCCGCAATGCTCTATTCTGCCTTTCATCAATTCTAGGAAAATAAATTTTTATTGGCAAAACTGGGCATATCGAGAGTTCCTATGCATCTAAGACGGCGAGGCTGAACACTGGGAATTATCTTTTTCGCCGTCTATGTCAATTCCAACCACGATGTTGGAAACGACAATGATGTCTAATAGACTTAACTTAGACGCTTTATCATACGTAGACCACCTTACTGAGGCGTTATCATTACGTCTTCAAGAGAAAGAATTCCAGGATATGATCCTCAATGAGATTTATTTCAGGGGCAGTAGTTTTCCACGTATAACTCCGCCCTTCAGTGGCAACCTGGAGTTGGTTAGACGTGACGCGGCCCTAGCTACATCCACGCGCGTGGATAGTAAGGTGAAGAACTCTCTCAGAGTCGCTTCGGTCTCGGAGAAGCTTCTCTTCAATGGCAACCTTTCGGCAATCTATGAATTGCTCGATATACACGTTCTCTTGTCAATCAAGTGTAACAAGAGATTCAGACTTGGGCAAACATTCGGTGGTTGACTCAGAGAGTTCCGCTGTAGTTGCCGGATCCGAGTTTTTCGAGTATGACGGATGCCAGTCAAACAGGTTGGGACACAATTTTGATCCCAACGGATTCGAAGTGCCAGGGTCTTTGGGTTCCACAGTTTTTAGGCAAGCACTTAACTTCCAAGAAATGATATTATTTTGGCTTGCACTACGTCATTGGATGAACATTATTCAGAAACGCATGTCCAAATCCTGTCCGATAATACGACAGTAGTTGCGTATATCGGAACCAGGGAGGCACTCATTCGGTTCCGTTATTGATTTTAACGGAAAGAATCCTTCTGTTTGTTATAGAACAAGTTCTGTTTCGGTCCGTCATATTCTGGGTCATCGGATCGTATTAGCAGACTCCCTTTCACGTAAGGGTCGTTTGTTGCCGTCAGAATGGACTCTCAACAAACAGGTATTCAATCAGATTTGCTACCAATGGGAGCGCCCAGTGATAATTTATTTGCGACACAACTCTCCAATCAATTGCAGACGTATGTGTCACCGTGTCTGGATCCCTGAGCATATGTAGTTAACGCTCTATCGATCTAGTAGGACGGGATGATAGGATATGCGTATCCTCCAGCGCTGTTGATTCAGCAAGTATTGCTAGGATTATTCATTCACAATACAATTCTGTTGGTAGCATCTCTGTCTCCACAGAGACGGTGGATAAATTTACTCAGGTGTCTGCTGTGGGACTTACCACGAAAACTTCCTCCACGAGAGGATCTTTTTTCGCTGGGGAAATCGTGTCAACTTCATCACAACCCGCAAGGTCTCAACCTTCACGTATTCCGTTGTGTGGTCCTTCTTGCATGGCAAGCATTGTACAGGACGAGCAGTGGACGCGATTTCTAACTAGGAGAACCTCCTCTTCGCTATACTATGCGGCTAAAGTGGAGGGTCTTCCGTCGTTGGTGTAGGGATCTTTATGTTGATATTTTTGATCCCTCCATATCAGACATTGCAAACTTTCTAGTATACTTGTTTGACGAGATCAACTGCAGCCAGTTACTTTTAAAGTTTATAGGTCTATGTTATCTGATACCTATGCACACCATGATAGTTTACAATTGAGCCTAATGTCTCTTTATCTAAGTAGTTTGAAACTTTTCGATAATAGACTTAGAATCCTTAGATTAATTCCTATACGGAATTTAGCTTGGGTTCTTAAACTAAAGCAACCATTTGAACCTATTGAGACAGTAGTTTCAAATTCTGGCCTTTCAAGGCAGCAATTCTCTTAGTCTTCTCTTCTGCTGAAGAGTAAGTGAGCTTCATGCACTATCGGTGGACGATTCTCACTTTCGTAGTATCGGAAACTCTATTTCCTTTACTACTAATGTTGTATTTTTGGTTAAGAATCAGGCTCCTAATAAATATCCAGAACCTATTGTTCTTAAGGTCCATCCGTCTTCGAGCGGGCATAGGCCTTTACTCTGTCCGGATAGACCTTTATGTATTTATTAACAGATCTCAGTTTATCAGTTGGACGTAAAGCTTCTTCTGGCTCTGATGGCTAATAGAAGGGTCATTACGGTCCATTCTATTACTTAATGCATTCAGTTAACTATCGGTACTGCTTAGGATAATCTATCCTTAACTCAGCAGTCTGTGCTTAAGATTTCGGCTCATGAAGTAAGAGCTCTTCTACATCTTGGGCTTACGTAAATAGTGTTGCCATTATAGATTTTAAGTAGGCTGCATATTGGTCTCAGCCATCCACATTCACGAATTTTTATCTCAGAAATATCGAGTCCATTTCTGGAGGCCTGCATTATTTAGGTCCATTATCTGCTGCTCAGAATGTCGATCACTTAACAATTGCAACTATAGCTATGTAGGCTTTATGTTCCGGCAGTGACTCCGTCCTGCTGCCCTCTTCGCTCTGGGCTATTTGACCCAGGGCAAGAAAAAGGGGGTGGGAGGGTGTTCCCTTGGGTCACCTGTTTTATTATGAAAACAAGGGGATACCTCCTCCGGAGTCAGTAATTCTGAGCTGTTACTGGGATGGTTTTTTAAGTGAAAAGTTATGTTTTAAAATTCATTCATGTCATAGTTTTAAAGTATAGCATTTGAATATGTCACGTGTCAAATGGGCGTTATTATACTATCCTCGGACACTTTTAAAAGAGTATAAAGAGTCTCAATTCTCTGGAATAACTTTATTTATTGGCTTACTTTAAAAATAGTTAGTATAAGAATTATACTGGATATTAATAGAGAATATGGATGTTATGATGCTCAATTATAGAAAGTATGACTCTATTTTATATAGTTGAGCTTATTGGATTTTCCTCTATGTCCTGGGCCCTCCAGCCGTTTTACTATTTAGCTATGTCTGGGTCATTGGTACAGTATAAAAATGTTAAAAAATTTATAGTAATTTATATATTTTTTATACTTACCAATGACCCAGACGGGGATGGCCCTCCCAGGAGTTGGGAACTCATACCTCCCCTCTGAGGACATAACGCTTACCAGGCACTGATGGTAAGAATGATTAATGGCGCCAATTTCGTCCTTGACACTGCGCATGCGCATTAGAGGTGAAGTATGGAGGGCCATTCAGGACATGTTTTCTTTGGTTTTAGATGCAAATTTTGGGGATTGGGGGGCAAAATTTGTGTTTGGCCCTATATTTTTAAGAGTTAGCACCAGCTATGTCTGGGTCATTGGTAAGTATAAAAAATATATAAATTACTATAAATTTTTTAAGTTTCCGGGGCAATAACTTTAGTTCTATTTGATGCACCTTTAACAAAATTATACCAGAGGTTACCCTATAGGAAAGGAAGACACCTATCGATTTCAGAGTCTCGCGCCCCAAGGTCAAGGTCACTGTTACTATAAATAGAATATTTTGTGACAAATTGGTTTCCGGGCAATAACTTTAGTTCTATTTGACTCACCTTTACCAAATTTATACCAGAGGTTACCCTATAGGAATGGAAGACACCAATTGATTTCAGAGTCTGGGACTCCAAGGTCAAGGTCACTGTTACTATAAATAGAATATTTTTATTGCTTACTTGAGTAAAAATTAAGGTTCCACATAAGCCTGGACAAAAGTTGCCTATATTGCTTGTGTAGTCCAGGAGAACAGGTTAACTGTGTACAGATAATTATACCAATTAAGAAAGCAGACTGTGTCCATGAACTTTTACTGCCATTTTAACTCTTTCACTACTGGAGATTTTGAATGGTCAGATCCATCCATGCACACAGCTGCTGTTGGGGAAAAGTCCATTTCTGATCAAAAGGGTAAACAATTGAAAATATTAAATCTGCTGATGTAGAGGCTGCAGACTTCACATTTTAAATTGCTAACCTCTTTAGAAAAGTAAATTTCATTGTTTGATTTGTTGCCATGGGTAGAGTTTCATGCACAAACACTGCAGTCATCACTGTTGGTCAAGGTCACTGTTGCTACAAATAGATTATTTCTTCAGAATTTAATGTCAAAACTCGACTTGTGGATCTATGATCCTCTTGCTGCATTTTTTGGTTATATATCATCATACTAACTGAAATACTCACCTTCAATGTTTTTGAAATCCTTTTGCTTTTAAAATGTCAGCGAATTAAAAAATGCAATCAAATAAATTCAATAAAAATAAAAATAAATCCAGGAGATGCACTTGAAAAAATGAACCAATGAGGGCACACAAACACCCACAACATACTAACACATTGACAGTTTACGATACAATGACAAACGCATACAAAAAAAAACTTCACAGAGGCAGGTTTGACACAAATTACTCGAACTGTGGATTGTGGTTCTTCAAACACATTTTTGATTAATTATTTTCTGGTTCAGATCAGGATGTTTATTTGTACAGTGACTTCTGACTCGGGTAAATTCGACTTAATCCTTTTTTCCCGTATCAGCCATAAGCCCAATATTCAATATGTAACTTTACAATAGACCTTTCCATTTTGAAAATCACATGATTCTGCCTCGCCATGGAAAGCTCATGTATTGTTTTCAAAAAAGTTTCCTTATATAATTTACTTCACTGGTTTCCCTCTACATTTTTTTCGTAATACAGTACTTATAAATAAATCACAAATGAAACCACCACTGACAGTCTTATCACACTATTTGTTTTAATAAGATAAGAATTTTCCACATCAAATGATCACCCTTCCAGGCCAATCGCTATTGTTTACACAAACAATTCGGCAGTGTGCATCGCGTTTCATGACAGGACAGAATCATGCAATATTCAAAATGGAGTAATATAGGAAAGCTCAATTTTAAACAATGATGTTACAATTTAAGGATTTCCATGTAATAATCACACATGACCATGTGACAAATTGAAATTGTGGCTGAGTTTCCAATTATTCCTAGAATCAGTAACATGGACACATTTCCCCAGAAGTTTCATGTGTAAACAAACTCTGTTTTTGATGATATGGCTGTGAGTAAAAGAAAAAGGAAGGTTTTTTTTGACCTTATAACAATCGACACACCCCTATTGGCAAAGGATGCCCTTTTCTGCCGATACCGACGATTCACCGATTACCCCATTATCGACCGATGTCAATTGGCCAATAATAGGTTCATCTCTACTCTAAAGTGTGGGTACTGCAACTCCAAGGCTTTAACCCTTTACCCAACGAATCTCCAGCATCTGCCCACGTAATATGCAAATTCAGCAGCTGAAAAAATATTACTTTTCGAACAATTTCAACAAAACCATATCATGTGACCCCTCTTTGGAACGAGCTCATCGAGCTCGTTCCAAAGAGGGGTCACATGGTATGGTTTTGTTAAAAAAAAAATTTTAAATTTGAAAAATGATGTTTAAAATAAGAAATTTTGATATTGTCTGCGTTGGGTAAAGGGTTAATCTTGGTGGATGTCCTACATGTTAACTTTGAATCTGAATTATTTGGTGTGTATAGATTTTACTTGTTATTATTTTTGGGCTAGTGTCCTTAGACATTCTCCCATGAATTGTAGGAAGACAAAGTTATGTGAACAAATTTTGTTGACTAAAAGGAATTAAGCACTCCACCCGTTAAGATTGCATTGTATATTTATATTGTCTTATTTAGGCCAAATAAAAAAATAAATTGATTCTCAGGCAATTTTTTTTTCAAATCAGTGAGGGAGGGAGGATTTTATTTTATTTTATTTTTTTTTTTTTTTTTTTTTTTTTTCGTGTAAAAGTGTTGAGTATACTCAGTAAATCTTTTTGGTGTCTTTCCACTTGAAAAAGAGAAAAGGTTGTATTTTAGTGTAATTATAGTATACATTTTATAACTAACTGCCATAACAACAGCTTAAAGGATTTGTATTTTATTGTTCTTTTTAATGGTATAGGTCTGTCAAGCATCATGATCCATTAGAATAGTCCCCAGTAACCAATGCTTGGGGTAGGAGACCTTTAAAATGGGAAACATGGCTTTAAATTATTGGTTAAACTTGAGTTTATATCAGTGTTGCGGCCATTAGTAGCCATTGTGCAGAAATATATGACCTTAAACACCAAATAAATAAATAATTAAATCATGATCCAGTATATCAGAATTTTCTTTGTTACAGTTTATGGGAGAGTGCCCCTAGGCACTCTCCCATAAACTGCAACAAGAAAAAACAATTTACTGCTAACACAGCTAAATAATTATATGTTGAGAAATGTGAAAAAATGACCATTCCAAGTTTTCACAAATTTTTTAAAAAACATGACACAATAAAAATGTCTAATGAGGAGGATCAGATCCAACGAGGGAGGGCCTGAGAATCAAAACATTATTTTTTTTTAGCCTTATAGACCTTAGAAACAGTTGAAATCTTTCACAGAATTAATACACCCAAGAACAGCATTACAAATTTTAATTTTATATTTTATAAGCATTTGGAACCTCTGAAACTTGTAATAGAATTCTTCAAAATATATTATACATTTATATTGCATGTTTTATAGCAGGGTTTGCATTTTGAAAAATTGTCAGAGCCTGAAATAAGTCCATGAGATTTGAGGGTTGGGGGTCTATGATTTTTAAACATTCGTTAATAATTTAGTTTTGTTTAAAATTTTTGTATGGGCTGGAAAAACCGCCCTGACAGATGCATTCTTAGGGCTGATCTCGTTCCTGGGCTGATCAGCCCTGATAAAATGCAAACCCTGCCTGTAGGCCTTGGAATGTATTATACATATATAATGTATTTTTTTTTATAGGCCTTAGAAACAGCTGAAATGTATGATAGGATACACTTAAGAACAACATATTACAATCATGCAAAGCATCTAGAGGCAAAGGGAGATTACTCTGCTGCAGTACCTCAGTAAGTATTTTCTTGTTTAAGATTTGCGGAGGATGTATTACTAACATTAATTCTAAATGGAAGTATTCAATTTTTGTTCATCCATGTGAAAACCTTGTAAGTGCAAGTTTTGGGTTGAGTTGTTTTTTTTTTTATATAAAATATCTGACCTATAGTTTGTTGAAGTCAGTGTGCAGGCAGGCTGATATTGGGTTATAGTTCGTTGAAGTCAGTGTGCAGGCAGGCTGATATTGGGTTATAGTTCGTTGAAGTCAGTGTGCAGGCAGGCTGATATTGGGTTATAGTTCGTTGAAGTCAGTGTGCAGGCAGGCTGATATTGGGTTATAGTTCGCTGAAGTCATTGTGCAGGCAGGCTGATATTGGGTTATAGTTCGTTGAAGTCAGTGTGCAGACAGGTTGATATTGGGTTATAGTTCGTTGAAGTCATTGTGCAGGCAGGCTGATATTGGGTTATAGTTCGTTGAAGTCAGTGTGCAGGCAGGCTGATATTGGGTTATAGTTCGTTGAAGTCAGTGTGCAGACAGGTTGATATTGGGTTATAGTTCGTTGAAGTCAGTGTGCAGGCAGGCTGATATTGGGTTATAGTTCATTGAAGTCAGTGTGCAGACAGGTTGATATTGGGTTATAGTTCGTTGAAGTCAGTGTGCAGGCAGGCTGATATTGGGTTATAGTTCATTGAAGTCAGTGTGCAGGCAGGCTGATATTGGGTTATAGTTCGTTGAAGTCAGTGTGCAGACAGGTTGATATTGGGTTATAGTTCGTTGAAGTCATTGTGCAGGCAGGCTGATATTGGGTTATAGTTCGTTGAAGTCAGTGTGCAGGCAGGCTGATATTGGCTGAGCAAGTGGGAAGACATCTCTTTTCTAGTTAGTGCGATAACTTTAACAAATAAAAATGGATTTGGGGAACTTTTGATAAGTGAGACTTTTTTAACCCTTTACCCAACGTAACGGCCAAAACCGGCCAGCGCTATTCACAAAAATCGCCAATTAATTTTCATTATTTTAAAAAAATTTTATCTCAAAAACATAGGTTATGACCCCTCTTTGGAACGATCTCGTCGAGCTCGTTCCAATGAGGGGTCATAACCTATGTTTCTGGGACACAAAATTAAAAAAAATAATTATTTAAGAATTTTGTTTGCAAGTGTCGTCTGCTTTTCATGTTAGGTAATGGGTTAATATCTTGCAGGCTTTTAAATCTATTTATTTTAAGGGCACCCTTTTACCCTAATTTGGGCACATTAAAACCAGATATAACAGCCTTAACATGTTATATTTTATTGCCATACCTTTCTTTGTGTTTCTATGGCCATATTATGATGGAAGTTATTTTTAAATGTAGAAGAGGCAGAGAAGTTATATATTTTTAGCTTAACTTAAAGTCAAGATAAGCTATTGCCATCAAGCATGCGGAAGTCTGTGATTCGGTTCACATTTTCCTTTAGCACAGGCTACACCCCGTGGTTTTTGTCTGATTGTCACAAAATTTCATATGCAGGTGTGAGGTCATGTCTGGATGAGAACGTCCCCATTTGGTCGCTATTGGACAACCGTGATGGCTGCCCGTGCCCAAAACCTGAAAACCATTAGCACAGTCTACAGGTCATATTTATGAAGGGATTTCATTGTAATTTGGTAGGATGCCCCTGTATAATGTCTAAATGAGAACGTCCCTTTTTGGTCATGATCTGTCAACCATGATGGCTGCCCAAGCCCCAAAACCCGAAAACCATTAGCACAGTCTACAGGTCATATTTATGAAGGGATTTCATTGTAATTTGGTAGGATGCCCCTGTATAATGTCTTGATGAGAACGTCCCCTTTTGGTCATGATCTGTCAACCGTGATGGCTGCCCAAGCCCAAAACCCAAAAAACTTTTAGCACAGTCTACAGGTCATATTTAGTATGGAGGGATTTCATTGTAATTTGGTTGGATGTCTTCGTATGATGTCTAGATGAGAACTTCCCCCATATTTATGAAGGGATTTCATTGTAATTTGGTAGGATGCCCCTGTATAATGTCTAGATGAGAACGTCCCCTTTTGGTCATGATCTGTCAACCGTGATGACTGCCCGAGACCAAAACCCCCAAAGCTTTAGCACAGTCTGCAGGCCGTATTTATGGAGGGATTTCTTTGTAACTTGGGAGGTTGACTCCATATAATATCTAGATGAGAACGTCCCCTTTTGGTCACGATTGGTCAACTGTGATAGTTACAGGGGCCGGAAGCCTGAAAACCTTTAGCACAGTCTATAGGTCATATTTATGGTGGGATCTTATTTTAACTTGGTAGGATGACTCCCGATAATGTCTAGATGAGAACGTCCCCTTTTGGTTGTGATCATTCAGCCATGAGAGCTGCCCGAGCCCAAAACCTGAAAACCTTCAGCACAGTCTACAGGTCGCATTTATGGAGGGATTTCATTGTAACTTGGTAGGTTGATTCCATAAAATGTCTAGATGATAACATCCCCTTTTGATTGCGATTGCTCAGCTATGATGGCTACAAGGGCCTGAAGCCCGAAAACCTTTAGCACAGTCTACAGGTTATATTTATGAAGGGATTTCATTGTAATGTGGTAGGATGACTCCAGATAATGCCTAGATGAGAATGTCTCCTTTTGGTTGTGATCATTCAACCATGACAGCTGCCCAAGCCCAAAACCAGAAAAACTTGAGCACAGACTATAAGTCATATTTTTGAAGGGATTTCATTGTAATGTGATAGGATGACTCAGTATAATGTATAGATGAGGACGTCCCCTTTTGGTTACTGTCAGAGCCACATACATTAACTATGAGTGCCACATTAACCCACCCCTCAATTCTTTAGTACAGTCTACACCTCATATTAGTTTTATTGAAAACATAGCATACAGGGAACATAAATTAACTTATTTCCAATTAGGCCATACAAAGTTGATTGTCTGTTTCTCCAGCCATTTTTTTTTGCAAAAAAGCATGCAGGCGGGCGGTCTTTTTTTTTTTCTTTTTATTTTCTCCCCGAGAGGTTGTTTGTGGTAATTCGACCCCCACCCAAATGCCTGGTGGACCACGCAAAATTTCCCAAATATATTGGTTATTCACCATAGGGGTGTTGGGTCATAAATGAAGTGAGGTTTGAATGTTTGTTTTTTCAGTGAAACGTGAAAATTATGACACAGGACGAAACGCCTTGTGGGTGAAATGTCTCTGGACGAAACGTCTCTGGGACAAATTAAATGTCGAAATGCCAACTTTCACAGATTTATTTTTACACCCCGCCCCCCGCCCCCCCCCCCCCCCCCTCCAAAAAAAAATCCTTTCATAACATGCCTAATAAAATCAGGAATCACAATTTTTCCCCATTATATTCAAAATTATCACAACCCATTTGAACGGGCAGTTCATCCATAAATCATATTTTTCGGAAAACTGAAAATGAAATACAAAACGAATGTTTGCATGTTTTTATTAACCAATTCGACCACACATACCTGCCTATAAGCGATTTATTTTCAACTATGACTTACTTTTATATCAAGCAACGGTTACTATTAGTTATCCAATTATCCTGCATCTCAAATGCATTTATTTAAATTAACTGGGAAACTTATAACGGTTTCAAATAACAGTACACAAATTCCCAATGACGGCCATTTACAATACAGATGTTACTAAAAATAAATGCCAGGAGACTGTGTTCCATTCAGCATAGCACCTGACTTTGCAGACTTTCTGAGGGTATGTGCGAATCAAACGTGGTGCGAATCGACCATTCCCCTTTGTGACTGTTTGTTGTCAGACTGAAAGACACCTTCCTTCTTGCTGTCATTATGACTTACCTTTTACAGAATAAAACACTTTCTGTCGTGAGTGTTGCTAAAACCCACCCACGTTATTAAAGTATGATGTAGAAAAAGATTGAAGTGTGTTCATTTAAAATTTGCTAACGCATCGATATCGATTTACCGAAATGAGCACAAAATCTCAAATTTTTTTTAAAGATTTTTTTGTGTCACAAAAAGGTTGCATGCACAGCAATAATGACCATGCGCACCTGAGAAACAGAGGTTCTTTTTTTTATGGCCTTATAACAATTCTTGTCTTATTTCATAATCCTTTCATAAGCATTGAAGATTATCCTTTTCATCAAACACAACACAGTCAAGTTAAGCTACAGTGTCATTGACACTTTCATTCTTGATGTCTTCATACCTTCTCTAATTTGGGCACACCTGTAAACTATTATCATTTATTGGTGCCCAACGCTACATCAGCAACCAAGGCTCTATCATGGCGATAAAAGCAACAGAACCTAAAAAAAAAAGGGTATTGAATTAAAACAAAATAAAAAACAAACTAAAACTTTACCAAAACTAGTATGTGATTATGACTCGATGAGTAATGAGGCAATCCACATTGACTCGGTAACACTAGCACACCTAGTAATATCAGTTTATGACCAAAATTAAAAGACCAACGAAGGAAATGCCTTATGAAAAAGGTAGATTTTAGTGCCAGACTTTAATGATTAAAGTGATTTACCGTATTTACTCTATGTATTGGGACACTCTGTGATTTAGGACACACATTTCTTCCAGAAAATTATATTTTTATACTGTACCAATGACCCAGACATAGCTGGTGCTAACTCTTAAAATATAGGGCCAAACACAAATTTTGCCCCCCAATCCCCAAAATTTGCATCTAAAACTAAAGAAAACATGTCCTGAAAGGCCCTCCACACTTCGCCCCTACTGCGCATGCGCAGTGTCAAGGACGTTCCGAAATTGGCGCCATTTATCATTCTAAGTTTGGCCCTTCATCAGTTAACATCTGACTGATCTTTGTGCTTTTAAATCTCAGTTTAAATGATGCCAGACACATAAATATTAGTGAAATGGTGATTCTAAGGAGGATAGAAAAGGAGGAGAGGAAAAGAATGTGTGACAGAATATTATCAGGGCTGTAACTTAAAATTTTTTAATGAAATTATGTTAAGTTACCTATTTTCAAGGCAGCAGCCATTTTGTTGTCATTCTGATTATTTAGTTACACTGTTTTTTCAAGTGTTTTTCCTCTCTCCCTGTCCTTTAAGTTCCCCCTTGCTATTCTCCCATGCTTTTGGCATAGTTTCTGTAATTATTATTACTAAAATTTCTTGGGAGTTTTAGCTGTATAACAGAATGAATTCTGTTCTTTCCCCATGTTTACGTCTTCACCTGCGGGTGGTTAGGCGTTGTGTTCTGCATCTACCATCTGATGTTCTGCAGTTTCTTCCCTGGAAGTCTCTGTTTTGCATCAGATGGTGTATTTTTGGTAACTGATTTCGGGCCTGGGTGCCTGGAGTCTTATTTTAGTGTTTTTACACTCATTGTTTACATTTACAACAGCCCTCTGTGTGAGGGGGGGATTTCTAAATAATAATATCTTTATGTTATTTTAATCATAACTAGATACATTATTATTGTTCGTAAGTGTTGAATAAATTGTTTTAAATATTTTTAAAATTTTTGTCCACACTTAGGCTTGGGATCCATTGGGGCTCAACGTTACTTTTCAGAAACTTGGGCTGTTCTGAAAAAATATTTTTTCAAAATATTTTGATTTCAATTATTTTTTCTATATTAATGGATCATATTATTATTATGTATTTTGATTGCCAGGGGTTAGTGCGAGTACCAGGACTTGTTTTCTTTTCACTTTGAAAGGATATTGATCAATTGCTTTAAGAGGAAGTCTTCCTCTGACCTTATTATCATTCTATATGTGGTCAGTGTACTCGCATTAACTCCTGTTCTGTATCGTATGATTTCGATGACAATATGGGAAGCGTATGTCACGGTATGTTGTTGGGGATTTGGACACTCCGGTCCTTTCCCCACAGTGTCACTCTACTTTATCAATTTCTATTTCAGACGATCAAGATTAGGGTGATGTATCTGTGATGTCTTCCAACAGTGTGCCTCCGTCGTCACAATTAATGAAGGGCTAGCGGAAAAGTGCTCATGTAATACGCCAATTGCCTAAGAGGACCCTAGTAGGTTCGACGGCCTTTGACGTCCGCTAGCTCGCCCGGTGTTGCGTCCATTCACCGAATGGTTCGGCAGCCGGGTTCGTCCGTTGCGGTCTAGAAGGAATTTTGGGGTGATGCGAGCACTATAAAATTAACTTAATGCACACCCAGTGACGGCGGATCGGAGGGAGATCGGAGGAAGCCTTTTAGTCCGGTTCATAGCTCGTTCCGGTCCATCCGGATGGCAAGCGAGAGAGGCCCCTCTCTCGTTCAACAACATCTGGCCCCAGATGTTGTGGTACAAATGTGTAGTTAGCGGAGCATACGTCCGTCGCTCGGGACGCTCCATTGTATAGGCAGTCCGCTGAGACTGCTAAGGCTTCCTCTTCTCGTCAGCGCACACGACCGCACCTTGGCTGCGTGACCGCCGATATATTACCAGCTTCGCCGATCAAGGATTCTTCGGCGACCAGGTCACACCATCCGGCAGCCAGGGATTCGAGACCGATGGACTCCGGACGTTCGCATAGGAAAAGTATGCGGGAGCCATCTGATGCGGAGCTGCCCTCGGCGAAGCAGCGATAGACTGCGCCTCCGCAGGTCTCGACGCCGGACATTCTTGTGCACATAGCACAGCTTATCGCAGCATCCCAGCAGCCGACAGAAACGGTGTCGGATCGAGATTTATCCGACAGCGCTGGGTCGGTAGCCGGGGACTCAAGGCCTGCAGACTCCGGACGTTCGCATAGGAAGTGTGCGGGAGTCAACGTACACGGAGCTTCCAGCGGCAATGCATCGTAAGTCCGCTACTGCACAGGCCTCGGGAACGGACGTGCTTTCCTTAATAGCACAGTTTATCGCAGCATCCCAGCATCAACTGAATCTGTCGCATATATTTTATCCGACGATGCTGGGTCGGGACGCTCCGCGGAAGCGGGTACGGACGTCCGAAAGTTTCATCCGGTCCGATGGGATACCGAAAGGGATTCGGTGGATTTCAAGCTTTCCCTTTCGGAACAACATATGCTGCGATGCCGGATAAGAAACTGATAGCGTCGGTGGACTTAGAAATTTTTGGTTCGGTTCAGGGACATCGTCCCTCAGTTCCGACATAGTCCAATAATGTCACACAAACTTTCGAATTATTGAACGACGCTATATATATTATTATTTTATGCTTGCTATCCAAGCATTTCTGGTTTCTTGTTCGAAGAGTTATGGAGATGTCTTTCAAAAGTGTGCCTCTGTCGTCATAGTTAATGAAGAGTTAGCGGCAATAAGTGCTCATGGAATATGTCTATCGCTTACGGAGTGACATTCGCTAGCTCACCCGGTGTAGCGTACATTCATCGAATGGTTCGGCTGCCGGGTTCGTCCGTTGCGGTCTAGGAAGGAGATTTGGGTGATGCGAGCACTTTAATTACTTTAGTACTCACCCAGTGACGGCAGATTGAGGACAGATCGGAGGAAGCCAACAACATAGGGGACCGCATGTTGTGGTTCAGATATTTTACATTCGGAGCATATGTCCGTTGCTCGGGACGCTCCGTTATATTGACAGTCCGAGAGACTGTCTTTAATGCTTCCTCATCCTCACAGCAGGGCACACGACCGCACATTGGCTACGTGACCTCGAGTATCCGATCAGTTTCGGCATTCAGTGATTCCACAGCGAATAGGTCGCGCCATCCGGTAGCCAAGGGACACGAGGCCTATACACTCCGTTCGCTCGCATATTGGAAGTATGCACAGGGTAACGATCTCGGAGCTTCCTGCGGCAATGCATCGTAAGACCGCTGCTCCTCAGGCCTCAGTGACGGACGTGCTATCCGAGTTAGCACAGTTGTTTCGCAGCATCCCAGCAATTGACGGTTTCTCGGTCGAATCAGGAATTATCCGACGGCGCTGGGTCGGTGCGGTCCGCGGTTGCATCAAGCTACGGACGACCGAACGCTTTATAGGGTCCGACAGGATGGCGAAAGGGATTCGAAAGATTTCGAGTTTTCCCTTTAGTAGTATCGGAAGATGCCTTTCATATCTTCTGGCATTTCTTCCAGTGATTATTTTTCGGACTTCATTGCTGCGATCTTGGATAAGAGACTTATAGCGTCATTGGACTCGGATTTTTCGATCGGTACAGGGACTTTGTCCCTGACTTACCGACGCAGTCCAATATTGTCATTACAACATGTGTTTTATTTTTCGACGCTATATATTTATATATATATACAAGCCTGCTACTAAGCATGATAGTTTAGTTTCTTGTCTGCGTGGCTCATTTCTGCCATTTTATCTTTTTTACATATAGTTTATTTTGGCAGAGCAGGGCATACCGAGAGTTCATATGCGTCTAGACGGTGTGATTAAAGACTGCATATATTCTTTTCGCCGTTTATGTCTTTTCCAATTTCAATGTTGGGAACGACATTATGTATAGTAGACTTAACTTAGACGCTTTATTATACGTAATCCGCCTTACTGAGGCGTTATCATTACGTCTTCAAGAAAAGATTTACGGGATATTATTCTCAATGTAATTTCTTTTGAGGGCAGTAGTTTGTTCACGTATAACTCCGCCCTTCAGTGGCTGATTGGAGTTGGTTAGACGTGATGCAGCCCTAGCTACATCCACGCGTGGATAGTAGGTTAAGAACTCTCTCAGAGTCGCTTCGTTCTCGGAGGAGCTTCTCTTCGACGGCAACTTTCCGGCAATCCATGAATTGCTTGATTTATACATTCTCTTGTCTATCTAGTGTTACAAGAGATTCAGACTGGGGCAAACATTCGGTGGTTGACTCAGAGAGTGCCGCCGCAGTTGCCGGACCCGAGTGTGGCTGTTATGACGGTTGCCAGTCAAACAGATTGGGATATATACTGATCCCTACGGATTCGAAGTGCCAGGGTCTTCGGGTTCCGCAGTCTTTTAACTATCAGCTTAACTTCCGCGGAATAATGTTTTTTAGGCTTGCTTTATGTCATTGCATGAACATTATTCAGAAACGCATGCCCAAATTCCTGTCCTTTAATTCGACAGTAGTGGCGTATCTCCGGAACCAGGGAGGCACTCTTTCGTTTCCGTTATTCAATTTAATGGAAAGAATCCGTCTGTTGGTTATACTACACCAAGTTCAGTTTTGGTCCGTCATATTCTGGGTCGTCTGATTGTTTTATCGCACTCCCGTTTCTCTTACGGGTCGCTTGTTGCTGTCAGAATGGACTCTCAACAAACAAGTATTTAATCAGATTTGCTATCTATGGGAGCGCCCAATGATGTTTTATTTATGACACAGCTTGCTAATCAGTTGCAGACGTATGTGTTGGCTTGTCCAGATCTCTGAGCTAATACTGTTAACGCTCTATTGATCTATAGGACGGAATGATAGGATACGCGTATCCTCCGGCGCTGTTGTTTTAGCAGGTATTGCTAAGATAAACAACCACAATACATTTCTGTTGATAGCATCTCTATCTTCACAGAGATCATGAGTAATTTACTCTCTTGTCTACTGTGGATTTTAACGTGAAATCTTCCTCTATGTGAGGATCTTTTTTCACTGGGTAAATCGTGTCATCTTTATCACAACCAGCAAGGTCGCAACCTTCATGTATTCCGTTGTGTGGTCCGTATTGCATTGTAAGCACTGTACTGGACGAGCTTTGGACGCGATTTCTTACTATAGGAGATCCTCTTCTTCACTATTCTATGCGACTAAAGTGGAGGCTCTTCCGTCGTGGTGTAGGGATCATTATGTTCATATGGTTGATCCCTCCATACTACTCATTGCTATTTTTTTTAGTATACTTGTTTCACAAGATCTACTGCAGCCTGTTGTTATTTAGGTTATAGGTTTATGTTTCCTCATACCTATGCACTCTACGATAGTTTACAATTGAGTCTTTTGTCTCTTTATCTAAGTCAGTTAGTAACTTTTTGATAAATAGACTTAGAATCTTTAGATTAAATTCCTATACGGATTTTAACTTCGGTTCTTATTTAGCTAAGTAATCATTTGAGCCTCTGGAAACAGTAGTTTTCAAATTCTGACCTTTAGACAGTAATTCTGTTGGTTTCTCTTTTACTGTAGAGTCAGTGAGTTTCATGCACTATCGATGGATGATTTTCACTTTCATAGTTTCGGAATCAATACTTCCGTTACTATTTAGGTTGGATTGTGGCATAAGAGTTAGGCTCCTATTATCCGGAACCTATTATTTTAAGGTCCTTCCGTCTTCGTATGGGCATAGGCCTTTACTCTTTCCGGGTACAGTTTATGTATTTATAAACAGATATCTGTTTATTACAAGGGCGTAAGCTTCTTCTGTCTTTGATGTCTAGTAGAAGGACGTTACGCTCCATTTTATTGTTAATGGATTCTATTAACTAGCGTACTGCTTATGGTATATCATTGGCTTAGCAGTTGTGCTTAAGATTTCGGCTCATGAAGTAAGAGTTCTTCTACTTCTTGGGCTTACATTAATAGTGTTGCTATTATAGATTTTTGAAGGCTGCTCATTGCGCTCAGCCATCCACATTCATGAATTTTATCTCAGAAATATCGAGTCCATTTCTGGAGGCCTCTATTGTTAGGTCTATTATCTACTGCTCAGAATGTCATTCACTTAACAGTTGCTACTATAGCTAGGTAGGCTGTCTGTTTCGGCAGTGTCTCCGTTCGGCTGCCCTCTTCGCTCTGGGCTATTTGACCCAGGGCAAGAAAAAGGGGGGGGGGGGGGGGGGGAGGGTGTTCCCTTGGGTCACCTGTTTTTACTATGAAAACAAGGGGATACCTCCTCCGGAGTTAGTAATTCTGAGCTGTTATTGGGATGGTTGTTTAGTGAGAAGTTTAAGTTTATAAAATTCATTCAAGTCTTAGTTTTTAAAGTATAGCTTGAATATTGCATATGTCAACGGACATGATTATGCAATTCTCACACACTTTTAGGAGTATAAGAGTCTCTATTCTCTAGACTTACTTTATTATTGGCTTACTTTAAAAATTATTAGTATAAGGATTATTGGATATTAATAGAGTACATGGATGTATGAAGCTCAATTTTTGGAAGGTGTTGTATCTTTCTAATTTATCATTAATAAGAAAGATACATGTAAGGCCTATTACTTCTTTTCCCTACAGGGGATGACTCTATTTTATTTTATTGAGCGTATTCCATTTTGCTCTATGTCCTTGGCCCTCCAGCCTTTTTACTATTCAGCTATGTCTGGGTCATTGGTACAGTATAAAAATGTTAAAAAATTTATAGTAATTTATATATTTTTTATACTTACCAATGACCCAGACGGGGATGGCCCTCCCAGGAGTTGGGAACTCTTGCCTCCCCGCTGAGTACATAGCGCTTACCAGGCACTGGTTATTAGAATGATAAATGGCGCCAATTTCGGAACGTCCTTGACACTGCGCATGCGCAGTAGGGGCGAAGTGTGGAGGGCCTTTCAGGACATGTTTTCTTTAGTTTTAGATGCAAATTTTGGGGATTGGGGGGCAAAATTTGTGTTTGGCCCTATATTTTAAGAGTTAGCACCAGCTATGTCTGGGTCATTGGTAAGTATAAAAAATATATAAATTACTATAAATTTTTTAACATTTTTTTTATGCTCCAAAGTTTGGGACATTAAGGAGATTTGTTTCCAGTTGAACTGTCGCTAGTAACAGACGACACTCATAAAAAAATTCTTGAGTAACTAAAAATGTTCAATTTTTACTTCCAAAACATAGCTTATGATCCCTCATTGGAACGTGCGCAATGCGATTGTTCCAATGATGGATCATAAGCTATATTTTGGAAACAAAAAATGAAAATATAAAAAAAATTGGACTGCGATTTTCGTATATAGTGATGGAAAACGAATTACACACAACTTTATTCAGCATCAAATCAAGACCTGGCTGTGTTCTTTCCCCATTTTCTAAGAATTGGGACACCTGTGAAAATAATTATTTTTAGCTGTCCCAATACATAGAGTAAATACAGTACTATTTTTTATGTCAATTGGAGGAGAATTCCAATGCCTTGGGCCAGCAACTGCAAAGGCCCTATCACCAGCACTAGTAAATTTAGATACAGGCTGAACCAGATTGTGTTGACCTGATGACCTAAGAGACCTTGGTGGTTTGTGGATGGTAAGCAGATCGGACAGGTAGGATGGTCCAGATCCCGAGATACACTTAAACACCAAAAGGGCAATTTTAAATTGAATTCTTTGCTTAACGGATAGCCAGTGTAACTCAGAGAGTTCTGGTGTTATATGGCAGTACTTTTGAGTCCTGGTTATGACCTGTGCAGCACAATTTTGTATGTGTTGTAGCTTTTCAAGAATAGATGTTTTAGAGCCAATCAGAAGAGAGTTGCAGCTGACGAGGCAACTGGTAACAAGGGCATGGACAAGCTGTTGTGACGTTTGCATATCAATGAAGGGTCGAATTTTGCTAATACCGTATTTACTCTATGCATTGGGACACACTATGATTTGGGACGCACATTTTTTCCAGAAAATTATATTTTTTTTATGCTCCAAAGTTTGGGACATTCAGGAGATTTGTTTCCAGTTGACCCATCGCTAGTAGCAGACGACACTCATAAAAAAAATTCTTGAGTAACTAAAAATGTTCATTTTTTACTACCAAAACATAGCTCATGAGCGCTCTCGTTCCAATGATCATAAGCTATATTTTGGAAGCAAAAAATGAAAATATAAAAAAAATTGGACTGCGATTTTCGTACATAGTGATGGAAAACGAATTACACACAACTTTATTCAGCATCAAATCAAGACCAGGCTGTGTTCTTTCCCCATTTTCTAAGAATTGGGACACCTGTGAAAATAATTATTTTTAGCTGTCCCAATACATAGAGTAAATACAGTATTTCTAAGATGAAAAATTGCACTGCGAGAGACATGTTTGATATGGTCATCAGCAGCCAAATTTTCATCCATGAAATAACCTAAGTTATGGCCCTTAATTAGTTAATTTTTGCCTGTTTCTTAGGTCGTTCATGTCATGACATAGTTAGATAACTTTGCACAATAACTTGAACAAATATCAATGGATTCAGTCAATATTTGGTATGTGAGACTTTCATAATGTCTTGAACGAGTTTGTTAACCCGAGTGGTTTGGACACATTGATCAGACTTATGGCACTTAATTAGTTCATTTTTGTCTGTTTTTAACTCGTTACACAATAACTAGAACCATTAGTAATGGATTTGGTCAGTATATGGAGAGACTTTCTTAACAATTCGCAATTGATTTGGTCAGTATATGGAGAGACTTTCTTAACAATTAGCAATGGATTTAGTCAGTACATGGAGAGACTTTCTTAACAATGCCTTGAATGAGTTCGAAAACTGATACAGTTTGGCTATGCTGTGCAGAGTTATGGCCCTTAATTAGTTAAATTTTTTCAAGTCCTTGTCCGGTCCATATAACTCTGTATGATTGACAAATCTTATTCATACTTGGTACAATTATTGCTCATGACTCAAAGGTGTGTCGCAACTTCGAATCAAGGGAATATCATCAAGGTCAAGGTCACGGACAGCAAAACTTTGATATTGTTATACACACAATTTGTTACCCATAACCTAATGTTGTTCCATGACCTTGACCCATTGCCATGTCAAGGTCACAAGCAGTAACACTTGGATTCTAAACGCCGTGACCCTGGGCAGAGCTGTCTAGGCTTAGAGGCCTCTTATTTATTTATTTATTGGTGTCTAAGGTCACATACTTACGCACAATGGCTAATCATGACCATGACAGTTTTACCAGTGGAGGAAGCCGGAGTACCTGGAGAGAACCAGCGAGCAATGACGAGCAGCTGCCAGCTCCCCAACATCATAACTCCGCACTGCAGCACAGGCAGGGTTAGATTGGTTGAAGATATGTGAACCATCGACGTGCAGTACGCCTTAGTACATGGCATCATCAAGCCCCCATGTGGACAATCAGGGTTAAGTGCCTTGCCCAAGTCCAAATCGATCGTTCAGAAGGTCCCCCATTCAAGGACTAACTGGGCTTGATTTTGCTTAACTTCGGTGATCTGATGAGAACCAGTTACTGGAACGTCACTGCGCCCCTCTAGAGGCCTCTTGTATATCTGTTGAGGGATCAAAGAATATTGAGTTATCACATATCATTTTTCTGTGTTCTCGGCTTGTGTCGAGTACCTGTGATCCATACCATACTTCATTGTTTAACCCTTTACCCTTTGTAATAACAGCTTTATATACTAACCCTTTACCCAACACAGATGATATCAAATTTATTATTTTAAGGCCACACAAAGTAGATCTTCTGTTTCTCAGGCCATTATTTGTAAAATTGCATGCGGGCGAGCAGTTTTTATTTTATTTTATATTTCGGTAATTACTTCTTTGTCATCAAAAGTTCATGTTCTTGGTTCAAGTTTTAGGCCTCATAATCTACAGAATAGCATGGGTGGTGGTGTATTTCATCCCTTGAGTGCAAGAAGGCTTTGCAATGCTAAAGCATTGCAAAGCCTTCTTGCACTCAAGGGACAAATTTATCAAATTTTTCAAGTTGAGTAAAATATCTGACATAAACCATTTAATTTTTATTTTTTTTAAGTTTAAATTGGATATAAAAAGTGAGCATGCGGCGGCCAAAAGGACCATGCGGGAGGGCCTGAGAAACAGATTTTTTATTTTTTTAGGCCTAATTACTATTTTTTAAAATTGAAAAAAAAATTTAACCAAACCATATCTTGTGACCTGACCCCTCATTGGAACAAGCTCAATAGGCCCATTCCAATGAGGGATCACATGATTTGTTTTTGTTAAATTATTTTGAAAAAATGTTTTTTGTCAACTGCAGAATTTGCAAATTACACAAACAGATGCGAGTGATTCGTTAGGTAAAGTGTTAAGATGAGAGAGAATTAACATAAATTCTAAAAATTTCAGTTATGAGAAGTCTGACACACATAGATTTGAAGTGCCACGTATGCTGTTTGAAGATCCTGATACACTGGAAGCCTATATCCTCAAACATAAAGACAGGTGTGTATTTATTTATACGTTGGAAGTCTTTATACTCAAACAAAAAGACAGGTGTGTATTTATTTATTTATACACTGGCAGCCTATATCCTCAAACATAAAGGCAGGTGTGTATTTATTTATACACTGGAAGCCTATATCCTCAAACATAAAGACAGGTGTGTATTTATTTATACACTGGAATCCTATATACTCAAATGTGAAGACAGGTGTGTATTTATTTGTACACTGGAAGCCTATATACTCAAACATAAAGACAGGTGTGCATTTATTTATACACTGGAAGCCTATATACTCAAATGTAAAGACAGGTGTGTATTTATTTATACACTGGAAGCCTATATACTCAAACATAAAGACAGGTGTGTATTTATTTATACACTGGAAGCCTATATCCTCAAACATAAAGACAGGTGTGTATTTATTTATACACTGGAATCCTATATACTCAAATGTGAAGACAGGTGTGTATTTATTTGTACAATGGAAGCCTATATACTCAAACATAAAGACAGGTGTGTATTTATTTATACACTGGAAGCCTATATACTCAAATGTAAAGACAGGCGTGTATTTATTTATACACTGGAAGCCTATATCCTCAAACATAAAGACAGGTGTGTATTTATTTATACACTGGAAGCCTATATCCTCAAACATAAAGACAGGTGTGTATTTATTTATACACTGGAATCCTATATATTCAAACATAAAGACAAGTGTGTATTTATTTATACACTGGAAGCCTATATACTCAAACGTAAAGACAGGTGTGTATTTATTTATACACTGGAAGCCTATATACTCAAACATAAAGCAGGTGTGTATTTATTTATACTCTGGAAGTCTTTATACTCAAACATAAAGACAGGTGTGTATATATTTATACACTGGAAGCCTATACACTCAAACATAAAGACAGGTGTGTAATTATTTATACACTGGAAGCCTATATACTCAAACATAAAGACAGGTGTGTATTTATTTATACACTGGAAGCCTATATACTCAAATGTAAAGGCAGGTGTGTATTTATTTATACACTGGAAGCCTATATACTCAAATGTAAAGACAGGTGTGTATTTATTGTGTGTAGAAAGTCTAACCGAATATGTTTGAAAATTACAGGAAGTTGGGTACAGCCAGTGACATAGCTACAGGGGTGGGGGCTTGCCCCCTAAAATGCTTCTTCCCCACCCACCCTTCCCCCTTGAAAACATTGGTCCAATACAACTTTCACACCAGTAGAGCCTTAAAATGGTCTCCCAATATAGGGCTACACATGGTACAAAAAATGTCTGATTCTCTCAAATTTTCATGGGGTGTGGTGCGGGAGGGAGCTAGTCCTGACTAGGACCATCTGGTTGTTACCTCCTCAGGGTGATAATCAGGTGGTGGTCATAATGGCCAGGAGACTAATCAAGCTAGCCATAAAGGGCCAGGATGATGATCAGGTTTACCACAAAGTAAAGTTGATAATCAGGGTAGCCATAAATGGTCAAGATGATAACCAGAACCACCTTTAGAGGTTCAGAGCAAAAAACAGACTGGTCACAAAAGGCGAGGACAATAATCAAGGGTTGACTATAAGGGGCCAGATAAATCAGTAAGGGAGAAAATGTAACAAGGAGAACAAGATAGATCACATGAACTTTATTCATTCATTACCCAAATTTATGGGATTTTTTTTTATTAGCTCACCTTGACAAAGTCAAGCTGAGCTAATTGCATCGCTCTCTGTCCATTGTCTGTCCATCTGTCGTCTGTCACCACCATGTTTTCGTCTTCTCCAAAACCACTGGGCCAGTTATTTACTATTTATTTACTGGTGTTTAAGGTCACATATTTCTGCACAATGGCTAATCATGACCACGACAGTTTTACGGGTGGAGGAAGCCGGAGTACCCGGAGAGAACCACCGAGCAACGGCGAGCAACTGTAGGCTCCCCAACATACTACACACAAGCAGGGTTAGCATTGGTTGAAGACAGGTGCACCATCGACACCCAGTATGCCTTAGTACGCAGCATCACCGTGCCCCCACATGGACAATGGGGGTGAATTGTCTTGCCCAAGGACACATCACAGTTGCCGCAGGTGGGATTCGAACCGAGAACCTCTTGGCTTGCAGCCTTCACCTCTACCAACTGAGCCACCGTGCCCCCACTGGGCCAATTCAAGTGAAAGTTTGTGCGAGTGATGGTCCTGAAGGGGCATTGCATTTTTGTTCAACTCAACATGCCTAGCCCCATAGGGAGGGTGTGGGGGAAAATGCTAAGTTTGTTCAAACGAAGTTAGTGAAGCAATATTTGACTTTGTAATGGGAGGGGTAAGATTTTTTGACCCGCCCAAAATTTCTATTTTCTCTGAATCGATGATCTGATTTGAACCAAATTTGGTGTGTCGTATTATTAGGTCATAAGTACTTGACTCATGCAAAAAAAAAATTCTCGCATCCCCTTGGGAACCCCTAGAGCTAAAAATAGAAATATTTTCAAGCGCCCATATTTCCCAAACCACGTGGAACAGAGAACTGTCATTTGGTATGAAGTATCTTTATGACCAGTTGAATTTAATGGTAAAAAAAAGTTGCCATCGGTTATGTTAGAGTATTCTGTGGAGGGACATCGAAAAAATGCTGAGTCAGCATATTGGCGAACAAATTTTTAAAATCTTTTCTCCAGAACCAATGGTCGGAATCTTTTGATATTCAGTATACAGCATCCATGGGGGGAGGGGGGTGGGGGGGGGGGGGGGTGGGGATGGGGGGTCAGATACAAGTTTGTTAAAAATAAAGCCTATTGATTCATATTTGGGCTCAATACAGGAACCCAGATTTTTAACTTAGGGCAATATGGGAAATGTTCTTTAAAAACTTTCTTCTTCAGAACCAGCAGTCAGAATCTTTTAATGTTTGGTATACATCATTGTTACGATGGTCCGATTCAAGATTTTTCAAACTAAGTCCCTAGGTTAATATTTAGGCTTTTCTACTGAACTTAGTTCAGTATGGGGGATAATTTTTCAAAATCATTTTCTTCAGATCCACTATTCAGAATGCTTTCATATTTGGTATACAACATCTCTATGGGGGTCAGATTCAAGTTTGTTCAATTTGAGGTATATATTTGGGCTTGCTATGGAAGCTCAAATTGTAACATACATGTAGTGCAATATGAGGAAATTTCTTTAAAAAATCATCTTCTTCCCATCCACCAGTCAGAGTGATTTCATATTTGGTATACAACATCTCTGGGGAGGTCAGATTCCAGTTCGTTCAATTTGAGTGCCTGGGTTAATATTTGTGCTCCCTATCGGAGCCAGAACTGTCCATGTAGCTGAAGAATTAGAAATTTTGTATTCAGTACCCTCTAGAGGTGTGTAACTAAGGTTAATCCACATAGGTTGTATCATAGGGGAGCTCCACATTTTACATTATGATCAACTGAAGAAAAGGCATGATGCTCAGGGCTATTTTTGTCCCTCCTGAGGGGCTCAAGGATTGACAATCGATCCTGATTGCTTTATGTAGACTCATTCATGGACTCTGTTTATATCGTTTTCTGTTCAAGGTGAGCGCTTCAGGCCCTGTGGGGGTCTCTTGTTATTGAATAGTGTCGTAAAACTATTGTGGGTTTTAAGTTGACTAAAGTGCTATGTACTACACATACTGAACCACACACACGTTTAAATGGGTTAAGAATTATCGCACGAGATTGCTTTGGACCAGGATTTTCTGGGCCAAAGCAGTCAAGTGCAATTCTTAACCCTTTACCTAACATAATGGCCAAAACCGGCCAGCGCTATTCTCAAAAATCGCCAATTAATTTTCATTATTTTTTTCATTTTTTGTCTCAAAAACATAGGTTTTGACCCCCTCATTGGAACGAGCTCGTCGAGCTCGTTCCAATGAGGGGTCATAACCTATGTTTTTGAGACAAAAAATGAAAAAAATTAGTTATTCAAGAATTATTTTTTTTTGCATGTGTCGTCTGCTTTTCATGTTAGGTAAAGGGTTAACCCATTTAAATTTGTGTGCGGTTCAGTATTCATCAGACACCTCCCATGTTACAACCAGTCTACACAAAAATTAAACTAAAAGCACTTTTCAACTGAATAATTGCTGCATTTCCTTCATTGTTACGAGACATCACTGTTATTTATCAGGCACCTCCCATGTTACAACCAGTCTACACAAAAATTAAACTAAAAGCACTTTTCAACTGAATAATTGCTGCATTTCCTTCATTGTTACGAGACATCACTGTTATTTATCAGGCACCTCCCATGTTACAACCAGTCTACACAAAAATTAAACTAAAAGCACTTTTCAACTGAATAATTGCTGCATTTTCTTCATTGTTACGAGACATCACTGTTATTTATCAGACACCTCCCATCACTACTGCAGGCTCAGGGTATTAAAAGGTTGTTAAAATCCAATTAAAAAATCCCATTAAAATCCCTTTAAAATCCCATTAAGTGCACCCATTAAATTCCATTAAAAGGAACATAATTAAGTGGTATTAATTTTCAAGAAATTAATGGCCAATGCCATTAAATAAGTGTTAAACATTTTAAGGGTTCTCCACTTCTTTAATAACCATTAAATACCATTTTAATTGTCATAATTTTATTAATATTTAATAGCCATTAATTGTTATTTAACGGCCCCCTGTAAAAATCTTTTTAAGTGTCTTTTAATGACATAAAACATTTGATGGTCATTAATTTCCATTAAAAGGAACACGTTTAATGGCAAAATTAATAGCTGTTAAAGTTATCACTAGTTTTATTGGATAAAATTAACAGCCATTAAAAATAAGACCAGTTTAATGGATAAAATTAATGGCTATTAAAATTAACATTAGTTTCAATGGATAAATTAATAGCAATTAAAAATAACACCAGTTTCAATAGCACTTAATAATTATAATGCAGCAGTTTCTCAGACCAGGTCTTTTAACTATTATTAAATTGTTAATGGTAATTAAAATTAAAATTATGGCACACACAAGTTTACCCCGAAATGGAACAGCATTCTAACGCGTTTGAAAAAGAGATCGATATTGGGGCCAGCTTGCCTCCCTCCCCTCTGTGGCATTTCTGCATGGTTGGAATTTTTTATCACTTTTTCTTTCAACTGGTGGGTGTATTACTACTGAATCGAGGTGGGAGTAGATTTTCCACCAGATAAATATTTTCAATTTGATTAAAACCAACGAGATTCTAAAAAAATCTTATATTTTTGGTCGGTGCTCATTTATGTTTTTGGTCGGTACTTATTGATTTTTGGTCGATAATTAGCACTTTTGGACGGTTTGGGTCTGTAATTAGTAGGACCCATCACACCAAGAAAACTCCCTGCCATCACTATTATTCAGCCATCACTATTATCTGGCACTTAAGAGTACAGCACAGGGATCGAGAGCGTTGGACCCAGAGGCCATACCAACCCCAAAAATTATATTACTGACCCGACCCGACACCCCCGTCTCCTCATTATATGGAGGCCGAAATGTCCCGGGCCAAAACATCCCAGTACCTAAAGTAACAAAAACCGATTCAAATGTTGTATCTGACAGTTAGTAGGTTCATTTTCAACAGGTTGATGCCGTTTTCACCTGATTCCTATTGACATCCCAACAAATTCCCAATTTTCAAGAAAAACAATATTCAGCACTGGTACGAAATGCATGCAACACTTTCGTCATTTCTGTAGCAGTTTTTAACTTCGTGCTCGCTTAATTATATAAATTAGACAAGTTCCTTCAAAATTTCGACATGCATCAGAAAACAAACCATTCATGGTTTCAACAGCCTGACTGCTCAGATTGTCCATACTGGATTATTTCTTTCTGTTTCTCAAAATCTGTCAGTTTTAAACGTGCCGATGACTTAAGTGCATTTTTGGCAATCTCGCGTCTAAACGGTTTTCGCCGCTTGGGTTTTGTTGAGTTGAGACAGACATACCCAAGGCAAGCGTACATGTCAACTCGTACACACAATTAGACAATTCACACCCTTCTTCGACTGATGATTCATTACCCAAGAGTACAATAGGCCCTACCTGTGAATGAGCCATTGTGTCAAATGCATCCCAGTGAAACACAACAAGAGCTGGATTTTCGTCCGGTGCATACCCCCATGTGGTGTACCGCCTAGTGTGGGCATACCTGTGACGAACAAATATTATTTATGAATATTCTCGTATGGACTGATGACGAATGCACAGATGGATCCAATATACCCCCCCATTTTCTTCGAAAATTTTCACCAATTTCTAAGTCAAAAGGTATGGTAAATTGTTTGGTGTTTGGAAGTTTTATGCAATGAGGCAGAAGCCTTTGTCATAGGCAAACTGCATGCCATATTTCACTGAAATCCGATAACCCCAACCCAGTATACCCCATCATTTTCTTCAAACGTTTTCAACAATTACCAATAATTTATAAGTCAAAATGTATGGTAAATTGTTTGGTGTTTGGAAGTTTTATGCAATGAGACAGAAGCCTTTGTCATAGGCAAACTGCAGGCCATATTTCACTGAAATCCGATAACCCAAACCTGAGATACAGGCTGAACTGACAAATAATGTCTATTTCCTACAATTTCTAAGTCAAAAAAGGGGTATAACTCTAAAAAGGAGAATGTGAGAAATATCGTTGAATCCTTTTTTAAAGCCTATACCATAAGCAGTGTTCATGGCAAATTTCATTGCAATAGAACATTCAATACCCGAGATAAGTTATGATAAGTTATTATGAATATTCTCAGACGGACTCACACATGGATGGACGGACGGACGGACGGACGCATGTAATCCAGTATACCCCCATTTTCTTCGAAAGTGGGGGTATAATTTTGAATTTATCAGTGACACATGATAGGGCCATTGTTTCTTACCGAACCTGCACATTTGTCCCCCCCCCCCCCCCCCCCCCCCCCGGTCACCACCACCACAGTCGGACATCCTAAAATACGCAAAATAAAGTGGATGACTGTGTCCAGTTGAATTGGGAGTGGTGAAGTAACGTTCAATGGAACTTTATAATTACTTTTCTCAGTTTCCATTTACAATTGATTTTTTTCTTTAAGCTCAGCATGTGCAGGGGGGGGGGGGGGGGGGGCGGGCACTACACATTTGCAAGACGTGACGTCCTATTTTTTATTCGGCTCCTTTTTACACCCACCCACCCCTACGTGCAAATTTTTTACTACCGTTCTCAGACACCCCCTCCCCCCCCCCCTCCACTGTCCCATTAAAATCCAAAATAAACTTATGAGTCTATTAGTAGGCATAGCTGTCTTTAGGGGGTTTTCATAATGTTCTTAAACTGGTACCACCAATTTAAACCTCTGTGGGCTGCTGTGGGCCCCAATCTACAAATGACAAGCTGTTCATTATCAGGCTTGGCCAGAGCAGGTGTACATATACAGGAACAAATTTTCATTTGAATTGTTTCCAAAATATTGTCTGCACATTTTCTACATTTCGAACAAGACACCCACCCCCTACTAACGTGTGACATTTTCCCAGATTAAGCCCAATATTCTCACATATAAAGCCTCCTGATGTTGTATTTATGTTAAGAGTGTGATCATCTTTAAGGTTTGAAACCCAAATGATGGTATATATTAGCTGATATATTGATATATTTTTTAAAAAATTAAAAAAATTGCACAAGTTGGAAATGCACATTTTTGGCGCACTCAAGAGACCCACCCACCCCCATGTCACGTCTTGCAAATTTTTGCCCCCCCTCCCACCCCCGAGCTCAGTATCATTATCAGTATACGGTTACTTAATTATTTTACGATTGTTCATACCATACTGACCCGTGTCGAAGCCCATATTCGTGATTAAGCCCACCCCCCGCTTTTTCAGATTTGTGAACCAGGGTGCCCTACTCAAGTCAATGCCCACCCCCAAAGTTTCAAATTGGACGAAAGTTGTTTGAGACAAGACGTCAAATTTACACTACAGGCATCAAGATTCAAATGGAAAAACAGTTGACTTGTTCCAACACTGTACTTACCAAATAGAACTGTAATACTGTATTATGTATATTTTTTGGAGTTGAGATTTTTGTGTTGTTAAATTCGTCTTTTGTGTAATACATTATGTCTGTGTTCAATGTAATAAGTCTTTATTAAAAAATTATATATCCCAAGCAGAATTGACATGTTTATTTTTCTGTCGACCTCGTTTTTTGGAAGCTGTCACTTGTTTCAAATGAGTGTGCATGCTGATGTTAATAGTTGTCTGAAGCACGCCCACAACATATAGTTTTCACAGTGGTTGAACATCATCAGAAAGATACTGATTGAACACTGCCACTTACGAGCGGTGCACAACTCATTGTGAAAGAACACTACCACTTCTTATCAACCTACCTCAATTGTTTACAACAGGCTTGCACTACAGTGGAAGAACCTAACTCGGATAAAATACTCTCTATTTTAATCTTTCCCAAGATTTGGGAAAGAAAAGTGGTGTAAAAACACCACGAAAAAATAAGCCAAAACTGGGCCGAGCGCCATCGGCGCACACTCAGTATGGGACGCTCTTCCATAGTACAAATCCATGACTTCCGTAACAGTGCGCAATGCATCAATTCGTCATTCTTTTTCTATCCGAAGCACGAGCAGGATGTGTTTCCGCCATATGCATTATGAAACAGTGATAATTCAACTCGTGGATAATGGTTTTCCTGTGACTGGAATTATGGATCTGAAGATCGTATAATAACAGGACTGTGTTTTATATATTCTCGTTTATATTTTCAACCACATTCTCATTGTTTATTAATTACTATTCTGTTTTCGCGAATGTTTTGCGACATCGTGTCATCGTGATTCGACAATGAATTTTTTCGGTCGATAAAAATTTTTATTGGAGTAGGTGTCGGCCGTCTGGGTTCTGCCACCTTCTCTCGTAGTTGAGGGTGTTCTTCTACTTTCTGTTTCTGTTGAGTTCACCTTTTTCTTCTACTGCTCTCACCTCTGTTCTTTCCAGTTCGGTTCCTTTAGGGCAATTCCTTTTGCCCTCGCCATTGGTGCGTTCTCGTGTCCGTTTCGTCCGCACCCACGGGTGGTGTGGAATGCAGTTTGTTTCGGGAGCCTCCTGACTCGACCTCGTCTGATGTGAGTTTACCCCCTCCGTGGGGGATGTGCAGCTCCTCCCGCAGCAGCTGGGGGTGGGGGGGGGTACACTGTCGTTTCGGGGACCCCCGACTCGACCACGTCAGGTGTGAGTTTGACCCCCTCCGTGGGGGATGTGCAGCTCTTCCCGCTCCTGCGGGGGGTGGTAAACGCTTTCGTTTCGGGTCGCCTGATTCGACCACATCTGATGAGAATTGCTCCTCCTCCGTGAGGGATGTGCAGCTCCTCCCGCACCAGCGGGGGGGGGGGGGGACACTGTCGTTTCGGGGCCCCCCGACTCGACCACGTCAGGTGTGAGTTTGACCCCTTCCGTGGGGGATGTGCAGCTCTTCCCGGCGGGGGGTGGTAAACGCTTTCGTTTCGGGTCGCCTGATTCGACCACATCTGATGAGAATTGCTCCTCCTCCGTGAGAGGGATGTGCAGCTCCTCCCGCACCAGCGGGGGGGGGGGACACTGTCGTTTCGGGGCCCCCCGACTCGACCACGCCAGGTGTGAGTTTGACCCCGTCCGTGGGGGATGTGCAGCTCCTCCTGCTCCCGCGGGGGGTGGTGAACGCTTTCGTTTCGGGTCGCCCGATTCGACCACGTCTGATGAGAATTGCTCCTCCGTGAGGGATGTGCAGCTCCTCCCGCACCAGCGGGGGGTGGGGACGCTTTTGTTTCGGGGCTTCCCGATTCGACCATGTCTGGTGAGAGTTATTCCTCTTCCGTGGGGAATGTGCAGTGTTTTACCGTGGTGGATACTGTGGGAGCTGTTGGTTTTCTGGTGTAGAGATGCCTGGTTCCGGGACTATGCGCCCTCTCCAGTCGACATCTGAGGCTGTCACTAGGGTTGTGACTCCTCTTTTGGAGGCCGAGCTTGGTGGCTCTCTCCGCTTTTCCGCCAGTTCCAACAGCTCCCGTCGTATCTGCTGCTACTGCTGTTCCGTCTACAACGTCATTGGGCACCGTTTTTAGCTGGCCTCGGCTTCTCCCTGCCAGGGTCTGCAGGGATGTCTGTAGTGTGGTTGTGGGGTTTCAGCCTCAGCCTTCCCAGACTTCCACTCGGCAAAGTCAAATGGGGCTGCCGACTGAACCCCATACTGTGTCCTCTCAGCCATTGAGCACAATAGTTTTATACCTGCAGTGGTCAGCTGCGGTGTCTGGTTGTGTAGACGTGGGGGTATCAGCCTCAGCCTTCCCTGACTTCAACTCGGCGAAGTTGGAAGTGGCTGCCGGCCGGACCCTCTCCTGTGGTCTCTGCGCCATCGAGCACCACAGTTGTCATTGGATTCGGTTGTTCTTAGTGGGACACTATGAACTCCGTGGCATTTCCGTCCACTCATTCTGGCCACACGACCAGTTTTGGGGGTCCAAAGTCTTTTGTGCAGCCTGGACCTTCTGCCCTGCAGAGGTCAGCGGTGACTCTCATGAGTTCCTGCTATGTTGATCCTCGGGGTGTGTCACACCCCTATACACGTCTGCCTTCAGATGTTTTCGGCTGCCGCCCATCGTCCCACGTCGGGTCTTTTGGAGGATCGTGACCCTTCGCTGGTTCAGAGGGTCAGAGGTGAAGCCACTTTGCCGGTTCGTTCCCCTGTCGAACCGGACAGTACGGGCAGTGAGCTTAGGGAGGCCCTCTCCTTACTCACTCATGTTCTGTCAACGAGCCTTCCTGTTGCTTCCAGCGAGGCAGCGAGTGGTTTCCAGGCGCCTCCTATGGTGCCGCCTCCCGGGATTGGAAACAGGCCGCTTTCTGATCCCCTGGTGTTCCGACACCATGGGAGGCGTCAGCTGGTTTGCCCACGATGGGCTATGTGTCTTCCGACTCAGGGGAAGAGTCAGACATGCTTGATATCGGGAGCCAGCAGTTTTCGGACTTGGGGGCAGCTCTTGATTTCGTGTTTGGGTTCCTTCCGGATCTCAAACCATCTAACCAGTTGACAGTGTCAGCCAGGCCGCGATCATCGGTCGCGCGCCAACAGTCTATGGAGCAACCTGCTTCTGGGCATCTTCGACCGTGCTCTTCGGTACAGTTGGTTGAAGCATTTTCAGCCTTGGACTCCAAGCTAAGTTCCAAGGCTATGAAGGCTCCGTTCTTCACCAGGGTTGACACCTTTTTGCCTCTGGCGCGTTATCGTTCCTATGATTCCGCCAAACCGTCGGTTTACCAGACTTTGACGGTTTTGGATCAGGACTCCAATTCCCTCGGGCTTTCCAAGTCTGCCGTCATTCCGATGACGACTCTGGAGTCCACATTGGGCTTATCGAGAGAGATGCTTGGTATGCTTTCTCTCTCCGATCACGTCGTCTCAGCTTTTGCTGCTTATCTGCCTTCAGATAAGTTTGACGAGGTACAGGCTCCTTTGCATGTGCTGTCCAAGGCGCTCATGCATCTTACTCGCACGCATGCCTGTAACACGGCTAATCTGGAATTAGTTCAAAGGGACTCTGTGCGGGACACAGGCCGATCCCTTCCTGAGGAGCAGTACGCTCCTCTTCGATCTGCTTTTTTGGCAGGTCTGCAACTTTTCCATGATTCTCTGTTGACGGTCCGGGATGACGTCCTACGTCATTCCAACGATCAGCTGCTGTTTCTTCAGCTTGATCAGCCTTCTGGGGTAGGCACGGGCCGTTCCAAGCCTAACAAGTACCCTCTGCTTCCTCTGCGAAGCAAAAGGGGCTGATCCTTCTGCCACTGCTTCTACTTCTTACTCAAGGGGTAAGGGTAAGCGTCGGCAGTCTTGAGGGAACTCCCAGGATTCTTCATTCAGTAGAGGTGTTTTCTCCTCTCGCGAGCCTCGTCGGGGTTCGCAATGAAGGTCCTCACCTCGACTTGTCCCAGGTTGGAGGAAGGATAGCAGAGTTCGCAGACTGTGGGCCACCATCACATCCGATCCTTGGGTGTTAGATGTTGTTCGGTCCGGGCTGCGAATATCCTTCCAACGGCACTCCACTCTGTCCGGGGTGCCTTTTCCAACCACAGTTCTTTCAGACATTTTACGTCGGGAACTTTTGTCCACGGAGATAGACAATCTCCTGACAAAGGGGGCGATTGAGGTCATCAAGAACGTTAGGTCAGTGGGTTTCTATTCCCGCCTGTTCTTGGTGCCGAAGAAGGACGGCCGACTCCGACCGGTTCTCGATCTGAGTTTCCTGAACCAGTCTATCATTGCTCCCAAGTTCAGCATGGAGACTTTCAGGTCGGTCCTCCATTCAATTCACCAGGGAGATTTCGCTTCCAGCTTCGACCTGCGAGACGCTTACTTTCACGTTCCGATTCATTGGGCGTTACGGAAGTATCTCAGGTTCATTTTTCTGGGGCGAGTTTACCAGTTCAAGGCCATGCCTTTCGGCCTCAACCTGGTTCCTTGGTCCTTCACCAGAGTGATGTCGTATGTGATAGCTTTCCATCGCACACAGTCCAGGGTGACTACTTCGGCATATCTGGACGATATCCTCCAGGGGCATTCCAATGCTGCCTTCCTGGAGTCGGATGTCGCCACTCTGTTGAGCTTGCTCACGTCGCTACGTTTCAGAGTCAACGAGGAGAAGTCGGACCTGGTCCCTTCTCAGTCGTTTTATCATCTGGGGATGGCTTTCCGCACACAATTCAATTTGGTGGCGGTTCCCCAGGCCAAGGCTGTGATTCTCTCAGCTTTTGCGCCGACTCTGTCCCAGTCCACATCCGCGACGGCTCGGAGTTTTCTCCGGCTAATCGGTCTCTGCTGTTCGGTGACGGATCTCATTCCTCTAGGTCGGCTGCGTGTCAGACCTCTCCAACACTTTCTGCTCAGTCGTTGGAGGCCGAATGTAGATTTTCTGGATCTGGTGCTTCAGTTTCCAGACTATCTTTATCCTCACCTTCTCCTCTGGGCAGATGTCCAGTGGCTTTCGCAGGGTGTTCCGTTGGACTTACCCATGTCCGATCGCGTTCTGACGGCAGATGCCAGCGATCTCGGATGGGGTGCGACGTTGGATCCTCTAGGTCTTTCCATTCACGGGATGGTGGACCAGGATCATGCAGCTCTACACATCAACCTGAAGGAGCTTCTTGCTCTTCTTCTGCGTTTCAGGCAATGGATCCCTCACCTGTCGAATCGCCAGGTCCTTCTGTTGTCCGACCATTCGACGGTGGTTGCTTACATTCGGAACCAGGGCGGCACGCACTCTGTTCCAATGTACGAATTGGCTTGGGATCTTATACTGCTCGCTCAGGATGTCCACGCCGGGGTGGCTGTTCGTTACATTCCCGGTCGCCTGAACGTCCTAGCCGACTCCCTGTCCCGTCGGGGCAGGGTCATTTCCACCAGGTGGATGCTCCACATGGCGGGTTCCATCGATCTCTTGTGACTAGTTGGAACCATCCGGTGGACACTTTCGTGTCCCCGTGTCCAGATGCTCTGGCTTTCGCCGTGGATGCTCTGGCCCTCCTTTGGGATGGTCTTGTCGGCTACGCCTTCCTACCGATTCCGATTCCGCCTCAGGTTCTCACCCAGATATGAACCTGCAGTCGTCGAATCCTTTCGATCACACCCGTCGCTTCGGTGGGTGTGGATCAATCTGCTCCGCTCTCTGTTAGCGGCGGTTCCGGCATGTCTCCCTCTACCTCGCGACTTTCTTTGCCAAAGTCGCCCGGGAGGTTTTCAAGTTGGCCCGACTTCATTGTGCCTTCGCACATGTCTTTTATCAGGTCCTGTCTCCTCTGTAGTGGTTTTTCAAGACACGCAGTGGAGTTGCTTTTCTTCAAGGAGGCACTCACTCCACTGGTTTAGCCTCTGTGGCTAAGTGGAAGGTTCTTCTATCGATGGTGTGCGATCACTCTGTTGCTTCTGTCACTCCTTCGATCACACTGCTTGCGGAGTTTTCTGGTATATGTTTGTTTCTGGGGGTCTCCAGCAATGGGTACTTGTCCATGCTTCGGAGACATTTTTTCCTATGTGATACCGCATTGTTTCGACACTCATCCTTGCCTCTCCAAGCTTGTTCAGCTCTTTTCCTTGAAAAGGCCTAGGACTTTGCAGTTTACTCCAAGATGGTCACTTTCTTGGGTGCTGCTCTGCTTGGGGGTGGGGAGCGTTCACGCCTTTATCCTGGATGAATATGCATTTTCCCACATGCCAGATCTCTCCTGCATCCATTTCTTGATGGACTTGTCTTCCTATTCGTGCAGCTTCCGCTCGTCTAGCTACTGGTGATTGTATTACCAATTGTTTTTTCTGCCTCGAGGTGCGTGCATTGTCTTCCTCTTTTAATAACTCTGTCATGTTGTCGGATGACTGATGTTATACTGGCAGCCTTCTGGAGAAATGCTACATTCTCCTTTTCTCTGCGACAGTTGCAGGAGCCGACAGAGACCCTTGGGGCCCTCTTTCTTTGGCTCAGGATGTTGTCTATCCAAGCTTTTCAGCGTTTTTCAGGGTCGGTTCGAGCTTTGTGCTGTTACTGCCCTTTTCTGTCTGTGCGTTGCACTTCACCATATGCCTCATCTTTCATTGGCTTTTCTAATGTTTGTGATGCTATGGTTTGATAGGCCTAGGGATCTCTTCCTCTGTCCACGGTCCCAGTGCTATTGAGTTATGTGTGGGTTGGTTATGTGATTCCCTCCAGCCTTTTGTCTATTCAGCCTGTTGTAAACAATTGAGGTAGGTTGATAAGAAGTATAAATTTTCTAGTAAATTTCCTTTCTTATTATACCTACCGAAATTGTTTACATGGAGGCCCTCCCGTCTTCTTATTCGGGTAAGAATCCTTCCTCCCTGCTGATCACATAACTCCTGTGTTGTTCGGAATCAAAAGAATGACGAATTGATGCATTGTGCACTGTTACGGAAGTCATGGATTTGTACTATGGAAGAGCGTCCCATACTGGGTGTCCTCCGATGGCGCTCGGCCCAGTTTTGGCTTATTTTTTCGTGGTGTTTTTACACCACTTTTCTTTCCCAAATCTTGGGAAAGATTAAAATAGAGAGTATTTTATCCGAGTTAGGTTCTTCCACTGTAGTGCAAGCCTGTTGTAAACAATTTCGGTAGGTATAATAAGAAAGGAAATTTACTCGAAAATTTATACTTTCGAGCATGCACAACTCACTCACTGTGAAAACGGGTGTTCAGAAATTAATCAGAAAGTGGTAATTAAAAATAAAAAATAATTACAACTCTGATATTTGAGAATTATATAACAATATAACCAGGGATATGATTTATGACTTATTGGTTCAATAAAACATGCTCATTTATCATTTCATCATGCTCTGCAACATGTGAAGTTATGACTTTCAGTGTAAAATCAATTTTTTGAATTTTGACAAGGGAGGCAACTATTTTGTTATTCGTATTCCGCTGTGTAAATTTTTTCTGGTCTTCATATTATGATTTTTTTATTGATTTTGTGTGAAGCTATATTTTATTTTATTCGTAATAAATGTACATATTAAAAAAAACCCAGCTATTTATAAACAGACTACGAGTGTCTGTTTTCAAGGGTGTGATTTGCAGATTTGATTGACATACTTACGTCCATTTCTGGCTTCGAGAGTAACCTGTACAAAAAATGAAAACAACACCGCATGGTTTTCTGTTTGTTTTATTCATTAAATTGAGGATTAAAACCCGAAATCTGAAAATGAAACGTATGTACAAGATAATTATGAGGATTTTTAAAGCAAATTCCAGAAAATTGGTGGGCGGTTTCCAAAGAAATGAAACATACCCAGTGGATACTTACTTGTCTTATATAGGCTTATCTCCAATTCTGACGCACCCCAACACTATTACTCATTCCGAAGGCCCACACACACACACACACTTTGCATTTATCCACTGCAAGCACCCACTGGGCTTCGACACGAGTCAATTCGGTATTGTTTTTGATGATGTCTCTACATCCAAATATCAGATAATGTAAGGGGATAGTTGTCGTTATTCTTTCCAGTTTCGATACAGTAGGTCGACTTTGTTGGGAAGGGGTCAACTCGCCAGGAATGGGTCAACTCGGCCTCAGGTCAACTCGGCCTCAGGTTCAAGTCGCCCCGGGTCAAGTCGGCCCACGACACTTTCATTCATTCATTCATTCATTCATTCATTACTTTTGGCAGCTTAACTATAGACAACTTACCCATTGTGAGCATCATCTAAGTCATCAGTTCCAGTGTTGTCATTTTGGGGTTTACCATGGTACTTTTTTATAAGGGTGATTACAAATCACAAACACCTTTGGATTTGCAAGCGACAAGTAAAAGATCAAAGGTGGTTTGGACGGGTGCTTTTTTGTTGTGGAATTTTTCTTTTCTCATTCCTGGGTCATTTCAGTAACTGGCAGCCATGAAGTCGGACATATAGGTGAGTACAACTTCCACGAGTGAAAAATTAAAAAAAACCATGGTGGGTCAACTCAGGTCAACTCGGACCATTCGGTGGGCCGACTTGACCCAGGAAAATTGTGGGGGCTGACTTGACCCGGAACCAACTCGCCCCGGGCCAAGTTGCCCTGGGTCAAGTTGGCCAGGTTAAGTTAAATATTTTCTTCCTAAAATCTTGATGCATTAGTGTTTCAAAACAGATGGTGATCATATCATGATTAGTTGTACACATGTATATGTACCAACATGTCCAACACATCCTTTCAAAGTACATTGTATACATATGCATTGTTTCAACTGTTATATTTTGATAGTAGACAATGAAATTAGTAAGTTAATGCATATATTATATATACATATGCATTGTGACTACCGGTACATGATTACATTTGCATGTGTAATTGATAGTGTGCTTTCTGTGGGAACGAAGTGAACTGAAGTACACATGTAGTGCTTTTTCATTTTGGTATACAACAGGATCATGTAGATATAACCAATGTCTATAAGGTGAAGATGGAAGTCCTCTCAAGTTGACAATGGGTAGAAACAGTTAGTTAATCTTTAATACAGTTACTTCATACTTGTTCTGGTCATGATATAGCTATATATGCTGAAAGTGACCTTAAACACCAAAAATGATAATGATATGTGTCATTATGTGATAGAAATTGTATGAGACATGTACATATACAAAAGCTATTAAAATCATCCAAACATTCAGATACGTTCTTAATGGTCATTAATTTCATAAAATATTTATTCTGATAATTAATTGCTATTAATTTTTTTTATCTTAAAGAGAAGAAAATAATTCACATTTTCATTGCCCTTAAAAACAAGTTTTATTCATCAGTTCAATTAATGGCTATTAAAAGATGAAGAGTTTTGTCATTTAATTGCTGTTAATCACTTCTTTACGAAAAGTAATGGGTTTTTATGTTCATTAAAATCTATCCAAAGAATATTTTTTTATTTTTAACAGTTTTTGATGGGTTTTCTTGTTTTTCATGGCCATTAAATACAGTTATTTAAACTTTTTAATGGGCAACACAAGTTTCCATTAAAAAAAAAGAAACAGAAATTAATGGCCACCTTTAATGAAAAATGATGGTTTTAATGGGGTTTTAATGGAATTTAATGGGAAATTAATGGATTGGTACTGCAGTAGTGTATGTTACAACCAGTCTACACAAAAATTAAACTAAAAGCACTTTTCAACTGAATAATTGCTGCATTTCCTTCATTGTTACGAGACATCACTGTTAGGTGGCGGGGTACCAACCCAAATTTGCTTTTTAATTTTTACGGCATTCTATTGGTCAAAACCAATTGATGCTGATCAATGTCACAATGATCCAAAATATTGACTAAACTGCGGGGAATAACACAACAAAAACTTTTTAAATAGTTAATAATTTTATCACACTCCATCATTATATCACCAGTTGTGGAAAGTATTTGTCAAGGAACAATCAGGCAAAATGTCATTTTTATTTTGTAGATTTTTGACTCGAATCTGTTTGTTTAAATATCCTGTGTAAACAAATCTAAATGAGGAACTTGGAATTTCCAAGCGATCTTGACTCTGATGCATTTGACCAATGATAGCGCGATTTTATTTAGATGGGTCCTTCTTCGTTTACGTTGGAAACAAAATCAAATTTGTTTTGTATCGCTACATGTGCAATACAACTTTATTTTTATCATACAGGCAGAACAGTGGAAATACGATGTTTTACATTAATAGGTGTGTGATAAATGTTCTTAACACATACAAAAACTCAACCAAAGCTGAGGGGTTTTTTTTCTAAAAATATTTATCTACCATACCAGACATGCAGGCACTCTATGTGCGAGAAGTCTGGCCAAATGCTTAATTTAGAACCCCCCCCCACAAAAAAAATAGGCCGAAACACTAAAAAAAAACTAGAGTCCTGTACAGTACTCCATACTCCATGGCTTCTTTGTGTGTGTAGAGCCAAGGAAGTGTCCTCAATTCTCACCAATAACCATGCAGAGCCAAGGAAGTGTCCTCAATTCTCACCAATAACCATGCAGAGCCAAGGAAGTGTCCTCAATTCTCACCAATAACCATGCAGAGCCAAGGAAGTGTCCTCAATTCTCGTCAATAACCATGTAGAGCCAAGGAAGTGTCCTCAATTCTCGTCAATAACCATGTAGAGCCAAGGAAGTGTCCTCAATTCTCGTCAATAACCATGCAGAGCCAAGGAAGTGTCCTCAATTCTCGCCAATAACCATGTAGAGCCAAGGAAGTGTCCTCAATTCTCGTCAATAACCATGCAGAGCCAAGGAAGTGTCCTCAATTCTCGCCAATAACCATGCAGAGCCAAGGAAGTGTCCTCAATTCTCGCCAATAACCATGTAGAGCCAAGGAAGTGTCCTCAATTCTCGTCAATAACCATGCAGAGCCAAGGAAGTGTCCTCAATTCTCGCCAATAACCATGCAGAGCCAAGGAAGTGTCCTCAATTCTCGTCAATAACCATGTAGAGCCAAGGAAGTGTCCTCAATTCTCGCCAATAACCATGTAGAGCCAAGGAAGTGTCCTCAATTCTCGTCAATAACCATGCAGAGCCAAGGAAGTGTCCTCAATTCTCGCCAATAACCATGCAGAGCCAAGGAAGTGTCCTCAATTCTCGCCAATAACCATGCAGAGCCAAGGAAATGTCCTCAATTCTCGCCAATAACCATGCAGAGCCAAGGAAGTGTCCTCAATTCTCACCAATAACCATGCAGAGCCAAGGAAGTGTCCTCAATCCTCGCCAATAACCATGCAGAGCCAAGGAAGTGTCCTCAATTCTCGCCAATAACCATGCAGAGCCAAGGAAGTGTCCTCAATTCTCGCCAATAACCATGCAGAGCCAAGGAAGTGTCCTCAATTCTCGCCAATAACCATGCAGAGCCAAGGAAGTGTCCTCAATTCTCGCCAATAACCATGCAGAGCCAAGGAAGTGTCCTCAATTCTCGCCAATAACCATGCAGAGCCAAGGAAGTGTCCTCAATTCTCGCCAATAACCATGCAGAGCCAAGGAAGTGTCCTCAATTCTCGCCAATAACCATGCAGAGCCAAGGAAGTGTCCTCAATTCTCGCCAATAACCATGCAGAGCCAAGGAAGTGTCCTCAATTCTCGCCAATAACCATGCAGAGCCAAGGAAGTGTCCTCAATTCTCGCCAATAACCATGCAGAGCCAAGGAAGTGTCCTCAATTCTCGCCAATAACCATGCAGAGCCAAGGAAGTGTCCTCAATTCTCGCCAATAACCATGCAGAGCCAAGGAAGTGTCCTCAATTCTCGCCAATAACCATGCAGAGCCAAGGAAGTGTCCTCAATTCTCGCCAATAACCATGCAGAGCCAAGGAAGTGTCCTCAATTCTCGCCAATAACCATGCAGAGCCAAGGAAGTGTCCTCAATTCTCGCCAATAACCATGCAGAGCCAAGGAAGTGTCCTCAATTCTCGCCAATAACCATGCAGAGCCAAGGAAGTGTCCTCAATTCTCGCCAATAACCATGCAGAGCCAAGGAAGTGTCCTCAATTCTCGCCAATAACCATTCTTTTGTTTGTTTAGTCTAAACAGTCTTGTTTTCTCAGCTCTCTGAAATTTCTATGTTTTTATGACCCCCAAACATTGGATCAAGGAGGATAATATTTTAGAAGATACAACATCATCAAGAAAGAGACAGACTTCTGATTTGTTGAGAATTGTGCTTTCAAAATTATGATTAAACAATTTAAATCTTGTGTCGCCAAAACTGGTCAGTCCCTGAAATTATCACCAGTTATCATTACAATTTTATGTATTAATTATGTCTGTTTCATGTATACATCCCTTCTCCTATTCCCCAAATGTTTCGACATATTTCAGCCATTTTAGAATATTTTTTCAGTAAATTATGCCCTTTTGTTTACTTTAGAAGCAGCTACTGAAGTGCACCAGTCTTTGGGTACCCCCTGAAATTGGTCCCTGCTCTGATGCGTCAAGGCTTATGCCTGTTTGGTTATATTTCTAGAATATTTTTGTTTATAATTCACTTGAGTAGATTTCATAAAAAATTTCTTTAATGGTGTACTTGGATTCCGTGTTTGATGTTTGTAGCCTGTATATCAGCCTATATTTAACTCTTAAAGCCGGGAGTCGAGTTTTCTTGCCTGTGATGTAAACTGTGAAGGTTCGGCTATCTGTGGGCTAGGGGAGAATTAAACACTGAGCAGGTGCTTCTAGTCAAGTGTCGTCTGCCTATTCAGGCTAGAAGCACCTGCTTTACTGTAAGTTTTTTACAGTATGTCATGTTCAATAAAAATATTCTGATTCCCCGGCTTCGAAGAGTTAAGACATTATAGAGTTAATAATATTTTCAGTGCATTTCTTACAGTCATGCAATCTGCGTCACTGATAAGTTTGATTTGATTATAATTTTGCTTCAAGACTCGAGTTTCCACTTTAGACATGATGCATTGTCGCAAGAAAGAAGATTCTCTGTGATTTCTGCCTTGATCTCATCACATACTAGCACCATTCAAGAGAATTAATGCTTTACTTTTGCCGAAAGCCTAATCTGCTTCCCTTATTTCTCAGTAGAATTCAGCTTTACCATTTACTGAATCGAAGTTCTTCAAGACGGTCTCACTTCATCTCCATTGCCCGCGTGGGGGCATTATGACACCGTGCACTAAGGCGTACTGCACGTCGATAGTGCGCATGTCTTCAACCAATCTAACCCTGCCTGTGCTGCAGTGCGGAGTTGCGATGTTGGGGAGCTGGCAGCTGCTCATCGTTGCTCTGTGGTTCTCTCCGGGTACTGCGGCTTCCTCCACCTGTAAAACTGTCACGGTCATGATTAGCCATTGTGCATAAATATGTGACCTTAAACATCAATAAATAAATAATAAATAATTTAAGACGGTCTGTCCATCGATTCAGCCTACACTGGTACTGTTGGATATGAAGTGTCCTGACCTTAACATCAAGTTACCATCTCAGTGTACCTCTAGGGACTTACTGCATGTCTTGTCCTTGCCGATCATATTACTCGAGCTTCAGATAAATGGCTGGACAAAGATGAATTTGAAGACATCCTTTCTCCAGTGAGAGTATTATTATCTCGCTGCATTATGCCTTCCATCCATACTACAGCTTGAACCATGGGTAACCTTGAGCTTGTTAGACGGGACAATGCCTTATCATCTACATCTAACTTGGACAAAAAGCCTCTCTCACAGCAGTTCCTCTGACAGGAACTTCTCTATTCAATGACCAAGTCAATTTTGTACACAGAAATGTTACCAAGCAAGTCACGTGATTTGTCATCCTTCCTCAGATTGTTCCAAATTATCCTGGTTCCAAGAAACCGAGGTATTCTGGAATGAATAAATCCTGTGGCTTATTGCATTTAAAATCTTAGCTCCTCGTAACCTGTCTCTGTTCACTCTCAGTAGACAAACTGGGACTGTTCTCTGTCTAGAAGGAAGTCCACTTGGGGAAAACAGAGTTTCTCATATCACAAGCCTCGAGGAGTTTCAAGATGAGGCTTTAAACCTCTATTGTATATTCATGAGTTCTAAAAGTTTTTCAAGAGGAATTAATTCTTTGTTTCAGAAGAAAATCTCCTTCGTCAGGAATTTCCTTATTTATACATCTTCAGCCGACCTTACAAAAGGAACTGTTTTATTGAAGCAGTAAACTTCATGATCTCAAAGAAGGCAGTAGAGGTAGTCAACAGTGTTTCATCTCTAGGGCTTTACTCGAGGATCTTCCTGGTTCCGAAGCTAGATGGTTCCTTTTGACCAGTCATAGATCTCAGCTGGATCAACAAGCTCATTCTCACTCCGAAGTTTCACGTAGAATCCAAGAACAGCATCGGAGCATCTTTTTTTTTTCCCGGCAAGCATTGACCTCAAGAATGCATACTTTCAATTAATGATTCACCCTTTGTTCAGGAAATACTTGAGGTTTGCCGTAAACACTTTACCATAACTTGCCGCATTCTCTCGGATTATGGACTCGGTCATGTCACATTTCAGAGCTCATTAGACAGTCCTGACTTTGGCTTACCCATACGATATCCGTCAAAGACATTTTCACAAGGAAACTCTTCTTAAGACGATCAGAAGTTCCTTAATCTCAATCAAGTAGTGTGATTTTTCATCAGTATTCATAAGTTGAATCTTACCCTTCAATTGCCTTTTGGCATCTGGGAATGGAATTTCAGACTCATCGGAATCTAGTCTGTCTTCCTTCTCATGAGACGTCTGGGGCTTACAGACTTAATTCCAATTGGAGGTCTTTTCACCCAGTCTCTCTTACTGTCTAGAAAATTGAAGGCTGTAGTCAATGGTCTGGATCATGTAATTTATCTTTCTCCAGACACCAAGAAAAAATTAAAATTTGGACAAACGTTGAATGGATAACACAGGTGATACCGTTGGTTACCCTCCCCTTAGCCAAAAAATTTGGACAAACCTTGAATGGATAACACAGGTGATACCGTTGGTTGCCCTCCCCCCACCTCCTTTTCATCATTTCATTGGATGCCTGCAATGAGGGATGGGGTGTCTTTCTGTTGTCAGGTTCACCTTCAGATGTCAACAAGGTCCAGGAGAGCAAGGAATTGCATTTCTGCTTCAAGGAGGTCATCCTCTTCTTTAAATTATGCGGTGAAGTGGAGCGTTTTCTTTGTCTGGTGCTAAATCATCGGCATCAATTATCTAATTCTTATAATTGGTGACATTGCATTTCTTTTTGATGTTAAAAAACTGCAACATATTACCATCAAAGGATATCGCTCAACGTTATCAGACACTTATGCTCTTGAAGGTTGAATTAATATAAGTTTGGATCACTCATTGTCAAAATTACTAAAGAATTTTTCTATTAAAAGTCCAAGGACTTTAACCCTTTACCCAACGCAGACGATTTCAAAATTTATTATTTTAAATATCATTTTTTAAATTTTTTCCAAAAATTTCAACAAAACCATATCATGTGACCCCTCTTTGGAACGAGCTCGACGAGCTCGTTCCAAAGAGGGGTCACATGACATGGTTTTGTTGAAATTTTTCAAAAAATAATATTTTTTCAGCTGTTCAATTTGCATATTACGCAGGCAGATGCGGGCGATTCGTTGGGTAAGGGGTTAAGGATAATTCCTAAGTGAAATCTTGCTTTGGTCATTTTAACTGGTAGAGTACTAAATTATTTTTTTGGCAATCACAATTTGTTCATGTGTCTTTGCTTTGTTACAATTTATGGGAGAGTGCCAATAGGCACGGCTCACACAGCCAATAGGCACGGCTCACACAGCCAATAGGCACAGCTCACACAGCCAATAGGCACTCTCCCATAACTTGTAACAAGACAAATGCTAGCAGATTAAATAATTTCACTTCAAAGATAAAGCAAAGCACATCCACTGAATATGAGTCCTCTAAGTTGTGGTACCTGTACTTAACAGTAAAGCCCAAATATGGGCTTCCAGTACTCAAAAAATCTATCTTTAACCCTTCAAGACTTTAATTATCCTGACGTTCAAACGTCACTGGGAATTCAGTTCTTCAACATTTCTCAAAATGCGACGTCAAATGTCGGAAAGTACAAATAGCAAGATATTTTTCACATTAGTGATTATCTGGTTGAGGGCTAGATTATTTTTGGTGGTCTGAATTTGTTTTATTACAAATTATTGAAGAATGCCCACAGGCACACTCCAATAATTTGTAATAAAACAAATTTATATAAACAAAATATTATTTGTGTTTGACTGAATATGAAATATAAGCAAGGAAAGTGTTGGCTTTTGTTCTGCTATTCTCATTTTTTGAAAGCCCTGATAGTGGCTTCCACTGATTAAGAAGTCTTGACAGGAGAATTATATTAATATTTTATGCTGCAATAACATTTGGCTCAACGGTTGTCACTGAGTACTATTCAGGAGAAAATAGGAATTGAGGTTAAAACTTTAAAAAAGTCGAAAAATAATAACAAACCAAATGATCACAAAGTATCAACATGCTGCTTGATTTCATACGTCATAAGACGTACAAAAGTATCAAAGGTTTAAACCTCTGGATTCTGTGTGTCTGACATTCAAAAATGGTATTCGGGAATTCTCTTATTTCCCATACTATGATAATGTAAAGCAGCATCTAGCATGCCCCTTTATTGTGCCTCAGATTATTTTCAAAATTCCCGAGATCGGGAGACACTGTCTTTCCTGTGATAACACATGGACATCAACTCCTGAGGTGCAATAATACCATTTATCATATGATTTGTCCATTTTGTTCACTTGAAAACATTTGATATTTTGCTTTCATATTAATCAGTGATAAATAAAGCCTTCCGTCAATTTCATTGGTCAATTTCAAAGCTAGACAATTTGATTAGCTGAACAAATCCAACTGGGCCACATTTTCATAATTTGCATAATTGGAGTTGGGAGCTTTCATTGGTCAATTTCAAAACTGGACAATTTGATTGGCTAAACAAAATACAACTGGGTCACATTTGCATAATTTCAGTAGGGAGAATTTACATTATCTGTCCTATTTAGGGTGGGTTATATTGTAATAATCTTTAACCTGATGTAACGGCAAAAAACATATTGCACAGTACAAGAAAAACGCCATTCATTTTTTTATATTTTCACTTTTTGCTTCCAAAACATAGGTTATGACCCCTCATTGCAACTAGCGTGTCGCGTTTGTTCCAATGAGGGGGTCATAACCTATGTTTTGGAAGCAAAAAATGAAAATTTTTAGTTATACGAGGATGTTTTTTCCAAGTGCCGTCTGCAACTCAAGTTAGGTGATGGGTTAAAAAGTCATACTAAGTGGCTAATTTGTGCTTGTGTGTGTCATATGATAAATAGAATATGAAATGAGTGTTTTTCTCATAAAATATTTATGAAACTCGTCCGAATTTTCCGTTTGGGCTCGCTTCATAAATATTATATGAGAAAAACACTCATTCCTCTATATCTATTGCATTTGTCTATAGCTCTTGTCTGGATCTCCTGTGAGCCATCATAAATTTGCTTCCCTTTTTTTCAAAAGTTGAACAAGTCTAGATAAAATGGAGGGAATATTCTGGCTAGAAGAAGCCACAATACAGCAACACTGACAGTCTATTCCCCAAACTTTCCTGTGTATAGGAGAGGTGCTTCCTCTAGAATATATACTGAGTCAAAAAACAAAGTATAATAAACTTTGAGGAGCAATTTCTTTAGTATTATCGACTTTAATCCCAAACAAATTATTGTAAATTCATATTTCGAGTCTAGCTGTATGAATTTGCATAATTTCATGTTCTTACTGTTGCCAGCATCACGTCAGGACGTGGCAGTTCAGACATGGGGTGAAATGAAAAGTTCACACAGGCAGTCAATGGTGTGTATGTCCACCGTTTGCCTCTTGGATGGCAAGGCATCGACGGTGCATGGACCTGATAAGTCACTGGATGTAACCCTGAGGTATTGCATTCCACTCCTGCCTTGGAACATTACGTAAATCACCTAACTTCAGAAGATCATGAAGTCGAACCCGACAGTCCAATTGATCCCAAAGATGCTTGATTGGCGACAAATCTGGCGAATGTGGAGGCCAGGGAAGCAGTTTGATGCTCTACTCCACAAGAAAGTCGTGACAGAAACGCACCACGTGACATCGGGCATTGTCTGGCTGGAATAACTGCAATCCGATGTTAGCATTGAACAACAGGACAACAACAGGGTTAAGAATTTCGTCCCTGTATCACTGTCCGTTCAGATTACCATCGATGAAGATCAACTGCGTTCGATGGTGCAGGAAATTCCTCGCCAAACCATTACACTACCCCAGCCGAAACGGTCGCATTCCCGCACTCAAGCATCAGAAAACTGTTCTCGTCACCGATACACTCTTTCCATACCATCAGCGCGCCATAGACAAAATTGTGATTCATCACTAAAAAGAACTGTGCTCCAGCGTTTCTGAGTCCAGCGAACACGCTGACGTACCCATTCCATTCTGACGGTACGATGACGTTGGGTAAGGATTGGTCCGTGGTATGGATGCCTACCGTGTTCAGCGAATCAGTTGCGGACAGTATGTGCACCGATTCTATTGTTAGTTCTAACAGGAGTAATTGCTGCTGTCCTCGTTGACGGAAGGAAGTGATCCCCGCAAGTGAGACGTCCTGATGTGTTGGTCTGGTGTTGGGATCATAACTCGTGGTCGACCTGAACGCAGTCAGTCGGGAGTAGATCCAGTGGTTCTTCCAATGAGGCGGTAGATAGTGGCCACAATGACTCCGAACTCAGCAGCGAGCTCATCTGGCGATATCCCAGCCTCATGCATACCAATGGCACACAACCTCTGATTTTCGGTTAAACTTGGCATTTATTAAAATGTTGAAAGACAAAAACTAGCCTGTTTTCTCAATAACACAGGCTCTCTTGCACAACATAACACAAAGAAAACCGTCGGTCACCCATTCAATTTTGCATTCTCAGGTAGCACATGCTATTTTGAAATCAGTAGCAAAATTGTATACGATTGGGTGGACAACAACAGCATATCTTTAAACTCTTTGCACGACTTCTTGTCCACAAACATGCAACATTAGAACTATTATATTTCATCCTTTATGCTATTTTTTCACATTTGTTTCTATTATACTTTCTGTTTTGATTCAGTATACTATTTTTACCTGCGTCACCAGCGGCAGAGCAGGACTAGTAACCGCTCGACTCCGTCTGTCCATCAGTCCGTCCATCAGTCCGTCCGAAAAATTTCTTCCGTCAAAGTTTTCTTGGCTTCTATGAAAGGGAATGATTTTATATTTGGTCTGCTGCTTCATAATGATGAGTTGTATCGTGTATCTAATTTTCAGATCAATTGCATGCAGCGACACAGGTCCAGACCCGGTATTGGTCTTGGCTTGTTACATTTGAATTTGTAAATGAGATTTAATTGTTTTAATTTGTAAATTAGATTTAATTGTTTTATTTTGTAGATGAGATTTGTTTTAATTTGTAAATGAAATTTAATTGTTTAATTTGTAAATGAAATTTAATTGTTTTAATTTGTAAATGAAATTTAATTATTTTAATTTGTAAATGAAATTTAATTGTTTTAATTTGTAAATGAAATTTAATTATTTTAATTTGTAAATGAAATTTAATTGTAAATGAAATTTAATTATTTTAATTTGTAAATGAAATTTAATTGTTTTAATTTGTAAATGAAATTTAATTGTAAATGAAATTTAATTGTTTTAATTTGTAAATGAAATTTAAAATGAAATTTAATTGTTTAATTTGTAAATGAAATTTAATTATTTTAATTTGTAAATGAGATTTGTTTTACTTTGACAGGACATTACATAAGTGGTGGGCTCAATATATGGAAAGTACAGGAGAGATGGAGACTGCACTGAAGTTTTATGAAATGGCACAAGATTTTCTTTCTCTAGTTAGAGTTTATTGCTACTGTGTTCAAATGGATAAGGTACGAGGTGTTATCATTTCCAATTCTAAATTTATTTATTATGCCTCACGTTTGTAATATCAGCCCTGATTGGTTAATTTGACACCTTCTAAAAGTCATAGTACTGGAGTTTTGGGGCAAAACACGGATACTATTGGAACGTTTATCCCTGGAGACAAGATAACGAAGAAAATGTAAGCGCCACTTCCATTGATCACCGTTGATTGAAATTTCTCAACACCAAACGCTGGCTCCATGTCTGTTTAACTTTTTTCAACACCGGTAGACACAAACTTACCAACAAATATATCATCTTCAGTGGGTGTGTTTTCAACTTTGACTGCAAACAATGAATTCAAAAGAATCAGAAATATTAAAAAACTCACTCACGTGTTCTTCACCACTTCAGTCAATCCTGAATATGAGGATCAGTTACGACTTCAATCAGTTATATTTCCACAAGTTTAGTACTCCTCGACCTTACTGAGCCTCCACCTCAAGTTCAAAATAAATTGTTTCACTCCGCTTAATTCTATCAACTGTTCTTGTCCGAGAAACGGGAATTTATATTCCATTAATTTATATCACTTTTCACACAAGCATTAACAATGAATTATAACATGAATAGCATGATGCAGTTGTAAACACTGGCATTTGTTGATATAGAAACTTCCAAAGCGACGGCACTTGTGACAAGTCATTTTTGAAGAGACGTCATTCGTTCGAAATGACATCATGTTTTTGGATTCGACTACATTGTTGTTACAAGATTGATGGCATGTTACAGTTAACACTTAACAATGAAAGTCTTTTTTTGTTCGGCATAATAAAATAATTAGAACGTTTCTTTTCATGTTCTATCGGTCGATAGTACCTGAGTTTGTGTGATTTTTGAAATAAAACCTTCAGCAGCTTTGCAGCTTCGACTAATAGAACATGAAAAGAAACGTTCTAATATTATACCCCCACTTTCGAAGAAAATGGGGGTATACTGGATTACATGCATCCGTCCATCCGTCCGTCGTTGTGTGAGTCCATCCGAGAATATTCATAACTTAAGTAAATTATTATTTTTATACCCCCACTTTTTTTGTCTGTTCATTTATAATGTTTGTTAGTCATAGGTATGCCCACACGAGTTATTTTTTATTTTTTTATTATTTTTTTTTTATTACTTGTTCACTTAGAAATTGTGTCCGTCCAAGCCAAATTCTGTCTGTTCAGCCTGTATCTCGGATATCGAATGTTCTGTTGCAATGAAATTTGCCATCAACACTGCTTATGGTATAGGCTTTAAAAAAAAAGGATTCAACGATATTTCTCACATTCTCCTTTTTAGAGTTATTCCCCTTTTTTGACTTAGAAATTGTAGGAAATAGACATTATTTGTCTGTTCAGTCTGTATCTCAGGCATGGGTTATCGAATTTCAGTGAAATATGGCATGCAGTTTGCCTATGACAAAGGCTTCTGCCTCATTGCATAAAACTTCCAAACACCAAACAATTTACCATACCTTTTGACTGAAATTGTTGGAAACTTTCGAAGAAAATGGGAAGGGGGGGGGGGGGCATACTGGATTGGGGTTATTGGATTTCAGTTAAATATGGCATGCAGTTTGCCTATGACAAAGGCTTCTGCCTCATTGCATAAAACTTCCAAACACCAAACAATTTACCATACCTTTTGACTTAGAAATTTTTGGAAATTGTTGAAAACTTTCGAAGAAAATGGAAGGGGTGGGGGGGGGGGGGGGGGTATACTGGATTTTGTCCGTCCATCTGTGTATCCATCCATCAGTCCGTACGAGAATATTCATAAATAATATTTGTTGATCATAGGTATGCCCACACCAGGTGGTACACCATGTGGGGGTATGCACCGGACGGAAGTCCAGCTCTTGTTATAACAGTAGAATCCTCTTAATTGAATATCCATTTTGCCAGTGAAAATTATCAGGAGTATACAATTAACAGGGATTTGGTCAGTTTCCTGTGTTCTGGAGGTAAACTGAGCATTTATTATACCCCCGCAAACAAACTTTGGGGGGGTATATAGGAATCACCCTGTCCTTCCGTCTGTCTGTCCGTCTGTCTGTCTGTCTGTCCATCTGTCCATCCTTGTAAGCACAACTCCTCCTAAACCGTTCGAAGAATTTTCATGAAACTTTACACAATGGAATAACTCCATATGGAGATGTGCATGAAGCAATATAATTCCGTTCTGACATTTCCAAGGGGAGATAATCTGTCCGTCTGACCATCCTTGTAAGCGCAACTCCTCCTAAACCGTTTGAAGAATTTTCATGAAACTTTACACAATGGAAGAACTCCATATGAAGATGTGCATGAAGCAATATAATTTCGTTCTGACATTTCCAAGGGGAGATAATCTAACTTATACAGTCTGTTCATCCTTGTAAGCGCAATTCCTCCTAAACCGTTTGAAGAATTTTCATGAAACTTTACACAATGGAAGAACTCTATACGAAGTTGTGCATGAAGCAATATAATTCCGTTCTGACATTTCCAAGGGGAGATAATCAAACTTATACCGTTTGTCCATCCTTGTAAGAGCAACTCCTCATAAACCGTTTGAAGAATTTTCATGAAACTTTACACAATGGAAGAACTCCATATGAAGATATGCATGAAGCAATATACAGTGAAACCTCTTTTGAACGACCTCTCTTTTGGGCGACCACCCTGTCTTTCCCGACCACCTTCCCAATGTACCGATCACTTTTACGTTAAAAGGGTCCTTGTTTGAGCGACCACCTGTCAAACGCGACCATCGACCAGTATTTTTGTGAAAAAATATTAACTTTTACCTCTTTTCAGCGACCAGATCGGAGAAATGACGACAAGCGACCAAGAAATTTCTGAGACAAATTTATGTTTAGTTTACAGGTCAACACTCCTAACAGACAATAGTCAGGTCCAATAAAAGCCAAGCTTCGATTGGAAAAAAAATATTCTGTTATTTATTTCATCATTTCGATGTATTTCCTTGCTTTTATTTTTCCAATTCCTGTATCACAATAAAAATAAAATGGAAATTCACATCATTATCTTTGTCTTAATTTTGTTTTTCGGTCGTTTAGACGGCCATTATCAATAAAAGTTCAAAAGAATAAACAGCGGTGAAAGTGGGACAATTCATCTTTTCTGGCCCAGTAGATGGTGCTACAAAGCATAAAAGCAGAGCGACCCACCTCAGTTTTGTCACCTTGTGTTTATGCAGGATACAGTAATAGTGTTTGGGAATCAAAGAAAAGTTAAATCTTTGAGTTTGTGTTTAAATTTTTTTTTTTTTACCGACTTCTTTGTTGTCACCGCGTGTTAGGAAAGAATAGAAGTTTGGGGGGGGTGGGGGGGGGGGGGGAGATCAAGGGAAAACAAATCGCTTGGGTTGTGTTTGTTTTGCTGTCAACAGTCTCCTGTTTTGATTAAAAAGCCATGTTTGTTTTTACAGTCATTGTGTAGAGGGGTAGTTTCATTATTTTTGATGAGTATATAATCAGGCCATAAGAATAGGGTTGTCATAAATCGAAATTTTATTGAATAGTGAAGTGAGTTAAAATGTCAGAACCACCCAGCAAAAAAAGAAAAGTTTTAACATTGGAGGAGAGGATCAAGGTTATTGATCACTCAGAAAAAGGAGAAAGTGCAAGAAAAATTGCCGAGCGGTTTAATGTTGGAAAAACTCAGATACAGTCCATCATTAAGGAAAAGCAAAATTTAAAAGACGAATGGAAAAATGGCAAAAACGGAGAGAGAAAGTATGCCAAGGCGAGGCATGTGGTTTATCCTGAAATCAGTGATGCTGTATGGCAATGGTTTTGTGTGGCTAGGAGTAAAAACATTCCAATAACCGGTAAATTACTTCAACAGAAGGCAATTGTGGCATCATACGAAATGGACTTTCCTGATTTTACTGCTTCAAATGGGTGGCTAGAGTGTTTCAAGAGCAGATACAATATAAAGTCTAATGTGTTGAGTGGCGAATTGGCGGATGTTGATGAGGACGTAGTGGATTCTTTCAAAAAACGTTTACCATCTTTGTTAGAGGGCTATTCAACAAAGGATATTTTTAATGCAGATGAGACAGGACTGTTTTTCAGAGGACTCCCCGATAAATCTCTCATAGCAAAGGGAGAAAGTAAAAGTGGTGTTGAAAAGGCAAAAGATAGACTTAGTGTATTAATTGGATGTAGTGCCGAGGGAGAAAAGCTGAACTTGTTGGTCATTGGTAAATCAAAAAATCCCAGATATTGCACTTAGCAACGTAAAGCTATGCTTTTTACTGCCAAACACAACATCAAAGCTTCAGCCCTGTGATGCCGGTATTATTCAGACTTTGAAACTGAAATATAGACAGAAATTTCTCATGCGCCTTGTACATAAGATTGATGAATGTAACTCAGCCTCTGAGGTTTCAAATAGTGTAAATGTCTTAGACGCTATTTTGTGGCTGCAGGCAGCTTGGAAAGAGGTAAAAAGTGAAACTATTAAAAAGTGTTTCCAGAAATGTGGATTTGGTGAGAAGGTAGACTCATTAGAAACATTAGAAACTATCCCTGAGGAAGACCCAATTATAAACGATAAAAAGTGTCAGGAAATCTTAGATGGTGTGACAATTCAGGACTATTCATCAATGGATAATTCTATACAAACCTCTCCTGTGCCATCAGAGGATTGGGAGAACGATATTTTGAAAGGCGGTGCTGGCTCGAGTGAAATAGAAAGTAACGTGGAAGATAGTGACGATGAGTCATTACCTTCTATCCCCAACGTAACATTTACTGAAGCTATGGAAAGCTTAAAAAAACTGAAAAACTTTGCCCTCCAAACCCAAAGGGGTAGTGTGCTGACTGACTTAGTTGCTATGAAAACAAGGCTGCAAAGTGATTTTCTAGCCAGTAAGCAAACACAAACAAAAATACACAATTTCTTTTCCAAACCACAATGAGACGCATTTGTAATTTTCATCAAAGAATACAAAACATCCTGTATTTAGGTAAAATTCATCATAAAATTGTTTCTTGTCTAAAAAATATATTTTATGACACCTCTTTGAGGTGTGATAAACCATATTTTTTAGACGAGAAAAAGAACCTTTTCTTTCAAAAATCGTGGTCGTTTTAAACAGAACGAAATGATACGTGTACACAAGATCCTGCATTTAGGTAAATTTCATCATAAAATTGTTTCTTGTCTAAAAAATATATTTTATGACACCTCACCGAGGCGTGATAAACCATATTTTTTAGATCAGAAAAAGAATTTTTCCTTTCAAAAATTGTGGTCGTTTTAAATGGAACGAAATGATATTGTACGAATATCCTAGAACCAACAGTAAACTTCCAGTGTCCACTTCCTGTACAGCCATATTAAAAAATGTGACAGTCGATAAACATTTTCCTAAATACTCAAATCGATAGACTTACTGGCTCTTCATTAAGCAAGGTACATGTACCTACTTTTACATGATTTTCTTATTTGGCATTATTCATTTGCCGTTCGAAACCTTGAATAAACGATAAATATTTTTTTCAACACCCACTCGAAACTAAACAAACAAGTACACACGAACTGCACAGTGCATAGTCCAATAATATTAGCCTTCGACTGTGCACCGAATTTAATATTTTTTTTTATTTTTTATTATGTCGCACCTTCGACGGTGCGACATAATAAAAAATAAAAAAATAGTAAATTCGGAGCACAGTCGAAGGCTAATATTATTGGACTACACAGTGCACTGGCAAATGCAGGGCATTCAACAAATGACACCACATGGCGAGTAGCGATCATTACCGGTGTCAGTCAGGAAACGTAAATTCAGCAATTTAGGGTATAAATGGGAAAGAAATAAAATGACACACATATAGTTTTCAGAGGTTTTTTAATTCACTCTTCATGTAAATATATCAATGTATTTTATTATAAAACATTTTATTATACATGTAATATTAAAATAAACAATAAAAGTTCAATAAATTAAATTTAATACAGATGAAATAATGTTGGTTTTTTTTCCACCAAAATACATGTACATTGAACACCTACCTGTACCTGTGAGTCCAACTATTGCCTGAGCTTACCATTTTATCAACCCTCTTTTGAGAGACCACCTCTTTTGAGAGACCACTTTGCCCTGGCTGGAAGAGCGGTCTCTCAAAAGAGGTTCCACTGTAATTCCGTTCTGACATTTCCAAGGGGAGGTAATCTAACTTATACATTTCAGGCGCGTGGGGGGGGGGGGGGGGGGGGGTATCACTTTGTGAGTTTGCTCACAGTACCTCTAGTTCTATTATATCTTGTTTGACAGAGCTCATAGAGCTCTGTCAAGTAAGATATAATAGAATAAATGCCTGTATTGGATGAAGTGAAGCCAAAAAGGTTGAAAAATAAGGGGAATTTGGTGCCTGTCACAGTCATTTTTTTGACATATTATAAAAATTTATATACAATTAACAGGAGTTTACTCTACAACCCATATGCAATTAACAGATCAAATTTGTACTGAAGGTATGGTAGTGGGGGCGCGGTGGCTCAGTTGGTAGAGGTGCAGGCTGCAAGCCGAGAGGTCCTCAGTTCGAATCCCACCTGCGGCAACCGCGTTGTGTCCTTGGGCAAGACACTTCACCCCGATTGCCTACATGGGGGCACGATGACGCTGTGTACTGAGGCGTACTGCACGTCGATGGTGCGGTGCGCATGTCTTCAACCAATCTAACCCTGCCTGTGCTGCGGTGCAGAGTTCAGAGTTACGATGTTGGAGAGCTGGCAGCTGCTCGTCGTTGCTCGGTGGTTCTCTCCGGGTACTCCGGCTTCCTCCACCCGTAAAACTGTCACGGTCACGATTAGCCATTGTGCATAAGTATGTGACCTTAAACACCAATAAATAATAATAATAATAATAATACTGAAGGTATGGTAAATGGTTTTGTGTTTGAAAATTATATTCAATTTACATTGATATACAATTAAGAGATATCCAATTAAGTGGGCTCCACTGTACTTTCATTTATGTGGGGATGTGGTGGTTCAGTGGTTAGAAAGGTACAAAGCGTTATTTCTAATTTTAAATTTTTACTTTCGTTTGTGTGGAGGTTTGGTGGCTCAGTGGAAAGAAAGGTTTGAAGCGATATCATTTCCAATGTTAATTTTTTACTTTCGTTTGTGTGGAGGTTTGGTGGCCCAGTGGTTAGAAAGGTATGAAGCGATATCATTTCCAATGTTAAATTTTTACTTTCGTTTGTGTGGAGGTTTGGTGGCCCAGTGGTTAGAAAGGTATGAAGCGATATCATTTCCAATGTTAAATTTTTACTTTCGTTTGTGTGGAGGTTTGGTGGCCCAGTGGTTAGAAAGGTATGAAGCGATATCATTTCCAATGTTAAATTTTTACTTTCGTTTGTGTGGAGGTTTGGTGGCCCAGTGGTTAGAAAGGTATGAAGCGATATCATTTCCAATGTTAAATTTTTACTTTCGTTTGTGTGGAGGTTTGGTGGCCCAGTGGTTAGAAAGGTATGAAGCGATATCATTTCCAATGTTAAATTTTTACTTTCGTTTGTGTGGAGGTTTGGTGGCCCAGTGGTTAGAAAGGTATGAAGCGATATCATTTCCAATGTTAAATTTTTACTTTCGTTTGTGTGGAGGTTTGGTGGCCCAGTGGTTAGAAAGGTATGAAGCGATATCATTTCCAATGTTAAATTTTTACTTTCGTTTGTGTGGAGGTTTGGTGGCCCAGTGGTTAGAAAGGTATGAAGCGATATCATTTCCAATGTTAATTTTTTACTTTCGTTTGTGTGGAGGTTTGGTGGCCCAGTGGTTAGAAAGGTATGAAGCGATATCATTTCCAATGTTAAATTTTTACTTTCGTTTGTGTGGAGGTTTGGTGGCCCAGTGGTTAGAAAGGTATGAAGCGATATCATTTCCAATGTTAAATTTTTACTTTCGTTTGTGTGGAGGTTTGGTGGCCCAGTGGTTAGAAAGGTATGAAGCGATATCATTTCCAATGTTAAATTTTTACTTTCGTTTGTGTGGAGGTTTGGTGGCCCAGTGGTTAGAAAGGTATGAAGCGATATCATTTCCAATGTTAAATTTTTACTTTCGTTTGTGTGGAGGTTTGGTGGCCCAGTGGTTAGAAAGGTATGAAGCGATATCATTTCCAATGTTAAATTTTTACTTTCGTTTGTGTGGAGGTTTGGTGGCCCAGTGGTTAGAAAGGTATGAAGCGATATCATTTCCAATATTAAATTTTTACTTTCGTTTGTGTGGAGGTTTGGTGGCCCAGTGGTTAGAAAGGTATGAAGCGATATCATTTCCAATGTTAAATTTTTACTTTCGTTTGTGTGGAGGTTTGGTGGCCCAGTGGTTAGAAAGGTATGAAGCGATATCATTTCCAATGTTAAATTTTTACTTTCGTTTGTGTGGAGGTTTGGTGGCCCAGTGGTTAGAAAGGTATGAAGCGATATCATTTCCAATGTTAAATTTTTACTTTCGTTTGTGTGGAGGTTTGGTGGCCCAGTGGTTAGAAAGGTATGAAGCGTTATCATTTTTAATTCTAAATTTTTACTTTCATTCTGGTGGTTTACAAGATTGGACTTCAGACTGAAAAGTCTATGGTTGAGTCTTGAGCAGCAGTAACCACATTGTGTCCTTGACCAGCAGTAACCACATTGTGTCCTTGACCAGCAGTAACCACATTGTGTCCTTGACCAGCAGTAACCACATTGTGTCCTTGACCAGCAGTAACCACATTGTGTCCTTGACCAGTAGTAACCACATTGAGTCCTTGACCAGCAGTAACCACATTGTGTCCTTGACCAGCAGTAACCACATTGTGTCCTTGACCAGTAGTAACCACATTGAGTCCTTGACCAGCAGTAACCACATTGTGTCCTTGACCAGCAGTAACCACATTGTGTCCTTGACCAGTAGTAACCACATTGAGTCCTTGACCAGCAGTAACCACATTGTGTCTGACCAGCAGTAACCACATTGTGTCCTTGACCAGCAGTAACCACATTGTGTCCTTGACCAGCAGTAACCACATTGTGTCCTTGAGCAGCAGTAACCACATTGTGTCCTTGACCAGCAGTAACCACATTGTGTCCTTGACCAGCAGTAACCACATTGTGTCCTTGAGCAGCAGTAACCACATTGTGTCCTTGACCAGCAGTAACCACATTGTGTCCTTGACCAGCAGTAACCACATTGTATCCTTGACCAGCAGTAACCACATTATGTCCTTGACCAGCAGTAACCACATTGTGTCCTTGACCAGCAGTAACCACATTGTGTCCTTGACCAGCAGTAACCACATTGTGTCCTTGATCAGCAGTAACCACATTGTGTCCTTGAGCAGCAGTAACCACATTGTGTCCTTGACCAGCAGTAACCACATTGTATCCTTGACCAGCAGTAACCACATTGTGTCCTTGACCAGCAGTAACCACATTGTGTCCTTGAGCAAGGCACAGAGGTAGAATTATGACGTGTACTGCACTTCAATGGTGAACTTGCCTTCCTCCAATGGAGACCCTGATTGTGCTGAGTTAGCTTGTTGGGGAGTTGGACAGTTGTTTGCCATTGCTAGGTGGTTCTCTGAGTAATCCTCCACCTGTAACATTGTCTGACATGAGGTAACTCTGGCTGTCGAAAGGTTATTTATCCAAAATAAATAAATAGAGAGTAATCGCTTGACTGGACTGATTACGTGAAATAATTCATGAGAGGTGAGGGATGTTGTACAAACACGAGTGCACACTTCTACTCAGAACAATACTCAGTATAAAATAATGTTATAAATTACAATCTCTAAATATTCACGGTTATGGCCAAAGTATATTCGAAGATATTCTAATCGAATATTGACTTTCGAATCGAATTTTGAATCGAATTTTTTGATTGAATTTTTAATTTTTACAGGAGCCTACTGGCAAAGCACATAATCATCATAACTAATGAGTTTTATCAGCCATATGTTGTGAAGTTGTTGTCGTAATTCAAACACGCCAGTCTTAACCTCTTCCCTTGATGATATAGTGGGGGGAGGGGGGTAACCACTGGAGGATCCCAGTTACAGCTAGTGAAAGCAGGTGCCTTGAAAATCTTTGATTTTGGCTATTGTAGAGCCTTGAAATATGCTGCAAAATGTCAAGAAACGGCCTTGAATAGCCTTCAATTTTATCTGTCTCTCCCTGTAGGAATCTACTTCATTGTGCTGATTTTAATATGAAATGTTTCAGGCTGCTACGGCCTTGAATAGCCTTCAGTTTTATCTATCCCTCCCTGTAGGAATCTACATCATTGTGCTGATTTTAATATGAAATGTTTCAGGCTGCTGAGATATGTAATGAGACTGGAGATAAAGCTGCATGTTATCATTTAGGAAGACAATATGAAAATCAGGATCAAATTAAAGATGCAATACATTTCTTCACTAGAGCTCAGGCATATGGAAATGCTATACGATTGTGTAAGGTAAGAAATATTTAAATGTTTATTTATTTTTCTAATAGTATACTAGATTACATTCAGCAGGCCATGCATCCATCCATTTGTGTGGCCGGCTGTTCAGAGTGATATCTGTGGATTGATTTCAGTGAAATTTGGTGTGAGGAATCCTTGTGACAAGCCACTCCTGCACATTATAAAAACGTTGCCTGCATATTTTTTAACAGAGTTACAGTACTTACTTTGTCAATTTTTCATGATTTTTTAATCTTCACTTTGTTTCCAGTTCATTTATACTTCATCCATGCAGCTCTGCAGTGGGGGTATAACCAGTGGCGGATACAGGAATTCTCAAAGGGGGGGCGGATCGTGCAGATGCCGAAGGCATCTGCCGCGAGTGCCAAAGGCACGAGCTTTTGTAAGGGGGTCTGGGGGGTTCTCCCCCCAGAAATTGTTTGGAAATGAGCGACCAAATGGGGCATCCTGGTGGTTTCTGGGGTGGAAATCCTCTTGAATTTTTGAACGGCTAATTAACACTTTTTAAACAGCATGTTTCAGAATTTCAAATTCTGTCATACGTTCAAGACAGAATTAGAAAATTTGAAATATGCTCTTCAGATCCGTTTACCATAATACTGTATTTTGGACACACTGTTTACAGTCATAACCGACTTAACCTCAGGAGAACATTGCGATCTGCCAGCGTTTGAAAGTTTTCAGCAGTCAGCCCTCTAGGCTTAGATACGCCATGACTATGCCAATTAAGATCCTGACCCATAACTGGCATAGCCATGGGGTACCTGAGGCTAGGGGCATGTAACACCACAACATCATGCTGTGTCGGTGACGCTATAAATGGAGGCGACCAGTAGATATATTTTGCATAATTTCAACGGTATATTTGTTTTCCATAGCGAATGGTGATGGAGGAAATATGTCGTTGTATGTTTTTACTTCAATTCATGTATTTGTCCCCAAATGAAAATCCTGGCTACGCCCTACATACAAGACAAACACGAGCTAAAGGGGGGGCGACCGCCCCACCGCCCCCCCCCCCCCCTCTGTATCCGCCATTGGGTATAACTGCCTTTACCAATAGCTCTTGTTGTGCTATATTGATAAGATCTTTTATCTTACAACCAACGTGTCTGTATTAACTCTGCAACTGTCGTGTATCCGACCTCCTGATACAGATGTTTGTATCAGGGGGTCAGATACAAGTACGTTCCTTTCGCGTGAGTTCCATTTTTTTTCTTTTTATTCATCCGTACGAATAAATAGTTTGTTGTATATTCGTCTACATTCTTGACTTATCCCCAATATATTGTGAGATCAAATGATTATTACCATTATGTGGATGTACAAAATATGTATCCGAGTCTCGCTCCGAGATCTTCCCTTAGAACCCAGAGCTCGACTCGAATACTACATATTTTGTACATCCACATAATGGTAATAATCTCTATATCTTTGAAAAATGTATAAGTTCAATCCAAGATATGAATAATAGCTTTTTTTTTAACTGGTTGATTGCTAGAAGCCACTATCATGGCTCTATTGAAAAGTGTTGGAAGCCACATTAATAGCTTTAAACTGTACGTATTAGCTTGATGTTTGCTCAGCAGTAGAAGAAAAATTTCTCATATAAAATTGTTTGGTTTTAATTTATTGGAGAGTGCTATTGGCATTATCCAATAAATTGTAACCAAACATATATTAACAAAATCTTGCTAAACTACGGCTTCTCCTGCTGGTAACATGGTATCTTTAAAAAAAATAGTCATGTTTCACATCACCTTTAAAAGATAGATGAGAACTTAACAAGTTAAATGGAGGCCGAAATTAATATATCAAAGAAAAATGACGATATAAAAAACTTGAAAAATGTTAACCCTTAACCAAACATAATGGCCAAAACCGGCCAGCGCTATTCTAAAAAATCGCCAATTAATTTTCATTGTATTTTCACTTTTTAGGTTATGACCCTTCTTTGGAACGTGCTTTGTCTCAAAAACATAGGTTATGACCCTTCTTTGGAACATGCTCGTCGAGCTCATTCCAATGAGGGGTCATAACCTATGTTTTTGAGGCAGAAAATTGAAAAAATGAGATATTCAAGAATTTTGTTTGCAAGTGTCATCTGCTGTTCATGTTAGGTAAAGGGTTAAATGAAGAAAGAGGAATAAAATTATTTTCTAAAATATGTTTGAATCCCACAAATGTAAATTTTTTAGAAAAACTGGACACTCTTGAATTGTTTGTATGTTGACATGTCTAACAGTCATTGGTAACAGTTTCTCATGGAGTCGTAAAGCAAAATATTTTTAGAAATGTTTTCTCGGTGGAGATTATAATTTTCAAAAATTTCAATGGAGTCACTTCATCATTTGTTGATTTTTAAAAATTTTAATAGAGGTACTTCATAATATGTCAAACTCGACTTATAGTTTGATGATTGGCGGGCGGGCAGTTGGGCTTTTGTAAACAATTGGTTTCCTGATGATAACTTGATATTGGTTCAACCCATGTTCATGAAACTTCATAGGTAGGTTGGTATCGGTGAGAGGAAGAACTCTATTAATTTTAGACTTGCTTGGTCCAATGTCAAGGTCACAGTGACCTTGAACGTAGAAAATTGTAAACAATTGGTTTCCGGATGATAACTTGACTACAGTTCAACCCACATTCATGAAACTTCATAGGCAGGTTGGCATCATTGAGAGGAAGAACTCTGTTTATTTTGGACTCACTAGGTTAATGGCCAAGGTCTCAGTGACCTTGAACATAATCAATCATAAACAATTGGTTTCCAGATGATAATTTGACAATGGTTTCTCCTACGTTCATGAAACTTCATAAGTAGGTTGGCATTGGTGCAGGAAAGAGCCCTATTTATTTCGGAATCACGAGGTCAAATGTCAAGGTCACAGTGACCCTTCACATAGTAAATTGTAAACAATTGGTTTCCGGATGATAAGTTGATAATGATTAAACCCAATTTTGTGCTGTCACAACTCAACATTGGATCGGTGATCCTATCGGCATTTTTAAAAATTTTAATGGAGGCACTTCATAATTTGTTGATTTTTAAAAATTTCGATGGAGGCACTTCATAATGTGTTGATTTTTAAAAATTTCAATAGAGACGCTTCATAATTTGTTGATATTAAATGATAGAGAAAAAGATATATATTTGACATCTCCAACATCTTGAACTCAAGGGACAAATTTATCAATTTTTTTTTAGCTTGGGTAAAATATCCGACATAAACTATTTAATTTTTATATTTTTATAATGTACCAATGACCCAGACATAGCTGGTGCTAACTCTTAAAATATAGGGCCAAACACAAATTTTGCCCCCCAATCCCCAAAATTTGCATCTAAAACCAAAGAAAACATGTCCTGAATGGCCCTCCACACTTCACCTCTACTGCGCATGCGCAGTGTCAAGGACATTCCGAAATTGGCGCCATTAATTATTCTTAGTTTGGCCCTTCATCAGTTAACATCTGACTGATCTTTGTGCTTGTAAATCTCAGTTTAAATGATGCCAGACACATAAATATTAGTGAAATGGTGATTCTAAGGAGGATATAGAAGGAAGAGAGGAAAAATGTGTGACAGAAAATTATCAGGGCTGTAACTTAAAATTTTTTAATGAAATTATGTTAAGTTACCTATTTTCGAGGCAGCAGCCATTTTGTTGTCATTCTTGTTATCAAGTTACACTGCTTGTTCAGTGTTTTCCTCTCTCCCTTTCCTTTAAGTCCCCTCTTGCTGTTCTCCCATGCTTTTGGCATATTTTCTGTAATTTTATTACTAAAATTTCTTGGGAGTTTTAGCTGAATAACAGAATGAATTCTGTTCTTTTCCCCATGTTTACGTCTTCACCTATGGGTGGTTAGGCGTAGTGTTCTGCATCTACCATCTGATGTTCTGCAGTTTCTTCCCTGGAAGTCTCTGTTTTGCATCAGATAGTGTATTATTGGTAACTGATTTCGGGCCTGGGTGCCTGGAGTCTTATTCTAGTGTTTTTACACTTATTGTTTACATTTACAACAGCCCTCTGTGTGAGGGGGGATTTCTTGAAAATAATATCTTGATGTTAATTTAATCATAACTAGATACATTATTATTGTTCGTAAGTGTTGCATAAATTGTTTTTAAAATTTTTGTCCACACTTAGGCTTGGGATCCATTGGGGCTCAACGTTACTTTTCAGAAACTTGGGCTGTTCTGAAAAAATATTTTTTCAAAATTTTTTGATTTCAATTATTTTTTCTATGTTAATGGATCATATTATTATGTATTTTGATTGTCAGGGGTTGGTGCGAGTACTAGGACTTTGTTTTCTTTTCACATTGAAAGGATTTTGGTCAATTGTAATAAGAGGAAATCTTCCTCTGACTTTTATAATCATTGTATATGTAGTCAGTGTACTCGCACTAGCTCCTGTTCTGTATGTGATAATTTCGATGACAACATGGGAAGCGTGTGTCACGGTATGTTGTGGGGAATTGGACATTCCGGTCCTTTCCCCGCAGGGTCACTCTACTTTATCAATTTCTATTTCAGACGATCAAGATTAGGGTGATGTATCCGTGATGTCTTCCAAAAGTGTGCCTCCGTCGTCACAATTAATGAAGAGCTAGCGGAAAAGTGCTCATGTAAATACGCCAATTGCCTAAGAGGACCCTAGTAGGTTCGACGGCCTTTGACGTTCGCTAGCTCGCCCGGTGTAGCGTCCATTCATCGAATGGTTCGGCAGCCGGGTTCGTCCGTTGCGGTCTAGAAGGAGTTTTGGGGTGATGCGAGCACTATAAATCAACCAAATGCACACCCAGTGATGGCGGATTAGAGGGAGATCGGAGGAAGCCTTTTAGTCCGGTTCCTAGCTCGTCCAGGTCCATCCGGACGGCGAGCGAGAGAGGCCCCTCTCTCGTACAACAACGTCTGGCCCCAGATGTTGTGGTACAAAATGTTTCGCATTTGGAGCATACGTCCGCCGCTCGGGACGCTCCGACATATAGTCAGTCCGGAGAGACTGTCAATAAGGCTTCCTCATTCTCATGGTAGCGCACACGACCGCTCTTGGCTACGTGACCTCGTATATCCAGTCAGCTTCGCCAATCGGAGAATCATCGGCGACCAGGTCATACCATCCGGTAGCCAGGGACACGAGGCCTGCAGACTCCAGACGTTCTCATAAGAAAGTGTGCGGGAGTCAACGTACACGGAGCTTCCGGCGGCAATGCATCGTAAGACCGCTACTGCACAGGCTTCGGTGACGGACGTGCTATCCCAAATAGCACAGCTTATCGCAGCATCCCAGCAACAACTGAATCTGTCGCATCATGTATTATCCGACGATGCTGGGTCGGGACGCTCCGTGGAAGCATTTCTTACTGTAGGAGAACCTCTTCTTCGCTATTCTATGCGGCTAAAGGGGAGGCTCTTCCGTCGTTGTTGTAGGGATCACTATGTTGATATTGTTGATCCCTCCATACTAGTCATTGCAACTTTCCAGTATACTTGTTTGACAAGATCTACTGCAGCCTGATACTATTAAGGTTATAGGTTTATGTTATCTCATACCTATGCACTCTATGATAGTTTACAATTGAGTCTTATGTCTCTTTATCTAAGTCAGTTAGTAACTTTTCGATAAATAGACTTAGAATCATTAGATTAAATTTCTATATGGAATTTAACTTCGGTTCTTATTTAGCTAAGTAATCATTTGAGCCTCTGGAAACAGTAGTTTTCAAATTCTGACCTTTTAGACAGTAATTCTGTTGGCTTCTCTTCTACTGAAGAGTCAGTGAGCTTCATGCACTATCGGTGGATGATTCTCACATTCGTAGTTTCGGAATCACTACTTCCTTTACTATTTAGGTTGGATTTTTGGTTAAGAGTCAGGCTCCTAATATCCGGAACCTATTGTTATTAAGGTCCTTCCGTCTTCGTACGGGCATAGGCCTTTACTCTGTCCGGTTAGAGTTTACGTATTTATAAACAGATATCTGTTTATTACTACGGACGTAAGCTTCTTCTGTCTTTGATGCCTAATAGAAGGACGTTACGCTCCATTCTATTGCTAATGGATTCAATTAACTATCGGTACTGCTTATGGTATATCATTGACTCAGCAGTTGTGCTTGAGATTTTGGCTCATGAAGTAGGAGTTCTTTCTACATCTTGGGCTTACATTAATAGTGTCGCTATTATAGTTTTTTGAAGGCTGCTCATTTCGTTCAGTCATCCACATTCATGAATTTTTTTATCTCAGAAATATCGAGTCCATTTCTGGAGGCCTCTTTTGTTAGGTCTATTATCTACTGCTCAGAATGTCATTCACTTAACAGTTGCTACTATAGCTAGGTAGGCGGTCTGTTTTGGCAGTGACTCCGTTCTGCTGCCCTCTTTGCTCTGGGCTATTTGACCCAGGGCAAGAAAAAGGGGGGTGGGGGGGGGGGGAAGGGTGTTCCCTTGGGTCACCTGTTTTACTATGAAAACAAGGGGATACCTCCTCCGGAGTTAGTAATTCTGAGCTGTTACTGGGATGGTTTTTTAGTGAGAAGTTTATGTTTTAAAAATTCATTCAGGTCTTAGTTTTTAAAGTATAGCTTTTGAATATAGCACGTGTCAAACGGACGTTATTATACAATCCTCAGACACTTTTAAGGAGTATAAAGAGTCTCTATTCTCTAGACTTACTTTATTTATTGGCTTACTTTAAAAATTATTAGTATAAGGATTATACTAGATATTAATAGAGTACATGGATGTATGATGCTCAATTTTGCAAGGTGTTGTATCTTTCTAAATTTAACATAAATAAGAAAGATACATGTGAGGCCTAATACTTCTTTTTCCCTAGAGGGGATGACTCTATTTTATATAATTGAGCGTATTCCAACTTGCTCTATGTCCTAGGCCCTCCAGCCTTTTTACTATTCAGCAATGTCTGGGTCATTGGTACAGTATAAAAATGTTAAAAAATTAATAGTAATTTATATATTTTTTATACTTACCAATGACCCAGACGGAGATGGCCCTCCCAGGAGTTGGGAACTCATACCTCCCCGCTGAGTACATAGCGCTTACCAGGCACTGGTTATAAGAATGATTAATGGCGCCAATTTCGGAACGTCCTTGACACTGCGCATGCGCAGTAGAGGTGAAGTGTGGAGGGCCATTCAGGACATGTTTTCTTTGGTTTTAGATGCAAATTTTGGGGATTGTGGGGCAAAATTTGTGTTTGGCCCTATATTTTAAGAGTTAGCACCAGCTATGTCTGGGTCATTGGTAAGTATAAAAAATATATAAATTACTATAAATTTTTTAACTTTTTTTAAGTTTACATTGGTTATAAAAAGAGAGCATGTGGCAGCCAAAGGGACCTTGCGGGAGGGCCTGAGAAACAGATTTTTAGCTCAACTAAAGGCCGTATTTATGAACCGATCTTTATGAAACTTCTTGGGCACCTTTGTTATGAACGTGAGACGAGAACGGGTGTTTTGGGGTCTGATCCGATATTCAAGTTGGCCGCTAGCAGCCATTTTGTACAAAATTAGGTGCAATCAGATTTTTGCACAGAACTTCCATATGAAAGCGCTGATTTGAATAATTTTTTGTATGAATGTTTAGTACCATGGGATACATCACATATAATACAGTTTTTTTCTCTTGCGTAAATTATGCAAATTAGACTAACTTTGATGTTTTTTGGTGTTACTTTCAGCACTGTAAGTGCAAATGCCAATACGGCTCGGGCTAGAGGCCGTATTTATGAACCGATCTTTCCAAAACTTCTTGGGTACCTTTGGTATCACCAGGGACGAGAACGAGTGTTTTTGGGTCCGGTCCGAAATTCAAGATGGCCGATGGCAGCCATTTTGTACAAAATTAGGTGCAATCAGATTTTTGCACAGAACTTCTATATGAAAACGTTGATTTGAATAAATTTTTGTGTGAATGTTTAGTACCATGGGATACATCACATATAATAGAGGTTTTTTTCTCATGCAGAAATTATGCCAATTAGATGAACTTTGATTTTTTCAGTGCTACCTACACACAGTAAGAACACATGTCAATACGGCTCGGGCTAGAATCTGTATTTATGAACCGATCTTCACGAAACGTCTTTGGTTACCTTTGTTATCACCTTGGCACGAGAACGAGTGTTTCTGGGTGCAGTCTAAAATTCAAGATGGCTGCCAGTGGCCATTTTGTACCGAAATTAGGTCTAATCAATTTCTTGTACACAACTTCTATATGGCTCAGGCTAGAGGCCGTATTTATGAACCGATCTTTACGAAACTTCTTGGGTACCTTTGTTATCACAGTGGGATGAGAACGAGTGTTTTTGGGTGTGGTCCGAAATTCAAGATGGCCACCAGCAGCCATTTTGTACCAAAATTAGTGCAATCAGTCTTTTGTACAGAACTTCTGTATGAAAGTTTTGATTTGAATAAATTTTTGTATGAATGTTTAGTAACATTGAATACATAACATATAGTACGCGTTTTTTTCTCGTGCAGAAATTATGCAAATTAGATGAACTTTGATTTATTCAGTACTTATACACTGTAAGTGCACATGTCAATACAGCTCAGGCTAGAGTCTGTATTTATGAACCGATCTTCACAAAACTTCTTGGGTACCTTTGTTATCACCTTGGGACGAGAATTTTTGTGTGAATGTTTAGTGCCATGGGATACATCACGTATAATAGAGGTTTTTTTCTCATGCAGAAATTATGCCAATTAGTTGAACTTTGATTTTTTCAGTGCTACTTACACACAGTAAGTACACATGTCAATACGGCTCGGGCTAGAGTCTGTATTTATGAACCGATCTTCACGAAACGTCTTTGGTTACCTTTGTTATCACCTTGGGACGAGAACAAGTGTTTCTGGGTGCGGTCCACAATTCAAGATGGCTGCCAGAGGCCATTTTGTACCGAAATTAGGTCCAATCAAGTTTTTGTCACAACTTCTATACAGCTCGTATTTATGACCTGATCTTCACGAAACTTCTTGGGTGCTTTTGTTTTCACCTTGGGACAGAAACGAGGGTGTTTTGGGGTGCCTTTGTTATCACTGTGCTTTGAGAACAAATATTTTGGGGTTCAGTCAGACCCACTCTGGGACTCAAAAATTTCTTTTCTAGTTTAGCATCTGGCTGTCACCCACCTTTACAATACTTTACCTATACATTTGTTACAGGGTACGGTCAGTATTTATGTACAGACCGTTACAATACTTTATATGTACCTTTGTTATCAGGTCATTACCTAGATGTTTGTCATTGCTGTGTCACATACTATACATGTACATGTCTTAACAAGTTGAGCTACTGTGTCATTGACACTTTCCTTAATTTTTTTAGGCCTTATTACTATACCTGTATGTGTTAATCTATTTCTCCAGTATTTAATTACATTTATACTTACAGGAGCATGGTATGGAAGATCAGTTGATGAATTTAGCATTGTTAGGTCGACCTGAAGATATGATGGAGGCTGCACGGTATTATGAAGAGAAACCAGGCTTACAAGACAAAGCTGTGATGTTGTATCATAAGGTATAAAATCACTGACTGCTAAGGTCTGGACATTTGAGGCAGGTTATTGTCCCAACTGTTGGCACGGTGGCTCAGTTGGTAGAGGTGAAGGCTGCAAGCTGAGAGGTCCTCAGTTCAAATCCCACCTGTGGTAACCATGTTGTGTCCTTGGGCAAGACACTTCACTTCCTTTGCCCAATGTGGGGGAATGGCAGCATTGTGTACTTAGGCGTACTGCATGTCGATGGTGCACTTGCACTTGTCTTCAACCAATGCTAACCCTGTTCGTATGTATGTTGGGGAGTCTGACAGTTGCTCACCATAGATCGGTGGTTCTCTCCAGGTACTTCATTTTCCTCCACCCATAAAACTTGTGGTCATGATGAGCCATTGTGCAGAAATATGTGACCTTAAACACTAATAAATAATAATAATAATTGCCCCTACTTTTGCCTCCACCTGATTTGAATGAAAGGAGAGAGAGTGGTTAGCCCTCCTGTTTTGAGATTACTGAACCTGTACAAGCCCATATTGACTAAGAGGCAATATTTACCCCACCAGTGACACTCCTCACCTCCCCCTCCCCACATGCCCACCATTAAGATCAAAGCCCGAAACAGTCTACAGGTCGTATTTATGAATGGATTTTATAGTAACTTCATAGGATGACTCTGTATAATGTCTAGATGGGAACAACCTTTTTTGATTGAGTTCAGTTAACCGTGATGGCCGCAGTGGCATGTTACCTAGATTCCTTTAGCACAGTCTACAGCTTGCATTTATAAAGGGATTTCAATGCAAATTTGTAGGATGAATCAGTATAATATCTAGATGAGAACATCCTATTTTGGCTTTGATCTGTCAACCGTGGCCTAGATGTGTTTAGCACAGTCTACAGTTCATATTGATGAAGTAATTTCATTGTAACTTGGAACCATAACTTGGTATGATGTCTAGCTGAGCCTATCGTATTTTGGTCACGTTCTGTCAGCCATTTCCACTGCCTCGTCACTTGACCTAGATTCCTTTTGCAATGCTTACACATCCTGTCAGCCATTTCCACTGCCTGGTCACTTGACCTAGATTCCTTTTGCAATGCTTACACATCCTGTCAGCCATTTCCACTGCCTCGTCACTTGACCTAGATTCCTTTAGCAATGCTTACACGTCCTGTCAGCCATTTCCACTGCCTGGTCACTTGACCTAGATTCCTTTAGCAATGCTTACAGGTTGTTTTTATGACGGAATTTCTTTGTAACTTGGTACGGTAACTTGGTATGATATCTAGATGATACTCTCCTATTTTGGTCATGGTCGATCAACCATGACAGCCGAGCCGTCACGTGATCTAGATTCCTTTAGCAAAGTCTACAAGTTATATTTGTGAGGAAATTTCATTGTAACTTGATAGGATGACTCATTTTGGAATCATTTTTCTGTAACTTGGTAACTTTGGTTGACATAGGTTAACTGTTAGGGCCAGATCAATCCAAGTCTTTAGTACAGTCTATATGCAAATTATTCTTTCTGAAGACATAGCATACAGGGAACAGAAATTAACATATTCTCAATTATCACAATTCTTGTCTTATTTCATAATCCTTTCATAAACATTGAACATTATCCTTTTCATCACATACTGTACACAGTCAAGTTAAGCTACAGTGTCATTGGCACTTTCATTTTTCCCAGAGTTATGGCCCTTTCACACTCTTTTGACTTAAAATAAATTTCAGTCCCACTATACCTTTAAGGCTACTTGGAACATGCCTACAGGTCAGGGGCAGTGGCAGCCCTTGTATTGTTACTTGTCTTTGTTTTGACACTAATTTTTGTAGGCTGCCTATATGCAGTATCCAGTAGGATTGAGGGTGCCTATATCTGGAGGCTGCCTATATGCTGTATCCAGTAAGATTGAGGGTGCCTATATCTGGAGGCTGCCTGTAGGCAGTGTCCAGTAAGATTGAGGGTGCCTATATCTGGAGGCTGCCTATAGGCAGTGTCCAGTAGGATTGAGGGTGCCTATATATGGAGGTTGCCTATATGCAGTGTCAAGCCGGATTGAGGGTGCCTATATCTGGAGGCTGCCAATATGCAGTATCCAGTAGGATTGAGGGTGCCAATATCTGTAGGCTGCCTATATCACAGTGTCCAGTAGGATTGAGGCTGCCTATATGCAGTGTCCAGTAGAATTGAGGATGCCTATATCTGGAGGCTGCCTATATGCAGTATCCAGTAAGATTGAGGGTGCCTATATCTGGAGGCTGCCTATATGCAGTGTCCAGTAGGATTGAGGGTGCCCATAGCTGTAGGCTGCCTATATGCAGTATCCAGTAGGATTGAGGGTGCTTGTATCTGGAAGCTGCCTATAGGCACTGTCCAATAAGTTGTAGGCTGTCTATAGGCATCATTCTGTAAGTTTGTGGGTGCCTAGTGCTGGAGGCTGCCTGTAGGCACTGTCCAATAAGTTTGCGGATGTCTATAGCAGGAAGATGCCTATGCACTGCCCTGTAATTTGGATGCTGCCTATAGGCACCATCCAAAAGTTGAAGGCTGCCTGTAAGCACTGTCCAATAAGTCATAGGCTGCCTATAGGCACTGTCCAGTAAATTTGAGGATGCCTATAGGCACTGTCCAAAAAGTCATAGGCTGCCTATAGGCACTGACCAGTAAATTTTAGGCTGCCTATAGGCACTGTCCAGTAAATTTGAGGATGCCTATAGGCACTGACCAATAAGTCATAGGCTGCCTATAGGCGTTGTCCAATAAGTCATAGGCTGCCTATAGGCACTGTCCAATAAGTCATAGGCTGCCTATAGGCACTGTCCAGTAAATTTGAGGATGCCTATAGGCACTGACCAATAAGATGTATGCTGCCTATAGGCACTGTGCCAATAAATTGTAGGATGCCCATTTGCAGGATGTCTATAAACACCGTCCCTCTAAATATCTATAGGCCCACAAACATGCTGTCGTAAGGGCTAAAAATAGTTAAAAATCTGTTTCTCAGGCCCACCTGCATGGTCCTTTTGGCTGCCACATGCTTTCTTTTTATAATCAATACAAACTTAAAAAAATAAAAATTAAATGGTTTTTGTCTGATATTTTACAAAAGTTAATAAAATAAATATAAATTTGTCCCTTGAGTGCAACAAGGCTTTGCAATTTTGCATTGCAAAGCCTTCTTGCACTCAACGGACAAAATACACCACCACCTATGCTATTCTGTAGATTTTGAGGCCTAAAACAAAACAAACCAAGAACATGAATTTTTGATGACAGAGAAATAATTACTAAAGTGAAAAATAAAATAAAAAAATACTCGCCTACATGCAATTTTACAAAAATGACCTCAGAAACAAGATCTACTTTGTGGGGCTTTAAATAATATTTTTTCAATTTTTCCCAAAATTTCAACGAAACTGTATCATGTGACCACTCTTTGGAACAATCTCGATGAAATTTTAAAAATGTTTTTTCAACTGCTCATTTTGGAAATTACGGTGGATAAATACAGCCGATTTATTAGATAAGGGATTAGGCTAATGACCTTTGTGCAACTGGACGGTAGTGCGGTGGCACAGCAGTAAACTGTTGGAACTTCTGTGCTAGAGGTCCCAAGTTCAATCCCCTTCTGGGACGACCTGCATTTTGTCCTTGGGCAAGGAACTTTATCCCGGTTGCCTACATGGGTAATGACGCCATGTCCTAAGGTGTACTGCACGTCGATTGTGCACGTCTTCAACCACTGTAACCCTGCTTGGTGCTTGAACATAGAATGTTGAGGATCTGACAGTTGCTCGTCGATGCTTCTCTCCAGGTACTCCAGCTTCCTCCACCCATAAAACTGTCACAGTCATGATTAGCCATTGTGCATAAGTATGTGACCTTAAACACTAGTAAATAAAAATACAATTGAACTGTGGAAATTCTCATTGGTCACATATAGAAGAGTGTCTCATGCTCACCATTACTATCATAAAGTTTAATGTTTGCTTGCCCTTTAGTTGTTTCCCAAGAAAAAGAATTCAACCCATTTTCATTGATAAAATGGCAGAACATTTTTGTTTGATAGGTCTATTTAAATAGGGAGGTGGGGAGGGAGTACTTGCTGATAATTTGCTTCCCATGCTTTCTTTGAAGGGAAGGGATACAGGATTATAAGGACCTTGGTGTCTTTCTCTCTGTTGCAGGAGGGGTGGTGGGAAGGATCTTTTTTTAGTCCCCATTTTCAAAATTCCTTTGAAAATATAAAGATTGCTATCAACCCTCTGAGCATAGAGGGCTAAGAGCCTTCTAGTTTAGGTGGGCACATGGGACCCATACTTCTTGTCAGGTATGAGAATAAGTGCTGCTGGGATTTGAATTAATTTGCCAGATCAGACCAGATGAGAACTACTGAAAATGCCACAGGCTGCATGTAAGGCCTCCAGTGATTACTAGAAGCCACTCTCATGACTTTATTGAAATGTTCTGAAAGCAGTAGGCATTTCCTTCTTATTTCTGCAGGAGAAAAAAATTAAAATTGTTTTGTTACAATTTTTTACAATATTTGACAATCATTTCAAACTTCTTAACTCTTTACCCAACCAGTCGGCCACATCCATCCGCATAATATGCAAATTTAGCGGCTGAAAAAATACTATTTTTAAAAAAACTTCAACAAAACCATATCATGTGACCCCCTCTTTGGAATGAGCTTGTTGAGCCCATTCCAATAACTGGGTCACATGATATGGTTTTGTCGAAATTTTTTGAAAATTTTAAAAAACATATTTAAAATAATCCATTTTGATATTGTCTACATTGGGTAAAGGGTTAAGTCAACAAATTATCATCACACACTGTGGAGTGGACCATAATACTGGAAAAACCTGATTGTTTAATAAAACAAATTATCATCACACACTGTGGAGTGGACCATAATACTGGAAAAACCTGATTGTTTAATAAAACAAATTATCATCACACACTGTGGAGTGGACCATAATACTGGAAAAACCTGATTGTTTAATAAAACAAATTATCACACACTGTGGAGTGGACCATAATACTGGAAAAACCTGATTGTTTAATAAAACAAATTATCATCACACACTGTGGAGTGGACCATAATACTGGAAAAACCTGATTGTTTAATAAAACAAATAATTGTAAATAAGTCGACTGTCTGGAAACTAATATTTGGGTGTGACAGGAAGACAGTCTTATGGCATTACCTGCAGTCTCACCATTTCATGTTATACAATCATGTATTATACTGTTAATAAAGCATTCATTCAAAACAGTAATTTATGAACAAAATCTTCTATACAAAGGCCCCCCCCCTTACAGGTAGCTTTGTATTTTACTATACAAAGGCCCCCCCCCCCTTACAGGTAGCTTTGTATCTTACTATACAAAGGCCCCCCTTACTGGTTACTTTGTATCTTGCTATACAAAGCCCCCCCCCCCTTACAGGTAGCTTTGTATCTTACTATACAAAGCCCCCCCCCCCCCCCCCCTTACTGGTTACTTTGTATCTTGCTATACAAAGGCCCCCCCCCCCTTAAAGGTAGCTTTGTATCTTACTATACAAAGCCCACCCCCCCCCCCCCCCCTTACTAGTTACTTTGTATCTTGCTATACAAAGGCCCCCTTACAGGTAGCTTTGTATCTTACTATACAAAGCCCCCCCCCCCCCCTTTACTGGTTACTTTGTATCTTGCTATACAAAGGCCCCCCTTACATGTAGCTTTGTATCTTACTATACAAAGGCCCCCCTTACTGGTTACTTTGTATCTTGCTATACAAAGGCCCCCGCCTTACAGGTAGCTTTGTATCTTACTATACAAAGCCCCCCCCCCCCCCCCTTACAGGTAGCTTTGTATCTTACTATACAAAGGCCCCCCTTGCAGGTAGCTTTGTATCTTACTGTACAAAGGCACCCCTTACAGGTAGCTTCGATCTTACTATACAAAGGCCCCCCTTACAGGTAGCTTTGTATCTTGCTATACAAACGTCCCCCTTACAGGTAGCTTTGTATCTTTGAAAAAAATTCTTCTGGTACAAATCAGCTTTGAAAAATAATTTGGCACTCTACCAATTAATATTGTTTCCCTAACTCCCACCATTATAATTTTCTAATGCTAAATTATTGAGGAACCTTTAAAAAAAAAATCTCTGTTTAGCTTTCATACAAAAATTTTCTTTTTACAGAACACCAGCTGTGTGTTGAAATTGTATATTAAAATTGTATGTTAAAATTGTATGTTGAAATTGCAGCATTCGTTTATGGTCCACTGATCTTTTAGAATTCTATCACATTGCTGTTGATCCACTGATCAGCATTATGTGGAGAGCCGTCTCTCTTTTAACACATGCCGATTATCTTAGGAGAAGGGATTTAGGAAGGAAATAAAATTTTAGGGAAAATTGGAGCCACAGGGTTTGAGCTGGGACTTGAATGATCTTTACCTAATACAGATGATACCAAAATTTATTACTTTAAATAGCATTTTTTTCAGATCTTTAAAAAAAATTAATCAAAACCATTTTATTTGACAAGCTCATTCCAGTGATGGTCACATAATATATTTTGTTGAAATTTTTATACCCTCCTTGCAATGAATAGTTAGGGGTACCGTATTTACTCTATGTATTGGGACAGCTAAAAATAATTATATTTTTATACTGTACCAATGACCCAGACATAGCTGGTGCTAACTCTTAAAAATCTAGGGCCAAACACAAATTTTGCCCCCCCAATCCCCAAAATTTGCATCTAAAACCAAAAGAAATCATGTCCTAAAGGACCTCCATACTTTGCCCTTACTGTGCATGCGCAGTGTCAAGGACGTTCCGAAATTGGCGCCAATCATCATTCTTTGTTTGGCCCTTCATCAGTTAACATCTCACTGATCTTTGTGCTTGTAAATCTCAGTTTAAATGATGCCAGACACATAAATATTGGAGAAATGGTGATTCTAAGGAGGATAGAGAAGGAGGAGAGGAAAAAGGAGTGACAGAAAATATTCAGGGCTGTAACTTAAAATTTTGTAATGAAATTATGTTAAGTTGCCTATTTTCGAGGCATGGGCCTGTTGTTGTCATTCTTGCTTTGAAGTTGCACTGCTTATTCAGTGTTTTCTCTCTCCTTATCCTGTAAGTCCCCCCTTGCTATTCTCCCATGCTTTTGGCATATTTTTGAGTAAGATTACTACTAAAATTTCTTGGGAGAATTAGCTTGGTTACAGAATGAATTCTGTTATTTTCCCCATGTTTACGTTCTCACCCTTGGGTGTTTTGACGTTGTGTTCTGCATCTACCATCTGATGTTCTGCAGATTCTTCTCTGGAAGTCTCTGTTTTGCATCAGATAGTGTGTATTGTTGATGACTGATTTCGGGCCAGTATTGTCAGTGCCTGGAGTCATGTTTTCTGGTGTTTATACACTTCTTGTTTACATTGGCAACAGTCTCTTTTGAGGGGGGCTTTTTGCCTTTGGAGTAGTTTACTCATTACTAGATACATTATTATTATCCGTAAGTGTTGCATTAATTATTTAAAATAATTTTAAAATTTTTGACCACATTTACCCTTGGGATCCATTGGGGCTCAACGTTACTTTTCAGAAACTTGGGCTTCGCTGAAAAAATATTTTTCAAAAATTATTTTGAATTTCAATTGCTTTTTTCAATGTTAATGGATCATGTTATTATGTATCTTTGTGTTTAGGGGTTTGTGCGAGTACTAGGACTTGTTGTTGTCTTTTCACAATGAAAGGACATTGTTCAAATTGTAATAGGAAGAAATCTTCCTCTGACTTTCATGATCATTGTATTAATTGTAGTCAGTGTACTCGCACTAACTCCTGTTCAATATGTCAACATTGGGATGACAAACATTGGAAACATGTGTCACGGTATGTTGTTAGTGGAGAAAGGGCTATGCCGGTCCTTTCTTCGCAGGGTCACTCTAGTCTATCAGTTTCTATTTCAGAGGAACAAGAACAGGGTGATGTTTCCATGTTATCTTCCAAGAGTGCGCTTCCGTCGTCACAATTGAATGCAGAGCTAGCGGCAAAAGTGCTCATGGAGATACGACAGTTGCCTAAGAGGTCCCGAGTAGGATCGACGGCGCTGTCGTCCGCTAGCTTGCTCGGTGTAGCGTCCATTCACCGAATGGTTCGGCAGCCGGGTTCGTCCGTTGCGGTCCAGGAGGAAATGTTGGGTGATGCAAGCACTATAAACATACAAGGTGCACACCCAGTGACGGCGGATGATAGGAGAGATCGGAGGAAGCCTTCTAGTCTGGTTCCTAGCTCGTCCAGGTCCAGCCGGGCCACGAGGCCCCTCTCTCGTACAACAACATCAGGGACCTGATGTTGTGGTACAAAATGTGTCGCAAGAGGAGCACACGTCTGTCGTTCGGGACGCTCCGTTGTATAGGCAGTCCGCAGAGACTGCTCAGGCTTCGTCATCCTCTCACCAGTGCACACGACCGCACCTTGGCTACGTGACCGCAGATATTCTACCAGCTTTGCCGATAAGGGATTCTTCGGTGACCAGGTCACGCCATCCGGTAGCCAAGGACACGAGGCCGGTAGACTCCGGACGTTCGCATAGGAAGAGTATGCGGGAGTCAGTTGATGCAGAGCTTCCCGCGGCTATGCAGTGAAAGACCGCTACTACGCAGGCCTCGATGACGGACGTGCTTGCTCAGATAGCACAAATTATCGCAGCATCCCAGCAATCGACAGAATCGGTGTCGGATCGGGAATTATCCGACGGCGCTGGGTCGGTACGCTCCGCCGAAGCATCGGGTGCGGACGACCGGGAGCATCATGAGGTCCGACCGGATGGCGAAAGGGATACGGATGACTTGGAGCTATCCCTTTCGGAACAACATAAAGCTGCCGTGGATTTCATCCGGCACTTCCTTCCTCAGGTTGTTCCGTCGGGCCAGACTGCTGCGGTACCAGACAAGAGACTGATAGCGTCATTGGACACTGAATTCTTTGAGCGGTTCAGAGACATCGTCCCTGAGTTTCCGTCTCAGTCCAATAATGTCACAAGAACATTTGAATTATTGAACGACCCTATCTTCAAGCTTGCTTCCAAAACAGGCAAAGCTGGTTTCTTGTCCTCCAATGCTCTTAACCTGCCTTTCATTAATGCAAGGAATAAAGGTGAAGAACTCTCTCAGAGTCGCTTCGGTCTCCAGAGTACTTCTCTTCGACGGCAAGCTTTCTGCAATTTACGATAAAATTACTAAGAAAGCTTCGGATTCTCTGCTGTTTAAATCCGCTTCCAAAAAGTCGGATACGGCAGATAAGAGTAAGACAGGCACTTCTGGGACTAATGTGCCCAAGAAAGGTTCCTATAGAGGTTCCGGTGCATCCTCTTGGTCTTATTCAAGAGACCGTCAAGGCAGCGACTCACGTGCAGGACATCCTTCGGGCCGGGACAATCGGTCGGATGCCCTGTGGTTGACGGGACGAGGCGCGGGTCGTGGAGGACGTGGTTTCTCCTCCCGCAGGCCTCACAGGTCCAGGAGGTGATGGCTTCAACCTCTATCGTGTTCCGGTTGGCAGAAGGTTGTCGAGTTTTTCAGAAGAGTGGGCGTCGATTACGGACGACCCTTGGGTGAGAGGGGTGATTTCGAAAGGTCTAAGAATATCCTTCAAACGAAAGCCTCCGTTAACTCGAAGTCCAAAATGGACTCAACTTCCGTCAAATCCGCAGAAAAGAGACGCTTTGTTATCGGAGGTGCAGTCTCTTTTAATGAAGAACGCGGTAGAGGTCGTAGAAGACCAGGAAACACCGGGATTCTACAGCCATCTGTTTCTGGTTCCAAAACCAGACGGCTCGTTCCGTCCAGTCATAGATTTGAGCTGGATAAACAAGCTGATCGTCGCTCCGAAATTTTATATGGAGACGATTCGGTCGGTCAGAGCAAGTATTCGGGTGAACGATTATGCTTCAAGCATAGATCTCAAAGATGCGTACTTTCATGTCATGGTACATCCGACATTCAGAAAGTATCTACGCTTCGCAGTCCTAGGAGTGGTGTATCAATTCCGGGCGATGTGCTTTGGATTGAACCTAGCACCCTGGGCTTTCACTCGGGTAATGAACTCGGTAATGATGTATTTCCGAGCTCATTCGTTTGCGGTAACGTCGGCCTACCTGGACGACATTCTTCAGAAGTACGGCAACGAGTTAACGCTTCAGAACGATGTGCAGAATCTGCTTCTGTTGCTCCGACGTCTCGGTTTTGTTATAAACGAAGAGAAGTCGGATCTGGTGCCGTCCAAGTCATTCACTCACCTGGGAATGAGCTTCGAGACGCACAACAATCTCGTTCGTCTGCCGTTAACCAGAGCGAAATTAGTCAGTTGTTACGCTCGCTATTGTCTTCATGCAGACAAAGTCACAGCGAGGGAGTTCATGAGACTGATAGGTCTGTGCGGAGCCGCTGCGGATCTCATTCCGATGGGGCGGTTACGCACTCGTCCTCTCCAAATTTTCTTAACTCAGAATTGGAGTGTGAAGATTCATTCGCTCGACATAGACATTCTCTTGTCAGATCAAGTGAAGCAAGAGATTCAGACTTGGGCAAACATTCAGTGGTTAACTCAGGGAGTTCCGCTGCAGTTGCCGGATCCGAGTTTTACGATTATGACGGATGCCAGTCAAACAGGTTGGGGTGCATCATTGATCCCAACGGATTCGAGATGCCAGGGTCTTTGGGATCCGCAGTTTCTAAGCAAGCACATAAACATCAAGGAAATGATGTCAATTTGGCTTGCGTTACATCAATGGATGGACATTATTCACAAAGCTCATGTCCAAATACTGTCCGACAATACGACAGTAGTGGCGTATATATACGGAACCAGGGAGGCACTCATTCTGTTCCGTTATTCAATTTAACGGAGAGAATCCTTCTGTTTGCTCTAGAACATCAAGTTCTACTTTCGGTCCGTCATATACCGGGTCGTCTGAATGTACTAGCAGACTCCCTTTCACGGAAGGGTCGCTTGTTGCCGTCGGAGTGGACTCTCAACAAACAAGTATTCAATCCGATTTGCTACCAGTGGGAACGGCCAATGATAGACTTATTTGCGACACATCTCAACAATCAGTTGCAGACGTATGTGTCACCGTGCCCGGATCCAAGAGCATTTGCAGTAGAAGCTCTATCGATCTCTTGGGACGGAATGATAGGATATGCGTATCCTCCAGCGCCGTTGATTCAGCAAGTATTGCTAAAGATAAAACAATCTCAATGCAATATTCTGTTGGTAGCATCTCTGTCTCCACAGAGACCGTGGATAAATCTACTCAGGTGTCTGTTGTGGGACCTACCGCGAAAGCTTCCTCCACGGAGGATCTTCTTTCGCAGGGGAAACCGCGTCAACTTCATCACAACCCGCAAGGTCTCAACCTTCACGTTTTTCCGTTTCGGTCCTTCTTGCAGGGCAAGCACTTTACAGGACGAGCAGTGGACGCGATTTCTAACTGTAGGAGGACCTCCTCTTCGCTAAACTATGCGGCTAAGTGGAAGGTTTTTCGTCGTTGGTGTAGGGATCATTCTGTTGATATTTTTGATCCCTCCATACCAGACATTGCAAACTTTATAGTATACTTGTTTGACGAAATCAAACTGCAGCCTGTTACTATTGAGGGTTGTAGGTCTATGTTATCTGATACCTATGCACACCACGATAGTTTACAAATTGGATCTAATGTCTCTTTATCTAAGTTAGTTAGAAACTTCTCGATAAATAGACCCAGAACTCTTAGATTAATTCCTAAGTGGAATTTAGCTTGGGTTCTTCTTAAACTAAAGAAAAAGCCATTTGAGCCTCTTGGGACAGTAGATTTCAAATTCTTGTCTTATAAGACAGCTTTTCTCTTAGCTTTCTCTTCTGCTAGAAGAGTCAGTGAGCTTCATGCACTATCGGTGGACGATTCTCACTATCGTAGTGTCGGGAACACTATCACCTTCACTACTAATGTTGGATTTTTAGCTAAGAATCAGGCTCCTAATAAATATCCGGAACCTATTGTTATTAAGGCTCTTCCGTCTTCAGACGGGCGTAGGCCTTTACTCTGTCCTGTTAGAGCTTTACGCATTTATAAACAGAGATCTCAGTTTATCAGAAAGGGACGAAAACGTTTCTTTCTGTCTCTGATGCCTAATAGAAAGGACATTTCGGTCCATTCTATTGCTAGATGGATTCAATTAACTATCCGTACTGCTTATGAAAATTTATCTTCTTCCCAGCAGTCTGTGCTTAAGATTTCGGCTCATGAAGTAAGAGCTCTTTCTACATCTTGGGCTTACGCTAATAGTGTGGCTATTACAGATTTAATGAAGGCTGCTTATTGGTCTCAGCCATCCACATTCACAAATTTTTATCTCAGAAATATTGAGTCCATTTCTGGAGACCTGCATTGTTTAGGTCTGTTATCTGTTGCTCAGAATGTCGTCCACTAAACAGTTGCAACTATAGTTATGCAGGCTTTCTGTTCCGGCAGTGACTCCGTACTGCTGCCCTCTTCGCTCTGGGCTATTTGACCCAGGGGAAGGGGTGGGGGGGGGGGGGGGAGGATGTTCCCTTAGGTCACCTGCTTTATAGTGAAAAGCAAGGGAATTCCTCCTCCGGAGTCAGTAATTCTGAGTCGTTTCCGGGATGGTTTTAAAGTGTAATATTAATGTTAAAAATTCATTCATGTCATATTTTTAAAGTGTAGCTCGGTGTGAAGCATTTGTATATGTCAAGTGTCAAACGGGCGTTAATATACAATCCTCGGACACTTTTAAAGAATATAAAGAGTCTCAATTCTCTGGACTAACTTTATTTATTGGCTTACTTTAAAAATAATTAGTATAAAGGGTTATACTGGATGTTAATAGAGAACATGAATGTTATTGTGCTCAATTATGAAGGGTATTGTATCTTTCTAATTTATCATAAAATAAGAAAGATACATGTAAAGCCTAATACTCCTTTTCTCCTTGAGGGGTTCACTCTATATTATATAGTTGAGCTTATTGGATTTTCCTCTATGTCCTAGGCCCTCCAGCCTTTTTACTATTCAGCTATGTCTGGGTCATTGGTACAGTATAAAAATGTTAAAAAATTTATAGTAATTTATATATTTTTTATACTTACCAATGACCCAGACGGGGATGGCCCTCCCAGGAGTTGGGAATTCATACTTCCCCACTGAGTACATAGCGCTGACCAGGCACTGCCAGTAAGAATGATGATTGGCGCCAATTTCGGAACGTCCTTGACACTGCGCATGCGCAGTAAGGGCAAAGTATGGAGGTCCTATAGGACATGATTTCTTTTGGTTTTAGATGCAAATTATGGGGATTGGGGGCAAAATTTGTGTTTGGCCCTAGATTTTTAAGAGTTAGCACCAGCTATGTCTGGGTCATTGGTAAGTATAAAAAATATATAAATTACTATTTTTTAACTTTCACAGGTGTCCCAATTCTTAGAAAATGGGGAAAGAACACAGCCTGGTCTTGATTTGATGCTGAATAAAGTTGTGTGTGATTCATTTTCCATCACTTTCTACGAAATTCGCCATCCAATTTTTTTATATTTTCATTTTTTGCTTCCAGGCTTCCAAAAGATAGCTTATGATCCCTCATTGGAACATGCGCATTGTGCTCGTTCCATTGAGGGATCATAAGCTATGTTTTGGAAGCAAAAAATGAAAATTTTTAGTTACTCAAGAATTTTTTTTATGAGTGTCGTCTGCTACTAGCAACGGGCCAACTGGAAACAAATCTCCTGAATGTCCCAAACTTTGGAGCATAAAAAAAATATAGTTTTCTGGAAAAAATGTGTCTCCCAAATCATAGAGTGTCCCAATACATAGAGTAAACACATAGGTATATTGTTTTACCCCTGTCCATCCATCTGTTCATCCATCTGCTGTCCATCCATTTACCGTTTGTCCACATCTAGGGTACATTGTCCGGCTAACTCCTCTCACAGTTTTCAAGCTAGGACTTTTTTATTTCACAGTATGTTTGTACATATACCATAAGTGTGCATATTGTCAGATTTTGATTTGCTTGAATATTTCACAAAATTACAGGTTGTTGAACTTGGTCAATTTTGGGGAGAATTTCACATGTCTGGTATGTGGTTTGTGTGGTAGACTCTGTGAGGGCATCATAAGTGTCTTACAGACACAGCTGATGTACGAGGAACAAATCACATTTTGCTTTTCAACCTCCTGTGCCCATGTTCTGCCAGGGGGCATGCTTCAGTCTAGCTAGGAAAGTAATATTTACCCATGCTTGAAAGTGTTACTTCATGTGAAAAGCCTGTATATTAAATTTTAGCTTCTAACCCCACTACCGGTATACAGCTTCTAACCCCACTACCGGTATACAGCTTCTAACCCCACTACCGGTATACAGCTTCTAACCCCACTACCGGTATACAGCTTCTAACCCCACTACCGGTATACAGCTTCTAACTCCACTACCGGTATACAGCTTCTAACCCCACTACCGGTATACAGCTTTTAACCCCACTACCGGTATACAGCTTCTAACCCCTCTACCGGTATACAGCTTCTAACCCCACTACCGGTATACAGCTTCTAACCCCTCTACTGGTATACAGCTTCTAACCCCACTACCGGTATACCGGTATACAGCTTCTGCAGTTAAAAAAAATTAAACCTATAGTAGGAAGTTCATCCAACTTGACCTTTGACATGACACAATTTGCCGACTTCAGTACAGTCACACTTCGCGATGTTTCATTCAAACATATGACATTTTGCGGTACTATCTACTATGTGTGATGACTTAAGTTTAAAATACCTACAATTAAATATTTAAAATAAAATTGAGAATTATTAATAATAATTTGACTGAAAAAGCAAGGTAAATTCTATCAAATTTGATGATGTGTCTAGCTGTCAATCAAGCATTCACGTCCACTGGCCACCGGTGCAGATGTAAACAAAACAAATCCATGTGTTTGCGATAAAAAGTGTCGTTTTTCTCCATTTTAAGTTGCAAAGTCGATTATTTATTAAGAGCATGGTATAAATAAAACAAATAGGTACTACGGCCGGTAATCAGATTTAAACCACTCGTAGAATAAGGGTTTTAACCACTCGGCAAGCCGAGTGTTAAAACCCTTATCCTACTCATGGTTTAAATCTGATTACCAGCCCTGGTACCTATTTATTCTATATTTATCTGATAACCATAGAGTATAACAACCGTTGTATATACTTGAAGTATATACAACGGGTGTTGTATATAATTATAATTTATGCAAACGACCTCTGACCTCTTTCAATTCCATTTTCATTCATTCATTCATGAAACATCGTTATATCACAGGGCAGGTTTTAATTGTACGCTTATTGCACCTAGTCAAAATCCTCTGATGGTGTCATTTCTTATTTATTTTGCTTCAATAAAGGCAACCTAAAATTTTGCTTCAAAACATTGTAGAAATTACTTGAATGTTAATAGTAATTAGTATGCGGCGACTGCGAACTATTTATAGTCACGGCCTCGATCAAAAGTACTCGCGGAACTGCGCTAATTAAAAGTTCGTCTGCTCTACCTGAAAAAAAAACACTTCGTAAAAATTGTAAACAAACGCAAAATTATTTGTTATATTGGGACTACAGCATAAAACACGGAAGAAAACTGGAACTATGTCAAAAAAAGAATAACTCTACTGAAACACCGTTTTGTTACTGTTAATAAAATAGTTGAAATTTATTTTGTTCCAGCGCAGTTACATGATGCAAGAAGTGCAATCGCACTTTACAATCACCGTCATCGATTTTGTAATGTAAGGGTCACAACTCTATGCGTCTTGTCCTATTTCTTTTGTCTCGTAGACTGGTTTTCTTTGGAGGCCAGTGGGAAGCATATATAAGTCGGGTAGACGCACGAGACGGGTGTCTGTTTGTTATCAGATAAAAACAATAAACATATAGTGTGTTTTTATATCTGTGTTATACAACTCGTTGAAATATGGTTTATTTTTTCTCGACGAAGCCTCGAAAAAATGAACCATATTTCAACTCATTGTATAACACAGATATAAAAACACACTATATGTTATTTATTCAACTGTTCAGTTGTATATTACATGGGCATATGTGGTTGATTCATTAGGTAAAGGGTTAAATTATAAAGTGTAAACTGTAGAAACCAAGTCACATAAAAGTTACTTAAGGCCTAAAAAAACTTAAAATACGTTTCTCAGGCCCTCCCGCATGGACCTTTTGGCTGCCGCATGCTCTCTTTTTATAACCAATGTAAATTTAAAAAAAATAAAAATTAAATGATTTATGTGTTATATTTGACCCAAGTTAAAAAAATTGATAAATTTGTCCCTTGAGTGCAAGAAGGCTTTGCAATGCTTTAGCATTGCAAAGCCTTCTTGCTCTCAAGGGACGAAATACACCACCACCCATGCTATTCCGTGGATTATCCGGCTTAAAACATAAATCAAGAACATGAACTTTTGATGGCAAAGAAATAGTTACAGAAATAAAAAATAAAATAAAAAACCGCTCGCTCGCATGGAATTTTAGAAATAATGGCCTGAGAAACAGAAGATCTACTTTGTGTGGCCTAAAAATATTTTGTTTTATTTACAGGCTGGCAATTTCTCCAAAGCTTTGGATCTGGCATTCAGAGCAAAACAGTTTGGAGCATTACAGTTGATATCGGGAGAATTGGATGAAAGAGCTGACCCTGAACTCTTACAAAGATGTGGTGATTTTTTCATGGAGAATGGACAGTTTGACAAAGCTGTTGATTTGTTAGCTCTCGGTAAAAAATATTGGGAAGCTCTCAAGATTTGTATGGATGAACATGTTGTTATTGATGAGGATCTTTGTGAAAAGTTAACTCCTGTTAAAAAAGACAATGAATCAGATACGATGGAAAGATTGAAGATATTAGAAGCTATTGCTGAGGTTTGCATGCATCAGGGGCAATATCATTTAGCTACGAAGAAATTCACACAGGCTGGAAACAAAATTAAGGTAAGTCCCAATAACTGTGAAAAATGAGTGCATGCATTACATATAACTAACCCCTTATCTAACATTGCAGGCAAAAACGGCCAGAAAATTGCCCAAATTAAGCCCATCACAGCCTAAAATATCTTACAAATGTCTTGATAAAACCATACAAATATGGATATCGTTAAAACCAGCTTGTCAAGCCGGTTCTAATGATATCCATATTTTTATGGCTTTATTGAAAAATTGATATAATTTTTTACGAAAAATGTGAAATTTAATTTATTTTTATCCCGACTGTTTACAGTGAAGGCTCTAGTAATGACTTTTGTCCGTCCATCCATCCATCTGTCCGTCTGTTAACATTTAGAGTTTGCGTTGAAGTTTGTGGTTAAAGTTTTTTACTGAAGGTTCAAGTGGGTTTTTTTTTTTTTTTTTTTTTTTCCTGTTTAGTTGACATTTGGAGTTTTGGTTAAAGTTTGTGGTTAAAGTTTTTTATTCAACCTTCAAGTACAGGCTATACCCGGTAGTTCTTGTCTGATCATCACGAAATTTCATATGCAGGTTTTAGGTCATGTCTACATGAGAACGTCCCCTTTTGGTCGTGATCGGTCAACCGGTGTGGCTGCCCGAGTCCAAAACCCGAAAACCATTAGCACAGTCTACAGGTCATACTTATGAAGGGATTTCATTGCCACTTCATACAATACCTCTGTATAATGCCTGGATGAGAACGTCCCTGTTTGAGCATGATCTGTCAACCATGATGGCTGCCCAAGCCCGAAACCCAAAAACTTTTAGCACAGTCTGCAGGTCATGTTTAATATGGACGAATTTCATTGTAACTTGATACGATGATGCCGTATGATGTCTACATGAGAATTTCCCCATTTGGGCATGGTCTATCAACCGTCACGACTGCCCGAGCCCAAAGCCCGAAAACCTTTAGCACAGTCTACAGGTCATATTTATGGAGAGATTTCATTGTAACTTGATAGGTTGACTTCATATAATTTCTGCATGAGAAAGTCCCCTTTTGGACGTGATTGGGCAACTGTGAAGGCTACAGGTCTGAAGCCAAAAGCCTTCAGCTCAGTCTGCCGGTCATATTTATGAAGGGATTTCATTGTAACTTCGTAGGATCAATCCACATGATGCCCAGATAAGAATGTCCCCTTTTGGTTGCGATCATTCAACCATGATGGCTGCCCGAGCCCGAAATCCTTTAGCACAGTCTACACGTCATATTTATGGAGGGATTTCGTTGTAACTTGATAGGTTGACTTCATATAATGTCTAGATGAGAACGTCGCCTTTTGGGCAACTGTGACAGCAACAGGGACCCAAAGCCCGAAAACCTTTAGCACAGTCTACAGGTCATATTTATGGAGGGATTTCATTGTAACTTGATAAGTTGACTTCATATAATGTCCAGATGAGAATGTCCTCTTTTGGGCAACTGTGTCGGCAACAGAGGGCCGAAGCCCAAAAACCTTTAGAATATTCCACAGGCCATAATTATGAAGGGATTTCATTGTAGCTTGGTAGGATGACTCCAAGTTTGTGGTTAAAAACAAACACCACCACCTGCTACCCCCCCCCCCCCCCCCCCCCCCCCCCCGCCCCCAATTAGGTTTTTTTTTTCTTCTTTTCTCCAATATGCATTTTGAACTATTTACAGTCAATACATGCAGAACCTTTTTTTAAACTTACGTACTCCCACCCCCTGCCAGGGGCCAATTAGGCACTTTTTTTTTTCTTTCGTCAAAAATGCTTGTTTATAGTTTTGGTTAAAAACCCAGACAAACACAACCGCCCCTCCCCCCCCACCCCCCAAATTAGGCATTTTTTTTTATTTCCTCCAATATGCATTTTGAACTATTGACAGTCACTTCATTAGGCATTTTTTTTTTTCTTTCCTCAAATATGCATTTTAAACTATTTACAGTTACTACGTGCAGAACCTTTTTTAAACTCATGTAACTCCCCCACCAGGGAGGGGTGGGGGGCAATTAGGCACTTTTTTTTCTTTCGTCAAAAATGCTCTTTTACAGTTTTGGTTAAAGTTTGTGGTTAAAAACCCAGACAAACACCACCCCCCCCCCCCCCCCACCCCCATGGTGCTAGTTAGGCATTTTGTTTTTCCTCTGCTCAAAATGCATTCTGAAGGATTTAAACTAACCACATGTGGAAGAAAAATGGACTCCCCTAACACACACCCACTCTCCCCCACCCCTCACCCCCATCCCACCTCCTCCTCACCCAGGGCCATTCATGCAATATTTTTTCTTTGGTACAAAATGCATTTTTAGCCTGACTGTTTATAGTCAGGGCTATAGTCATGACTTTTGTCCGCCCATCCATCTGTCTGTAAACAATTCTTTTCCGACTGATAACTCCAGTTTGGATTATTTGATTTCAAACAAAGTTGATATGTGTATTTTCCAGCTAGTAATACAGACCAGGTTTGAATATAGGTTCCACAACTCCCCCCCCCCTCCCCTCCTGTTCCCCTCCCCCCCCCCCCCCACACACACGCACGCACACATACACACAAACGTGTCACTTAGGCAATTATTCCCAAAATGCATTTTGAAGGACTGGGAGTTATTACATGTAAAAAAGAAAATTCTCTCATATAGCCCAACATTGCTTTATGCACTGCATCTTTAATCCTTTACCTAGCATAAGTTGAAGCCAACAGTACAAATTATTTTTCTGAAACTTCAGATTTGTTCATTTTTTATTTAAAAAGCTGGTTCTTAAGATATGCATGTTGGTATGGCTTTATTGAGGAGAAACTTCCAAGATATTTTAGGCTGTGGTTGGCTTAATCTTGTTCATTTTCTGGCCATTTTTGGCTGCTATACTAAGTAAAGGGTTAACTGTATTGATCGATAGCTTATCAAGGAAGAAGTTACTTTTGTTTTCACAGTATTGTATGCCTAGATGGAGGGGGGGGGGGGGTCAAGAAAGAAGCTGTTTTTGTGTTAACTGTATTGTACAGCTGAATGGGCATTTGGTAAAGAAATTGCTTTTGTGTTGATTGTATTGTATACCTGAATGCTTTTGTGTTAATTGTATACCTGGATGGGGATCTGATCAAAAAAGAAGTTGCTCTTGTGTTAACTGTGTACCTGGATGGAGATCTGATCAAAAACGAAGTTGCTCTTGTGTTAATTGTATTGTATACCTGAATGCTTTTGTGTCAATTGTATACCTGGATGGTGATCTGATCAAAAAAGAAGTTGCTCTTGTGTTAACTGTGTATCGGTATGGGAATCTGATCAAGAAAAAAGTTTCTCTTCTCAGGCCTGGCATTTTCAGGAGAGCGATTTATTTGCTCGCCCACTGCTCACCTCAAAAAAATTAAGGAGGGCGAAAACTAGCTCTCCTGGCCTTAGAAAATAATGATTACCATAACCGCCTATGCCTAAAACCCACATCTTTTAAGATCTCTGCTACATGTATGTTAGTGGTGTCTGTAACACGGCCACACTGCCCCTCCCACATCTCCAGGCCATGCCAAGGCACGGAGGTGTGGGAGGGTCAGTGTAGCCATCTCACAGAGACTACCTTGTTAGCAGCACCAAATAAAATATACAAAGCCCACTTGGCAGAATTCATTAACAGTAAAACTTCATTTTGCAATTTTAGCTTTTGTAAGCTTGAGGAGAGCTATGTCATGCGAGGGGAGCGAGTTTTAGCCCTCCTGCATTTTTAAGAATGCCAGGCCTTCTGTTAACTGTATTGTTTACCTGGATCAGGCCATTAAATTCATTTATTTTGGGCATATTAAAACCAGAAATAACAGTCTTATCCTGTTATGTTTTATTGCCATCACTTTTTATATGTTTCTGTGGTCATATTATGATAGAAGTTATTCTAAACTGTAAAAGAGGCACAAAGAATTTATATCTTTTTCATTGTATTTTCACATTTCTTATTTGGGCACACCCGTAAGTTGTGTGAAATTGGGCTAATCTGACTTGGATGGTGGGAGCAGACTTATAAACAATAGACTCTATTTTAATACAGTGGAGCCCACTTAATTGGATATCTCTTAATTGTATATCCCTGTTAATTGAATATAATTTTCAAACACAAAACCATTTACCATACTTCAGTACAAATTTGATCTGTTAATTGCATATGGGTTGTAGAGTAAACTCATGTTAATTGTATATAAATTTTTGTAATATGTCCAAAAAATTACTGTGACACGCACTAAATTTCCCTTATTTATCAACCCTTTTGGCCTCACTATATCCAATACAGGCATTTTTTCTATTGAAAGGAAACTGACCAAATCCCTGTTAATTGTATACTCCTGTTAATTGAATAATTTTCACTAGCAAAATGGATATTCAATTAAGAGGATTCTACTGTACTTTCCAGCTGAGTTTAATTTTTGTTTGTTCTATTTCACAGGCAATGAAAGCATTGTTAAAATCAGGTGACACAGAAAAGATCATCTTCTTTGCTGGTGTCTCAAGACAGAAGGAAATTTATATAATGGCCGCCAATTATTTACAGTCTCTTGATTGGAGGAAAGATCCAGAAATAATGAAAAATATCATTGGTTTCTACACTAAAGGCAGAGCACTTGAATCACTAGCTGGATTCTATGATGCATGCGCTCAGGTGAGTTTTGTAAATCATTCTCGTAGTTATTGAATCACTAGCTGGATTCTATGATGCATGCGCTCAGGTGAGTTTTATAAATCATTCTCGTAGTTATTGAATCACTAGCTGGATTCTATGATGCATGCGCTCAGGTGAGTTTTATAAATCATTCTCGTAGTTATTGAATCACTAGCTGGATTCTATGATGCATGTGCTCAGATGAGTTTTGTAAATCAATCTCGTAGTTATTGAATCACTAGCTGGATTCTATGATGCATGCGCTCAGGTGAGTTTTATAAATCATTCTCGTAGTTATTGAATCACTAGCTGGATTCTATGATGCATGCGCTCAGGTGAGTTTTATAAATAAATCAATCTTATAGTTATTGTATCACTAGCTGGATTCTATGGTGCATGCGCACAGGTGAGTTTTATAAATCAATTTCATAGTTATTGAATCACTAGCTGGATTCTATGATGCATGTGCTCAGGTGAGTTTTATAAATCAATCTCGTAGTTATTGTATCACTAGCTGGATTCTATGATGCATTCACACAGGTGAGTTTTATAAATCAATCTCGTAGTTATTGAATCACTAGCTGGATTCTATGATGCATGCGCTCAGGTGAGTTTTATAAATCAATCTCATAGTTATTGAATCACTAGCTGGATTCTATGATGCATGCACTCAGGTGAGTTTTATAAATGAATCATTCTCATAGTTATTGAGTCACTAGCTGGATTCTATGACACATACGCTCAGGTGAGTTTTATAAATCAATCTCATAGTTATTGAGTCACTAGCTGGATTCTATGACACATACGCTCAGGTGAGTTTTATAAATCATTCTCATAGTTATTGAGTCACTAGCTGGATTCTATGACACATACGCTCAGGTGAGTTTTATAAATCATTCTTATAGTTATTGAGTCACTAGCTGGATTCTATGACACATACGCTCAGGTGAGTTTTATAAATCAATCTTGTAGTTATTGTATCACTAGCTGGATTCTATGATGCATGTGCTCAGGTGAGTTTTATAAATCAATCTCATAGTTATTGAATCACCAGCTGGATTCTATGACGCATGCGCTCAGGTGAGTTCTATAAATCATTCTCGTAGTTATTGAATCACTAGCTGGATTCTATGACGCATGCGCTCAGGTGAGTTCTATAAATCATTCTCGTAGTTATTGAATCACTAGCTGGATTCTATGATGCATGCGCACAGGTGAGTTCTATAAGTCAATGCCTTTGTTATTATCATTGAATGATGTGGTGAATTGGTGAAATCTCACCTGAAGGGAATTACATATTTCCCTGAAAATGAGATTTACCTATCTCTGCCCCACACCACTCGAGGATGATTTTTCTTCTTCCGACACTCTGCACACCATCTGAAACAAATTACTACTTGTGTGACCAAAATTCACTGTTCTATGAACTGATTAAACAGACAAAAAAAATTGCATATTTAGATTGAGCCTCATAAAGTTCCATATACAGTTAAAACTAGAAGTCCTGTCACAAACTGTGCGCTTATCTAGGCTTAACTGCGCGTAGGAATTGCATCCAAAGCACGGCAGGTTCTCCTAGTTACTCATAGCAAACACAGGCAATGTTTCTGCCAATGGACCTCCAGGTTACCCGGAGGTCCATTGGCTGAAACATTGCTTGTGCACAGGCCATATGTACAGAATTTGATGGCCTTACTATGGTCATAACGCGTAGATTAACGCGCACATCGATGTGCTATTTGCGCGCATTTCATGACAGGACTTCTAGTTTTAACTGTATGCCACAAGTAAAATACCCTGAAAACAAGCGTTGGCTCACAGCAGCGATTTGTTAACATAATGGAGCAAGTTGAAACAACTGACATTCTCGTGATGTCACCTGATATTATGGATTTTGATGATGTCATGTGTAAGGGCCTGGCAAATCACATTTCTCCAGAATCGCATCTCAAACTGAATCAAACAAAAGGTTTGAAAATGAATCGAATATTGAATTGAATCCACCTTTCAGTTGTGACGTGATGATACTACAGCCTACTGGTGCCATCTATCTCCTTCGTGACCCCAATATCAATAGACATACTAGACTATTGTTACGATACTATAGCCTACTGGTGCCGTCTATCTCCTTCGTGATCCCAATATCAATAGACATACTCAACTATTGTTACAATACTACAGCCAACTGGTGCCGTCTATCTCCTTCGTGATCCCAGTATCAATAGACATACTCAACTATTGTTACAATACTACAGCCTACTGGTGCCGTCTATCTCCTTTGTGATCCCAATATCAATAGACATACTCAACTATTGTTACAATACTACAGCCTACTGGATGCCGTCTATCTCCTTCGTGATCCCAATATCAATAGACATATAGACTATTGTTACAACACTACAGCCTACTGGATGCCGTCTATCGCCTTCGTGATCCCAATATCAATAGACATACTCAACTATTGTTACAACACTACAGCCTACTGGTGCCGTCTATCTCCTTCGTAATCCCAATATCAATAGACATACTCAACTATTGTTACAATACTACAGCCTACTGGTGCCGTCTATCTCCTTCGTGATCCCAATATCAATAGACATACTCAACTATTGTTACAATACTACAGCCTACTGGTGCCGTCTATCTCCTTCGTAATCCCAATATCAATAGACATACTCAACTATTGTTACAATACTACAGCCTACTGGTGCCGTCTATCTCCTTCGTGATCCCAATATCAATAGACATACTCAACTATTGTTACAATACTACAGCCTACTGGTGCCGTCTATCTCCTTCGTGATCCCAATATCAATAGACATACTCAACTATTGTTACAACACTACAGCCTACTGGTGCCGTCTATCTCCTTCGTAATCCCAATATCAATAGACATACTCAACTATTGTTACAACACTACAGCCTACTGGTGCCGTCTATCTCCTTCGTAATCCCAATATCAATAGACATACTCAACTATTGTTACAATACTACAGCCTACTGGTGCCGTCTATCTCCTTCGTGATCCCAATATCAATAGACATACTCAACTATTGTTACAATACTACAGCCTGCTGGTGCCGTCTATCTCCTTCGTAATCCCAATATCAATAGACATACTCAACTATTGTTACAATACTACTGCCAACTGGTGCCGTCTATCTCCTTCGTAATCCCAATATCAATAGACATACTCAACTATTGTTACAATACTACAGCCTACTGGTGCCGTCTATCTCCTTCGTGATCCCAATATCAATAGACATACTCAACTATTGTTACAATACTACAGCCTACTGGTGCCGTCTATCTCCTTCGTAATCCCAATATCAATAGACATACTCAACTATTGTTACAATACTACAGCCTACTGGTGCCGTCTATCTCCTTCGTGATCCCAATATCAATAGACATACTCAACTATTGTTACAACACTACAGCCTACTGGTGCCGTCTATCTCCTTCGTAATCCCAATATCAATAGACATACTCAACTATTGTTACAATACTGCAGCCTACTGGATGCCGTCTATCTCCTTCGTGATCCCAATATCAATAGACATGTAGACTATTGTTAGAATACTGCAGCCTACTGGATGCCGTCTATCTCCTTCGTGACCCCAATATCAATAGACATACTAGACTATTGTTACGATACTATAGCCTACTGGTACCGTCTATCTCCTTCGTAATCCCAATATCAATAGACATACTCAACTATTGTTACAATACTACAGCCTACTGGTGCCGTCTATCTCCTTCGTGATCCCAATATCAATAGACATATAGACTATTGTTACAACACTACAGCCTACTGGATGCCGTCTATCGCCTTCGTGATCCCAATATTAATAGACATATAGACTATTGTTACAACACTACAGCCTACTGGATGCCGTCTATCGCCTTCGTGATCCCAATATCAATAGACATACTCAACTATTGTTACAATACTACAGCCTACTGGATGCCGTCTATCACCTTCGTGATCCCAATATCAATAGACATACTCAACTATTGTTACAATACTGCAGCCTACTGGATGCCGTCTATCTCCTTCGTGATCCCAATATCAATAGACATACTCAACTATTGTTACAATTCTACAGCCTACTGGTGCCGTCTATCTCCTTCATGATCCCAATATCAACAGACATACTCAACTATTGTTACAATACTACAGCCAACTGGTGCCGTCTACCTCCTTCGTGATCCCAATATCAATAGACATATAGACTATTGTTAGAATACTACAGCCTACTGGTGCCGTCTATCTCCTTCGTAATCCCAATATCAATAGACATACTCAACTATTGTTACAATACTACAGCCTACTGGTGCCGTCTATCTCCTTCGTAATCCCAATATCAATAGACATACTCAACTATTGTTACAATACTACAGCCTGCTGGTGCCGTCTATCTCCTTCGTAATCCCAATATCAATAGACATACTCAACTATTGTTACAATTCTACAGCCTACTGGTGCCGTCTATCTCCTTCGTGATCCCAATATCAATAGACATACTCAACTATTGTTACAACACTACAGCCTACTGGTGCCGTCTATCTCCTTCGTAATCCCAATATCAATAGACATACTCAACTATTGTTACAATACTACAGCCTACTGGTACCGTCTATCTCCTTCGTAATCCCAATATCAATAGACATACTCAACTATTGTTACAATACTACAGCCAACTGGATGCCGTCTATCTCCTTCGTGATCCCAATATCAATAGACATACTCAACTATTGTTACAATACTACAGCCTACTGGTGCCGTCTATCTCCTTCGTGATCGCAATATCAATAGACATATAGACTATTGTTACAATACTACAGCCTGCTGATGCCATCTATCTCCTTCGTGATCCCAATATCAATAGACATACTCAACTATTGTTACAATACTACTGCCAACTGGTGCCGTCTATCTCCTTCGTAATCCCAATATCAATAGACATACTCAACTATTGTTACAATACTACAGCCTACTGGTGCCGTCTATCTCCTTCGTGATCCCAATATCAATAGACATACTCAACTATTGTTACAATACTACAGCCTACTGGTGCCGTCTATCTCCTTCGTGATCCCAGTATCAATAGACATACTCAACTATTGTTACAATACTACAGCCTGCTGGTGCCGTCTATCTCCTTCGTAATCCCAATATCAATAGACATACTCAACTATTGTTACAATACTACAGCCTACTGGTGCCGTCTATCTCCTTCGTGATCCCAATATCAATAGACATATAGACTATTGTTACAACACTACAGCCTACTGGTACCGTCTCTCCTTCGTGATCCCAATATCAATAGACATATAGACTATTGTTACAAAACTACAGCCTACTGGATGCCGTCTATCTCCTTCGTGATCCCAATATCAATAGACATACTAGACTATTGTTACAATACTACAGCCTACTGGATGCCGTCTATCTCCTTCGTAATCCCAATATCAATAGACATACTCAACTATTGTTACAATACTACAGCCTACTGGTACCGTCTATCTCCTTCGTGATCCCAATATCAATAGACATATAGACTATTGTTACAATACTACAGCCTACTGGATGCCGTCTATCTCCTTCGTAATCCCAATATCAATAGACATACTCAACTATTGTTACAATACTACAGCCAACTGGTGCCGTCTATCTCCTTCGTGATCCCAATATCAATAGACATACTCAACTATTGTTACAATACTACAGCCTGCTGGTGCCGTCTATCTCCTTCGTGATCCCAATATCAATAGACATACTCAACTATTGTTACAATACTACTGCCAACTGGTGCCGTCTATCTCCTTCGTAATCCCAATATCAATAGACATACTCAACTATTGTTACAATACTACAGCCTACTGGTGCCGTCTATCTCCTTCGTGATCCCAATATCAATAGACATACTCAACTATTGTTACAATACTACAGCCTACTGGTGCCGTCTATCTCCTTCGTGATCCCAATATCAATAGACATACTCAACTATTGTTACAATACTACAGCCTACTGGTGCCGTCTACCACCTTGGTGACCCCAATATCAATAGACATACTCAACTATTGTTACAACACTACAGCCTACTGGTGCCGTCTATCTCCTTCGTAATCCCAATATCAATAGACATACTCAACTATTGTTACAATACTACAGCCTACTGGTGCCGTCTATCTCCTTCGTGATCCCAATATCAATAGACATATAGACTATTGTTACAACACTACAGCCTGCTGGTGCCGTCTATCTCCTTCGTGATCCCAATATCAATAGACATACTCAACTGTTGTTACAATACTACTGCCAACTGGTGCCGTCTATCTCCTTCGTAATCCCAATAGCAATAGACATACTCAACTATTGTTACAATACTACAGCCAACTGGTGCCGTCTATCTCCTTCGTGATCCCAATATCAATAGACATACTCAACTATTGTTACAATACTACAGCCTGCTGGTGCCGTCTATCTCCTTCGTGATCCCAATATCAATAGACATACTCAACTATTGTTACAATACTACTGCCAACTGGTGCCGTCTATCTCCTTCGTAATCCCAATATCAATAGACATACTCAACTATTTTTACAATACTACAGCCTACTGGTACCGTCTATCTCCTTCGTAATCCCAATATCAATAGACATACTCAACTATTGTTACAATACTACAGCCTACTGGTGCCGTCTATCTCCTTCGTAATCCCAATATCAATAGACATACTCAACTATTGTTACAATACTACTGCCAACTGGTGCCGTCTATCTCCTTCGTAATCCCAATATCAATAGACATACTCAACTATTGTTACAATACTACTGCCAACTGGTGCCGTCTATCTCCTTCGTAATCCCAATATCAATAGACATACTCAACTATTGTTACAATACTACAGCCTGCTGGTGCCGTCTATCTCCTTCGTGATCCCAATATCAATAGACATACTCAACTATTGTTACAATACTACAGCCTGCTGGTGCCGTCTATCTCCTTCGTAATCCCAATATCAATAGACATACTCAACTATTGTTACAATACTACAGCCTACTGGTACCGTCTATCTCCTTCGTAATCCCAATATCAATAGACATACTCAACTATTGTTACAATACTACAGCCTGCTGGTGCCGTCTTTCTCCTTCGTAATCCCAATATCAATAGACATACTCAACTATTGTTACAATACTACAGCCTGCTGGTGCCGTCTATCTCCTTCGTGATCCCAATATCAATAGACATACTAGACTATTGTTACAACACTACAGCCTGCTGGTGCCGTCTATCTCCTTCGTAATCCCAATATCAATAGACATACTCAACTATTGTTACAATACTACAGCCTGCTGGTGCCGTCTATCTCCTTCGTGATCCCAATATCAATAGACATACTCAACTATTGTTACAATACTACAGCCTGCTGGTGCCGTCTATCTCCTTCGTAATCCCAATATCAATAGACATACTCAACTATTGTTACAATACTACTGCCAACTGGTGCCGTCTATCTCCTTCGTAATCCCAATATCAATAGACATACTCAACTATTGTTACAATACTACAGCCTACTGGTGCCGTCTATCTCCTTCGTGATCCCAATATCAATAGACATACTCAACTATTGTTACAATACTACAGCCAACTGGATGCCGTCTATCTCCTTCGTAATCCCAATATCAATAGACATACTCAACTATTGTTACAATACTACAGCCTACTGGTACCGTCTATCTCCTTCGTAATCCCAATATCAATAGACATACTCAACTATTGTTACAATACTACAGCCTACTGGTGCCGTCTATCTCCTTCGTGATCCCAATATCAATAGACATATAGACTATTGTTACAACACTACAGCCTGCTGGTGCCGTCTATCTCCTTCGTGATCCCAATATCAATAGACATACTCAACTATTGTTACAATACTACAGCCTACTGGTGCCGTCTATCTCCTTCGTGATCCCAATATCAATAGACATACTCAACTATTGTTACAACACTACAGCCTACTGGTGCCGTCTATCTCCTTCGTAATCCCAATATCAATAGACATACTCAACTATTGTTACAATACTACAGCCTACTGGAGCCGTCTATCTCCTTCGTAATCCCAATATCAATAGACATACTCAACTATTGTTACAATACTACTGCCAACTGGTGCCGTCTATCTCCTTCGTAATCCCAATATCAATAGACATACTCAACTATTGTTACAATACTACAGCCTACTGGTACCGTCTATCTCCTTCGTAATCCCAATATCAATAGACATACTCAACTATTGTTACAATACTACAGCCTACTGGTGCCGTCTATCTCCTTCGTGATCCCAATATCAATAGACATACTCAACTATTGTTACAACACTACAGCCTACTGGTGCCGTCTATCTCCTTCGTAATCCCAATATCAATAGACATACTCAACTATTGTTACAACACTACAGCCTACTGGTGCCGTCTATCTCCTTCGTAATCCCAATATCAATAGACATACTCAACTATTGTTACAATACTACAGCCTACTGGTGCCGTCTATCTCCTTCGTGATCCCAATATCAATAGACATACTCAACTATTGTTACAATACTACAGCCTGCTGGTGCCGTCTATCTCCTTCGTAATCCCAATATCAATAGACATACTCAACTATTGTTACAATACTACAGCCTGCTGGTGCCGTCTATCTCCTTCGTAATCCCAATATCAATAGACATACTCAACTATTGTTACAATACTACAGCCAACTGGATGCCGTCTATCTCCTACGTGATCCCAATATCAATAGACATACTCAACTATTGTTACAATACTACAGCCTACTGGTGCCGTCTATCTCCTTCGTGATCCCAATATCAATAGACATACTCAACTATTGTTACAATACTACAGCCTACTGGTGCCGTCTATCTCCTTCGTGATCCCAATATCAATAGACATACTCAACTATTGTTACAATACTACAGCCAACTGGATGCCGTCTATCTCCTTCGTGATCCCAATATCAATAGACATACTCAACTATTGTTACAATACTACAGCCAACTGGATGCCGTCTATCTCCTTCGTGATCCCAATATCAATAGACATACTCAACTATTGTTACAATACTACAGCCTGCTGGTGCCGTCTATCTCCTTCGTAATCCCAATATCAATAGACATACTCAACTATTGTTACAATACTACAGCCTACTGGTGCCGTCTATCTCCTTCGTGATCCCAATATCAATAGACATACTCAACTATTGTTACAATACTACAGCCAACTGGATGCCGTCTATCTCCTTTGTGATCCCAATATCAATAGACATACTCAACTATTGTTACAATACTACAGCCTACTGGTACCGTCTATCTCCTTCGTAATCCCAATATCAATAGACATACTCAACTATTGTTACAATACTACAGCCTGCTGGTGCCGTCTATCTCCTTCGTAATCCCAATATCAATAGACATACTCAACTATTGTTACAACACTACAGCCTACTGGTGCCGTCTATCTCCTTCGTAATCCCAATATCAATAGACATACTCAACTATTGTTACAATACTACAGCCTACTGGTGCCGTCTATCTCCTTCGTGATCCCAATATCAATAGACATATAGACTATTGTTACAACACTACAGCCTACTGGTACCGTCTATCTCCTTCGTAATCCCAATATCAATAGACATACTCAACTATTGTTACAATACTACAGCCTGCTGGTGCCGTCTATCTCCTTCGTGATCCCAATATCAATAGACATACTCAACTATTGTTACAATACTACAGCCTACTGGTACCGTCTATCTCCTTCGTAATCCCAATATCAATAGACATACTCAACTATTGTTACAATACTACAGCCTGCTGGTGCCGTCTATCTCCTTCGTAATCCCAATATCAATAGACATACTCAACTATTGTTACAACACTACAGCCTACTGGTGCCGTCTATCTCCTTCGTAATCCCAATATCAATAGACATACTCAACTATTGTTACAACACTACAGCCTACTGGTGCCGTCTATCTCCTTCGTGATCCCAATATCAATAGACATACTCAACTATTGTTACAATACTACAGCCTACTGGTGCCGTCTATCTCCTTCGTGATCCCAATATCAATAGACATACTCAACTATTGTTACAATACTACAGCCTACTGGCGCCGTCTATCTCCTTCGTGATCCCAATATCAATAGACATACTCAACTATTGTTACAACACTACAGCCTACTGGTGCCGTCTATCTCCTTCGTGATCCCAATATCAATAGACATACTCAACTATTGTTACAATACTACAGCCTACTGGTGCCGTCTATCTCCTTCGTGATCCCAATATCAATAGACATACTCAACTATTGTTACAATACTACAGTCTACTGGTGCCGTCTATCTCCTTCGTGATCCCAATATCAATAGACATACTCAACTATTGTTACAATACTACAGCCTGCTGGTGCCGTCTATCTCCTTCGTGATCGCAATATCAATAGACATACTCAACTATTGTTACAATACTACAGCCTACTGGTGCCGTCTATCTCCTTCGTGATCCCAATATCAATAGACATACTCAACTATTGTTACAATACTACAGCCTACTGGTGCCGTCTATCTCCTTCGTGATCCCAATATCAATAGACATATAGACTATTGTTACAACACTACAGCCTACTGGTACCGTCTATCTCCTTCGTAATCCCAATATCAATAGACATACTCAACTATTGTTACAACACTACTGCCAACTGGTGCCGTCTATCTCCTTCGTGATCCCAATATCAATAGACATATAGACTATTGTTACAACACTACAGCCTACTGGTACCGTCTATCTCCTTCGTAATCCCAATATCAATAGACATACTCAACTATTGTTACAATACTACTGCCAACTGGTGCCGTCTATCTCCTTCGTGATCCCAATATCAATAGACATATAGACTATTGTTACAACACTACAGCCTACTGGTACCGTCTATCTCCTTCGTAATCCCAATATCAATAGACATACTCAACTATTGTTACAATACTACTGCCAACTGGTGCCGTCTATCTCCTTCGTGATCCCAATATCAATAGACATATAGACTATTGTTACAACACTACAGCCTACTGGTACCGTCTATCTCCTTCGTGATCCCAATATCAATAGACATACTCAACTATTGTTACAATACTACAGCCTACTGGTGCCGTCTATCTCCTTCGTAATCCCAATATCAATAGACATACTCAACTATTGTTACAATACTACAGCCTACTGGTGCCGTCTATCTCCTTCGTGATCCCAATATCAATAGACATATAGACTATTGTTACAACACTACAGCCTACTGGTACCGTCTATCTCCTTCGTAATCCCAATATCAATAGACATACTCAACTATTGTTACAACACTACTGCCAACTGGTGCCGTCTATCTCCTTCGTGATCCCAATATCAATAGACATATAGACTATTGTTACAACACTACAGCCTACTGGTACCGTCTATCTCCTTCGTAATCCCAATATCAATAGACATACTCAACTATTGTTACAATACTACTGCCAACTGGTGCCGTCTATCTCCTTCGTGATCCCAATATCAATAGACATACTCAACTATTGTTACAATACTACTGCCAACTGGTGCCGTCTATCTCCTTCGTGATCCCAATATCAATAGACATATAGACTATTGTTACAACACTACAGCCTACTGGTACCGTCTATCTCCTTCGTGATCCCAATATCAATAGACATACTCAACTATTGTTACAATACTACAGCCTACTGGTGCCGTCTATCTCCTTCGTAATCCCAATATCAATAGACATACTCAACTATTGTTACAATACTACAGCCTACTGGTGCCGTCTATCTCCTTCGTGATCCCAATATCAATAGACATACTCAACTATTGTTACAACACTACAGCCTACTGGTGCCGTCTATCTCCTTCGTGATCCCAATATCAATAGACATACTCAACTATTGTTACAATACTACAGCCTGCTGGTGCCGTCTATCTCCTTCGTGATCCCAATATCAATAGACATACTCAACTATTGTTACAATACTACAGCCTACTGGTGCCGTCTATCTCCTTCGTAATCCCAATATCAATAGACATACTCAACTATTGTTACAATACTACAGCCTACTGGTGCCGTCTATCTCCTTCGTGATCCCAATATCAATAGACATACTCAACTATTGTTACAACACTACAGCCTACTGGTGCCGTCTATCTCCTTCGTGATCCCAATATCAATAGACATACTCAACTATTGTTACAATACTACAGCCTACTGGTGCCGTCTATCTCCTTCGTAATCCCAATATCAATAGACATACTCAACTATTGTTACAACACTACTGCCAACTGGTGCCGTCTATCTCCTTCGTGATCCCAATATCAATAGACATATAGACTATTGTTACAACACTACAGCCTACTGGTACCGTCTATCTCCTTCGTAATCCCAATATCAATAGACATACTCAACTATTGTTACAATACTACTGCCAACTGGTGCCGTCTATCTCCTTCGTGATCCCAATATCAATAGACATATAGACTATTGTTACAACACTACAGCCTACTGGTACCGTCTATCTCCTTCGTAATCCCAATATCAATAGACATACTCAACTATTGTTACAATACTACTGCCAACTGGTGCCGTCTATCTCCTTCGTGATCCCAATATCAATAGACATATAGACTATTGTTACAACACTACAGCCTACTGGTACCGTCTATCTCCTTCGTGATCCCAATATCAATAGACATACTCAACTATTGTTACAATACTACAGCCTACTGGTGCCGTCTATCTCCTTCGTAATCCCAATATCAATAGACATACTCAACTATTGTTACAATACTACAGCCTACTGGTGCCGTCTATCTCCTTCGTGATCCCAATATCAATAGACATACTCAACTATTGTTACAACACTACAGCCTACTGGTGCCGTCTATCTCCTTCGTGATCCCAATATCAATAGACATACTCAACTATTGTTACAATACTACAGCCTGCTGGTGCCGTCTATCTCCTTCGTGATCCCAATATCAATAGACATACTCAACTATTGTTACAATACTACAGCCTACTGGTGCCGTCTATCTCCTTCGTAATCCCAATATCAATAGACATACTCAACTATTGTTACAATACTACAGCCTACTGGTGCCGTCTATCTCCTTCGTGATCCCAATATCAATAGACATACTCAACTATTGTTACAACACTACAGCCTACTGGTGCCGTCTATCTCCTTCGTGATCCCAATATCAATAGACATACTCAACTATTGTTACAATACTACAGCCTACTGGTGCCGTCTATCTCCTTCGTAATCCCAATATCAATAGACATACTCAACTATTGTTACAATACTACAGCCAACTGGTGCCGTCTATCTCCTTCGTAATCCCAATATCAATAGACATACTCAACTATTGTTACAATACTACTGCCAACTGGTGCCGTCTATCTCCTTCGTGATCCCAATATCAATAGACATACTCAACTATTGTTACAACACTACAGCCTACTGGTGCCGTCTATCTCCTTCGTGATCCCAATATCAATAGACATACTCAACTATTGTTACAACACTACAGCCTACTGGTGCCGTCTATCGCCTTCGTAATCCCAATATCAATAGACATACTCAACTATTGTTACAATACTACAGCCTACTGGTGCCGTCTATCTCCTTCGTAATCCCAATATCAATAGACATACTCAACTATTGTTACAATACTACAGCCTACTGGTGCCGTCTATCTCCTTCGTGATCCCAATATCAATAGACATACTCAACTATTGTTACAATACTACAGCCTACTGGTGCCGTCTACCTCCTTCGTGATCCCAATATCAATAGACATATAGACTATTGTTACAATACTACAGCCTACTGGTACCGTCTATCTCCTTCGTAATCCCAATATCAATAGACATACTCAACTATTGTTACAATACTACTGCCAACTGGTGCCGTCTATCTCCTTCGTAATCCCAATATCAATAGACATACTCAACTATTGTTACAATACTACAGCCTACTGGTGCCGTCTATCTCCTTCGTAATCCCAATATCAATAGACATATAGACTATTGTTACAATACTACAGCCTACTGGTACCGTCTATCTCCTTCGTAATCCCAATATCAATAGACATATAGACTATTGTTACAATACTACAGCCTACTGGTACCGTCTATCTCCTTCGTAATCCCAATATCAATAGACATACTCAACTATTGTTACAATACTACAGCCTACTGGTACCGTCTATCTCCTTCGTAATCCCAATATCAATAGACATACTCAACTATTGTTACAATACTACAGCCTACTGGTGCCGTCTATCTCCTTCGTGATCCCAGTATCAATAGACATACTCAACTATTGTTACAATACTACAGCCTGCTGGTGCCGTCTATCTCCTTCGTAATCCCAATATCAATAGACATACTCAACTATTGTTACAATACTACTGCCAACTGGTGCCGTCTATCTCCTTCGTGATCCCAATATCAATAGACATACTCAACTATTGTTACAATACTACAGCCTACTGGTGCCGTCTATCTCCTTCGTAATCCCAATATCAATAGACATACTCAACTATTGTTACAATACTACAGCCAACTGGTGCCGTCTATCTCCTTCGTGATCCCAGTATCAATAGACATACTCAACTATTGTTACAATACTACAGCCTACTGGTGCCGTCTATCTCCTTCGTGATCCCAATATCAATAGACATACTCAACTATTGTTACAATACTACAGCCTACTGGTGCCGTCTATCTCCTTCGTGATCCCAATATCAATAGACATACTCAACTATTGTTACAATACTACAGCCTACTGGTGCCGTCTATCTCCTTCGTAATCCCAATATCAATAGACATACTCAACTATTGTTACAATACTACTGCCAACTGGATGCCGTCTATCTCCTTCGTGATCCCAATATCAATAGACATACTCAACTATTGTTACAACACTACAGCCTACTGGTGCCGTCTATCTCCTTCGTGATCCCAATATCAATAGACATACTCAACTATTGTTACAATACTACTGCCTACTGGTACCGTCTATCTCCTTCGTGATCCCAATATCAATAGACATACTCAACTATTGTTACAATACTACAGCCTACTGGATGCCGTCTATCTCCTTCGTGATCCCAATATCAATAGACATACTCAACTATTGTTACAACACTACAGCCTACTGGTGCCGTCTATCTCCTTCGTAATCCCAATATCAATAGACATACTCAACTATTGTTACAATACTACAGCCTACTGGAGCCGTCTATCTCCTTCGTAATCCCAATATCAATAGACATACTCAACTATTGTTACAATACTACAGCCTACTGGTGCCGTCTATCTCCTTCGTAATCCCAATATCAATAGACATACTCAACTATTGTTACAACACTACAGCCTACTGGTGCCGTCTATCTCCTTCGTAATCCCAATATCAATAGACATATAGACTATTAGAACATTAACAGGTATCACAAAAGTTGTCAAAGACAAAGCCATTTATTGTCCTGTGAGTGTGACAGGGTGCCATATGCTTTGCCAAAGCATTGCAGATGGCGCCCTGGTGCACTTAACAGATGATATATTGAGCAAACGAGGCGAAATGCAATCTTCACTATCGCTTCAAATGTCATTTTTATAAATTTTCCGACTGAATTTGTGCTATCTAGTTCAGATTGGATACTTTCAATCTTATTCATCAGAAAAGTACAGGATGACTAGTTAGTTATTTTTTGAATGTCGACAGTAAAATTTATATGAAATCCAAATCTCTCCAGAATTCGATTTTTTTGAATAATCAAGATACCTTCAAATCACTGACAAGATTCGAAATGGAATCGACTCTCAAATGCTTGCTGGACTCTAGTCATGTGGCAAATGCTAGGAGAGAAATGATCATCACATGGTGTGGAGGTAAGATGAGTAGCTGTTTTAACCCTTTACCCAACGCAGACGATTTCAAAATTTATTATTTTAAATATCATTTTTTAAATTTTTTCAAAAAATTTCAACAAAACCATATCATGTGAGCCCTCTTTGGAACGAGCTCGACGAGATCGTTCCAAAGAGGGGTCACATGATATGGTTTTGTTGAAATTTTTCGAAAAATAATTATTCAGCTGCGGAATTTGCATATTATGTGGGTGGATGCGGGCGATTCGTTGGGTAAAAGGTTAATGAGAACGAAGTGGGACATCATGTGACATCTAAGCACTCTCACATAAATTGTAATGAGGCAAATCTTTACAGACTAAATAATTTCACTTCAAAGAATATATGAAGCATATCCACTGAATATGAAGCCTTTATAGATGGAGTATATGGTAATTATCCAGATGGGTAGATAGAGTCCAGTAATTATACAGATGGGTAGAAAGAGTCCAGTACTTATACAGATGGGGAGATAGACTCCAGTAATTATCCAGATGGGGAGATAGAGTCCAGTAATTATCCAGATGGGTAGAAAGAGTCCAGTACTTATACAGATGGGGAGATAGACTCCAGTAATTATCCAGATGGGGAGATAGACTCCAGTAATTATCCAGATGGGGAGATAGAGTCCAGTAATTATACAGATGGGTAGAAAGAGTCCAGTACTTATACAGATGGGGAGATAGACTCCAGTAATTATCCAGATGGGGAGATAGAGTTCAGTAATTATACAGATGGGTAGAAAGAGTCCAGTACTTATACAGATGGGGAGATAGACTCCAGTAATTATCCAGATGGGGAGATAGAGTCCAGTAATTATCCAGATGGGTAGATAGAGTCCAGTAATTATGCAGATGGGTAGATAGAGTCCAGTAATTATACAGATGGGTAGAAAGAGTCCAGTACTTATACAGATGGGGAGATAGAGTCCAGTAATTATCCAGATGGGGAGATAGAGTCCAGTAATTATACAGATGGGTAGAAAGAGTCCAGTACTTATACAGATGGGTAGATAGACTCCAGTAATTATTCAGATGGGGAGATAGAGTCCAGTAATTATACAGATGGGTAGATAGATTCCAGTACTTATACAGATGGGGGAGATAGAGTCCAGTAATTATACAGATGGGTAGATAGAGTCCAGTAATTATACAGATGGGGAGATAGAGTCCAGTAATTATCCAGATGGGTAGATAGAGTCCAGTAATTATACAGATGGGTAGATAGAGTCCAGTAATTATGTAGATGGACTTATAGTAATTATACAGATGGGGAGATAGGGTCCACTAATTATTCAGATAGAGTGTATAGTAATTATCCAGATGGGTAGATAGAGTCCAGTAATTATACAGATGGGTAGATAGAGTCCAGTAATTATACAGATGGGTAGATAGAGTCCAGTAATTATACAGATGGGAAGATAGACCCCAGTAATTATCCAGATGGGTAGATAGACCCCAGTAATTATTCAGTGAGTAGTAACTATCAAGATTGAAAGATAGTTACCCAGTTATAATTGAGAAAGCTCTTGGAGCTTCAATTATTGTATGTATTATTTGTTATTCCAGGTGGAGATAGATGAGTATCAAAATTATGAGAAAGCTCTTGGAGCTTTGGGTGAAGCTGAAAAGTGTCTAAGTAAATCCAAACCTACTGATGAAATACGACAGTTGGAACAGATATCACACATCAAAAATAAAATGGCTTTAATACAGAAATTCTGTCAAGCTAGAAGGTATCATGCACTACAAATTTAATTCTTTACTTAATTTTAATCTTCTTGAGATGAGGCAGTTGAAACATATATTTCATATTGAAAACAGGATTTAATCTTCAAAGAAATGCAGCATCTGTAGGGGAGGGGACAGATTAAAACAGGATTTAATCTTCAAAGAAATGCAGCATCTGTAGGGGAGGGGACAGATTAAAACAGGATTTAATCTTAAAAGAAATGCAGCATCTGTAGGGGAGGGGGACAGATTAAAACAAGGATTTAATCTTCATAGAAATGCAGCATCTGTAGGGGAGGGGACAGATTAAAACAGGATTTAATCTTCAAAGAGATGCATCATCTATAGGGGAGGGGACAGATTAAAACAGGATTTAATCTTCAAAGAAATGTAGCATCTGTAGGGGAGGGGACAGATTAAAACAGGATTTAAACTTCAAAGAAATGCAGCATCTGTACTGTAGGGGAGGGGACAGAAATGCAGCATCTGTAGGGGAGGGAACAGAAATGCAGCATCTGTATGGGAGGGGACAGAAATGTAGCATCTGTAGGGGAGGGGACAGAAATGTAGCATCTGTAGGGGAGGGGACAAATGCAGCATCTGTAGGGGAGGGGACAGAAATGCAGCATCTGTAGAGGAGGGGACAGAAATGCAGCATCTGTAGGGGAGGGGACAGAAATGTAGCATCTGTAGGGGAGGGGACAGAAATGCAGCATCTGTAGGGGAGGGGACAGATTCAAAGCAGCATCTGCAGGTGAGGGGACAGATTCAAGTTTGTATAATCAAATCTCTGGACTGCAGTTTGGATACAAAGTTTATTTTTATGCAACGAAAGGAATATTCTTTAAAAATCTTCTTCACCAGACACTATCTTTTGGTATTTTCAGTGGGGTCAGATTCAATTATGTTCAAATCAGGTCCTAGGGTTCATGTTTGGGCTCTCTGTGGGAGCCCAAATTTTAATTAAATGCAATATGAGGAAAATTCTTCACAAATCTTCTTCAGATCCACCCGTCATAATATTTTGATATTTGCTTTCCAGCATCCTGAGGGGGATTCGATTCACATTTATCCACATAAGTTCTTGGGTTAATATTTGGACTAGCTATAGGAGCCTGAATTCTTGGGTTAATATTTGGACTAGCTATAGGAGCCTGAATTCATGGGTTAATATTTGGACAAGCTATAGGAGCCTGAATTCTTGGGTTAATATTTGGACTAGCTATAGGAGCCTGAATTCTTGGGTTAATATTTGGGCTAGCTATATGGGCCTGAATTTATGGGTTAATATTTGGACTAGCTATAGGAGCCTGAATTCTTGGGTTAATATTTGGGGTTAGCTATAGGAGCCTGTATTCTTGGGTTAATATTTGGACTAGCTTAGGAGCCTGAATGCTTGGGTTAATATTTGGACTAGCTATATAGAAGCCTGAATTCTTGGGCTAATAATAGGTTGTTCTATATGAAGAATAATCTTTAAAAATCTTCATCAGACCCATCCCTAAAAATCTTTTGATATTTGGTATACTATATCCTGGGGGGGGGGGGGGGGGGGGGGGGGGTCAAATCTCTCGATGTTTAGGCACCTTGTGGGAGCCTGAATTCTAACTTAGTGCAAAATGAGGAGTATTATTTAAAAATCCCTTTCTCCAGAACTACCATGCAGAATCTTTTGATGTGTGGTTTACAACATCATTTGAAGGGTCAGATTCTAGGTTGTTCAAATCAAGCCCCTGGAATAAAAGTTGGACTCCCTATTGGAACCCATATTTTAACTTGGTACAATATGAGTAATATTCTTAAAACTCTTCTTCTTCGAAACCACCAGTCAGATTATTTTAATATTTCATATTCAACATCCTTATCTGATCAAGTTTGTTCACTTGAAGTCCCTAGATTGATATGTGATACAGATCTCTACACGGAAGTCCGAATTTGAGCTTGGGAATGCTGAAAAAATATGTTTCAGAATTTAACCTTTTACCTAACGCAATGGCCGAAATCGGCTGCCTCATTCACAAAATTCACCATTCAATTTTCATTATTTTTTTCATTTTTTGTCTCAAAAACAAAGCTTATGACCCCCTCATTGCAACGAGCTTCTTCCAATGAGGGGGGTCATAACAGGGACCGATCAGGACTATTTAAAATACGCTCTAGCCTCAGAGCCTATTTTTTCAATTCATGCACCAGATTTCAATTTACGGAGTCCCACTGCTGTTTGTAACACACACTGCAAGTATGTAATAGCTCTCATGATTTTCATTTAGTACACTATAGCAAACATTAATCTTCACAGTGGTTTCTGATCAAGTCTTGGCTGCCTATTTAGGCAGCCAAGACTTGATCAGAAACCACAGTGAAGATTAATGCTTGGTAATTAAGACTTGAAGTATCAACTTAAGCACTCTACAACAATGATAAATGATAATCATATATATAATACATGTAAGAGTGTCTCTCTCGATTATCCATCGAAAGAATATCAAAACATGATCTGAGAAGTTACGCGCCAACTGAGAAGCCTATTTCTGAGATTTAAGAGCCAGGGTCTGATGTTTCAGAACCAAATACGCACTGGCGCATGCCCAGGTCGGTCCCTGTCATAATCTATGATTTTGACGCAAAAAGTCCAAAAAATTAGTTATTCAAGAATGTTATTTGCAAGTGTCGTCTGCTTTTCATGTTTGGTAAAGGATTAAAAAAAATCTTCCTTTTCGGAAACCATTGACCTCAGTCTTTCAATATTTGGTGTGTTACATCCCTATCTGGAAAATTAAGGGAATCAGATTCAAGTTTGTTGAAATCAAGTTCCTTGGTTTATATTTGAGCTTTTATAAGAGAGCCTGAACTTTAATTTAGTACAATATAACAAATATATTGTAAAAATTGTCTTCCTTAGAATTGCCTGTCCGGATCATTTGGGATGTCAGATTAAAGTTGTTCAAATCAAGTATCCTGGTCCATATTTCATTTCCCTGCATCCAAAGTTTAATGTAGTGCTTTTTAGGTCCCCTGACTGGACACCAGGAATAGCTTAAGTGATCACTTTCTGTCTGTCATCCATCCATCCAGCGTTAACTTTACATTATCGACTTAATATAAACCATTCGACCCAATTGAACCAAATTTGATATGCGTGTTTCTATTCATATTTCAATTCAAGTTTGTTCAAATAAAGTTGCCACACTCACAGGGTCCACTCCAAGAGGCATTACTCTGATAGCACCCATAAATTATTTTCCAAAATTAAACAAATCTTCTCCAGAACCAGCAATTAGAATCTGCTGATATTTGGTAGACAGCATCTCTAGAGCAGTCAGATTCAAGTCTGCACACATCCTCATTAGTTTAACTATATTAACACATGTTGATGCTGAATGTGACCTCCAATCGTTTAACCAATTTATCAGTTGAGTGATGAAGGCCCCAAAGGGCCTCATGTTTTATCACTTGGTTGCAAAAGACTTCCTGTGATTCAAAATCTACCTTTCTTAACTCTTTCAACATGAGAGGCCGCTTTTCCCATCCAGCAACACGATACTTCATAATTTCATTAAGTAGGATGGCTACTAAGTGAACATGTGTGGTAGAAAAATTAATGAAATACAGGGTTGTATGCAGTTATGTCATAATTTCATTAAGTAGGATGGCTACTAAGTGAACGTGTGTGTGGTAGAACAATTAATGAAACACAGGGTTGTATGTAGTTATGTCATAATTTCATTAAGTAGGACGGCTACTAAGTGAACATGTGTGGTAGAAGCCTGAAGGCTGCACATTGAAAAAATTCATTGCTCTACCCCCAAGAAATGGATATGGACTCTTCCAATTTTTGCCCTTCAACTGGCATGGAAGATACCACCAGTGTTCAAAGGGTTGATAGAAATATGTGATGGGGCGTGGTGGCGTTGCGGTAACTGGTTCTCATCAGATCACCGAAGTTAAGCAACGTCGAGCCCAGTTAATCCTCGGATGGGTGACAGTCTGAATGATCGATTCGGACTCCCGCGTTGTGTCACCTTGGGCAAGGCACTTAACCCTGATTGTCCACTTGGCTCGATGACGCCATGTACTAAGGCGTATGCATGTCGATGGTGTGCATGTCTTCAACCAATCTAACCCTGCCTGTGCTGCAGTGCGGAGTTACGATGTTGGAGAGCTGGCAGCTGCTCGTCGTTGCTCGGTGGTTCTCTCAGGGTACACCGGATTCCTTCCCCCCTAAAACTGTCACGATCATGATTAGCCATTGTGCATAAGTATGTGACCATAAAAACCAATAAATAAATATATAAATAATAGAAGGAATTAGGAAATAGTGTGTACAATACAGTAACTGTGGATTGGTCATTAATCCATGTGTGGATATTGATGTCCATGCATGCATTTACCAGGTAATAAAAATTATTGTCACCAAATTTTAATTATCGAAGCACTAAGTTGTACCCAGTGCTTCATTAATTAAATTTTTATTTATTATTCCTATAATTAGTGTTTGAAATTTAATATTATTATGTCCGTGGAAATATTCCACCCAGGGAAAGTGACTAGTCCAGACTGTAGACTGATCTACCACAAATCTACCATTCTTGATAGGAATGTGTAATGAGTTGATGGAAATTTGTTGTCTGATTTATTACAAATCTACCATTTTTGATAGAAATACAGTACGGGGAGAGTGTATTATCACTAAATCACCTGCAGAGTGGAGGATCCACCCAAGCAATAATTGCAAATTTGTTGCAAAGCATAACCAGTACAAGCAAAGTTCAGCCAATGGACCTCCGAGTTAAACCCGGAGGTCCATTGGCTGAAACATTGCTTATGTCTTTTGTCCATATGTACACAATTTGAAAGTTATAGCTTGGGTGATAACTCCACCCCACGGGTGATTCAGTTACAATCCACTCGCCACGTACTGTATATGATAATGGAATTTTGAATAATTTGCAGACTGTGAGTTTCCATGGTGAGAATCAATTTTTACTTATATAATTTAGAATTGGATATTTCTGTTATACCTGGTGAGTGCAACCAATACATAATTCATTGTAAAAAACCCTCATAGTCAGCATGTTTATTTATTTTCTGAAGTTTTATCCTTAAGGGTGTAGGTAAATACATATTTCATTGTAAAAAACCCTCATATTTCAGCATGTTTTTATTCATTTTCAGAAGTTTCATCCTTAAGGGTGTAGGTAAAGTTTTGTTGAGTTCCTATCCGATGTGTATATGTTGAAGAAATGTTTCAGCATAAAAGTGTTTCGTGCTTCTGTTGATGGAAGTTGAATTATCTTGGCATTGGTTTCTAGTGAAGTCTTGGCTGTCTCTAAAGATGGTCACTCTAAAGATAGCCACTCTAAAGATGGCCACTCTAAAGACAGCCACTCTGGAGACAGCCACTCTAAAGACAAGACAGCCACTCTAAAGCTGCCACTCTAAAGATGGCCATTCTAAAGACAGCCATGCTAAAAATGGTCACTCTAAAGACAGCCACTCTGTAGACAGACACTCTAAAGACAAGGCAGCCACTCTAAAGATGCCACTCTAAAGATGGCCATTCTAAAGACAGCCACTCTAAAGATGGTCACTCTAAAGATGGACGCTCTAGAGATGGCCACTCTAAAGATGGTCAGTCTAAATATGGATGCACTAGAGATGGCCACTACTCTAAAAGACAGCCACTCAAAAGATGGCCAATTTAAAGACAGCCACTCTAAAGACAAGACAGCCACTCAAAAGACAAGACAGCCACTCTAAAGATGGCCAATCTAAAGCCAGCCACTCTAAAGACAAGACAGCTACTCAAAAGATGGCCAATCTAAAGACAGCCACTCTAAAGACAAGACAGCCACTCAAAAGACAAGACAGCCACTCTAAAGACAAGACAGCCACTCAAAAGACAAGACAGCCACTCAAAAGACAAGACAGCCACTCTAAAGATGGCCAGTCTAAAGACAGCCACTCTAAAGATGGCCAGTCTAAAGACAGCCACTCTAAAGATGGCCAATCTAAAGACAGCCACTCTAAAGATGGCCAATCTAAAGACAGCCACTCTAAAGATGGCCAATCTAAAGACAGCCACTCTAAAGACAAGACAGCCACTCAAAAGACAAGACAGCCACTCTAAAGATGGCCAATCTAAAGCCAGCCACTCTAAAGACAAGACAGCTACTCAAAAGATGGCCAATCTAAAGACAGCCACTCTAAAGACAAGACAGCCACTCAAAAGACAAGACAGCCACCCAAAAGACAAGACAGCCACTCTAAAGATGGCCACTCTAAAGACAGCCACTCTAAAGATGGCCAATCTAAAGACAGCCACTCTAAAGATGGCCAATCTAAAGACAGCCACTCTAAAGATGGCCAATCTAAAGACAGCCACTCTAAAGACAAGACAGCCACTCAAAAGACAAGACAGCCACTCAAAAGACAAGACAGCCACTCTAAAGATGGCCACTCTAAAGACAGCCACTCTAAAGATGGCCAATCTAAAGACAGCCACTCTAAAGATGGCCAATCTAAAGACAGCCACTCTAAAGATGGCCATTCTAAAGACAGCCACTCTAAAGATGGCCAATCTAAAGACAGCCACTCTAAAGACAAGACAGCCACTCTAAAGATGGCCAATCTAAACCAGCCACTCTAAAGATGGCCAATCTAAAGACAGCCACTCTAAAGACAAGACAGCCACTCTAAAGACAAGACAGCCACTCTAAAGACAAGACAGCCACTCTAAAGATGGCCAATCTAAAGACAGCCACTCTAAAGACAAGACAGCCACTCTAAAGACAAGACAGCCACTCAAAAGACAAGCCAGCCACTCTAAAGACAAGACAGCTACTCAAAAGATGGCCAATCTAAAGACAGCCACTCTAAAGACAAGACAGCCACTCAAAAGACAAGACAGCCACTCTAAAGACAAGACAGCCACTCTAAAGACAAGACAGCCACTCTAAAGATGGCCAATCTAAAGCCAGCCACTCTAAAGACAAGACAGCTACTCAAAAGATGACCAATCTAAAGACAGCCACTCTAAAGACAAGACAGCCACTCAAAAGACAAGACAGCCACTCTAAAGACAAGACAGCCACTCTAAAGACAAGACAGCCACTCAAAAGACAAGACAGCCACTCAAAAGACAAGACAGCCACTCTAAAGACAAGACAGCCACTCTAAAGACAAGACAGCTACTCAAAAGATGGCCAATCTAAAGACAGCCACTCTAAAGACAAGACAGCCACTCTAAAGACAAGACAGCCACTCAAAAGACAAGCAGCCACTCTAAAGACAAGACAGCCACTCTAAAGATGGCCAATCTAAAGACAGCCACTCTAAAGACAAGACAGCCACTCTAAAGACAAGACAGCCACTCAAAAGACAAGCCAGCCACTCTAAAGACAAGACAGCTACTCAAAAGATGGCCAATCTAAAGACAGCCACTCTAAAGACAAGACAGCCACTCAAAAGACAAGACAGCCACTCTAAAGACAAGCAGCCACTCTAAAGATGGCCAATCTAAAGACGGCCACTCTAAAGACAAGACAGCCACTCTAAAGATGGCCAATCTAAAGCCAGCCACTCTAAAGATGGCCAATCTAAAGACGGCCACTCTAAAGACAAGACAGCCACTCTAAAGATGGCCAATCTAAAGCCAGCCACTCTAAAGATGGCCAATCTAAAGACGGCCACTCTAAAGACAAGACAGTCACTCTAAAGATGGCCAATCTAAAGCCAGCCACTCTAAAGATGGCCAATCTAAAGACAGCCACTCTAAAGACAAGACAGCCACTCAAAAGACAAGACAGCCACTCAAAAGACAAGACAGCCACTCTAAAGACAAGACAGCCACTCTAAAGATGGCCAGTCTAAAGACAGCCACTCTAAAGATGGCCAATCTAAAGACAGCCACTCTAAAGACAAGACAGCCACTCTAAAGATTGCCAATCTAAAGCCAGCCACTCTAAAGATGGCCAATCTAAAGACGGCCACTCTAAAGACAAGACAGCCACTCTAAAGATGGCCAATCTAAAGCCAGCCACTCTAAAGATGGCCAATCTAAAGACAGCCACTCTAAAGACAAGACAGCCCCTCTAAAGATGGCCAATCTGAAGCCAGCTACTCTAAAGATGGCCAATCTAAAGACAGCCACTCTAAAGACAAGACAGCCACTCTAAAGATGGCCAATCTAAAGCCAGCCACTCTTAAGTAGGATAATCTTGGCCATTAAGTAGGATCATCTTGGCCATTAAGTTGGGTAATCTTGGCCATTAAGTTGGATCATCTTGGTCATTAAGTTGGATCATCTTGGTCATTAAGTAGGATCATCTTGGTCATTAAGTAGGATCCTCTTGGCCATTAAGTTGGATCATCTTGGTCATTAAGTAGGATCATCTTGGCCATTAAGTTGGATCATCTTGGCCATTAAGTTGGATCATCTTGGTCATTAAGTAGGATCATTTTGGCCATTAAGTTGGATCATCTTGGCCATTAAAGAGGGTCATCTTGGTCATTAAGTGGGATCATCTTGGCCATTAAGTCGGATCATCTTGATCATTAAGTCGGATCATCTCATTAAGTAGGATCATCTTGGCCATTAAGTTGGATCATCTTGGTCATTAAGTTGGATCATCTTAGTCATTAAGTTGGATCATCTGGGTCATGAAGTAGGATCCTCTTGGCCATTAAGTTGGATCATCTGGGCCATTAAGTAGGATCATCTTGGTCATTAAGTAGGATCATCTTGGTCATTAAGTTGGATCATCTTGGTCATTAAGTTGGATAATCTTGGTCATTAAATAGGATCCTCTTGGCCATAAAGTACGTTCATCTTGGCCATTGAGTTGGATCATCTTGGCCATTAAGTAGGATCATCTTGGTCATTAAGTAGGATCATTGTGGCCATTAAGTAGGATCATCTTGGCCATTAAGTTGGATCATTGTGGCCATTAAGTAGGATCATATTGGCCATTAAGTTGGATCATCTTGGTCATTAAGTTGGATCATCTTGGTCATTAAGTTGGATCATCTTGGCCATTAAGTATGATCATCTTGGCCATTAAGTTGGATCATCTTGGTCATTAAGTAGGATCATCTTGGCCATTAAGTTGGATCACCTTGGCCATTAAGTAGGATCATCTTGGTCATTAAGTAGGATCATCTTGGTCATTAAGTTGGATCATCTTGGTCATTAAGTAGGGTCATCTTGGCCATTAAGTAGGATCATCTTGGCCATTAAGTAGGATCATCTTGGCCATTAAGTAGGGTCATCTTGGTCATTAAGTAGGGTCATCTTGCCCATTAAGTAGGATCATCTTGGCCATTAAGTTGGATCATCTTGGTCATTAAGTAGGATCATCTTGGTCATTAAGTGGGATCATCTTGGTCATTAAGTTGGGTCATCTTGGTCATTAAGTAGGATCATCTTAGTTGGATCATCTTGGCCGTTAAGTAGGGACATCTTGGTCATTAACTGGGATCATCTTGGCCATTAAGTTGGATCATCTTGGCCATTAAGTTGGGTCATCTTGGTCATTAAGTAGGATCATCTTTGTCACTGAGTCGGATCATCATGGCCATTAAGTAGGATCATCTTGGCCATTAAGTTGGATCATCTTGGCCATTAAGTAGGGTCATCTTGGCCATTAAGTAGGATCATCTTGGCCATTAAGTTGGATCATCATGGCCATTAAGTAGGGTCATCTTGGCCATTAAGTAGGATTATCTTGGCCATTAAGTTGGGTAATCTTGACCATTAAGTTGGATCCTCTTGGCCATTAAGTTGGATCATCTTGGTCATTAAGTTGGATCATTTTGGCCATTAAGTAGGATCATCTTGGTCATTAAGTTGGATCATCTTGTCCATTAAGTTGCATCATCTTGGTCATTAAGTTGGATCATCTTGGTCATTAAGTAGGGTCATCTTGGTCATTAAATATGATCATCTTGGCCATTAAGTTGGATCATCTTGGCCATTAAGTAGGATCATCTTGGTCATTAAGTAGGATCATCTTGGTCATTAAGTAGGATCATCTTGGTCATTAAGTTGGATCATCTTGGTCATTAAGTTGGATCATCTTGGTCATTAAGTAGGATCATCTTGGTCATTAAGTCGGATCATCATGGCCATTAAATAGGATCATCTTGGCCATTAAGTTGGATCATCTTGGCCATTAAGTAGGGTCATCTTGGTCATTAAGTAGGGTCATCTTGGCCATTAAGTATGATCATCTTGGCCATTAAGTTGGATCATCTTGGTCATTAAGTAGGATCATCTTGGTCATTAAGTAGGATCATCTTGGTCATTAAGTAGGATCATCTTGGCCATTAAGTTGGATCATCTTGGTTATTAAGTAGGATCATTTTGGCCATTAAGTTGGATCATCTTGGCCATTAAAGAGGGTCATCTTGGTCATTAAGTGGGATCATCTTGGCCATTAAGTCGGATCATCTTGATCATTAAGTCGGATCATCTCATTAAGTAGGATCATCTTGGCCATTAAGTTGGATCATCTTGGTCATTAAGTTGGATCATCTTGGTCATTAAGTTGGATCATCTTGGTCATGAAGTAGGATCCTCTTGGCCATTAAGTTGGATCATCTGGGCCATTAAGTAGGATCATCTTGGTCATTAAGTAGGATCATCTTGGTCATTAAGTTGGATCATCTTGGTCATTAAGTTGGATCATCTTGGTCATTAAATAGGATCATCTTGGCCATTAAGTAAGATCATCTTGGCCATTAAGTTGGATCATCTTGGCCATTAGGTAGGATCTTCTTGGTCATTAAGTATGATCATTGTGGCCATTAAGTAGGATCATCTTGGCCATTAAGTTGGATCATCTTGGTCATTAAGTTGGATCATCTTGGTCATTAAGTTGGATCATCTTGGTCATTAAGTTGGATCATGTTGGCCATTAAGTATGATCATCTTGGCCATTAAGTTGGATCATCTTGGTCATTAAGTAGGATCATCTTGGCCATTAAGTTGGATCATCTTGGCCATTAAGTAGGATCATCTTGGTCATTAAGTAGGATCATCTTGGTCATTAAGTAGGATCATCTTGGTCATTAAGTAGGATCATCTTGGTCATTAAGTTGGGTCATCTTGGTCATTAAGTTGGGTCATCTTGGTCATTAAGTAGGATCATCTTGGTCATTAAGTCGGATCATCATGGCCATTAAGTAGGATCATCTTGGCCATTAAGTTGGATCATCTTGGCCATTAAGTAGGGTCATCTTGGTCATTAAGTAGGGTCATCTTGGCCATTAAGTAGGATCATCTTGGCCATTAAGTTGGATCATCTTGGTAATTAAGTAGGATCATCTTGGTCATTAAGTAGGATCATCTTGGCCATTAAGTTGGATCATCTTGGTCATTAAGTAGGATCATTTTGGCCATTAAGTTGGATCATCTTGGCCATTAAAGAGGGTCATCTTGGTCATTAAGTGGGATCATCTTGGCCATTAAGTCGGATCATCTTGATCATTAAGTCAGATCATCTTCTCATTAAGTAGGATCATCTTGGCCATTAAGTTGGATCATCTTGGTCATTAAGTTGGATCATCTTAGTCATTAAGTTGGATCATCTGGGTCATGAAGTAGGATCCTCTTGGCCATTAAGTTGGATCATCTGGGCCATTAAGTAGGATCATCTTGGTCATTAAGTAGGATCATCTTGGTCATTAAGTTGGATCATCTTGGTCATTAAGTTGAATCATCTTGGTCATTAAATAGGATCCTCTTGGCCATTAAGTAAGTTCATCTTGGCCATTAAGTTGGATCATCTTGGCCATTAAGTAGGATCATCTTGGTCATTAAGTAGGATCATTGTGGCCATTAAGTAGGATCATCTTGGCCATTAAGTTGGATCATCTTGGTCATTAAGTTGGATCATCTTGGTCATTAAGTTGGATCATCTTGGCCATTAAGTATGATCATCTTGGCCATTAAGTTGGATCATCTTGGTCATTAAGTAGGATCATCTTGGCCATTAAGTTGGATCATCTTGGCCATTAAGTAGGATCATCTTGGTCATTAAGTAGGATCATCTTGGTCATTAAGTTGGATCATCTTGGTCATTAAGTAGGGTCATCTTGGCCATTAAGTAGGATCATCTTGGCCATTAAGTAGGATCATCTTGGCCATTAAGTAGGGTCATCTTGGTCATTAAGTAGGGTCATCTTGCCCATTAAGTAGGATCATCTTGGCCATTAAGTTGGATCATCTTGGTCATTAAGTAGGATCATCTTGGTCATTAAGTGGGATCATCTTGGTCATTAAGTTGGGTCATCTTGGTCATTAAGTAGGATCATCTTAGTTGGATCATCTTGGCCGTTAAGTAGGGTCATCTTGGTCATTAAGTGGGATCATCTTGGCCATTAAGTCGGATCATCTTGGCCATTAAGTTGGGTCATCTTGGTCATTAAGTAGGATCATCTTTGTCACTGAGTCGGATCATCATGGCCATTAAGTAGGATCATCTTGGCCATTAAGTTGGATCATCTTGGCCATTAAGTAGGGTCATCTTGGTCATTAAGTAGGGTCATCTTGGCCATTAAGTAGGATCATCTTGGTCATTAAGTAGGATCATCTTGGCCATTAAGTTGGGTAATCTTGGCCATTAAGTTGGATCCTCTTGGCCATTAAGTTGGATCATCTTGGTCATTAAGTAGGATCATCTTGGCCATTAAGTTGGATCATCTTGGCCATTAAGTAGGATCATCTTGGTCATTAAGTTGGATCATCTTGTCCATTAAGTTGCATCATCTTTGTCATTAAGTTGGATCATCTTGGTCATTAAGTAGGGTCATCTTGGTCATTAAATATGATCATCTTGGCCATTAAGTTGCATCATCTTGGCCGTTAAGTAGGATCATCTTGGTCATTAAGTAGGATCATCTTGGTCATTAAGTAGGATCATGGTCATTAAGTTGGATCATCTTGGTCATTAAGTTGGATCATCTTGGTCATTAAGTAAGATCATCTTGGTCATTAAGTCGGATCATCATGGCCATTAAATAGGATCATCTTGGCCATTAAATTGGATCATCTTGGCCATTAAGTAGGGTCATCTTGGTCATTAAGTAGGGTCATCTTGGCCATTAAGTAGGATCATCTTGGCCATTAAGTTGGATCATCTTGGTCATTAAGTAGGATCATCTTGGTCGTTAAGTAGGATCATCTTGGCCATTAAGTTGGATCATCTTGGTTATTAAGTAGGATCATTTTGGCCATTAAGTTGGATCATCTTGGCCATTAAAGAGGGTCATCTTGGTCATTAAGTCGGATCATCTTGATCATTAAGTTGGATCATCTCATTAAGTAGGATCATCTTGGCCATCAAGTTGGATCATCTTGGTCATTAAGTTGGATCATCTTGGTCATTAAGTTGGATCATCTTGGTCATGAAGTAGGATCCTCTTGGCCATTAAGTTGGATCATCTGGGCCATTAAGTAGGATCATCTTGGTCATTAAGTAGGATCATCTTGGTCATTAAGTTGGATCATCTTAGTCATTAAGTTGGATCATCTTGGTCCTTAAATAGGATCATCTTGGCCATTAAGTAAGATCATCTTGGCCATTAAGTTGGATCATCTTGGCCATTAGGTAGGATCATCTTGGTCATTAAGTATGATCATTGTGGCCATTAAGTAGGATCATCTTGGCCATTAAGTTGGATCATCTTGGTCATTAAGTTGGATCATCTTGGTCATTAAGTTGGATCATCTTGGTCATTAAGTTGGATCATCTTGGCCATTAAGTATGATCATCTTTGCCATTAAGTTGGATCATCTTGGTCATTAAGTAGGATCATCTTGGCCATTAAGTTGGATCATCTTGGCCATTATGTAGGATCATCTTGGTCATTAAGTAGGATCATCTTGGTCATTAAGTTGGATCATCTTGGTCATTAAGTTGGATCATCTTGGTCATTAAGTAGGATCATCGTGGCCATTAAGTAGGATCATCTTGGCCATTAAGTTGGATCATCTTGGTCATTAAGTAGGATAATCTTGGCCATTAAGTTGGATCATCTTGGCCATTAAGTAGGATCATCTTGGTCATTAAGTAGGATCATCTTGGCCATTAAGTAGGATCATCTTGGCCATTAAGTTTGATCATCTTGGTCATTAAGTAGGATCATCTTGCCCATTAAGTTGGATCTTCTTGGTCATTAAGTAGGATCATTTTGGCCATTAAGTTGGATCATCTTGGCCATTAAGTAGGGTCATCTTGGTTATTAAGTGGGATCATCTTGGTCATTAAGTGGGATCATCTTGGCCATTAAATAGGATCATCTTGGCCATTAAATAGGATCATCTTGTCCATTAAGTTGGATCATCTTGGTCATTAAGTAGGATAATCTTGGCCATTAAGTAGGATAATCTTGGCCATTGAGTAGGATCATCTTGGTCATTAAGTAGGATCATCATGGCCATTAAGTAGGATCATCTTGGTCATTAAGTAGGATATTTTTGGTCATTAAGTAGGATCATCTTGGTTATTAAGTTGGATTATCTTGGCCATTAAGTTTGCTCAACTTGGCCATTAAGTTGGATCATCTTGGTCATTAAGTAGGATCATCTTGGCCATTGAGTAGGATCATCTTGGCCATTAAGTTGGATCATCTTGGCCATTAAGTAGGGTCATCTTGGCCATTAAGTAGGATCATCTTGGCCATTAAGTTGGATCATCCTGGTCATTAAGTAGGATCATCTTGGCCATTAAGATGGATCATCTTGGTCATTAAGTAGGATCATCTTGGTCATTAATTTGGCTAATCTTGGTCATTAAGTTGGATCATCTTGGTCATTGAGTAGGATCATCTTGGTCATTAATTTGGATCATCTTGGTCATTAAGTAGGATCATCTTGGCCATTAAGTTGGATCATCTTGGCCATTAAGTTGGATCATCTTGGTCATTAAGTAGGATATTCTTGGTCATTAAGTAGGATCATCTTGATCATTAAGTTGGATTATCTTGGCCATTAAGTTTGATCAACTTGGCCATTAAGTTGGATCATCTTGTCATTAAGTAGGATCATCTTGGCCATTAAGTAGGATCATCTTGGCTTTTAAGTAGGATCATCTTGGCCATTAAGTTGGATTATCTTGGCCATTAAGTTTGATCAACTTGGTCATTAAGTTGGATCATCTTGGTCATTAGGTAGGATCATCTTGGCCATTAAGTAGGATCATCTTGGCCATTAAGTAGGATCATCTTGGCCATTAAGTTGGATCATCTTGGCCATTAAGTAGGGTCATCTTGGCCATTAAGTAGGATCATCTTGGCCATTAAGTTGGATCATCCTGGTCATTAAGTAGGATCATCCTGGTCATTAAGTAGGATCATCTTGGCCATTAAGTTGGGTCATCTTGGTCATTAAGTAGGATCATCTTGGTCATTAAGTTGGATCATCTTGGTCATTAAGTAGGATCATCTTGGCCTTTAAGTAGGATCATCTTGGCCATTAAGTACAATGTCACAGTCTATAACGGGAATCAAATGAACATTTGAGAGAAGCAAAGTTGATCCTCATTGTTTTCTACCTGAGAATCATTTGCGAGAATCGATTCTGATGCATACACACATTTTTAACCCAGTGGCTTCTTTTTTGTGTGAGGTGGTTGGGGTGGGCTGGGGGGGGGGGGATGATATTTATCAGATTTAATTAGTCTGTCTTCATAACAAAAGGGTTAGCTTGGGGGTATTTTTTTTGAGGGGGGTTAACAAATTTAATCTATTTGTGTTAACCTTTATATAATTTAGTTCATATGAAAGAGATCCTGATGGTGCCATAAAACAGTGTCAGTTGTTATTAGAAGAACAGAATCTTGATGATTCGGTACGAATTGGAGATGTTTATGGTATGATGATAGAACATTATGCAAGGAAAGAAAGATGGAAAGCTGTAAGTTGTTAACTACTTCTGTAGCTTAAGTTGTTGTTGATTTTAGATTTGCAAATTGCATAAAGTAATTCAGTTAAGGAATATTTCTGAAAAAGTTTTTGAAAATTCTAAACATGGGCGTGGCTCATGGCTCTTAGTGCAGGGGATGTGCCCCCTTCTGAATTTTTGACTGCAACTTCATTTGCAACCCCTTGAGTGATAATTTTCCTACTGCTACTGATCCATTTTCAGCTGTAGTGTTCAACCGATTATCAGAACCGTCACCACAATTGGCAACGGCTCCTGGAACATGGGTTCAACAGGTTGTTACCAAGCATTTTGTGACAATTCATAAACCATGTTTTATTATCTTCTGCAATTGTTCAGTTGTTAATGTAAAATGATGTCAATGATACCATTAAATAAAGTTGAGAAACAACCACAATATGTATCCTTAAGGCCTAAAAAAATAAAAAATCTGTTTCTCAGGCTCTCCCGCATGGTCCTTTTGGCTGTTGCATGCTCTCTTTTTATAACCAATTTAAACTTAAAAAAAAATAAAAATTAAATGGTTTATGTCTGATATTTTACCCAAGTTAAAAAAAATTGATGAATTTGTCCCTTGAGTGCAAGAAGGCTTTGCAATGCTTTAGCATTGCAAAGCCTTCTTGCACTCAAGGGATGAAGTACATCACCACCCTTGCTATTCTGTATATTATGGGGCCTAAAACTTGAACCAAGAACATGAACTTTTGATGGCAAAGAAGAAATTACTGAAATAAAAAATAAAATAAAAAACCGCTCGCACGCATGCAATTTCACAAATAATGGCCTGAGAAACAGAAGATCTACTTTGTGTGGCCTAATCTCTCTCGATGACGCCCATCTGTTGTTTTGTTTTTACTTTCTTCAGGCATTGTGACTTGCTTATCATTTCATTTGTTTTCATATGCCAGAATTCATTTCAGCTGCTGGTCTCTAGAGTCTTAGAATTAACCCTTTATCCAACACACATATCAAAATTTATGATTTTAAATATTTTTTCAAAATTTTCAAAATATTTCAACAAAACAATATCGTGCCCCCCCTCATTGGAACTAGCTCGTCAAGCTTGTTCCAATGAGCGGTCACATGATGTAGTTTGTAGTTATTTTCTGAAAATTAATATTTTTTCAACTGCTGAATTTGCATATTAATGCATCAATATTAGACAACATTAACCCTTGGCCAGACTTTTTTTTGGAGATTTTGGACTTTTGTAATGTAATGTTAGACTTTTCTGTGAGTATGACCTTAGAAAATTTCTGACCTGTTTTGCTGTCCATGAGTGGAGGCCACCACCGGTATGCTGTGGCCTTTATATTTCATATATGTGTTAAATGCATCAATATAAGACAACATTAACCCTTGAACATGCATTTTTCAGAGATTTTGGACTTTTTTAATGCAATGTTAGACTTTTTGGTAAGTGTGGACTTCGAAAATTTCTGACCTGTTTTGCTTTTCATGTACATGACCGGACACTTTTTGCAGATTTGTAATAAACCTATGTTTAGTGCATGCCATGCTTTTGTGAGCTAATGGGAATGCACACACCCCTCTTGTTATAAAGGGGTCACCATTATTCAACCAGAGCGTCGTGATTGCATATTCATAACATAAACTGTATTGTTTTGTTTCACAAGTCACATGTGTGAGTGCCAACATTGTCAAAACACAGTGACTTCTAGTTTTGATCAGTTTCATTGCAAATGGTGTTTCAAGAAAAATCTGTTAATTATAAATAGGCAATTTCTGTCAGAGAGTTAACATTTCTTATGATTGATTGTAGTAAAGGAATTCACCTAGTCAAACTGTGTTTTTCTGTCATGTGTTGAATAATTTATTTATATTTATTTATTTATTGGTGTTTAAGGTCACATACTTATGCACAATGGCTAATCGTGACCGTGACAGTTTTACGGGTGGAGGAAGCCGGAGTACCCGGAGAGAACCACCGAGCAACGACGAGCAGCTTCAGCTCTCCAACATCGTAACTCTGAACTCTGTACCGCAGCACAGGCAGGGTTAGATTGGTTGAAGACATGCGCACCATGGACGTGCAGTACGCCTCAGTACACAGCGTCATCGTGCCCCCATGTAGGCAATCGGGGTGAAGTGTCTTGCCCAAGGACACAACGCGGTTGCCGCAGGTGGGATTCGAACCGAGGACCCCTCGGCTTGCAGCCTGCACCTCTACCAACTGAGCCACCGCGCCCCCGTTGAATAATTTAAATCCCCCTTGTCTGATTGGACACTGGACAGTAACATGCTGTCAATTTATGACATGGAGAAATCCCAAAATGTACATATTAAGCTGGATATATTAACCCTTTACCCAACGAATCGCCCGCATCCTCCCACGTAATATGCAAATTGAGCAGTTGAAAAAATAAAAATTTTCAAAATATTTCAACAAAACCATATCATATGACCCCCTCATTGGAACGATCTCAGTGAGCTCGTTCCAATGAGGGGTCACATGATATGGTTTTGTCGAAATTTTTTGAAAAATTTAAAAAAATGATATTTAAAATAATAATTTTTGAAATCGTCTGTGTTGGGTAAAGGGTTAAGGTAAAGTTGATACTGTTTTGATATTTACCGTTGCGATCGAATAAAAAAACACATTTTATATATTTGTAAGTTTATTTAATTCTATAAAATCACATAAATATCTGACTGAAAATGGTAAAAATAATAAGAATACCACTACAGTTGTTCGGTATTTTATATAGACTTTTATGGGTTGAAAATATTCACCTAGGACTTTGCCAAACTACTATTATTAATTTCCATTTATGCTAGATGTACAGTGGTGCCCACTTAATTGGGTATCTTTTAATTGTATATTCCTGTTAATTGAATATAATTTTCAAACACAAAACCATTTACCATACCTTCAGTACAAATTTGATCTGTTAATTGCATATGGGTTGTAGAGTAAACTCCTGTTAATTGTATATAAATCTTTGTAATATGTCGAAAAAATTACTGTGACATACACCAAATTCCCCTTATTTATCAACCTTTTTGGCCTCACTACATCCAATACAGGCATTTATTCTATTATATCTTGTTTGACAGAGCTCTATGAGCTCTGTCAAACAAGATTTAGTAGAATAAATGCTCAGTTTACCTCCAGAACAGAGGAAACTGACCAAATCCCTGTTAATTGTATACGCCTGTTAATTGAATAATTTTCACTGGCAAATTGGATATTCAATTAAGAGGATTCTACTGTATTATCTAGATAACCCTGTACCCAACATAACGTCCAGCGCTATTCACAAAAATTGTCAATTTTCCTTATTTTTTTTTATATTTTTTGTCTCAAAAACATAGGTTATGACCCCTCTTTGGAACAAGCTCATCAAGCTCATTCCAGTGAAGAGTCATAACCTATGTTTTTGAGACAAAATTTTTTTTAAAATAATTAAAGTTAATTGACGATTTTTGCTAGGTGAAGGGTTAACATATCGTGAGACTGGGTTAAGAATCACTTAATATTCCAAATAACGTCAGAAAGAACAGGTGTTAAGATGAAAAAAGGTGACACCATTCTTCAAGTTAACTTATTATTCGGTAATTATTCGAGTGATAGCAAATGTTTACCAATTACAAATTATACTAACCGCTTTAGTGCTACTATCCATGGTATTGCAGGAGGGGGGCATGTGCACTTTGCCAATGAAAAGTATTCAGTTAACAGGGATTGTGGCACTTTCCTGTATTCTAGAGATAAACTTAGCATTTACTATATTATATTTTGTTTGACAGAGCTCTATCAAACAAGATGTAATAGATTAAATGCCTGTATAGGATATACTCTGCCAATTAGGACTACAAACAAAGGAAAACTGGATAGAGTCAGGGTAATTTCTTGATAGGTTACAAGATTTTTTATTCAATTAACAGGAGTTTACTCTATAACCTATATTCAATTAACAGGAGTTTACTCTATAACCTATATTTAATTAACAGGAGTTTACTCTATAACCTATATTCAATTAACAGGAGTTTACTCTATAACCTATATTCAATTAACAGGAGTTTACTCTATAACCTATATTCAATTAACAGGAGTTTACTCTGTAACCTATATTCAATTAACAGGAGTTTACTCTATAACCTGTATTCAATTAACCCTTTTCCCAACATAGAGAATATCAAAATTTATTATTTTAATTACTATTTTTTTTAAATTTTCAAAAAAATTCAACAAAACCATATCATGTGACCCCTCATTTGAACGAGCTCGTGATATGCTTTTGTTGAAATATTTTGAAAAGTTAATTTTTTCAACTACTCAATTTGCAAATTACGGGGACGGATGCAGGTGATTCATTAGGTAAAGAGTTAACAGGTCAAATTTGTACTGGTGGTATGGTAAATGGTTTTGTGTTGGGGAAATTATATTCAATTAACAGGGTTATTCAGTAACAAGATATCCAGTTAAGTGGGCTCCACTGTATTCAGTTTCCATTACTGTCTATATCTAATACAAAGGATATACCATTCATTATGGTAATATATAGGATATACCATTCATTACAGTAATATATAGGATATACCATTCATTATGGTAATATATAGGATATACCATTCATTACAGTAATATATAGGATATACCATTCATTACAGTAATATATAGGATACACCATTCATTACGGTAATATATAGGATATGCCTTTCATTTTGGTAATATATAGGATATACCATTCATTATGGTAATATATAGGATATACCATTCATTACAGTAATATATAGGATATACCATTCATTACAGTAATATATAGGATACACCATTCATTACGGTAATATATAGGATATGCCTTTCATTTTGGTAATATAAAGGATACACCATTCATTATGGTAATATATAGGATATACCATTCATTATGGTAATATATAGGATATACCATTCATTATGGTAATATATAGGATATACCATTCATTATGGTAATATAGGATACACCATTCATTATGGTAATATATAGGATATACCATTCATTATGGTAATATATAGGATACACCATGTAATATATAGGATATACCATTCATTATGGTAATATATAGGATACACCATTCATTATGGTAATATATAGGATATACCATTCATTATGGTAATATATAGGATATACCATTCATTATGGTAATATATAGGATATACCATTCATTATGGTAATATATAGGGGATATACCATTCATTATGGTAATATATAGGATATACCATTCATTATGGTAATATATAGGATATACCATTCATTATGGTAATATATAGGATATGCCATTCATTATGGTAATATATAGGATATACCATTCATTATGGTAATATATAGGATATACCATTCATTATGGTAATATATAGGATATACCATTCATTATGGTAATATATAGGATATACCATTCATTATGGTAATATATAGGATATACCATTCATTATGGTAATATATAGGATTCACCATGTATATATAGGATACACCATTCATTATGGTAATATATAGGATACACCATTCATTATGGTAATATATAGGACACACCATTCATTATGGTAATATATAGGATACACCATTCATTATGGTAATATATAGGATATACCATTCATTACGGTAATATATAGGATATACAATTCATTATGGTAATATATAGGATATACCATTCATTATGGTAATATATAGGATACACCATGTAATATATAGGATATACCATTCATTATGGTAATATATAGGATATACCATTCATTATGGTAATATATAGGATACACCATTCATTATGGTAATATATAGGATACACCATTCATTATGGTAATATATAGGATATACCATTCATTATGGTAATATATAGGATATACCATTCATTACGGTAATATATAGGATATACCATTCATTACGGTAATATATAGGATATACCATTCATTATGGTAATATATAGGTTATACCATTCATTATGGTAATATATAGGATACACCATACATTATGGTAATATATAGGATATACCATTCATTATGGTAATATATAGGATATACCATTCATTATGGTAATATATAGGATATACCATTCATTATGGTAATATATAGGATACACCATTCATTGTGGTAATATATAGGATATACCATTCATTATGGTAATATATAGGGGATATACCATTCATTATGGTAATATAGGATATACCATTCATTATGGTAATATATAGCATATACCATTCATTGTGGTAATATATAGGATATACCATTCATTATGGTAATATATAGGATACACCATTCATTGTGGTAATATATAGGATATACCATTCATTATGGTAATATATAGGATACACCATGTAATATATAGGATACACCATTCATTATGGTAATATATAGGATATACCATTCATTATGGTAATATATAGGATACACCATGTAATATATAGGATATACCATTCATTATGGTAATATATAGGATACACCATTCATTATGGTAATATATAGGATATACCATTCATTATGGTAATATATAGGATACACCATTCATTGTGGTAATATATAGGATATACCATTCATTATGGTAATATATAGGATACACCATGTAATATATAGGATACACCATTCATTATGGTAATATATAGGATATACCATTCATTATGGTAATATATAGGATACACCATTCATTGTGGTAATATATAGGATATACCATTCATTATGGTAATATATAGGATACACCATGTAATATATAGGATACACCATTCATTATGGTAATATATAGGATATACCATTCATTATTGTAATATATAGGATATACCATTCATTATGGTAATATATAGGATATACCATTCATTATGGTAATATATAGGATACACCATTCATTATGGTAATATATAGGATACACCATGTAATATATAGGATATACCATTCATTATGGTAATATATAGGATACACCATTCATTATGGTAATATATAGGATACACCATGTAATATATAGGATACACCATTCATTATGGTAATATATAGGATATACCATTCATTATGGTAATATATAGTATACACCATGTAAAATATAGGATATACCATTCATTGTGGTAATATATAGGATATACCATTCATTACGGTAATATATAGGATACACCATGTAATATATAGGATATACCATTCATTATGGTAATATATAGGACACACCATTCATTATGGTAATATATAGGATATACCATTCATTATGGTAATATATAGGATATACCATTCATTATGGTAATATATAGGATATACCATTCATTATGGTAATATATAGGATACACCATTCATTATGGTATTATATAGGATATACCATTCATTATGGTAATATATAGGATATACCATGTAATATATAGGATATACCATTCATTATGGTAATATATAGGATATACCATGTAATATATAAGATACACCATTCATTATGGTAATATATAGGATATACCATTCATTATGGTAATATATAGGATATACCATGTAATATATAGGATATACCATTCATTATGGTAATATATAGGATATACCATTCATTATGGTAATATATAGGATACACCATTCATTATGGTAATATATAGGGATACACCATTCATTATGGTAATATATAGGATATACCATGTAATATATAGGATATACCATTCATTATGGTAATATATAGGATATACCATTCATTATGGTAATATATAGGATACGCCATTCATTATGGTATTATATAGGATATACCATTCATTATGGTAATATATAGGATATACCATTCATTATGGTAATATATAGGATACACCATGTAATATATAGGATACACCATTCATTATGGTAATATATAGGATATACCATTCATTATGGTAATATATAGGATATACCATTCATTATGGTAATATATAGGATATACCATTCATTATGGTAATATATAGGATACACCATTCATTATGGTAATATATAGGATACACCATTCATTTTGGTAATATATAGGATACACCATTCATTATGCTAATATATAGGATACACCATTCATTATGGTAATATATAGGAATACACCATTCATTACGGTAATATATAGGAATACCATTCCTTATGGTAATATATAGGATATACCATTCATTATGGTAATATATAGGATACACCATTCATTATGGTAATATATAGGATATACCATTCATTGTGGTAATATATAGGAATACACCATTCATTATGGTAATATATAGGATACACCATTCATTATGGTAATATATAGGATACACCATGTAATATATAGGATATACCATTCATTATGGTAATATATAGGATACACCATTCATTATGGTAATATATAGGATACACCATGTAATATAGGGATATACCATTCATTATGGTAATATATAGGATACACCATGTAATATATAGGATACACCATTCATTATGGTAATATATAGGATACACCATTCATTATGGTAATATATAGGATGTACCATTCATTATGGTAATATATAGGATACACCATTCATTATGGTACACTATATAGGATACACCATTCATTATGGTAATATATAGGATACACCATGTAATATATAGGATATACCATTCATTATGGTAATATATAGGGATACACCATTCATTATGGTAATATATAGGATACACCATTCATTATGGTAATATATAGGATACACCATTCATTATGGTAATATATAGGGGATATACCATTCATTACGGTAATATATAGGGGATATACCATTCATTATGGTAATATATAGGATACACCATTCATTATGGTAATATATAGGATATACCATTCATTACGGTAATATATAGGATATACCATTCATTACGGTAATATATAGGATATACCATTCATTATGGTAATATATAGGATACACCATTCATTATGGTAATATATAGGATAGTACCATTCATTATGGTAATATATAGGATATACCATTCATTATGGTAATATAGGATATACCATTCATTATGGTAATATATAGGATACACCATTCATTATGGTAATATATAGGATATACCATTCATTATGGTAATATAGGATAATATATAGGATATACCATTCATTATAGTAATATATAGGATACACCATTCATTATGGTAATATATAGGATACACCATTCATTATGGTAATATATAGGATACACCATGTAATATATAGGATATACCATTCATTATGGTAATATATAGGATACACCATGCAATATATAGGATATACCATTCATTATGGTAATATATAGGATATACCATTCATTATGGTAATATATAGGGGATATACCATTCATTATGGTAATATATAGGATACACCATTCATTATGGTAATATATAGGATACACCATTCATTATGGTAATATATAGGATATACCATTCATTACGGTAATATATAGGATATACCATTCATTATGGTAATATATAGGATTCACCATGTAATATATAGGATATACCATTCATTATGGTAATATATAGGATATACCATTCATTATGCTAATGTATAGGATACACCATTCATTACGGTAGTATATTAGACATGCCATTTATTAACCCTTTAGGGGCTGGGAAGTTTTATACAGATATTTCTACATTTATTAACCCTTTAGGGGCTGGGTAGTTTTTATACAGATATTTCTACATTTATTGACCCTTTAGGGGCTGGGTAGTTTTATACAGATATTTCTACATTTATTGACCCTTTAGGGGCTGGGAAGTTTTATACAGATATTTCTACATTTATTAACCCTTTAGGGGCTGGGTAGTTTTATACAGATTTTCTACATTTA